>JAESUZ010003631.1:0-677132 GCA_017311185.1 Proteles cristata cristata | reverse complement strand
AAACATTGATTCATATCAGAATTTTGGTAACATCAATTGAAATGGAGCTGCCCAGAAGAAAAGTAGAGAAATCATATGTCTTAATTGCTATTTCTGGTTACCATTCTAATCATTTATCATTTCAAAAGCAGAAGAAATAGGAAATGAATTTAAAGTTTACTTCTTATGATTTAGAACTTGGTGATTTTTTTACCTCAAAGTAAATAGCAATGCAAAGGGAATTTGTGTGCATATCCCTTAGATTCACATTAGACTCCATTCTGGAAATTTTGCATATCTGGTTTTAGATAGTGCTACTGATTCCTGTTTTTTCATGTTCTCATGTCTCCCCCAGTTCTGTTTCCTCCACGGCTATCGTTTCAAAAATTAAAGTGTGTGCATGCAATACATAACATTTAGCTGACAATCCCATGCCAAACTTTTCTGAAAGTGTGAACTTAATGTATTTGAAAATATTTTCTTTGCTCTCTTGCCAGCTTCTCATGATTACCTTAAAAACTATTACTGTTAATTGGCCTAATACTTAGAATATAGTAAGAGAGAGAGATAGTAAGATAAATATTTATTAGATATTAGAATTATCTGTTTAATATACATATATTTTTAATAAATTATTTCCTCTGTTTTAGTTTTTAGTTCACAAACAATTCTTTCGTGCAATTATTTATAAGTAAAAATGATAAATGTGTTAAGGTACTTTAGTGCAAGTAATGAAATTTCAGGTAATAGTGGTTGGAAAGATAGATGTATTTTTAGAAATCACCTTAGATAGGATAATCTCCAGTTATTTTTTTGAACCCAAAAAATATTTTAGGCTCTTATTTACTGAGTTAAAAATAAAATCCGATACTTCGAAAGGGTAAAATATTGTATTTTCTCCTAGTTGTGTTTAGTGTCTGATAGGGGATGACTAAATATAAAATAATTGGAGATTTAATTGTAAACTAAAATCACAGTAATTGAGTCTCTGACTTTCAACCAACAAAGGCTGATAGATAAATTCTCCATAAGTTATGTGGATCTAGGATTATGACATTGATATCCTCTCTTAAATGTTAGATCTTTTCTCTCAGTTGCTATAGCACATTTTAAACAGGTTGAAAGCTGCCCACTATGGAACATAAATATGTGATGTCACACTGAAAGATAACACACACTGAAAGAGGAATAAATTGTGTTTAGGTTCATGGTATGAATTTTATTCAGTATATAACTTTATTGGCAAAAAGATTGCTCAAAATTAGTAAGAAGAATAAAAATTATATATTTAAAAATAGTGTTGGTGAAAATTTATAATAGCCAAAGCCATAAAAATGCCTGAAAAATTATAGGGTGGATTGAGGAGGTAGAATATAGAATTTAGGATCTTTTGTCTTTCAGGGAAAATGCATTCTATAAATGTAATGGAGATTTATAGCTAGACTTAAGCTGTATCTGGGTCTTATCTATATGTATTCTAATCCATATCTGTTTCAACATATATCATACAATGTTTGTTTATAATTGTTTATAATCTAATTTGTTAATGCATTATTTCATGTATAGTAATAACTAATATTAATTTAAAATTTACTGTAAGTTATCAAGAAGTAATTTTCCATGAACTATAACAATTAATATTCCAATGTCTTGCTAAGATAGGTACTATGACATAGATTGACTTGTTTTACATGAGGAACATCAAGAAATTTGCCCAAGTTCACACAGCTAGTAAGTAGTGAATGTAGGCTTGAACCTATTCTCCTAATCACTGAAGTATTTCTTCTTCCATATGTGTTGCATATTGCAGACTTGAGGTATAATTGAAGGGCCCAGGCAGGGTCTCTTGCGATGGTACCTCTGCTGTGTTAACAAAACTATCAGATCTTCAGTCTTCCCATCTAGAAGTTCAATTTCTTCAATAAACTCAAAGATAATCAGTTTCTCAATGGTTGCTTTACAGTAATGCAACAAATATATAATAAGAATGAAAATCTATTATTATAGAATAGTGCACATCTCAAAGCGGTCCCAAGCACTAATGCCAGCCAATAAGCTCATCCTCTTCTTGCAGGAGGAATTCATAGGAAACTAAATTCAACATAAATTTGTCAAATTCCTCTAACATGTATTGGTTGTGTTTTGTGATAATTTAGTAGGATACAGAACTAATAAGTACAGTAGTGAGCTGATTTAACCCTCAAATGAATGGGAAAGACGTGAGTAAAATGACAGTTCCAAAATAGTGTAGTCAAGTTGTAACAGAGTTAGGTTCAGAATGCTGGGGATGACAGCAGAGCCGTTAGTCTAGTCTGAGGGACTCAGGAAAGTCTCTGAGAGGAGGTGATGCCTGCAGTAGATCTCAAAGGGTAAGATTTACCCAGAGGAGGGAGGTGACTTTCTAGGCAGTAGTATCTGTGGTGCAGAAGCATAGAAGTAAGAAAACACTTGACATAACAAAGGTAGTACAGGATTCATTATGATAAGGTTATAAGAATTCTTTTGAGGAAGTGGTGAAAGGTAAAATAAGAAAAGTAGCCCATAGTGATATAATGAAAGACCTCATGCATAAATGCACTTGATATTTTTTCTTCCTAAGAAGAATGGGGGCTTTATTAAGAATTTTGAGTGTGGGAATAATCTACACATATTTGCCTTTGAAACATATCCTTCTAGGGTAATGGTTACCAAACTTTAGCCTGCATCAGACTCACTTGGTGGACTTGTTAAATGCAGAGTTTCTGATTCAGTTAGACCCGAGTAAAGCCCAAGAAAATGCATTTCTACGTTCCCGGGTAACACTGATGCAACTGGTCCCTAGACCATTCTTTGAGAACCACTTCTCAGTAGACAAGATTGAATGAGTGTGAGAGTGGAAAAAATAACTCAAAAAACACGCTATTTTGGAGAAGGCCAGTGTTGAGGGAAAAATAAAATGAGGTTCTAAACTAAGGCAATGAATGTAGTAGTTATTAAAAGTAGGCAATAGGTTGTGCTGACCAGATATTTGAGAAGGAAAAATGAACTGGCTTGGTATATAGATACCAGGGTGTGGTAAGGCTTTATTGAACCTCCAGAAATTCAGATTGGGCAACTGGATGTTTACTGGAAGGACCAATAAGATAAACACTGGGGGAAGAAATTGAATGGGAGCCAGCTGACCATAGTAATTACAGAGGAAGAGAGGAGGTGATGTCTGATTTGGACATGTTGTTTGAGATTACAAGGATACATCATTGTATACAAGTTGGCAAAGAGGAGCTGACAGAGACTGAGTCAGGATTCATCAAAAGTTTCCCTTTATCACTTCAGCCATATGGAAGGGAATAGAAAAGGAAAAAGTAACATGCAGAAAATTCATAAAGGAAAGTGTTTCAGAGAAGGCGTTTCAGAGAAGGCATTTCATGGAAAAGGCAGAACCTTAAATCCCTTTGGTACATTCTTTAGAAAACCCTGTTCCATGCAACACTAGCACAAATGTGTCTTTGATACATTTTAGATTTCCTGTTTAGATGTGAGTTTGAGGACAATACTTTGAAATTAAAAATATGTGGCAGAAGTCTTTGGAATTTTACTTTTTTTTCTTTTGCTAGGTTCAAGGGCATTCACTCTCATATCTTTAGGTCAAACAAGGATATTCTTTTTCCCATAAGAGACAATCCACTTCACCTCAGAAAAACTCTGTTTGCAAGTCAGTTTATTCTTTCCACAAATATTGAATAAATATGTTTTCTCCCAAGTCATTATGTGGCATGCCAAAAAGTCCTCCCCATTTCCCTCCCCCCATACACACACCTCCACTTATTTAAGAGAGCATAATTGTTAGAAATCATTGCCTTTGGAGTCAGCCTATCTAGATTTGAAAACTTATTAGCTGTGTGATTTTGTGAAGACTCTCTTCTATCTTAAAGGTGATGGAAATAACAGCTAGCAGAGCTAAGATGCTATTTAATAAGGCAGTAGAGCTGTTTATGCTGTGTCTAGTATAGTCAGTGCTCAATAAATGTTATTTTGTTACCCAACCAAGGTCTTAGGACAAACTTACCCAGTATGCGTTCAAAACCAAAATCAATTCTGGCAACATGAGGTACTCAAACTTATTGTCACCCAATAAAATCTACTCCTACAACACCTAAATAGTTTAATTTTAACACCTTGTTTCTCAATTCTTTCTCATGTTGTTAGACTGAAAGATCTACTTTTACTCTTAGATTGATATCCTCTTTGACTGAACAGATCCTTGAACTGAGAAAACATGTCATAGCCTCTAGATTCCATACTCCAAATTCTGTGTGATGCCTTGTGGTTATTATGTACAATATACATATACTGACTAAATTGTCTTTGTCATTCCGACTCCCTACCAGACTCTGAACTTTTTGAAAGATATGACCTTGACTTATTTACCATCATGCTCTTTATGTTCAGCACAGCGCCTCAGTCACAACATAGGCTCAATCATTCTTTTTTAAAATTTTTTGAATTTTTAAAAACATTTTTAGAAAGATGGGGAGATAGAGCGAGCAAGCAAGGGGGAGGGGCTGAGGGAGAGAGACAGGGAGTCTTAAGTAGGTTTCATGCTCAGCACAGAGCCTGATGTGGGTCTTGATTCCATGACCCTGGGATGAGGACCTGAACCCAAATCAAGACTTGGATGCTTAACCCATTAGCCACCCAGGCACCCCTTAATCATTTTTTTTAAAGTTTTATTTATTTTTGAGGGACAGAGAAAGACAGAGCACAAGCAGAGGATGGGCAGAGAGAGAGGGAGACACAGAATCTGAAGCAGGCTCCAGGCTCTGAGCTGTTAGCACAGAGCCTGATGTGGGGCTCAAACCCACGAATTGTGAGATCATGACCTGAGCTGAAGTAGGACGCTTAACCAATTGAGCCACCCAGGAAACACTATTCTTTTATGAAAGAATTAATTGTGTGGCTCATGGAACATTCAGATTTGGGCTGGACTGTGGTCAAAGTAAAAGTGTAGATATTTTCCTTTTTTTAATTTCAGTGACTGACTACATAGGGTTTTTTCTGGCTTCTGTAGGAAAGTTTTATAAAACTGGTTGTGTATGTTTCCTGCTTCTTCTCTGCCTCCCAGGAAATTTACCCTGTAAAGTTGCCAAGGAAACACTAACAGCTTAAGTCTGGTATAGGAGAAAGATGCCTCATTAACAAACTCAGCTTCGTTATTTGGATGCTTGCCTCAAGGAGATGCTGTTTTGTGATGGAAGATTGTTTCCATTAAGCATCATGTGAAAAACTGAATGATTTTTAAAGAAATTTTTTCTTCTATTACTACATACTATGAGATACTACATAAAAAACATTATGGACTTGTAGTTTGATGTATTTGAACTATTATTGCTAAGGAGATATGTTAGATCAACTTTTCAAGCATTCCCTGTATAATGATTAAGGTGTCAGGTCTTTAATTTGAAGTATTAGAAGTATTTCACCAGAAGATAAATTTAATATATTGTTTTTTATCTATGAAATCATTTTGTATAGTTTCCTTCTTATGAACTAGAAACTCTGACATATATAGAAATTTATTGCCTTAAGATACTACAGAGTTGAGAGCCTTCTCCTTTAGGAGGATGTCTCATCAATGATGTATAATGGGAAAAATGTACATGGTGCTTGGGGTTATAACACTTGGGATTTCAAAGGTTTTTTCCAGAATTTGCCAGCTGTTTGATCTTGGGCATGTCATTTATTAGTTTGTTCATTCAGGCATTCTATAAAGATGGGTTGTGCAAACACTGTTGCCTTGAGCCATCTTTCAAAGTGATATATTTATACAAAAAAATGAGAAATTCTTCATCATTTCTCTGCTCTGATCCTCAGCTGTTTTGTGTATAAAAATGGTATTATGTGCTTTATTCAGTCAGTCATTCATCCATTCAGAAAGTATTTATTGAGCTCCTACTGTGTGGCAAACTGTTCTAGAGAGTGATGGGAGGTGTTCACCCTTTATTGGGCTCTTAACAACATTGTTCATTTATCTTCTTTGGATTTAGGGTTGGTTAAAAGTTCTAGCTGTTACTAATCCCCGTGCTTCACTATTCTCCTGGATCCACAGAACCATCCATACCTCTATAAAGCATCCTTGTATTAAACACTCTTTTATGATGGTTTTGAGTTTGCCATTTGTTTCCAGGTGGAACTTTCACTGATTTAAACAGTTAGGGAAGGTATGTTTGAGATTTTGATGTTTAAACTGAAATCTGATGGAGTGAGTTAATTAAGAGGATCTAGGAAATGTGCATTCTAAGAAGCATGAAAAACATGTGCAAAGATGACCCTGAGATAGGAGTCATATTTGGACTGTTTTTGGAACAACATTGAGGTCAATGTGACTGGGTGGCATGAGAGAGTGAGATAATGGAAAAAGGATATCAGAGAAATGGCCAGATCACTACAGGACATTGCAGGAGATGGCAATAAATTTGTGTTTTATTCTAGGATTTATTGGAACCTCATAGGGGATTTGGATCAGGGGGGGAATCTGACATAACTTACATTTTAAGTGGATAGTCCCGACTGCTGTGTGGAGAATATGTGGGGGGAAGAGGAGACGTGGACAGATGCAGAGACAAGAATTAAGCTATTTCTTTAGTCCAGGGAGAAATACCATTGATATGGTTCAAGGAAATGGGATGGTAGGAATATACGTGGTAAGTCAAGCCATTTTTTAAAGATAGGATTGGCAGGATTTTCTGAGAAGCTGGGTGAAAGGTGATGTTAAGATGGAGAGCATCGGGATGGGTACTTAATTTGTGGGAGAGGTAGAAGTGGGAATCAAGTTTGATTTTGCATTATTAAATTTTAAATGGCTACAGTACATCCAAGTGGAGATTTTGGTAGGCAGTGTGCATCTTAGAGGAAAAGTTGAAACTGAAAATATAATTTCCTAATTCATCAGCATATATGATATTTAAAGCCATGGTACCAAATACAATCTTATAGAGGGTGCAATTAAATGGAAACCAAGAGGAAAAGTATTTGAAGGAAGATGGAGCAGTCAGCTTCATCCAATGTGGCTCAGAGATCACTGTAACCAATTATTCAGCCAATTGGATACCAAAGGCAGCCTTAATAAGAGGGGTGGTGAAACAGTGAGGACAAAAGCTGCATGAAGAGAGAATGGGAGATGAGGGACATTTGAGAATTTTTTCTGTAAAAGGGTTGAGAAAAATGCTTAATTTTGATATTTTGAATTTATAAATTTGGTAAGCTTCTCTACAAACATAAAATGCCTCATTAAGTCTTTTTAAATACCTTGGCACAAATTTTAAATATAAGCATTCAGTGAAAATGGTTGATATCTTTTTTTATTGATTTCACTGTACTGATACACTTTTGATAGATTATTTTAATGCACTACAATGCACTCTGTATTGATACTGAAATCACTTTACCTCAAACAATTTCTAAAGTAGTCCCAAATTTTAAATATGTGTAAACCAAATTTTAAAATATCAGTAGCTGATAACAATTTAATGTTTTAAGTATTTTCATATTATGTAAAGTGAATTTTTGGAAGTGTAAAACTTGAAATTTTGATATTAACTTTAAATATAACTATCAGATTTCAAGATATTCTGGGTCATATGGCATATCCAATGTTAGATTCGGTGGATTATTTAGAATTTAATTTTCTTCATTTTTTTTTAATGTTTTTTTTTTTTTATTTATTTCTAGTGGAGAGAGAGAGAGAGAGAGAGAGAGAGAGAGAGAGTGAGTGAGCAGGAGAGAGTCAAAGAGAGAAGGAGTCACAGACTCTGAAACAGGCTCCAGGCTCCGAGCCGGCAGTCAGCACAGAGCCTGACGCGGGGCTCGAACCCACGAACCGCGAGATCATGACCTAAGCGAAAGTCGGACGCTTAACCGACTAAGCCACCCAGGCCCCCCTAATTTTCTTCATTTTTAATGTATTTGATACTCAGGCTATTTTACCATCTTTTCTTTGACAATAACTGGTTGATCCAGTTATTTTATCTTTAGGGGTAAAAGTAAAGATATCCAATAGCCCTGAGGGAGACCTCAGTCCCCAAATCTTCTTTTTACCCCATCTCTATGCAGGGGAAGCAGGACTTAAACATTGAACTTAATGACATTCAATGAAAACCACATGATTAAACCCTAAGCTCCATTACTGAAAGTGTGTGTCAAGGGGGAAATTTTTGTCAGTTCTTGTAGAAAGGGATCATGGGAAGGAGGGTGCAGCTAGATTACCAACAGCATCTGTGCAGCACCATGTGGAGTTTATTTACCCCGTCCTAATGTGATACTTGGGATTCAGTCTGCCTTCAAATCTCATGCTTCTTAGAGCTCTGATACTAATTGCTGCTCTTGCAGCTCAAATTTCCCAAGACTTGAGACTTCTGATTCGTGAGCCAGCCTTGACTTACTCAGGAGCAGAGCTCTCCTAGGTTAGAAGAGACTGCCTTTATACAGTTTGTGTCAAGGACTTGACTAATAATGTCACGTAGATATTTGATACCTTTCAGGACAAGTGAAACTTTCATTATCTGAAGTTGTTTTAAGAAACAAAATTGTTTATATAGTGAAGGATCCTAGTCATTTTGTTCTGCATAGATGATAGCAACGCATATGGTGGAGGCTATGGAATGCTGGTATATGGCAAGCAGCAATGGTACCTGAGCAGCAGCATGTGGGCAGGCACAAAGCTGGCTTGGCATATTTGTATAAATTCAACTGGGAGACAAGTCAAAGGTATTTAAAGAGTGTTACACACACAGCATAACCAAGGTCACTACAGTGTTAACTCTCCATATCCCTGGGAGGGTCAGGCCTAGGTGAGACAGGTGAGGTACTTCGGGCACAGGACAACACTAAATTGGGTGGACCAGATGACAGCTATAGTACGAGGAGGAAGAGGCAACTGGGAGGAGCCAATTCCATAGTGCACCTAAGCAGTGTTACAGCCTGCAGATGGATCTAGGGTGGGGAAGAGTGAGGTGGAAAGTTCCATGCCTCATTGGTGCCAGAGAGGCAAATGAGAAGCAGCTGTCTAAGTCTTTCGAAGACTGCCTACCTTGTTATGTTCTCAGGAGGCCGACAGCATTCTATTAAGAGGTAGGCCAGCCTGTTATTTAACTGCCTATATGGCCCATATGGGTATGTTCAAGGTAACCAGAAAGCAAAGGTAAAGCTATTTTTCCTACAACTGGTATTAAACAACACAGGTTTGCAGTCCTACAAATATGTTTCTAACACCAACTTCTAACAGTTATATGACATCAGGTAAGTTATATAAACTCTTTAACCTCTTAAATAAGAAAAGAAATAAGTACTTTCTAAGGCTACAGTAATGGTAATGTTTATAAAGCACTTACCTGGTATGTAATAAATGTTTAAGTAGTAGATATTTTATTATATCTAAATGAAGCTATTAAATCTAAGTAAACATGTGCATAATATAATTAAATAAATCCTGTAACTGTTTTAAAACATCAGTTTGTTTTCTGTGTTTTAGTCAAACAACATTATTATAATAGTAAGTTAACAAAGTTTCTAGGAAGTCCATGTTTTCTTTTTTCACTTTTTAATGTACTTTGTTGTTATCCATATAAAAAGATATCTGAGTAACACGATAGATGGATTTGTTTAAGATTTCAGTTATATTTTGCAGACAAAGCATTCAGCGACAATCAAAAAATGGACTGAGTCTCAGTTATGTTCAGTATTCCTCAAAGGATTTATTTATTTTGCCTTTTAATTTTACAACATAAATGAATTCATGTGCACTTATGCTCATTATTCACACGTGAAACATTTATTTTTGCAACACCGATAGATAAGCCATGTTTAATTTGGGCATCTGTCCAAGTAGGACACTTTTTTCTAATGTATACTCAAAATAGCACATAAGCTCAAAAAATCATGTTTTTAAATTAAATGAATAAACAATAACAGTGTGCACATGTATACTCTATTTAGAACCATGAGTTCCTAGTGTGCTTTAATTCAAATGTTAAAAATCATAAATACCAATGCCTTTTGAATTCATCTTCTAAATTCTACTTTTGCTTAATTTTTCTGTAGACGAGAACTATCATGAAAGGCTTAAAATTTTAGGAATCTGAAAATAGGCTCAATTTATCTAAGATAGCAAGAGATCTTCATCTTTATGATAGCAAGAAATCTTCAGATATAATTTAAAAAAAAACATGGCAATGCAGGGACATCAGGATGGCTCAGCTGGTTAAGTGTCTGATATTGGCTCAGGTCGTAATCTTGTGGTTTGTGAGTTTGAGGCCCACATTGAGCTCTGTGATGACAGTTCAGAACCTGGAGTCTGCTTCCGATTCTGCATCTCTGCCTCTTTTTGTCCCTCCCCAACTTGTTCTCTGTCTCTCTCTCTCTCTCAAAAATAAACATTAAAAAAAATAAAAAATGAAAACATGGCTTTGGAAGCAGTTTTTCTAAGCCTCTTTTGGAGCTAGAGTGAAAGAGAGGAAGATCCTCAAAGGGATGCTGACTAGGGAAAAAATGACATAGTTGTTATAATGAAGACAAATTAATAATTTTCTTGGCAAGTACTCTTTGTGTTGCCTTATCATTTATGACCCTTGATAAAATATGCATATAGAAATTCATCACCCATTGAGTTCCTTTTCAAAGTGAGCTTTTTCTTATGGAAACTTCCATCAACCATTCCTTTCTTCTCCCTTATCCTGCCTTTAATGTTGTCTAATGTTGTCATCACATGCTCATTTCAGCCCCATGTTTTTTGTTTTGTTTTTGTTAGGATTCCCGATTCTTGAGATATCAGGGAAAAGATGTGATTAAGTCGCAAATGGCATTGTAGCGTAAGTCTTCATAATGGTAGAAAAAATTGGCTATTTCTCTAATCATAGGCATTTAATTTTTTTCTCCCTTTAATCTTGGCTCTATTGTCTTTCATCTTTGATTTCTTACTGCAACTGTATTTCCCATGTTCCTTATCCCTATCCTTTCAACTAGATGCAAACAGATAATTGGCCAGGATTACAAGCAAGAAACTTTTTATCAGCAAGTATAACTCTGCAATGTAGCCCCAGACTCCTATCCAACCCTCTTTGAGCAGACAGTTTTGGTTTTGATTTTGGTTTTCACAGGGGGGCATGGGGGTATGATTTAAAAATACAACAGTTGCTTTGTAGTAGAGGCTAAAGTCTGGGATGGTGATGCCTCCCGTTTTGGTTTTCTTTTTCAATATTACTTTGGCTATCAGGGTCTTTGTGGTTCCATACAAATTTTAGGATAGTTTGTTCTAGTTTTGAGAAGAATGCTGGTGCAATTTTGATTGGGATTGCATTGAATGTGTAGATTGCTTTGGGTAGTATGACATTTTAACTATATTTATTCTTCCAATCTATAAGCATGGGATGTTTTCCATTTCTTTGTGTCTTCTTCAATTTCCCTCATAAGTTTTCTATAGTTTCCATCATACAGATCTCTTATATCTTTGCTTAGGTTTATTCCTAGGTATTTTATGGTTTTTTGTGCAATTGTGAATGGCATCAGTTTCTTGATTTCTCTTTCTGTTGCTTCATTGTTGGTGTATAAAAATGCAACCAGTTTCTGTACGTTGATTTTGTACCCTGCAACTTTGATGAATTCATGAATCAGTTCTAGTAGGCTTCTGGTGGAGTCTGTCGGATTTTCTATGTAGAGTATCATGTCGTCTGCAAAAAGTGAAAGTTTGACTTCCTCTTTGCCAATTCTGATGCCTTTCATTTCCTTTTGTTGTCTGATCGCTGATGCTAGGACTTCCAGCACTATGTTAAACAACAGTGGTGAGAGTGGACATCCCTGTCGTGTTCCTGATTTCAGGGGGAAAGCTCTCAGTTTTTCCCCGTTGAGGATGATGTTAGCTGAGGGCTTCTCATAGATGACTTTTATGATGTTTCAGTAAGTTCCTTCTATCCCGACTTTCTCGAGGGTCTTTATTAAGAAAGGATGCTTTATTGTGTCAAATGCTTTTTCCGCATCTATCGACAGGATCATATGGTTTTTATCTTTTCTTTTGTTGATGTGATGTATCACATTGATTGATTTGTGAATATTGAACCAGCCTTATAACCCAGAAATGAATCCCAATCTTGGTGGATAATTCTTTTTATGTGCTGTTGGATTCGATTTGCAAGTATCTTGTTGAGGATTTTTGCATCTGTATTCATCAAGGATATTGGCCTGTAGTTCTCTTTTCTTTGCTCTGTCTCTGTCTGCTTGGGAATCAAAGTGATGCTGGCTTCGTAGAATGAGTCCAGAAGTGTTCCTTCAATTTCTATTTTTTGAAATAGCTTGAGAAGAATAGATATTATTCTGTTTTAAATGTCTGGTAGAATTCTCCAGGGAAGCCATCTGGCCCAGGGCTCTTATTTTTTGGGAGGTTTTTGATAACTGACTTGATTTCATCACTAGTTATGGGTCTGTTCCAGTTTTCTATCCCTTCCTGTGTGAATTTTGGTAGTGAGTGTGTGTTTAGGAATTTGTCCATTTCTTCTAAGTTTTCCAATTTGTTGGCATATAATTTTTCATAGTATTCCCTGATATTGCTTGTATTTCTGAGGAGTTGGTTGTAATAACTCCATTTTCTTTCATGATTTTGTCTATTTGAGTGCTTTCTCTGTTCTTTTTGAGAAGCCTGTCAATTTTATTTTTTCAAAAAAACCAATTCTTGGTTTCATTGATATGTTCAACTGTTTTTGGTTTTACATTATTTATTTCTGCCCTGATTTTTATGGCCAACAGACACATGAAATGAAGCTCAGCCTCCCTCTTCATCAGGGGAATACAAATCAAAGCCACATTGAGATACCACCTCATGCTGGTCAGAGTGGCTAAAATGAACAAATCAGGAGACTCTAGATGCTGGTGAGGATGTGGAGAAACAGGCACCATCCTACACTGTTGGTGGGAATGTAAACTGGTGCAGCCCCTCTGGAAAACAGTGTGGAGTGGAGGTTTCTCAAGAAATTAACAATAGAAGTCCCCTAAGACCCAGCAATAGCACTGCTAGGAATTTACTCAAGGGATACAGGAGTGCTGATGCATAGGGGCACATGTACCCCAATATTCATAACAGCACTCTCAATAATAGCTAAAACATGGAAAGAGCCTAAGTGTCCATCAATGGACGAATGGATCAAGATGTGTTTCATCTATACCATAGAATACTACATGACAATGAGAAAGAATGATATCTGGCCATGTGTAGCAACATGGATGAACCTTGAGGGTGTTATGCTGAGCGAAATAAGTCAGGCAGAGAAAGACAGCTACCATATGTTTGCACATACAGGAGGATTAGGAGGACCTTAATGAAGGGCTGTGGTGAAGAAGAAGGGGAAAAGTAGTTGGGGAGAGGGAAGGAGGCAAACCGTGAGAGGCTCTTGAATGCTGGGAACAAACCGAGGACTGATGGGGGTGGGGAGGTGGGGGAGGGAGGTGATGAGCATGGAGGAGGGCGCTTGTGGGGATGAGCACTGGGTGTTTTATGGAAACCAACTTGACAATAAACTGTTTAAAAATTTAAAAAATAAAAAAATAAAAATACAACAGTTATAAGCATTAAAATCCTGAGAGGTTTTAGTTAAAAATCTGGAATTCTAGCTTTTGAAAAAGTCACTTGGTTAGTGACCCTGGAAGCAAAGTCCTGCAACATAGTGGAGTTTTATTTATTCCTGTAAATAGACACATGCTCTTCAGTTTGTCAGAGCATTCCCTGTTTCTCTGTTTATAAAACCATTGACAATATAATCATTACTCAGGCATGATCTGCAGTTATTGATTCAAGATTCTAAATCAGTCCTTGTAAAAGAATAGCTAATCTTTTTTTTAAATATTTTTATCTTCCAAGTAGAGTAATAGAGTGGACTACAGGTAATTAAAATTTTTATAGGTTCTTCATTTTCCATGGGATTTATATCCTTGCAAATAATATGTTAAATTGCAGTTTTATTAAAATTACTTTTTTCTGTTCTGTCCTCATTTCAACACCTTAGAGAACAAAACAACTGCTTTCCTACCTAGAACCTAGCCTTTTTTTCCCCCTCCATATTTCAGGACTAGTCTGTGTACTTTTTTTTCTTTTTACAGAGTGTGGAGAATGAGAGGAAATATCTAGATTTCTAGATACAGGCTATTTGTGTAGTGTTAAAGTGTGCAAGACTGTCTGAAAACAAAACAAAGAAAACAAATATAGCTGTGTGCCCTAACTTTGTAGCTAAAGAAAATATTACACTATGGGATTGGGAAATTCTCCATGCTGTTGAGTAGCATTTTACAATCAACACCTCTCCCCTTTTCAGGATATCGAATCCCTAACAGGAGGGCTGACTGGTTCTAAGGGGGCTGACCCGCCGGTAAGTTAGATTCTTCATTAAATTTAACTATTGATGAATTTAATTATCTAGACACCAGATCATGAGATAGTTACTTGTATACAATTTGTGATATATATACCTCTGTGAAATCTATAACTGTTGCAGTAACTAATACCAAAGTGTGAACTTGATTTGAGGTATTGTTTGGTATTGTTAAAAGTTTTAATATCTCATAAAATTATCTCCATGTACTGATTTTAAAAATAAGAGTAAAATCTTCATTAGAATTTGTAAATACTTTAAGTGCTATGGACTACACCAAAATTTTTGGAACTTGAGGGGAGGGTTTACCATTCTAAATATGAATGTATGATTTGGGTTACAATATATTTTCTAGTTACTGAGAAAAATTATTTTATAAACCCATTTTATAAACAGTGTTGATTTTTGATATTGCCATTTCTTTTCTATTTTATCTCAGAAGCTTCCGGAAAATTAGAAAAGTATTCTGAAATTTTAAGGATTATTATTGTTAAACAGTAAGAAGAGATTGATAGTCTAGTATTGGAATATCTTGCTCCTTTCTGTGATATCTGCTTTCAGAAAATATTGATTAAGATAACGTTTATGTGATGTCATGTTTGAAGTACAAACATGAGTTCATGGTGTATATCTAAGATATAAGATTCAATTTATTTCAACGGAGAATCAATGCATAAATTTCCACAACTGCTTTTCACTTGGCACTGTGAGGTTTAATGCAGAACACATAGAACCTACTGTCATCAATTTTAGCTACACTTCACCTAGGTATCTAGGATCTGGGTGAAGTGCATAATCACATTAGAACATCAGTGAGGTATTCAAAGACAACATTCAACGGCACCTCTTTCTCTCCTGTCTCCTTCAGGTGTCCATGATGTTGTGTAATCTTCATCAAATTACTCCAAAGTAGGCTAAACAACATATTTTAGTCCTTTCCCTTCCTTTTATTTTCAGTGTCCGAATTTATGTGGGAAAAAATATATTGTCTTCAGGTAGCTGCTTATATTTAGTCTCTGAACCTATTACATTGCAGCATAAAGCAAGATGAAATGTAAGTCAACCGACGAGTATATGTGACAGGATTTACAGGCAGCCCTATATTCAAGTAGTGTAGGTGACTTCTTATGTGATGTAATTTCACCCTGCTGCCTGGCATGGTGGTGGTACATAGCATTCAACTTTTATTAGAAGTGTAAACCCTTTTCCTTCCAAATTCCACCCTCATATGTCCACTGATTCCTAAAGAACTCTACAGTTAAAGATCAGTTGGTTTTAAAAGGATTTGTCCCTGGCTCAAATCAAAATTAAACACCTCTTTTCTGCAAGGGGTGATTAAAATCTTATTCATTATTTATATGTTAGAATAAGTTAATCACATCCTTTCAAGAAAACATTTTCCAAATATGGAAAATTGGGTGGGCTTAAAGCCTAGTTGTTGAAAGAAACTCCTTGCAGGGGAAAAACAAAATCACAGAAAGGTATGCTGGTATACAGAAGGCAAGCCTTATCAAGTTCATTCCCAATTGCAAAAAGTGAAGTAAGTGTGTGTGTGTATGTGCGTGTGTGTGTGTGTGTAGTTTGTGCCTGTATT
Source organism: Proteles cristata cristata (assembly GCA_017311185.1). Classification (NCBI taxonomy): domain Eukaryota; kingdom Metazoa; phylum Chordata; class Mammalia; order Carnivora; family Hyaenidae; genus Proteles; species Proteles cristata. Next base: position 661,175 of record JAESUZ010003631.1, on the reverse strand, counting down.
TTCTGAAATTATGAAATAATTTCATGAAATAATCCATGACTATGCTTATTTTTTTACCTTTTTGTAGAATGGAAAACATCATGCAGATTTTAGAGTACTCAAGCTTTGGCAATCTAATTAGCGGGTTAACAGTACACATAAATTTAGTATTTCCCCCACCGCATTGTTAAAGAGCTATCTAGAATATTACTTAACTGTATATAATAAAATCATTTTTAGTCCCATATAAACCTTACATAAAGCAGTCTAAGTAGAGGCAAAATGGTAATAGTATCTAGTGTTACTTCAGTCATTTAACAATAAGACTTTTAATAGACCTGTTGTTTTTGCCCCCACATTAGAAAACTGAAAGTCAGATTATATTAATTATAACCTAAATCCATTTGAAGTTTTATGCAATCTATCCTTTTTGTAAACAATATCTTTATGATCTAAATACTGTTATCCATTTATAAAGTTATATCTTTTGCCTGTTTACAATATATTACCAAATCATTCAATGATTAAATTTTTATTGGGTAAGAAATTCAAGGTCCTTTACCTCCCCCTCATGAAACAGAATTTATAAAGTGCTGAGTGAATGGCATCTTACAATGCCATCACAAGGGTGCAGAGCTGGAAATAATTTCTTTACCAGTTTAGCAGAAATCGCAGGGATATCTTTAATTGTGTTATATTTAAAAATTAATTTTTCTGTGGGTATGCATATATTATTTCTGAAGCACAGGGAAAAAGTGAAGTTTATATTATTTTAAATAGTACACATGTACAAAAAGTTGTGTACATTTCCAAATATAATTATAAATAAATATGCATACCTGGAGAGAATAAATTTGAGGAATCCAAGAACATAATTTACATTTAATATTTCTAACAATAAATATTAGCATGTGTATTTTTGAAAGTTAAAGTAGTCTTAGTTTCAATACTGATAATGAAATCATTTATGACTTTCAGGAGTAATTCAAGTCTTATGATGGCATTCTTCTTCTGAAAAGGATTTTAAGAGGATTCTTTCTTAATTCAGAAACTGAAAATTAATTGGCTCAGTAGGTTAAATTTACAGATTTTTCCAAATCATATAGTTATCTTTAAAAAAAAACCTCTTCTACCATTGACAAATATATTAATAGTTTAATATTACCTTAAAACTGCCTTTGAAAAACTGTATCAGACATAGTCTACATTTATCATGTTTCTCATTCACAAAAATTGGATCACAAGTTAACCTCCAGTGTAAAAACATAACATGTATTTACATATAAAACTAAGGTAAAAGAAAATAGATAATTAAAATCTAAAGCATAAAAATATCATTACGTTAAATAGTGCTTTTTATATACCATTTGCCATAGTGTTTTAAGTTTTTTCTTGTTTATATTTAAATTCCAGTGTAGTTAACATACAGTTTATGTTTCAGTTATACACTACAGTGATTCCTCACTTCCATACAGCACCTGGTGTTCATCACGACATGTGCCTTCCTTAATCCCCATCACCTATTTCACCCATCCCCATCCTTCACCTTCCCCCTGGTAACTAGCAGTTTGTTTTCTAAAGTTTGTTTTCTATAGTCTATATAGTCTGTTTCTTGATTTGCCTTTCTTTTTTGTCTTTGCTCATTTGTTGTTTTTTAAATTCCACATATGAGTGAAATCAAATGTATTTATATTTCTCTGACTGACTTTATTTTGCTTAGCATAGTACTTTCTAGCTCCATCCATATCATTGCAAGTGCCAAGATTTCATTCTTTTATAAAGCTAATTAATAGTCCTGTGTGTGTGTGTGTGTGTGTGTGTTTGTGTGTATACCCCAGTCTTCTTTATCCATTCATCAATTGATAAACACTTGGGTTGTTTCCATAATTTGGCTATTGTAGATAATGCTGCTATAAACATCAGGAAGTATAATGAAATATAGGCCTACCTTAAGAAGCAACAAATACCTCAAATAAGTAACCTAATATCACATCTAAAGGAGCTAGAAAAGGAACAACAAAGAAAGCCTAAAGTTAGAGAAGGAAGGAAATAATAAAAATTAGAGCAGAAATAAATGATATAGAAGCTAAAAATAATAGAACAGATCAATGAAACCAGGAGCTGGTTCTTTAAAAAAAAAAATTGATAAACCTCTCACCAGAATTAATAAAAAGAAAAGAGAAATTACCCAAATAAATAAATCACAAATGTAAAAGGAAAAATAACAACCAACACTACAAAAATACAAGCAGTCATAAGAGGATATTATGAAAAACTAAATGCCAACAAACTGGACAACCTAGAAGAAATGGATAATTTCCTAGAAACATACAAGCTACCAAAACTGAAACAGGAAGAAACAGAAAACTTGAACAGACCAATAACTGGCAAAGAAATTGAGTCAGTAATCAAAACTCTCCCTATAAAACTCTAAATCAAACACATGATATAGGTGTGGATGGAGTTAAAGGCAGTCAGTTGACTAGATTTCTGCCATTAAGGTTTCTACCAGCAGGCATATTGGGCACCCAAGACAGATGTTAAGTTCCATTATAAAGAATATAAACATACATATATTTTTAGTTAAAAAAAAATCTCCTAACGAATAAACAGAAGTCCAGGACCAGATAGCTTCACAGGAAAATTCTACAAAACATTTAAAGAAGAGTTACTACCTATTCTCTCAAACTGTTCCAAAAAAATAGAAATAGAAAGAAAACTTCTAAACTCATTATATGAAACCAGCATTACCCTGATACCAAAGCCAGGTAAAGACTCCACTAAAAGAGAAAACTACAGGCCAATATCTCTGTTGAACGTGGATGCAAAAATTCTCAATAAAATACTAACAAACCAATACAATAATATGTTGAAAAAATCACTTACCACAATCAACTGGAATTTATTCCTGAGTTGCAAGGGTGGTCAATATTTGCAAATCAATCGATGTGGTATATACCACATTAATAAAAGCAAGGGTAAGAACTATGTGATCATTTTAATAGGTGCAGGTAAACCATTTGACAAAGTGCAGCATCCATTCATGGTGTTTTATAGTTTAAATAATAATATTAAAATGTAAAAATCTGATGAAAGTTTTTATCAGGGTGTGCAGGTTGATCAGTTGTCAGACAACATTTAGGAAGGTCAGGATAAGGTCTAAACAACTGAGCTTCAGAAAGCCAAGAGGGTTTTGGATACTGAAGACTGGGGCACAAAGCATAAACACTTCTAGACAGATATACTAGCTGCACTTGGTATCTGGAGAGCTGAGAGTGTGCTCGATCATATGGAACCAGTATGGTGATGGATCACTGTCTAGCCCATGAGCCAGATCCAGAGGCATTGACCACTCCCACTCAGGAACCAGGGTTTGTCCCAGACTAATGGCTAGTTCTAAATCTGCAGCTAGAATTTAGTAGCTCAACTTGGCCACAAAACTTAAGTAGACCCATACAGACTAACATACACAGTGAAGAAGGTTTCTCTTTGTAATTTGGTTTAAGAAATGTCTGATTATTAATTAGCTGTTTACTTTCTTATCATTTCTGATTCTTTTTAAGGATCAATATGAAAATATAATAGAGTAATGTGGGACAAACCCTAGAACACATGAAACACATTTCTGAACATATTTCACTGTAACATACACATTGGTTAAACGTGGAAATGTCATGGTATTTCAGAGTGCTAGAAACAGTGTTTGAATTAAGTCTACCTTGTTGCCTCATCCAGAACTTATAGCAGTAAAACTGGTGCTATTCAGTTTCTTCCCTGTTTTTCTTTCTGTTTATTACCTTGGAGCAACAAAATCTATAAATTTTCTTCTAACAGAACTTGGTACTTTTCATTGTTCTGTTTCCTTTATCGAAATCCTAATGGTTCTTTTTATTTCTAATGTGTGGTGAGTAAGTGGATACCCATCTAATCCATATCCTTGGATTTAATATGTACACTGTCCCAAACATTCTCTAGCTTTATTAATTTTTCTCCACTAAAGACTTAGAATTGTACATTCCATATTTTTGCACTTTCTGTTCTCATTTTAATGTCTTCCTGATGGTTCTTAGCAATTTGGGTAAACACTCCATAGAACTTGAAACAAATTTATTTTCCTGAGGGTGCTGTTTAGATGAGGTTATATACTTTTTCAAGTTGTAAATGGTCTTAAAATTTTAAAGTCTCCAAACCAGATTTAATTTGATTATTCCAAAATGCCAATGTTCTACTTACTTGCTTCAAAAGATAAGAGAATAAAAAATGTAAACCTGAATTGTGATGTAATATAATTTATTTCACCTAGGCTTTGTATTACTATATTACATACTTTCATTCTTCTATTTAAAATTTAGTGTCTATTTGAGTGTACACTATGTGTTACACATTCATTTAGGTTTTGGAAATACAGTGATGTATAATACACAGTTTCTCACTTCAGAATCTTACAGTATAGTGGAGTAGACAGGTTGGTAAAAATAGTTACATTGTAAGTAAACACAGGATGAGATGAAAATAAGTAAGATAATCCATATAATGTGATTGTTAGAAGTGAAAGGGGCTGGAGAATCAAGGAAGGTGAATAGAAGAAAATACTTTCTAACTTAATGATTATAGGATAAGTTGAAGTTTGCCAACTGAGGAGAGTGGAGCATGACATTGTAAGCAGAGGAAACAGTGTGTGTGCATAGGTCAAAAAAAGTGAAAATAACTTACTGTGGTTAAAGTATGAAATAAGCTAGAGTGTTGGAGGTACTGGTGAAGATAAAAGGCTAGTTTAGGCCAGGGGAAGACATGAGAAATTTAATGGAAGGAATTTGTTCTCTACAGTAAGGACCATGAAGAACCATTAAAGTCTTTAAACAGGAGATCACTTAATCAGTTCTGGCAAACATTTTTTTTTTTTTCTCAACTTGGAGAGTGATTTAGATAAAATTCTGAAAAGCAAGGAGACAAGTGAAAGGCTCTTCATTCACCCAAAAGAAAGATAATATAATTGGAATGTGTGATTGTGTGTGTGTGTCCCCCCGAATTATAAAACTAATAGAAGGCAATATCTTAGGAGAATGTCAACATTTTGAGTAAAGCACTGAATGATTACTATGAACCTATACAGTGGCAGTGAGAATGGAGAGGAATGGATTGATTGATGACTTAGTAAGGACACAGTGAATACTCTGGAATAAGGGGTTGTTCAGAGAGGGGATAATGAGACTTACTGGGAAGTCAAGGCTGACTTTTGAGCTTTTTGTTTTGGCAATTGAATGAATGAAAGTACCACACGTAGAAACAAGAATACCATGAGGTAGAGCACTTTCGGAGGAGGAATGATGAGTTGAGTTTGGACACATTAATTTGAGCTGACAGAGATGGGAATGTATGAATGATTTTGAAATTATTGGTGAGGTCTCACTTACAGCCATTGATTTGGACATGTAGAATATTTGTAATTGAAGCCATCGGAGTTAAGTTACCTCCCAAAAATGTATTCCAAGTGAGAAGGTAAAAGAGTTCATTGTAAAGTTTAGAGGAAGAAAAGAGTTTAAGTAATGATCAAAGGAAAGGGAAAGATCAGAGGGAAAGTATGCCTCATAAAGAGCAGAGATGGGTGCAAGAAAGGAATACTAAGAAGCTGTGGAATCCAAAATGCTAAGGTCAAGAGAAAGTGGGAAAAAGGGTTATTAGCAGTTTCATGATGCTGAGAGTTCAAGGAGAACAGAGTGCCGGTTTTATTTAGCAACAGGAAGATAAAGTATTCTAGGCAAGAGTAATTTTAATGGGATTAACTTAGGCAGAATCAAATTTCCAGTGATCTGAAAGATGAAATGGGAAAGAATACTTGGATTCAGTGACTAGAGAAAACAATTTCATAGAGCTTGATTGTGAAAAGTGAGAGGGAAGATAGTCGATATAGGATATAAGGTTGAGTGTGTTGATACACATGGAAGGCACATAAAGAGGGAGAAGAATTTACCTAGGAAAGAGAAATTAATGGATAGAGCATAAGATGAGGCAAAAAAGGATGGACTCCAGCACATATTATGGAGAAAGAGCAATGTGTCTTCAAATGTGAAATGAGTGAGAAAGAAAGGATTGTTTTCAGAAATATGTTTCTAAAAAACATTTACAGATGGAGGTCTTAAGAAGTTGAAAGTTTCCATTTCATGGCTTTTACTTTCCCCACAAAGTATAAAGGTGCTAATTAGCTGACAGTAGCAGGAAAGATAATAGGAAAAGGAATTTCAGGAATACAGAGAAGATTTATCTAGCCGTTATGGATTATGGGAGAACTCGGTAAACCACAGATGGTTTACTGGAAGGGGTTAGGGGTCCACTTGTGGTCTTAGGCAGTGAATTTGTAGTGGTTAGAAGTAACTAAAAGTTGTTTCTAAAACAGTGCTTTGTAGCTCAGGTGTTGGAATGGAGAATGCCTGCAAGCATTTTAATTTCAGTTTGCTCTGCCAGACCATTGCTATGGAAGGCCAATGGGGCAAGATAATTGGGAATGGCAAAGATCCATTCAATCTAAGTTGAATAAGAATTGTAGTGAAGATAGGGAGGAATGATTAAAACAAGAGGACTCAGACTGTGATTTACAAAAACTAAACTCACTCTGTATGTGTGTGTGTGTGTGTGTCTGTGTGTGTCTGTGTCTGTGTCTGTGTCTGTGTGTATTCTCTAGGTATTTATATATTACATATATATATTTACAAGTTACATTTTATGTAAGTCTGTACTTGAATTGTTTTGTAATCCATGGAAAATAGCATAAGATGTAGCAATTTAGAGAGTGGGCTCTGGAAAGTGGCCTCAGTTTGAGTTTTGGTTCTGTCTCTTGCTAGGTATGTGTAATCTTGACCAAGTTATTTACTTCATTGTGCCTCAGTTTCCTAAAATATATGATGAGGGTAAAAATAGATTCTCTTTCACAGGGTGGTTATATTAAATGAGTTACCACATACAGAATGCTTCAGATAGTTTGTGGTATGTGCAGATCCTCAGTGTTCACCACCATAATTTTTATATAAATGAGAGTCTTCATTACGTAATATGGTGCCATTCCAAAGAACTGGCTTAGAGTGTATGCAGTATTTTAAATGGAGATAGAAAAGCAATAGTCTATGTAAATTATTTTTAAATCAGTTCAACCCAATAATTTGATGAACCACAAAGGATGTTCTCCTTAAGAGGTGGGTATATACCAGTGTGGATAGGGAATAGGAAAGAAAGGAATCTATTTCATTGTAATCAATTAATTAATACTTTTAACTTGTCAGAAAAGACAGTTAAAATATTTATGGCACAAATATGTAGCCAAAATACTGAAAGTAGTTCAGATGCAGGAATTTTATCATGAGAGAAATGTGATAGTTAGCATATATGGTACCATGATTCCCATGCTATGTTATTTCCTGCTCATTAATGCATTAATGATTAGAACTATTTAAGTGAGCATTTATATTTCAGCACAATTAAACTACTTAAAGGGGACACTAGAATGTGATTTCCTATATTCGAAAGCATATGGTAAGTGTGAAAGTGAGAAAAGAGATGAATTATAGGCTAACATCTGAAAGCTGGATTTGAAATAATACTGAACATGGGGAGCATTTATGAAATCTTCCAGGATATTGTTTCATTAATGATTAATGTGATAAGAAACACTTTAGAAATGATTTTTCCTGTGTAGATCATTATTTGAGAAGCTCAGGTAATGAAACAACTCCTTGTTGGAAATAGGGTCTTAGTATTTACTGTTAATTTTTAATTTTAAGAAAACAGATATTTGAAAAATTTTGAGGAAACCAAAATTTTTCATGTGAATGAAAAAGACAGAAGTAAAATAAATTAGGAACTTACATAATTGCAAAGAAATATTATTTTTGTTAATAATAATGCTGTTAAACATTGAAAGATATACTGATATAGTCTGTTTTATGATCATATAAAGTTCAGTATAAATTAATATACATATTGTTGCTCCCCAAAATGCCTTTGTCCAAAATAGTAATATAATTTCAACCACAGACATTGTACATATTTATATTTTATTCTTTTGTTCCTGCCTTCTTTTTTCTATTTATTTTTATTATACATAATGTGTTTATTTGTATATATGTTTTTATATACAATGTATATAAATACATATATATGACATATATAACATATGTATATAGTTTTATATATATATATATATATATATAAATATACTTTCTCCTACAAAAAACAAAACATTTTTTAGTCTCTTGAGTTCTTAGCTAAATAAGAGGCTGGTTTCTAATTAGATTGTTCTTATCTAACACAATGAAGTGGAACTATTTTTATTCTTGATCAAAGATGCTTATAATTTAGGATGTTTTTCTGAAAAGACAGATGGGTGAATACAGCTTTATACATATAATTGCTCATTAAAATGTGAAAAATATAAAGTAAAAATAAAAGTTTATTTAGAAAGCGTATTTGTAATGCCTATTGTGTACTTAGTACTACTCTAGACACTTTAGAAAAAATATCAAGTCAATGCAATAGATTTTTGCACTCTAACTGGTTAGTCGTTGTTGCTTTTTAAAACATGGTTAATAAAAATAAGAATGGGTATATAGATACATAATTACTTTTATATTATATGAAAATAATCACAGCCAGTGTTTTTTTTTGGGGGGGGCGGTATTTGATTTTCATTTTTGGAAGACTGTTTTGAAAGGTAAATGTTAAGCCAGGTCTTAAAGAGCTATTTGGAATAAAATTAAAACTCTATTCTGGATGGAAGGAAATTAAGGGTCTTTATTTTCCTTGTATCTAAAGTAGTTCAATTCTATATATAGGTTTTAGCAACTCATAAAGCTGGCTGGTGCAACTTGTTTCGAGTACATGAATTTAAATTTAATTGCCAAAGTTGTTTAGAATATGAAATTAAAACTGGTTCAAAAGTGTATGTGGGTAATTGTTTTTCTAGGAAGCTCCAGATAACCTCCATGTACCTTGTAGTTTAAGAGCTAAACATCCTTTCAACGTCAGTGAGATTAGGCTCCTAGATAGTGCCTTCTCCCCATTCTGGAAAGCAGTCCTGATTGCCCCCAGGTGCCCTCAAGAGGAAGGGTCTGGTGGGCAATTCCAGCATAGTTTGAGGTGACAGGACCTGCTTAGATCTAGGGATGCTGCTTTTGCTTTTCCAAGGATCCCAATAAGGCGATGATCTAGTTCCTTTGGCAAGATGAAAAGGAGTTAGTTTTCTAAGAATTTACCCCCTTTTCACTTGTGTTATTCATTAAAGTTTGGCTGGTAGGAAACTGCAGACTCCTCTGGTTAGTATCTTTCCCTCTTCCCTCATTGGCCTCCAGTAGATAGGAGGCCTCATGAAAGCTTGCTTGCCTTCTAGCCCTGCCCCAGGAACTTGTGTGAAGAAATACTTATCTGGAAGGAAAACAACTTGCTCTGGCTATTCTTCATAACTAGATAGTCTTTTTCAAATGCATACCGTCAGAGAAATGTGAACCAGCAGAATGCAAATACTTGAAATTGCATGCATATTCTCTTCTCAGTTAATATGAATTATAACCATAGCAGGTGCTTTAAAAATGAATCTGATTATTTATTCTTAATAAGTTAAAGTTGAGATTCTGCAGGGGCGCCTGGGCGGCTTAGTCGGTTAAGCGGCCGATTTTCGCTTAGGTCATGATCTCGCGGTTCGTGGGTTCGAGCCCCGCGTCGGGCTCTGTGCTGACTGCCAGCTCAGAGCCTGGAGCCTGTTTCAGTCTGTGACTCCCTCTTTCTCTGACCCTCCCCCGCTCACGCTCTCTCTCTCTTTCTCTCTCTCTCTCCTAGAAGTAAATAAAACATTAAAAACTAAAAATTGAGATTCTGCAGAATTCTTACTTTTGGTTAAAGTCTATGTTGGCACAAGCAAACTGTATTATAAGAATATGTCCTAGATATTTTATGATAGGCTATGAAATTATTTGTTTAGAAGATATTTGAAGCTATTAAAGTATATTTAGAAAGTTATAAGTGCTCTGGAAAAGTGGAATGTTAAAAACCAGAAATTTAATATTTGACCAAAAGAGTTCAAGATTTTCTGAAAACTTATAAATTGTCTTCTGGCTACATAACAAATTCTGGAGGTATATATTTTTTTAATTTTACTAATAGAAATCATTTATATTTTTATTGGAGTATGGTGGGAGTTTTATGGAAAACTCCTGATTATTTTTTCTACTTGCCCTTTCATTTATCACAAATAAAAACTAGTAATCTTCATGAATATTTTATCTCTCTACAGACATTTCTCTGTAAAAACTTTATTTATTTAAACATTTTTAAAGTTTTTTACTTTGAGAGAGGGAGAGAGAGACAGAGACAGTAGGGAGGGCCAGAGAGAGAGGGGGAGAGAGAATACCAAGCAATCTCTGTGCTGTCAGCGCAGAGCCTGACATGAGCTCAAACTCAGGAACCGGGAGATCACAACTAAGCTGAAGTCAAGGGTTAGATGCTTAATGCACTGAGCCACCCAGGCGCCCATCTCTCTGCAAACTTAAAAAAAAAAAAAAAAAAAAAAAAGACAACAACAAAAAAATCCCTTTCCTTTTATGCCTGTTAAGAAGCACTGGATTTTGGGGTGCCTGGGTGGCTTAGTCGGTTAAGCGTCCGACTTTCGCTTAGGTCATGATCTCGCGGTTCGTGGGTTCGAGCCCCGCGTCGGGCTCTGTGCTGACTGCCAGCTCAGAGCCTGGAGCCTGTTTTAGTCTGTGACTCCCTCTCTGACCCTCCCCTGCTCACGCTGTCTCTCTCTCTCTCTCCTAGAAATAAATAAAAAACATTAAAAAAAAAAAAGGTTTAAAAAAAAAAGAAGCACTGGATTTTGTTTAATTTATATTACCATTTTATAAAAGAGCAAGAATTTAACTATAATTTTACATTGAATTCAACATCATTATTCTAACTTTTAAATAAAGGTATTTAAGTAATTGCATTACATTTAAGTGGGAAAAATGGTCAATTTGAGATAAAGATTACCTGAATGATTTTTTAAAAAAAATTACGGATTTATAAAATAAATTTTAAATATGAGAATAAAGAAAAGTTGAACTACAATGATAGAAAATATATACCATATAATACTAACTAAAGAAAAAAAGCCGATGCAGCCATATAATATCAGAAAGTAGTTCTTAAAAAGTTACTAAATATAAAAAGAGAAATACTTCAACATAAAAATTGATGTACCAGGAAGACAGAACAAAATTTAATTTTTATGTACCTAATAACATAGCTTCAAAATATGGAAAACAAAAATTAACAGAAATAAAAGATTTTTAAAAATCTATCACAGTGGAACATTTTAATACCTTTCTTAGTACCTGGTTAAACAGGAAAACAAAATCTGTAAAGATAACTGTAAGTTGAGCAATATGAAAAATAAGCATGGCCTAGTGATATATAGAGAACCCTGTACTAGATTTCTCCAAATTAACCAAATGTGTGTCATATAGGAAAACTCAGCAAATTTCAAAGAATTGAATCAGGCAGAGTATTTTCTTATAATAGCAGTCTTCAGCTAGAAATTAGTAAAAATGATGAAATGAAAAAAAGATAAATAGAAAATACTCAAGTTTTTGGAAAGTATGGCAGATAATTCTAAATAACTCACTGGTTAGGGAAGAATTCAAAAATTAAAAATTTTAAAATTCAGTGATATCAAATATTACATATTGAAACATATAGGAAGCAATTAAAGCCCTACATAGAGAGAAATTTACAACATGTATATATATTTGAAAACGTAAAGGCTAAAAATCAATGATGTAAGTATTCAATTTGTGAAGCTATGGGAAAAGAAGCAAATAAAATCTATAGTTTATGGAAAACAAGAAATAATGAACCAAGTAGCAGAAATTACTAAAATAAGGTAGAAATATTTAAAAGTTATAAATAGAGCTAAAAGTTGGTTTGTTGAAAAAATTATTAACACTGATAACTCTCTGGTGGGTTGGTAAAATAACAAGTGAGAAGGTGCAAATAAATATAATAAACGGATTTTTGAACACAATTTTTGCTTATGAATTTTAAATTATAGATGACATGAGGAAATTTCCAGTGGAACATACATGGCCAATTTAATATAAGAAGTAAGAAATACGAATAATACTTTTACTATTAAAGAAATCTTCAAATAAAAATCTCACAAAGAAAACTACAGGACCAGATGGCTTCAACAAATGGCTTCTACAATCTTTTAACGAAGAAATACCAACTATTAAAAGCTTCAAAAGACAATTAAAAAGAAAAGAATACTTTCCAAGTCATTTTATGAGGTTTTTAGTTTTCTATTGCTGTGTAATAAATTACCACACATTAGATGCTTTAAGCAACACGCTTTACTATCTCAGTTTCTGTGGTTAGGAGTTTGGGAGTAGTCTGTGGGTCTACTGGTCAAGGTTTAACTGGCTGTGAAAGGTATGTGCTAGGCTGCATTTTGTTATGGAATCAGACTCTCTTTCCAAGTTCACATAATTGTTGGTTTATATGCCTGTATATTCATATATACAAATATACATACATATACACACATGTATACACCTACCTATGTTACAGTGGGAATGACATCATTTATTACCTTTGCCATATTCTCTTTAATTAGAAGCAAATCACAGACCTTGCTCATGCTCAAAGGGAAGAGAAAGGGTAGAGAAGGGATAGGGAAGGACTGAACAGGGGACCATCATAGGGTCTGCCACATGAAGCCAGAGAGAAATATCTGAAAGCAAAGTCTGAAAAATTAACCTAAATGTCAGCTAATTAAATGAAGCAATATATAAGGATATGACATCAGAAACTAGTTGGGTTTGTTCCAGAAGGGCAAAGTTACTTTAACTTTCACAAATCAATAAATGTAATTCATCATGTAATCATGTACATAGATACAGACAAGATGTAGATAAAAACTAAGTACTTATTTAAAATTATATATTCTTATATATCGCATATATGATATATATAACACGTGATTTAATATTATATGCTAATTATATAATGATTGTTTTTACCTTAAAATGTCAACATTCTAAGAATAGAAGTGAACTTTCTTATTCATTAAATACTCTCATCATTATTTTATTCAAATATTGATTCAGCAACTAATGTCCGTCAGGAACTCAACTGTTTTCCCTGTCCCTGTGCTCTCATAAAGATCACTTCCTATAAAATATTGGCAGCTCTCCATAGTCATTCACTATACTTATCCCCCATTATTCTTATCAAAGTACTTACACTTAAGATATATGGACAAAGCACTTTACAGTTATCAAAATTTACATCTGAATTTGTTTCTATTTAATAATATTTTCCTCCTATCCTTCCTTCTTTATTTCCTTCCTTTTATTTAACCAAACATATTAACTCTTTCATATCTTTCCATATTTAATAGCTGGAGTTGTGTCCATTTTTCAAGATTCATTTAATATAACTACTCCCCTTTAATAGATCACACATATTTTTTAACACTGAAATGAACGAAATGAAAATTTTCAAGGATATATGTCTTAGTTTGATTTGTTTTTAAAGTGGAAAGAAGACGGATTATTATACATAAATTATGTAAAATATACTTCCCAGGTAATTAGGAGTATGTAAAATTTTGCAGGCATGAATAAATTTATTTAAACACAGCGTATAAAAATAGCATTATATTCTTTTTGTAAAAAGATAACCTGCTCCAGAATGAAGATTTGAAAAATAATAGACTCTCTGTTTTGCTGCTCTGTCCAGAGCTTTAGTTCTGCAAACAAATCCACCAAAATGCATACATCATTAGCAATAATTAGAGAGGGGTTTCCATTAGCATTTTTTAAAAGTACTTATAAATATCTGGAACTTGTTACTTGTAATTATGTTTTGTTTGTTTTATGTTTGTTAATATTGAGACTTAGTGTCTCTCAGCCTAAGGAAAACAAAAAGAGTTCAAGCATAAAATAGGCTTTACCTGGTATTGTTTTTAGAGAACATTACTAGTATTAAGCAAAAGAGTACCACTGATGTCATGTAGTAAGACTCCCTTCCTTCCTTCCGCCTTTTAAATTCTGGTTATGAATCAATTTCTTTGGGGACACTAATCTGATCTTTGGATTGGATTATATGGCAGTCTTGATTTGCTTATCTAGATGAAGTTAGATACCATAAGGAACCCAGGAAAAATGCCATGTTCTTGCCCTTAAGAAATGTAATGCAAAATCATCAAGACAACAGCTTAAGTTCACATATTTTAATGCTGTTCAAACAATTTTAAATATTTATTTGGACATAAAGGAATTCCATTTTCAAGATATTATAGTAAGAAAGATTGCTGCAAATACTTGAAAGGAAGTTTCATTTATATTAATGTTGAAGATGTGACAAGAATTCAAATGTATTGCCAAAGTGTAACTATAAAACTGCAGGTTTTGCTAAAATGTATGAAGGTTTTATTTAGATATCGATATGAATCAGGGTATCCATAGTCACACAACTAACTCTTATCTCCTGTCAAGGTTGGATTTAATAGGAATGACTGAGAAGCCTAATTTCCTTCCACTTCTACTCTTAAGGTACTGTTGTCTTTGGAAAGCTCTTTTTTTTTTTTTTTTTAAGCCAAAAAAATAGTTCTTTATTGCTGATCCTATCAAAGGACTCTTTAGTCCTTACGCTGAGATTAATAGACTGGAAAGTCTAACTTTAATTTTGTTTTTTGTTTTATTTTTTTTTCTTTTTAACAACTCATGTAATGCAAAGTGTTATTTCCCCTTGTCTTCCCTTTGACTTTCCATTATTTCTCATATTTTATGTTTGACATCTGTTTATTTTTTAATTTTAATTTTACTTTTTAAACTAATCTCTACATCCAGTGTGGGGCTTGAACTCATAACCCAAAGAATAAGAATCATGTTTACTGAGTGAGGCAGTGAGGCAGGCACCCCTCTTTGATACCTTTTAGACTTACAGATGTTTCTGCTCATTTTCTTTTCCTCCTTCCTTGTACTCTTTATACTTAAGGTGATAAAAAATTCTTTTTATTTCTAAAATATTCCACTCATTTCTTGCTAGCTTCCTTTGAGTATATACCATGATAAAGTTAAATTAAGAACTGAGGGTTGATGGAGGGAGTTGGGTGGGGGATGGACTAGATAGGTAGTGGGTATTGGGGAGGGCACTTGTTATGATGAGCACTGGGTGCTTGTATGTAAGTGATGAATCACTGAATTCTGCTCCTGAAATCAGTATTGTGCTGTATGCTAACTTACTAGAATTTTGATAAAATTTTGAAAAGAAAGAAAAATGTTTTCATGTTCTTAACTTATCACACAGCATGCACATGTGCACATGCATACAAATATATTATTATATTTATATTTTATTTTATATTTATATATTTGTTTATAATGTATTTATATTTAGTATACATATGTGTATTATATATATGTATTCAGTATACATATATATTATATATACAGACACAATGTGCTGCATATAAAATATCCCACTGAAATCATGCAGGTTTGGCTATAGTGTTGTGAAGGCAGCAACAAAGAGCACCTGGGTGACTCGGTTAAGGGTCTGACTCTTGGTTTCAGCTCAGGTCATGATCTCACAGTTCATGGGTTTGAGCCTGTTGGGCTCCTCCCTGCCAGTGCAGAGCCTGCTTGGGATTCTCGGTCTCCCTATCTCACTGCCCCTCCCCTGTTCAAGCTCTCTCTTTCCCTCAAAATAAATAAATAAATATTAAAAAAGAAAAAGATGAACCATTTAAAATGTAGATGATGAATGATCTGGGCAGATGAAATAATATGAAGAATGTAGTGAATTAAATAGTGTCCCCTAAAATTCATGTCTACACAAAACCCTTAGAATGTGACTTTATTTAAAAAACAGATCTTAAAATTAAATCAACCTGGATTTAGCATGGACTGTAAACCAATGACGAGTGTCTTTATAAGAAGATGAGAGGACACAGAAATACACAGAAAACACCATGTGAAAATGGAGACAGAGATTGGAGTCATGCACCTATGCCAAGTGAATGCCAATGATTCCTGATTGCCACCAGAGGTTGGAGAGAAGTACGAGATAAGTTCTCCCTCAGAGTTTATATTAAAAAGAAAAACAAAACAAAACAAAAAACCCCCACAACCCCCCGCCTCCCCCAGAAAAGCAACCTGCCCCAGCAACTTGTTTTCAGACTCCTGGCATACAGAACTATGAGAGAATAAATTTCTATTGTTTTAGGCCACCCAGTTGTGGTAATTTATTACAGTATCCTTAGGAAACTAAGACAAGTTGCACAGGACCTAAACAAACATGGCTAAAGTTTAGTGAGCTATGGGAAAGTGATGTTAAATTAAACTTCCCCTGAAGCCCATCATATGGGGTCTTAAAGGAGTTTGAGTTTTTTTCACGTGCTATGGGAAGTCACAGGAGAGTTTTACATGAGGGGATTACATAATAACACTCACATGTTAAAAATATTATGCTGGATGCTCTTAAAAAATGAGTGGAATAAGACAAGAATGGAAGCAGGAAGCACAACTGTATGAGTCCATGTAAAAGATGGTGGGAGTCTGACTTAAGTTGGTGATAGAGAAGGGAGCTAGGCTGAGGTATGTTTTGAAGTTACAGTTGATGACTCGATGATAGATTGGGTGTATGAGTTGACAAAAAATATTTTTTAATGCTCTTAAATTTTGGGCTAAGCTACTGGATAGATAACTATGACCCAACTCCTTTGTTTTACCAAAACAAGGAGTACAAAGAAGAGAAAAATTTGCAGAAAAGGAAGGAGGAGAATGTTATTTAGCTTGACAGGTGTGAGTTATTTATATGGATTGAGATTTAAATTTCAGAGATGATAGTATATTAATAATATCTAAAGCCATGAGAATAGGTAAGATCATTTAGGGAATGAATGTAGAAGGAGAGGAAAGAGAAGCCCAAGCCAATATTAAAGGATATTAGAGGAAAGGTATGCAATCGAGGAGATTAAATAAGGAGCTTCCTGGATGAAAACATAATGACTGTTAGGTTATAGAAGAGAGCTGTAAGCAGGGAGCCTGACTATAATAGAGTACATATAACATTTACTTGTACATAAATTAGGGATTTATGAGCCAAATGATTTAGAATTCAGGACTTTAATCTAACATCTTGAGAACATTTTCTTCAGCAATACATTCAAAGTACGACTCTAGTATATCTGTGTCTTTTGTCTTTGTGCTGCTTTTTACTGTTTAAGACGATATAATAATGGAATTCTGAAGTGGATTGCCAATGACATTTTTTGTAAGGCCACAAATCTAGTTCATATTGCCTTCGGTAGCTTCTGCTAGCAATAAAGCTCAATATCATCCCCTACTTAATTTCATAATCAGATAAAATGGTATAACTTAAAATGTCTATATATAAAAGCCAAGTAGCAAGAAACGGGGATATAAACCCACAGCTAGTCCAAAGTTTTGTTCATACATATGGCTGAGCAGTTAGTCTAGTTTTAGACTCAGAGGGGTGTAGAAATGGAAGACCTTATAAACTGTTTGGAAGTATATCTTTACTCAAAAATAAGGGAATCAAGAATCAGGCAAAAACAAACAAATACCAAACTTGGTCCTATCTTGGCAGAAATGGAACTGGCTCTTTTTTTTTTTTTTTTGGTCAAAACTGTGCTATCATAAACATTCCCTTATCTACCATAAGGGAATGTTATCATTCAGGAGGCAATAATAGCTTCTAGTTTCACTGAAGGAAAGAACAAAAAAATATTATATACTGTCATTATATGAGTTGTAATAAAGGACCCTAAGGCTTAATCTCAATTTTATCACTTTAATAAGTGCTTTGATTTTCCTCAGGCTGCATATTCTCACAGAGCATCAGTTTTCTCATCTGTAAACTTAAACTTGCATTTCACAGCTGCACTGTTATGTGAGGGTTTGTGATAATCCTTAAGTATCAATCATTAAGATTCAGAGTCTCTGTAGTCTTCAGTTATAACACTGCTAAAGGAACAAAATTTTGACTTACCTTGGAAGCTGGCCTTGACAGGAAGAATTGAGTAAAGAGGGAAAGTAATGAAAAGAGGGATAAAAACAACAGTATTTTAAAGTTCTGGTCATGTACGTATAACCCCAATACACTGACCTTAAGCTATTTATCCAGTAAAGCTTTTTTGAAAAAATGTTATAAACTTCCCTTGCAGCAAGAATAAACCTTTACAACTTTCCATATTGATAGATTACTTTTTTCCTATCTCTTATGGCTTTTTACCTGTAATACCACTTCCCTTTTTCTTTCAGCATCTTGGGGATCTTTAGCCTTCAGACAGTCCTTTTTCCCTCCAGTAATCTCTGCATTTCCACTGACCCCTCTTTCTCTACTTTCAAATAGTCCCTGTGCTTTAAACCCTCCTATAAGATGATACTGTCCTCTCGAGTTTGGGTCTATATCTGTTCTACACAACCAGATTAAAACCACATGGTGCCCCCTGCTACAGTTTCTCACTCTCCATTTTCTGTGAAATTATCTCTACTCCCAAACTATAACAGAATGGTTGAAAATTATATTTGGAGCTGTTGTAATTGAATCCACTGACCTAATTTCATTCTTCATTTCCCTTGCTCTCTCTGTAGCACTTGCTGCTGCTCTCTCCCTGCCTTGAAAGACTCCTCTTCTTTCTCCCACTGAAACCAAGTGAGCGTATCCCAAAAATTTAGTCCATGGTCATATGATTCTCTCTGCACATACTTACATATTTACAGTGGTTAAGAACTATCATAGCTTCCAGTATAGTGCAGCTAAATCTAAAATATCTGGCTGCAGACCTAAAGTCTCTTTTGATCTCTTCCACTTGGAATTAAAATAAAAAAAATATTTAAGTAATACTACAGAGATATCTTAACTTGTGGCCCACCCTTCTCCTTATCAATCATTCCTGATAACCAAATCTAGTTTTACCTTCCTTTGTACAATTGTACATTTGATTTCATTCTCCTAGTCAAGAATTTTTACTACTTTATGTTGACTAGATTATAAGCCTATACATAGGTGGATTTGTTTCTTATGCATTTGGATTTCTAAGAGCCAGAAGACACACTAAGGAAAAAGAAAAAAAAAAGAGAAGAATTAAAATTATTTTTGAAAAATCTCTTAGCAAGAAGCCATGATAAAGATGGACAGTACACTATATTCAGCTCATCCAATATATTTATTCAAAAATTATTTAGGTGTACTATATAGGGAGTAAATTTCACACTTTTATTAAAGTACAGTGTTTGATTAGTTTTTAATCACCACCACAATCAAGATAGAGAACATTCCTGTGTCCCTAAAACTTTCCCTGTGTCCCTTTGTAGTCAGAACCCTCCCTGACACTCACACCATGCAGACGTTAATCCGCTTTCTGTGAGGATAATTTTGACATTTCTGGAATTTCATATAAATGGAATCACACACTATGGCCACTTCTACTTAGCATAACAATTTTGAGATTATTATATAGTTTTGACTGTATTAGTATATTCCTTATTATTACTAAGCAGTAACCCACTCTATAATTATACCACAATTTGTTTAGCCAGTTGCCAGTTGATAGACATTAGGGACATTTCTGGTGTTTGGCTATTATGAAGAAACCCGCTATGAACATTTAAATATGTGTTATCTTCTCTTGAGAAGATACCTACAAGTAGGATTTCTAGATTGTCTAATAAGTGATCTTTATTTTTATAAGAAACTGGCAAGCTATTTGCCACAGTTGTTTATCACTTTGCATCATCGACGCAAAGTATGAGAATTCTAATTGTTCCAGCCTTCTCACCAACACCCGGTACTGTCAATCCTTTTTTTTTGTTTGTCACTTTCATGGATGTGTTATGATATCTTGGTGGAATTTTAGTTTTCATTTCTTGATGAGTAATGATATTGAGCATGCTGTCTAATGCTTATTGAGCATGCTCTATGTTCATTAAAAGCTTTTTTTCTCTCTTTATTATTAAGTTCCATAGTTTTTTACATAATGCGAAGACAAGTCCATTATCAGATATGGGTTTTATAAATATATTACAATCTGTTGGTTGCCTTCATTTATTCCAACAGTATCTTGCAAAAATAAGTTAATTTTAATGTTGATGCAGTCCAATTTATCTATCTCTCCTTTTTCTTTTTCTTTTTCTTTTTTTTTATTTTATTTTTTTTAAATGTTTTATTTATTTCTAGGAGAGAGAGAGAGAGAGACAGAGAGACAGAGATAGCGTGAGCAGGGGAGGGTCAGAGAGAAAGGGAGACACAGACTGAAACAGGCTCCAGGCTCTGAGCTGGCAGTCAGCACAGAGCCCGACGCGGGGCTCGAACCCACGAACGGCGAGATCATGACCTAAGCGAAAGTCGGACGCTTAACGGACTAAGCCACCCAGGCGCCCCTCCTTTTTCTTTTTAGATTTGTGTTTTGGGTCCTAAGAATTTTTTGTCTACATAAAGATAACAAATATGTTTTCCTATACTTTCTACAGAAGTTTTATAGATTTAGCTTTAACATTTATGGCTGTGTTCCATGGATCAAAGGTCAATGTTGCTTTTTCTCACATGGATATTCACTTTTTCAGTTTCAGTGGTTCAAAAGACTGACTTCTTCATAACCTTTGCCACAATAAACTCACCATATCTATTTTGCTCTATTTTTAACTCCCTCTTTTCCATTGATTTACAAGTCTGTCTTTTCTCAATACCACAGTCTTGATTACTGTGGTCTTATACTATACGAATACCTGAAAGATTTACACTTTTGTTCTTATTTATATTGTTCTAGGTTCTCACATTTCCATGTAAAATGTAGAATCAACTTCTCAAGTTCTATAAACAAGACAACAACAACAAAACAACCTTGAGATTGCATTAAATCTGTAGATTAGTTTTGGGGGAATTGACATCTTACAAGCAGTGAAGCTTCTAATCTATGGACATGGAATATCCCTCTTTATTTAGGTTTTTAAAAATTATCTCAGAAATCGGTTTAATATTTTAATTTCCAGTTTTCTTTGAAGGTGTATAAACTTGCAATTTATTTTTCTACACTGACCTTATATTCTACAATCTTACTATATACACTTATTAGTTCTATTTGCTCTCTATGTAGATGATCATATTTTGTGAAAATAAAGACAGACTTTATCTGGTTAGGACTTTGCATAAAGCCCTGAAAAGCAGTGGTAAGTCTGAACATCCTTTTCCTGTTCTTGTTTTTAGGAGGAGTAACATCATCACTTGGCTATTAAGAAGGATATTAGGGGGCGCCTTGGTGGCTCAGTTGGTTAGATGTCTGACTCAATCTCAGCTCAGGTCTTGATCTCAAAGTTGTGATTTAAACCCCACATTGAACTCTGTGGGAAAAAAAAAAGATATTAGCTCTAGGTCTTCCTTTTTTTTGTTTTGTATAATTTTAACAACTTTTTTCATTTCAAATTGATGAATTTCCCAGTTTCTAGAGACCATTTTAATGAATTGATTTGTATTTCATGAAATTATTTTCTAGCTTTCTATTGATTGAAAAAATGTCTTTTTTCCTAGTGAATTATATGAATTAATTTTGGTTGTTGAACAAAACTTACTCTTTTGTATAAACTACAATATAAAGTATTGTGGCTTTTATATAATTCTGGATAAATATATTTTCGTCTGTTATAGGATTCTAGATTGAGATTTTTGTCCTTCAGTAAAGATGTTGCTTCATTGTGTACATGTTCACAGTTTCTGAGAAGTATCCTTTAATTTGTAATTGCTTCTTCATATTTAGTGTTTCTTTTCTCCTGAGGATACCTTTAAGGTTTTCTATTTATCATTGATTTTTAGTACTTTTACTATAATCTAGAATTTGCCTATTTTTGTTTTTCTTCTTATTTCTCTCTCTTGGGGGTCTCTGAGCTTCTTGAATTTATGTTTTTTTTTTATTTTTTCCTATTAGTTTTGGAAATTTTCCATGTATTTTAGGCTGTAGGACATTGTCTTACAGGTTTTGAAAGTTCTATTCAGTCTGTTTTTCCATTCTTTTTTCTCTACAAGTTTCAGTGAGGATAACTTTTATTTACTTATTTTCATTTGCAAGTTTATTGATTTTCTATCTAGTCTGCTAAGTCTATCAAGTGAATTTTTCATCTCTGATACCATGTTTTTAATTTCTGGCATTTCCACTGGCTTCTGTGTTTATGCTAAAATTTCCTATTTCATTCATAATATCCACATCCATAATATCTATAATAAAATCAAATTAAAAACTAGAGTTCTCAATATATCAATCATAGTTATTTTAAAGTTTCTGGGTGAAAGTTCCAGCATTTGAACTTTCAGAATTCTGTGTCTGGTTCTATCAAACTTTTTTTTTCATTTTTGTGTATCTTGCAATTAAGTATTGACTGAATACCAAACATTGTGTGAAAATAAAAATAAATTGAGGTAAATAATGTTTATGTCTATAAACTGTTACCCCTCTACCAAGCCAGTGTGGGAGTTGAGCCAGTAGTTGGTAGTCAAACTTGATTTGAATTTTAGTGACACTTTCATTGCAACACAGGCTTAAAAGTCCACTGTTTTTGAATTGTACCTATCTTGTATTTTATATGAGTTTTGGAATGCCAGATGGTTTGCTGAATTGTTCCTATTTCTCTCCCAACTTCTAGAAGACACTATATTCCTGTGCTACAAGAGGGGTGAGGAGAAGTTTCTTTGCATTCTTGTATCTTCCCTAAAGAAATTGCAGTTGCTTGTTACTCATTGCAAGGCTCATGGTAGTAGCCAGGAGAAGGAGGTACTTGGACTTCATAGTTCTCCACAAGTCTTAGTCTTAAACTGGCTTTGTGGACCAAACCTCAGGACCAAGTCTTTCTCCATTGTCCTGCCCCTTCCTGGGTAGGAAATTTTCTACCCAAGGTAGCTGGCTGCCTTGATTCAGTAGGTGTTTCCACAAGCCAGTTTACTGCCTCCCCAAGCAAAAGACCTCTTCTTTATATCATTGTAGATTCCTGGGATTAAGCAAGTTACTTGCTCCTCCCCCAAGGACAGATAGCTTTTTCTTACTGTCAGTGCTAGTTAGAGGGGTGGATTTCTTTACTTCTCCCAGTGGCAGTTGCCTTTGGCCTAGGAGCAAGAGGTGAGAGGGCTTCCTGTCCCTTCCCTAGTGACAGCCAACCTTCACCTGGGACTTATAGCAGGGGCTTTCTAACTCCTATAGACAGATGACTTTTTAAAGTTAAAATGGAACCAGTTGTTTGATATTAGAAGAGTTCTAGCCCTTCTCCCAGTGGCAGATATCTTTTTCTTTTTTCATAACTGTCCCCAGGCAGCAGCTGAGCTCATCTTGTTAAAGAGCTAGTAGTAGACAGGTGCAGACTCCCCTTGGGCATGGAGCTCCCAGGATTCAGATCTCTCATGAGAGCCCACACTAAACTTTTAAGAGTTTGTTACAACGTGAGGGGTGCCTGGTTGGCTCAGTCGGTTAAGCATCCGACTTTGGCTCAGGTCATGATCTCACGGTTCGTGGGTTCGAGCCCCGTGTCAGGCTCTGTGCTGACAGCCAGTTCAGAGCCTGGAGCCTGTTTCAGGTTCCCTCTCTCTCTCTGACCCTGCCCTGCTCACGCTGTCTCTCTATCTCTCTCAGAAATAAATAAAAACATTAAAAAAAATTAAAAAAAGAGTTTGTTGTAATATGAATTTATTTCTTCTCACTTTTACAGCAACTTTTATTTGTCTCCCATGTTCTGCCAATAATTAGACAGTTTGTATATCCTCTTTTTCCTTGGAAGATCTTGTCAGCGTTGGAAATTTGTTTCATCTGGATGCCTTGTTATTGGAACAGCTTTCTGATTGTTAAAGAAAAATATTATCATGGTTTTTAGATCACCTGGTTATTCCTCATTATTAGCATAGAACCAGTATTCTCTTAATACTTTCTGTATCCTAAGTGGAAGTAGAACTCCTCATCCAGTTAATTTTTTTCCAGTATTGAAATATATTATTCTTCCTTTAGCTGATTACTGGATGAACTCTTTGGCTTTCCCTGAAGAGTGGATATAAACAAATAATAGAACAGTTTGAACACTAGAATGGGCCTTAACAAGGGGAGATGTAATACTCTAAGAGATGGGCGCTGAAGAAATAGCAAACTTCCCACCACATTCTCAGGAAATACAATCCTTGAAAGAAATGGTGAATAAAATCACTATTGTTATTCAATTTATTTTTTTTTTACTCTTTCCCTCCTTCCCCCTCTCTCTCTGTCTCTCTCTGGGTTTCCTCTTTCCTTCCCCACTAGTGGAATCTGTACTAAAAGCATTCTAGAGAGTGTTTCTGTGCTTTTTTTAGTTTTCCTCTATTTCCAGAGAAAAACATATATTCCAAACAAATTTATCTTCTTCTATCTTTCCTTTCATGTTTTTTCTCCTGAATAGAATGCATTTTACTATTCAGATTTTAACCCTGAATGTTTAAGACATTTAAATTTTTAGTAACTGAATTGCTAGTAAAGCTTATTAGTACATTTAGCATTTTTAAAATAAAAACTCAACTTTAATCCAGTAAGTGAAATGGGATGATCAATAAAAGTAAATTTTAACTAATGCACGCATTTTCATGGCCGTGTGATGATTCACAATATGCTGAAGCATGTATAATGTCTTTGAACACTGTGCAAATAAAGAACAAAACTGCTCTCTGTTGGAATTTTTAAATAAAGAGCACCACCTTGTGGGAATATATATTTATATGAAATGTAAGACATTAGTAAGGCAATAGTAAGGGAATAATAACTCATTTTAACAATACTTGTGATCTGTACTAAATTATTAGTGTAAGAAGAAAACATCATACTTTTTCCTAAGGAAGATTATGAGATATCAAGATAGAATTAGAAAAATGTTATTGTGCAATTGTATGTCAGTTTTTATCATACCTTATAAATCAATAAAAATCTTCTGCAATACTGTACTTGCTAATGATTCCTTTTAGATAAACATTCTTCTAGAACTGATTTTTAGCCTAAAATAATAAATGTTGTTATAAGGAACTATTAAGATGATTTAATCCAAAAAAGCCTTACTTTAAAAATAAGGAAATCAAAATTGAGGGAGTGTATTTACTGTGTCCGCTAGGTATAACCAATGGTGGGATAGGTATATGCATTGAAACATTGTTACTCTCTGCATAACTGGTTTTGATCAATTAGCAGAAGTTAGAATATGCTAATGCGAATAGATTATGTAATAAAAGCGGACTTTGTTGTCATAAAAAAATGCATAATATATAATATAATAATGTATGCTTAAAATAATTATTCTTCTACAATCTTTCTATGGCATATTATTCTTATTTCCTTTTTAACATCAAATAATGTATCTTTTGTTTCATGGAACTTAAATGGAAAAAAAACTTAACGTTTATATGGATTAAAGTATTGCTGTTTCTTTTAAAAGTTCTACATTTGACATTCTTTTATCTCAGCTTACTTTCAAAGGTTGGACTAAAATTTGTTGATAGCCATGGGACGAGGAGTCCGTGACTAAAAAGTAGTTCTCTCCACAAACATTAAAAACAAATAGGCTTCATCTCACAAACTCAAACACTGGTCTTCTGCCTTGAAACTTCAAATTCCCTTACTACTTTTTGATATCAAGTCATAATCATTCTTTGATGTTGAAATTGCAGAAGAATAAAATATACTTTTTTTCTTTATGTTTTATTATTGTTTAAATGTGGAATTTTGTTGAGCCAGGTTTTCCCCTGTTGTAACTTGTGTGAGTTGGGCAAATATTTCTAATGAAGTTTAGCAATCTGGCTTTTATTCTTCCAGTTTGTGGGAATCTTCATGAATCCTGATTCTGATCTTTGTTATTTCTCTAACTTTGAGTGATAAATATAGTTTATAAATATATTTTTGAGTCTTCATGTACAATAACAACAGTGAACTAGGAAGGACCAATTATAAAAACTTGAGTCTTGGCTTCTGGTAACCTGCATTCAAGTGACTCTCAATATAGTTTTTCGTTCTGCTAAGAAACCGTCTCACCACATCATCTAACTTGTATGTTCTTAACTTTTCTCCAAGAGCCTTGACTCAGGTGGTCATACCAGGATTGTTGGGCTGTAGTAATAATTATGTCTCTAGTCTTATAATCAAATGTGAGTCAAACAAATATATTTGTAACTATTTTCATTTTATAATATATTGGCTGTAACAGAGCATGTATCTGAAGAACTAGATTGCATAGATTTATTGACCTTTGGTTGATTTCCAGAAGTCATTATATAGGATAATTTATAGAAACTTTAGGACAAGAGTCTTTGAAAATATTTTGGTGCTTTAGGGGACTTTGACGTTTATCTCTCAGTTTTCTGAAGTCTTCCTTATGGTTTATTTATTAAAAATTTATCCTTCGGAGAGATAACATGTGACAATAAATTATTCTGAGTAAATTTCAAAAAAATCCTTTTGCTTTCAAAACCAATCTAAATAGAGTATTGAATGATAGCATATTTTTATAATGATATTTTAAATAATTTGGATATGTATGTTGCAAGAATTACATGAGCACATATAAAATCTTTGGTACAGTGTTTGGCACATAGAAGTTTCTGCATATGTTTGCAGCTTTTTATTAACACTATCATTATCATATTCCAAGGAAACTCTTGTAGCAAATAGAAGGATCAGAGGTATGTAAGTACTGTACATATTTTAAAACTAAGGCCATAAAAATAAAATAACCTATTTAAAATCTTATAATTCTGTTTAGAAATATTCTATAATAAGAGCTAATCTTCTACTCTTCTACCTTTTTCTGTATTTCTTTAACTCAGTTATATAAGCAATTTTATGTTAGTCTTTTTATAACAGGTTTGTGATGAAATGCAGGTGTGCACGCGCACGTGTGTGTGTTTGAAATAGCAAGTCTAGGGGAACTACAGTGATGTAATCAGAAGGTAAAGTATGCCGATGAATTTAACCAATAAGACATTATGAGAAAATAAGATGAAAGTGTGAAATACAGTATGTAAATATAAAAGTGAGGGAATAAATAGTAAATAGGCCACTTTGGCTAGAGCAGAGTTTTCATAAAGAGCAGGGTACATTTTGATGCATACTAGACACCCTGACACTTAGTGGTTTAAAACAGTAACCATTTATATAGTATATAGATCTGTGGGGTGGCAATTTGGGGTGGGATCTCCAGGCCAGTTCTGCTGATGTAGGCTATGCGCAGGCGAGCTTCATTGGGCCTGTGGATATGACTCTAGTCAGTTGTCAGATCAAGGAAGCTGGTTTAAGATGGTTCATTCAACTGGTATAGCTCTCTCATCCTCCTGGTTGGCCAGGTATGTTTAATAGCTAGCAGGAACAGAAAGAAGTCTCAGGAAGAAAGGTAGAAGCATGAAAAGCCTCTTGAGGTTTTGATTCCAAACTCATACAACCTCATTTCTGGAGCATTCTATGGTCCACAGTAAATTACCAACCAGCCCGGATTCAAGGAGTAGGTGACTGCACCCCTCTTGTTAGTGGGTAGATCTGCTAAGAATTGTGGCCACTTATGTAACCCATTGCAATCAAGACTGTAGCCTTGGAAATGAAAATGGTACACACTGAAATAATGATCAATGGGACTTGGAATCAGATAAATGAAGGGAAGAGACATGTTTAAATTATTTGAGCTAAGTGACTTAGTTAATGAGAAGCAACATACTTTATGTGGTTAAAAATTTATAGTAAGGTTCATATACTGGATTAAAAGTCCATTCAGTTTTACCAATTCCCTTCCCTAAAAACTGGCCTTAGGCATCTCATTTAATTTCTTTAAGATCTCATCTGTTCCTTCATTTGTAAAAAAAAAAACAACTGGAAATGATAATAGCTACCTTAGGTGATTGGGAGAATGAAATGAAATCAGCAAGTAAAGTGCATACTTGTATGCTGGATATACGGAGGGCTCAAAAGTATCATTAATTCATTATTTGCATAAGTCATAGTTTATTGGTAGTATTACAAATAGTATCATGATTACAGCAGAACCACATCTCAGTAGGAAAACTCAGTTGAAGATAATTCTTTTTTTTAAAAATTTTAAATCTATTTCTGAGAGAGAGAGAGAGAGAGACAGCATGAGCAGGGAAGGGTAAGAGGGAAAGAGAGAGATACAGAATCTGAAACAGGTTCCAGGCTCTGAGCTGGTTGTCAGCACAGAGCCTGACGAGGGGCTCGAACCCACAAACCATGAGATCATGACCTGAGCCAAAGTCGGATTCTTAACCGACTGAGCCACCCAGGTGCCCCTCAGTTGAAGTTAATTCTATTTGGGACATTGTTTGAGTGAATTGTCAATGGAAATAGTTGCTGTGGCTCGGAATATTTTAAACTGGAGCTTTAGATGGAAATCAGAGATTGAGATACCCATATACAGATGATAGTTGAAACCAGGTAATAGAGGCAATCTGGAGCAAAAATCTGTGCAAGGAAAAGAGCACGCAGCCAAATCTAAATATTTAGAAGATTAGATTATGGTTAATTTGGCCTGTTTGATCAAATATATAAGGTAAGATGGTATTTTTGTTGTTGTTTTCTTTTCTGGCACTAAATTTTTGCTAATCCTGTTTTCAGACATTACTGTCATCACCAAATGTTAAATCCTATTCCTCTGAAAAGACTTATTTATATATCTTCTGCTTTCCATGCTTAATGATCTCAGCCTATATTGTAAGCAAATAGCAGCTCAAGAAATATTTATTTATTTAAAATTTTTTTAATGTTTTATTTATTTCTGAGAGAGAGAGAGAGTGAGAGAGACAGCGTGAGCAGGGGAGGGTCAGAGAGAGAGGGAGACACAGAATCAGAAGTGGGCTCCAGGCTCTGAGCTGGCCGTCAGCACAGAGCCTGACACGGGGCTCGAACCCACGAACAGCAGATCATGACCTGAGCTGAAGTTGTACGTGTAACCAATTGAGCCACCCAGGCGCCCCTGGTAGAAATATTTAAATTGAATAAAAGGAAATGCAAGATTCATAGTATGGGATTGCAAAATTTAATAATACTTCATATATGATAACCATTCAATTTAAACACATCTAATCACATATTTCTACATAATCATGTTCACATATGAATATCATGAATTATAGCTAAATTTCCCCAAACTCAAATTACACAATAATACATAAAAACTAATAGTTCTTCCTGATAGTTGAGTATAAATTTGCCAGGTACAAGTGGTATTTACTAATAGTATCTGATGTAGGAAAACTTGGAACCATCAGGTTTCTTCAAAAGCAACCTTGTATTTATTTTATTAATGGTTCACTCCAGTGCAGAGCGTTCTCTAGATCAACAATTTTGGTCTCCATTGTATAATTTAGTATTATAATCTTAGTGTGAACTCTTCAGTGAAATACTGTATCATTTTTCAGTCCTATTCAATAGATATTTAGTCAGAATATATTAAGTTAGAATATACAATGTGAAGATTGTTCTCATTTATTAATTAATAAAACATTTATAACTTCATGTGTAACCCGTGTATTTTAACATTCTTATTTTAAAATGGCAAAAAATAAAATAAGACATTTCAGCATTGGTAGACTATGGTGACTATATCATCTATTTTATTGCTGACTTTGAGAAAACTAAATTTTTTTCAACTCAGTAGACATTCTTTGCAAATGTAGTTAAGGGGAATGTGTGTGTTTGAGTCATGCTGGAGGTAGGAGGGGATGTGGGAGGTTGTAGTTTATTTTTCCAGGCTGTAGGTGGTATTTTGATATTTTGGGAATATTTCAAGGGTTGGGAGTGAACGCTCTATTGTACTTTCTATTTTCTTTTGTCAGAGATATGCTGAATGTTGCTTTTGTTGTAGGTGGTTTTGGAAATTTGATCCAGAGGAACATGTTTTAAGAGAAAAAACATAGGGGGAAATCAATACCAGTTTTGATTGGTATTTTGACCAGTCAAACCTACTCCTACACTACTCATCTTGTAGTTGTTATTGCTTTTGTAGTTTTGTGTTTTTCTTGAGACAGATACTGAATGATGAACAAATTGTTGGCTTTCATATTTGATGCACTAAGGACTTTGACAAATCCCTTAATAATAAGTACTTCCCTCAAAGGAGAGAAGAGAAAAATGACAAGAAACTATAGAGGAGAAATACAGGAAAGAGGCTCCAAAATACATAGAAGTGAGAAAGAAAATTTAAGACAAAACGAGTAAAGACTAGCATTACTGTTTTCATTTTACTGTATTAAGTATGCAGCGCTAAGAAATTCTTGCATAAAGATTCCAATTTTATACAATTATTATCATCCTGCATAGATATTAAACAAATATTGCTTCACGATCCCTCCTCCACATTCGACTTCTCTTTTCTCCATAAAATCATTCAAACTAGTGACTCCAAATATAGCTATAAAAATTAACCTATCACTGTAAGGATACATTTATCTGTTACTGTATAGATACTTCTATTATTTATTACTTAGGTTTTTTCCTGAGCTTTAGGTCCACTATATATAAGCACCTCAAGTACGAATCCAGTAATTCACCTTAAGTTTTTCTTTTGTATTCTGTGTTTTACTAAATGATTCTACTACCAAATCAGGCACTCCCATTCAAAGTTGGATAATGTTCTTTTGAATCTTTCTTTGAACCACTCTTCCATTACCAATTCTCATCAATTTAATCTTCAAAATATATCTCAAAGCAAACACTTCCCTTTCTTTTCACTGTCCCAACCCTGTCTAAATCACTGCTGCCTTACAGTTAGACCGCTGCAACAGTCTCTTATTAGATTCCTTCTACCCTGCATCACTCTCTCAAATTAGTCCATAAATTAGACACTTGTTGTTCTGTAATGGATATATCTGATCACAGTTTAGCTGCAAAGGAATACCAGAAGAAGTAAGTTAGAGCACAAGAGACACTAGTCAAATGGTTGGAATCCTGAAACTGAGCTTTAGAAGATCCTGTTGTCACTGATGATGATGATATGATCAAGGTATACTCATCAGCATGTGTCAAAGATGAACTACTTGAGGTGAGGAGACAGAAAAGCTCAAAAATCAGTTTGTTGAATGAATGTCCTGTGATTTTTCAAGCACTTAAGAATGGGGATAGGAATAGGTAGGAGGACCTGGACCTCTACCCTCACGTGGAAATAGTGAGGCAGAATTCTCCCTCACTTAAGCACTAGAGTAGTCAGTGGAGGCATCCTGAAACAAGAGATTGTTTTTTTAAAAAAAACTAATGTTGATTTATTATTGAGAGAGAGAGAAAAGGAGGGAGGTAGGGAGAGGCAGGGAGTGGGAGACACAGAAACCCAAGCAGATTCCAGACTTTGAGCTGTCAGCACAGAGCCCGATGCTGGGCTCAAACTCATGAACTGTGAGATCATGACCTGAACCGAAATTGGATGCTTAACTGACTGAGCCACCCAGGCGCCCCTGAAACATGAGATTTAAATACGATTCACGGGTCATAACATAGTACCCAAAATGACCAGATTTCA
Organism: Proteles cristata cristata; assembly: GCA_017311185.1. NCBI lineage: Eukaryota > Metazoa > Chordata > Mammalia > Carnivora > Hyaenidae > Proteles > Proteles cristata. The sequence continues at coordinate 629,655 of JAESUZ010003631.1, read as the reverse complement.
ACAGATGTAAATCCTGAGATGGCATAGTGGTTAGAATTATATGACAAAGATTTTAAAGCAGCCATCATAAAAATGCCACAGTGGGTAATGTTAAATGTGCTTGAAACAAAGAAAAAGTCTCAGTAAAGAATAGGAAGTATCAGTGAAGCAATGGAAGACATAAAGGGAGCCAAATGGCGATTTTAAACCAAAAAGTACAATACCAAAAATAAAAACCCCGTTTCTGGACTCAACAGCCGAATGAAGACAGAGGAAAATATCATTTGAACTTGAAGAGAAAAAAGATAGGGATTATCTGTTCTGAAAAAACAGAGTAAACAAATTGAAACAGTCTCACAGACATATGGAACTAAAACAACATTTCTATTCATGTCAATGGAGTCTAAGAAAGGAGAAAGGTGAGTTGAAAAAATATTCTAAAAAATAATAGCTAAAAATTATAATTTTTGAGTAAACCCCAAATAGGTTAACTTCCAATATCTACACCAGAAATTTCTGAAAACAAGGACAAAGAAAAAAAAATCTAGAAGGCAACCAGAGAGAAATGACACATTATCTATTAAAGAAAACCAATATGAATGAGAGTAGAATTTCATAAACCTTGGCTATCAGAAGAAAGTGATACGGTAATTTTCAGGTGCTGAAAGAAAAGAACTGTCAACACAGAATCTTATCCAGTGAAAGAATCCTTTAAAAATACAGAAGACAATCAGGACATTCTCAGGTGAGAGCAAAATAAGAGAATTTGACATCCACAAACCTGCTGTAAAGGAATGTCTAAAGGCAGTTCTCTAAACAGAAAAAAAAAAAATAGCAGTAGGCCACTTGGAACATCAGGAAAGAAGCAAAAACATGCAAGGGGCAGAGCTACAGACGTTCCTTCTCTTGAATTTTCAAAATTTGTTTAGTGGCTGAAACAAAACTTACTACACTGTATAATGTGGTTTATCAAAAGCAATTATTATGACAAATAATGTATCTGAAAATTATACTGTGCAGCATGTCCCTTCAAGGAAAAATACGCCACTTTTCGCCACAAGAGGGTGATGCAAAAGCATCTGGGAGAAGGATTGGTTTTAACTGCAAAGAATTAATGTATAAGACACGAAAATGACTCAGTTTCAGGAAGTTATTAACAGCCTTCTCAGCTCTGGGGAGCAACAAAATCACAATAGGATTGGGCCACTTCACCAATTTACCTGACGGCCAGAAATATGCTGTTTACTCTAAAGAATACAAAATGAAAAACTTAAAACATTTTTTTCATCCCACAAAATAAGCTCACAGAAATCATTCTGGTGTTACCAAAAATGGCATTAGGAACAACAGGAACATTCAAAGAAAGAATGGAGATCTCTTGCCTTATCCACAATTTTAAACCCTTGGCTATAATATTCATATTGTAGGCTACAAAAAGATACCAACCTTCAAACCTACAGTTTATACGGAGCAGCCCATGAGAACAAAATCCACTATTGTAAAGGTTAGAGACATTTCTAGAAATGAAAGAACATTTATTTGAAATCCACATTTGTCAGAGACTGGCTCCGGCTGGGTCCAGGGGTCCCTGAAGGATGGACGGTGTCGGCGAGGGAGGGATGAGAGAGGCCTGAAAGTCTTTCTGGTCACCAGGCAGGCATCTCCACTCTGACTGGGGCTCAACTTTATTTTATAAGTGTTTGGGGGACGGCACAGAAGTGGCATTTGCCTCAGACAATGATTTCTGATAACAAACTTCTTTGATATGTAAGAATTTCCCAGAACATAGATTTGTAGAAGACTCATGCATAACCTTTAATAGTGAGATAGGTGATTTAGATGCTTATCCTGTGGGGAAGAAGGTATCTTTAGCATAGCAGAAAATGTTTTTAGGATAAAAGGGTGCAGTTACTTCTTTGTGAGCAGGAGTCAAACAGGTCTTTCAGGAAACACCTCTGCTCCCATAATCACAAAGAAGTTCCTCAATAGATTCCTTCACAGGGTGCAATCAGCATATTCAAGGCCAGAATAAGTCAATCCAAATACTTGATAACAAATGCCTTGGGGGGGCGGGGCAATTCTGTAAGCAGAAACAATTGGGTGGGGGTGGATATCTGTCCTTAACTCTAAATTAGGCTCTTTGTCTCAGGGCCATACTCAAGCCCCCTTTATTATGTAAGTCTTGGATCTGCAAGGCCCATAGGAAGAGCCTTTTGACAATTATCCACAATGTTTTCATCTGAAGTCTCTTTTGAAAAGGCAGGAATATGCTTTTCCTTATGAGCAATCTGTGTGGGGAATATCTGTCTGATCTGGAATAATGTGAGGCCTGGTCAATACCAGCAGGCTCACTTCCAACATGAGCCAGTAGTAGCAGAAGGAGATACCAGTTTTCGTTTCTCATGGCAGGAGCTGTCCAAACGCTGCCATTTCCTCACTGTGACTGCCATCCAGAGAGGCCAGTGCGGCTCCCAGCACATATTTGGTGTGGCAGGGCACAAAAACTGCTTTACTGGGGGGGAAAAAAACTGGTAGCACATTCTTCATATTTCAAGCCATTCCAAAGTGAAAACCAGCTGAACACAGTGAGCAACCTTAAGTAGGTTTTGTTTTGTTTTGTTTTTTGTTTTGTTTTGTTTTGTTTTAACCTCCAAGCTTTGCCAAAGAGTCTCGCAGTGTTTAAAGTACCTGGTCTTCTCATTTTTGGCAGATATTCCTGAGCTCCTAGTAAAAAATATAAACAGCCCATTATACCCTTACCACCTTAACAAAAATCAAATTACCCTAGAGATCATTATAATGAGGAATTATAGCTACTTTGATACTCTTTTATCCTGTTTGATGGTTTGAATAGAAACTAAATATGGTCTCATTATCTTCATATGTTTAACCATACAGTTTTTATCTGTATAAATGTTTTTGAACTTTAGTTTATTAAGATTATTTTTTTCTTCACTCATAAAATCCCTCTCCCATGGAATTTCCTATCCATATATGTATCATACTGTTATACCCAGATTGCAGTATCCTCAACGACCAGAGATCACTGGGGAGACCGAATCAGGCATGCAAAGGCAAAGAGCTTTATTACGGGCTCGAGCTCGGGCTCCCAGACTTCACCAGCGCAGTGGATCCATGCTGTGAGCCCCGAACAAAGGCAGAGTAGGGTTTTTATGGGGTTTGTGATGGGGGAGTTATAGAAGTTGTGACGTGAGAACAGTGATCCAGTCGTAATTATACAGCATTATTGACAGCGGGTTTAACCATATGTGCTATCCAGAGTATCTGTTACTTTTGGCAGGATCCAGTTACAACATTCAGGGTACCCTTAAGTTCAGCCAACCATAGAGCGAGCCTAGAGTGTTGTTCGGCGACTAATGGATTAACTTTTTCATTAGGCAGCTGAGATTTATCTATAGTTGCTGGCCTTTCTTGATTGGGCGTTGCCAAGGTAGTGTGGTGGAGTGAAGTGGTGGGCAGTTTCTTCGGCCTTGGGCAATGTGTAGATACCAGATAGTTTCAGGGAAACTGAAACTTAGGCCTTCTAGTTTAGAGGGGAAACTTAAAGCCTATTATGGAGTCAGTCTGGTTTAGACTTGTGTCCTTACAGTACCCTTCTGTACCAGCAAGATGGTTTTTAGCTTTTGAGAACCAATTTAAGAGCCACTTCTTCTAGGACATCTCTCCACTTTTGTTGTTTTATTTTGTTTTTGTTTGTTTTTGCTTTTTGTTGACTTGTCCCTCCCCCCCCTTCCCCGTCTTGCAACAAAAAAAAGCAGCAACAGCAACAACCTAACCAGGATTACAGTGTTATACCCAGATCGCAGTATCCTCACCGACCAGAGGCCACCGGCGAGACCGAGTCATGCATGCAAAGGCAAAGGGCTTTATTACAGGCTCGAGCTCGGGCTCACAGACTTCACCAGTGCCGTGGATCCGTGCTGAGAGCCCCGAACAAGGGCAAAGTAGGGTTTTTATGGGGTTTGTGACGGGGGAGTTACAGAAGTTGTGACATGGGAACAGTGATCCAGTCATAAGTATACAACATCATTGACAGCGGGTTTGACCATACACATTGTCTAGAGTATTCGTTACTTTTGGCGGGATCCAGTTACAACATTTAGAGTACCTTTAAATTCAACCAATCACAGAGCGAGCCTGGGGTCTTGTTCGGTGACTAATGGGTTAACTTTAACATTAGATAACAATGTCCTATCTGTAGTTTCTATCTCCAGGCCTCTCCCTTAGTAATGTGGAGGGTGGTCGCTGGACTTTGTTGATTGGGTGTTGCAAGGGTGGTTTCCCCTGCGTTGGGTAATGTGTAACTGCCTGATTGTTTCGGGGAGGCTGAAACTTAGGCCTTCTACTTTAGAGGGGAAACTTAAAGCCTGTCATGGAGTCAGTTTGGTTTAGACTTGTGGCCTTACAACAGCACTAGATTTCACATCTAAGTTCCCATGTGATCTCCAGAATAATTTATGTCCCTTTATATTAGAGTTGTTTGCAGATCTGCTTCTCCACAAGGTTCTCAGCAATGAAAAGTAGTGACAATGAGAAATTTTATCACTAAATCTCTAGTAGCCAAGGCAGTACCTAGCACATGACTCCAGTGTCAGGTTTATTAAATATTTCCTAAGAGAAAATAAACCTTTTTCTTTCATATTATTCCAAGCCTTTCTGCAGGTTATTCTTTTATGTTTTCCATAAATAAGAGAAATTGCAGATGTGCTTCAAGAGTATGAGATTGGAAAGTGTCTTCTATAGTTCCATTAGGTGAAAGGGCACTGTAATAAAAATAGCAACACTTTTTTTGGAATTCAATAGTTCCCACATTTATCACTTACTAGATATGCAAAAAATGGTCAAAGTTTTAAAATCTCTGCAAGTCTCAGTATTTCTCATTAATATCATAACTACCTCAAAAGAGTTGCCATGAATATTAAATGTAAAGAACACAAGTAAATGTAACAGTCACAGAGTGCTTTGCACAGTATAAGCATTCATTTCATTTCCCAGTCAGACAGAAACTGAGATTCCAGTTAGGTTTAAAGTGCCACTAAAAATCAGAGCACCAAGAACTTTCATAGAGGCCTATCAGTTGGTCAGAGCCCACAGAGGCTGGGACAGAAAAGAGCAGAGCATTTCAGAGCTACCAAGGGCCATGGATGCCTTCAGGGCACAAGCCTCTGACCACTGAAAATGGGATCATTTGCATACATCCTTGCTTACTTTTCATTGGCTCAGAGACTAAGAAAGCTTTTGCATAAGACTCAGAGCTGCATTTGCAGCTTGCAGACTTCGTTCTTATTCCTAGATGAGCTGAAAATGTAAATTTATGTAACTGCTATAACCAATTAAAGAAAGCTACTGGTAAAACAAAGAGAATGGGAAATGCAGAGAAGAAGAATGAAGTAGCAAAGATTTCCAGCCCAATGAGTGTTTTCCTTTCCATCAAGCTATCTTATGTTTGTATTGCCTTTATCTCTTTGATAAATGCCCTTAAATTTCTAACAGTTTTCGTGCAGTATACACCTGAACACCTCCAGATAGATGATTCTGTGTGTGTATATTTGTATATATACACACGCACATACATACATACTTGCATACATATACATACACATATTTCTATGCATTTATATATAAATTCATATATGGAATTCATTATATGTTTTTAAAAGGATGTAAGGATGGCCTTTAAAAGAAATCTGATAATTTTGTCTGGCACGGTGACAAAGTTTGCATTGCCAATAATATTGTAAAATGATCTTGTGTGATATTTGTAATTACTGAAATGACAACAAAAAAATAGGCAACTGCGGTTTACAGAGTAGCTGATTACTTTGTTTTTATATTGAGAGCATTTCATGGTATACACAGTACTTGAAATTAGAAAATAGAAACCAATAAGCCACTTCTGTATTTTCTGCTAACGAATACTTTAGAGCATTGTCTTTTGATAAGAAATCCACTTTAGCACTATGTAAAAACACATTACAAAAGATGATTATAACAATACTAGCTATATATTGTGACGAAGGGTAGTGTTATTGCAGTGAAAAAAAAATATGTTCACCACACTGTGGTGCATGGAATACAGTATATAAAGATACATATATTAAAGGTATTTCTAGGGGCGCCTGGGTGGCTTTTTCGGTTAAGCGTCTGACTTTCGCTTAGGTCATGATCTCGTGGTTTGTGGGTTTGAGCCCCGCGTCGGGCTCTGTGCTGACTGCCAGCTCAGAGCCTGGAGTCTGTTTCAGTCTGTGACTCCCTCTCTCTCTGACCCTCCCCTGCTCACGCTGTCTCTCTCTCTCTCTCTCTCCTAGAAATAATAATTTAAAAAAATTTTTAAAAAAAGATATTTCTAGGAGAATAAAAGAGAAATGTATTTTAAAATACCTATTATTTATATACGTACTGATTAATAATGTAGAAATGTGTGGAGTAAAAATAGTATATGTCCCTAAGAATGAACACAAATATACTCAATACATATCTGACTTGTCACAGTTCTAAATTTAAGATTCAACAGTTCATAAGTTTGATCTTATATATTCATCACCAAAAAAAATGTTGAGAAAGAAAGAAAAACTTATTTTCAAATTTTGCCTTTTGTCTCTATTTTTGTAAGCAATTTTATAATTCTATACACTGTTGTCAGTTGTTTTCCTTTTGTTTAAATATTGTCATCAGACCTTTCGATTAGGTGAGGTAGAGGTTTAGCCAAAGGAACTGGGCTCAGAGAGAATCATTTTCACAAGATCAGCCATTTATTCAATAAGGACTTTATGAGGGGTGGCTGAGTGGCTCAGTCGGTTAAAGTATCCGACTCTTGACCCTTGACTTTAGCTCAGGTCGTGATCTCACAGTTTGTGGGCATGAGCTCGAAGTCTGGTTCTGTGCTGATAATGTGAAGCCTATTTGGGATTCTCTGTTTCCCTCTCTCTCTGCCCCTCCCTTGCTTGTGCTTTCTCTCTCTCTTCTCTTTTAAAAACAATTCAAACTTAAAGAACTTTGTTACTGTATTGTCCATCTATCTTGACAATTAAATCAGCATTTTTTTCACCAGACAACACTGACAAATTCAATAGTATAATCTAGTTTTATACTCATTACAATAACTAGAAATGTGTGTTTTAGTGTAAACATTACTAGTAATATTGAAAGCAATGTCTAATTGTATGGATCAGGATCAGGTTAAAAAAAAAAGTTCTACAGCCCTTCCTTAGCAAGGTTTATTCATGAATGGGACAGAGACTAGCAGCAGGAATTTTTTTTTTTAATTAAAGCATTATATAGAAAAGAATTGTATAGAAAATATTTACTTTTTAAAATCATAGTATATCTGAAATAGATATAGTTTTAGCTACAGTAGGAACTGGCTTTGATCTCTGATAGCTAAAGTAGAAGTTTTAGTTTTTGAGGTTTTAGGACTCTGCTTTGAGCTATTAGAGGTAGTGATCTAGGAAGAATGGAGATAATAGATCAGAAAGTCATCAGGACTAGCCATCAAGCTTCCAAAAGCAATATGATGATGATACAATACAAAGAATAACGATAACATTAAAGTATAATGATAAGAGATATTTGTACTTTCTCTGGATTTCCTAGCACCTGAATGTCATATGCTTTGAGAATTCCTCATCATTTACTTCTCCCCCGACCCCATCTAATTTTATTTAGATAAAACTGACACATGGCATTGTGTAAGCTAAAGGTGTACAACATAACAATTTGATATATATGTGTAGATATGTATATATATGTATACATACACACATATATATGTATATGTGTGTATAAATGCATACATATACATACATATACATATATATATATATATAAATATATATATATACATATGCTGTGAAATGATTACCACAATAAGTTTAGTTCATGTTTACCTCTTCACATACTTACCATATAGTTATAATTTTTTTTCTTGTAATGAGAATTTTTAAGCTGTACTCTGTTAGCAACTTTCAGATATGCAATACAGTGCTGTTAACTATAGTCACTATGTACATTACATCCCCAGAATATCTTATAACTGGAAGTTTGTCCCTTTTAATTAACCACCTTCACCCCTTCTTTTAGCTCTCAGCTCCTACCTCTGGCAACCACCAATTGTTCTCTGATTGTTCACTGTATCTATAAGTTGGCCTTTCTTTCTTTCTTTCTTTCTCTCTCTCTCTCTCTCTCTCTCTCTCTCTCTCTCCTCCACCTATAAATGAGATCAAAAACCTTTTTTTCCCTCTGTCTGGCTTATTTCACTTAGTATAATGCTTTCAGGTTTCATCCATGTTGTCAAAAATGCAAGGTTCCCTTCTTTTGATGGGTGAATAATAATCATTCATATATATACATATACATATGTATACATATATATACATATACATATGTATACATATATACATATACATATATACATATACATATGTATACATATATACATATATATATGTATACATATATATACATATATGCATATATATGAATATATATACACACACACCTCATTTTCTTTATCCATTCATCTGTAGATGGGCACTTAGGTTATTTTCATTAACCCACTGAGCCACCCAGGTGCCCTGAGATGTGGATTTTTCTGAGGAGCTGTAACTCTACCTGCTATAACAGTCCTTTCTGTGGATCCTTTCTATGTATCAACAAAAGCAGCAATATTTATTTCTTTTTTAAAAAATGTTTTATTTATTTTTGAAAGAGAGAGAGAGACAGCGTGAGCACGGGAGGATCAGAGAGAGAAGGTGTCAGAGAATCTGAAGACAGACTCCAGGCTCTGAGCTAGCTGTCAGCACAGAGCCCGACGCGGGGGTTGAACCCATGAACTGTGAGATCAGGATCTGAGCCGAAGTCGGACGCTTAACTGACAGCCACTCAGACGCCCTCAGCAATATTTATTTTGTAGGGGCTGCAGTGATCTAGGTCTCAGTGGGGACATCTGCAGCCCATTGAAAGTGCAAATTCAGTGGCATTCAATGTTTTCTGACAATAGTATGTTCCCTTGATGGGTCTTGTGGTTTGGTGTGGTCCCAGTTACTCCAAAGCCTCTGTTTTTGTTTTTTTTTTTTTTCCTCCCAGGCCAGGCACCTCACTTGTTTTTAGTGGTTTTATGATCTGCTGTGTACTTCCTATACTTTCCTTGTATGCTTAAGTTAATTAGATCTCTGAATGGGAGAGACACCATTTGGTTAGTACAGGTGAGATAGATAATATTTGAAGATGAAAAGTCCAGACAAAACAACAACAGTAACAAGAACCCCCCAAAAACAACAAACAAAAAACAATTAAGAAAGTTTCCAGCATCTAGCTGTTAAAAACGCTAATCATTGATTTGTTGAATAAATGTAGTAGAGATTAAAAAGGATTTTTATCTAAAAATAAATATTTTAGGGGTGTCTGGGTGGCTCAGTTAGTTAAGCGGCTGACTTTGGCTCAGGTCATGATCTCACAGTTCGGCTCTGTGTTGACAGCTTGGAGTCTGCAGCCTGCTTCAGATTCTGTGTCTCCCTCTCTCTCTGCCCCTTCTCCACTTGCACTCTGTCTCTCTCAAAAAATAAAATGTTAAAAATTTTTTAAGTAAATATTTTAAATGACTCCTATATTTTAACTAGCTATCTAGTTAAATCAAACTATCAGCGCTCATTCAATGTAATATACATTGCATTAAAGTAATTGATACATTATAAAATCAGTCTATCAATCTCTCTCTATATAGATAGATATCTCCTGAGATCCGTGTTACATGAACAGTTACAAAGCTTGTGTGACTTAATTTGTATCCATTTCTCATTGTGGTGGTGACTACAGAGCTGGTTTTACCTTATTTTTTGGCATATATTCCTTCTGGAAGAGGTACAAGGTCAACTAATTTAGTTTACCCAGTGAAGCCTGCCCAGCCTCTCTGTGCCTGTGGTCCTCTCCCTTCCGTTTATTGCTCTGAGCCACTCTTTGCTAGTCTAGCACTGAAAACAGCAGGAGACTATAAATACTGTCCTTATAGTGTCCTATTAATAGTGTCCTTATAAATAAGGTCACTGTGTCCTTTTGCTCTAAAAAGAACTACCTCTGAAGTTTGCAACTGTGACGAGAAGGCAGCATCTTTTTTTAGAGGAATTAGTAGATATTTTGACTTGCATTGTAGAATTCGGTGGAAAAACAAACCAAACCAAACAAGAACACAACTCTTCATTGCTAGTTAGTTCTTGCTAATGGATGTAGGAAACAGCTAAAACAGACATTAATCAAGATCATGTGGCTCAAAGTTGTCATTTTACAAATGAAGAGATTGAGGCTTAGAAAGTTTAAATAGCTAGCTCAGGATCAATACATTCTTAACAGCTTCATTGTCTACTTGTATTTGTATTATTTCTTAAGCTGTCTTTGAAAATGAAAGTGCTCAGTTTCTTAAATATGTTAGGTAACCAAAAAGAAATCCTTTTCTAATAATAATATTCGATGAGATCCTAAAATTTCTCTCTCTTGACAATTATATTAAAGATAGCTTTAGAACTTCATTTTATAAAACTAAATCATATTAGTTTTATGGATCAACCATTGTTCACTATTTAACTAATTATTTAAAATTAATAAACATATCAAGCCTCCATTTACTTATTTATTGTATTTCCTGAATAATTTTATCGCAGCCAGTATTAAATTTTCTGAAACCAAGATTTGGGGCACCTGGGTGGCTCAGTCGGTTAAGCATCGACTTTTCAGATCATGATCTCGTGTTTCGTGGGTTCCAACCCTGCACCAAACCCTGTGATGACAGCTCAGAGCCTGGAGCCTGCTTCGGATTCTGTCTCCTCTCTCTGCCCCTCCCCCACTCAATGCTCTGTCTCAAAAATAAATACACATTAAACATTTTTTTTAAAAAAATCAAGATTTTACTTATAAAATCACATTGAAGAATATTCATGGATATTTTATTTTGAAACATTATAAAATGAATTTTAAGATATAAACCCTCAAATTATTTCCTAGATAGAAAAAAACCATATATAAAATTTTTTCATTTTGTTGTTTGTAGCATCACATATGGCCACAAGAGGGCAATCTATGAAAATAATTGCAATTGCAAGGACCACAGCATTTACTACCTGGATGTTGTTAGGTACCTTTGATCATAAATTTAGCATCATTTTCAGGATATATATATATAAGGGTTTTATTTTAACTACATAGTATTTAATTTTAATTAAGACAAATTAAGCTCTACAGTTTCCTATAGGTTGTGATGTTTATAGCTGTGCAATAGATACATCCCATGTGTGACAATGGAATAAGATTACATTCTTGTAGTAATGATACCTCAGAAAAGCAATTATAGTGAACTATCCATTCTGTCCTAGGAGAGTGACAGTGATTAAAATACTTCTTATTTGTAAAGTTGTCTTGGATTTCGATGACTCTTGCTTAATCACTACGTTTCATCACATAAGACATCAGGAAAAATAAAAGTATCCCTTATGGATTAAAAGCTACTTTGATAGGTGGAAGTAGATCGATTAATAATTTTGTCTGTAATCTATGACTCAAGGTAATGAAGCATAAAAATGATAACTCTTCACAGCGTCAAAGAGGAAAATGTATTTAGAGGATAAAGAATGGTTTTAGCATACTGAGTACTTCAAAAATCTCTGCCCACACTAACTTCCCACCCCGACAGTCCCCAAAATAATACATGTCGTCTAAAATGTACATTCACTTTTGTTCTCAGGAAAATAATTCAGTGGATTATTCAGTCAAATTTCTGGAAGCAGGTGTTCTTTATGATAGCATCACCTTAATTCCTGCCAAGAACATAATGTTCAGCACACAATTCCAGTTTTATTAATTTCATGATTGTGTGCAGTACTCTGCCCATTCTGCCAGACATACTGCAGGGTGACTCAAACAGCTCAGAAGAGAATTTCTATTTATATTCAACATTGTGTTTATTTTTTAAGATTATATAATGTTGAAATTTAATAAAGATGTATTAATAGCAAATTGTTACAGAATTATATTTTTGGTGATACTTCAGACTATGTACTATAGATTTATTAGAGATTTTATAAATTGAACTAAGCTACATTAGTAGAAAATATCCCTTTGAAAATATGCAACGGAAAATCTTGAAAATAACTTTATTTTAATGGTTATTTAGTTTTGACATAGAGAGACACAAAGCATGAGCAGTGGAGGGGCAGAGAGAGAGGGAAACACAGAATCAGAAGTAGGCTCCAGACTCTGAGCTGTCAGTACAGAGCCTGACATGGGGCTCAAACCCATGAATCTTGAGATCATGACCTGAGCCAAAGTTGGATGCTTAAACTGACTAAGCCAACTAGGTGCCCCCAAAATAGCTTTTATTTTAATTTACAGAGAATAATTCTTTTAGGTTTCTTTAAAGTTCTTTTTGACCTAAGAGGCATCCTCTCATTACCTTTAATGTTCCTGTATTAGGTACGGTGTAAAATGTACATTTACAAACTAGCTATAAATGATACCAGCATGAATTAATGGTTAAACTTAGAAAAGCAGTAACTAAAACTAGTTTTACATATTCTGCTCCAGGAACTGAACATTTATGTCAACTAAGTGAGGCTTTTTAAATGAAATCTGATAATTGCTATTGAGAATGGTTTTTTCCTTTTTCTGTGACTTTTGCATCATATTTCTTTCTGACACAGACACTGAAGCTATAGTGCAAAAAATTATGGGGGTAGAAATAGAAGAGAAGGAAAAGTCAGGAAATAAAAATAATGCTTTGAAAATGTCCAGGGAATAATAGAAATAACATATAAATGAAATAAAAAATATTTATGTGCCTATAATATCAGTTATTTTCAAATAATATGTCCAATTACAATGTTCTCAAGAAATTTCTCAGACATGTGTTGTAGCTAGTTTACAGCCTGAGAAACCACGATGTTAAAAATAAAGTATCTTGCCTAGAGTCACATGATAGTCATTACGCAAAGTGGCACAGCTATGATTCATCTGGTGCCATCTGAGTTCAAGTCCTGTGTGTGTGTGTGTGTGTGTGTGTGTGTGTGTATTTTGTTCCTGTTTGTTTGTTTTGCTCTTGTGAACGTTCCTAATGGAAATTAAACTACCAGAATACTAGAGAGTTAGAAGGAGAAAGGATGTAAAGAAAGGAAAAATAGAGTAAAGGCAAGAAAGAGGAATATAAATTGCCAGGATTGAAGATGGGGAAATTTTGATTTGGTATTTGAGAGGCACCAAAGCATAACACAGAGTAGAAGGCCCTTTTCCACACATATGCTCTTACTCCCCTACATTCTACCCAAAACCCTGCTTTGCCCATGTGCTGTCAGCTCTTGTGGTCTCTGCATAATCTCTGCCTCACCCAGGCATCACAGGGAATAAAGGGGTTTGCTCTCAGATGTTACAGCTATGTTATTCAACTTTTGCCAGATTTCTAAAGCTTTTTGGGGCTTCTTTTCAGGATCCTTCCTTCCTTCCTTCCTTCCTTCCTTCCTTCCTTCCTTCCTTCCTTCCTTTCTTCCTTCCTTCCTTCTTTCCTTCCTACAGTGTATTGATGATACCAATGTTGGGTTTTGACACACAGCTTCCACATCTTTCCTATCACATTGAGTTTTCCTGCCTTCTTCTTTTTTTTAATAGTTTATTGTTAAGTTGGTTTCTACATATAACACCCAGTGCTCATCCCCACAAGTGCCCTCCTCCATGTCCATCACCTCCTTCCCCTCCCCCACACCCCCATCAGCCCTCAGTTTGTTCTCAGCATTCAAGAGTCTCTCATGGTTTACCTCCTTCCCTTTCCCCCACTATTCTTCCCCTTCTTCTCCCCCATGGTCCTCCGTTAAGTTCCTCCTAATCTTCCTATATGTACAAACATATGGTATCTGTCCTTCTCTGCCTGACTTACTTCACTCAGCATAACACCCTCGAGTTCCATTCATGTTGCTACAAATGTCCAGATTTCATTCTTTCTCATTGCCATGTAGTATTCCATTGGTTAGATAAACCACATCTTCTTGATCCATTCGTCCATTGATGGACACTTAGGCTCTTTCCATGATTTGGCTATTGTTGAGAGTGCTGCTATGAACATTGGGGTACATGTGCCCCTATGCATCAGAACTCCTGTATCCCTTGGGTAAATTCCTAGCAGTGCTATTGCTGGGTCATAGGTGAGTTCTATTGTTAATATTTTGAGGAACCTCCACACCGTTTTCCAGAGGAGCTGTACCACTTTACATTCCCACCAACAGTGTAGGAGGGTGCCCATTTCTCCACATCCTCGCCAGCATCTATAGTCTTCTGATTTGTTCATTTGAGCCACTCTGACCGGTGTGAGGTGGTATCTCAGTGTGGTTTTGATTTGTATTTCCCTGATGAGGAGGGATGCTGAGGATCGTTTCATGTGTCTGTTGGCTGCCTTCTTAAAGGGTTATCCAAAGGGAATTCAAATTTTAATAATGAACCTGAACATTGTATCTGAAGTCAAGCATGATTTTCCTCACTAAATTTTACGTTTGGGGATTTGAATTCCCCATTCACAGCTTTTTTTCTAGTGCTCAGAACATGTTCTTGCAAACTGAATGTAGTATAGACAACCTTGACATATCAGAATTACTGAGACTGATAAGGTTAGGTCCCAACCATGACCTAGATTAAAGTGTGTAAATGCACAAATTTGGCAGTTAGGCACCAATCTGAGGCCAGTTTTCTCTGTAGATTATACACAATTCTCATGAGCTGAACAGAAACACTTCTGATATCCCAGAAGCTTCCTGTATGTATATATGCAGACATATATTGTGTTTATATAATATTTAGGGTATTTTTCCTTAGGGAAAAAAATAGTTTTATTTATTTTAGTGATAGTAGTGACATGTCCCGTACTGTCATAAATTTTTATTTAAACAACCATATTTTTTAGCTAAGTAAGTTCTCCTATGGCTCAGGACAAGCTGGGTGGTGAGCATGTACAAATTCTAGGAAACTCTGCTACCACTTCAGAGAATAAAACTGATTAATTATTATAGTCACAGCATTGCTTCATAGCATCAGTACCTCTATACTTTAATAAACTGGCTCAATTTCATTCTATGAAATTTGCCCAATTATTAGCATTTTAACAGACTAAGTTATTCTGAAATGTTTTTTTAATAGCATAGGATTGTGGCCTCACCTCCTTCAGTTTTGCAATGATATCACACTTAACATATGGAAGAATTTTTTTCATATATATAACATGTCATTTAAAAGTTGTTACTTCTATTATTAAAATTCTGAGAAAGCCTAGAACTAGTAAAAGAGTATGTCACTCATTGCCTTAATTTTGGTTGCTGTCTGTGGTAGGAGAGGAAATTCCTTAAGGCATTTTGTCATCACCTGTATCATAATTAGATATTGTGTATAACATTGTGACCTAGGACAAACGCTAAAGCAGTCTATAAATCATAGAATTTGGCCTGGCTCTAAGAAATTAATAATAAAGAAACAGAATATATAAAGTAATGAGCATGTATTTACTCTATATTTTTCTGGATTTGCCAGCTTGATTATGATTGTCATGATAATCAGCTACTCTAGGAAGACTGTATTTTGATGTTTAGTGCTTATATATTTGAAGATCCATTTTCCAAACCACCTATTTCTTCTGTTGTACGTGTTCCTTCCTATTCACCAATTCACAAGGAATGCTTTCCCTTGGCAAAGAGAAGATCTATTATTGCGAACCAATTAGTACAAAATAATATGACAAGTGACTCACTATAAAGGTTTGGTGGCATAATGTTCTGATCACAAAGATAGTGAAAATTATTTTCTGTGGTGTGTTTTCTTTTTATGAAACTATTTGAGTAATGCCCAAATGTAACTGCCTTGTTTACAAGAGATAAAAGAGTACTAAGTAAAATTTGCATTTTTTAATCCCAATATCACAGTCTTACTTTTCATCACATTTTAGGTGGAAAATGATGTGGTTAACACTTCTCTATTCAAAATAGACTCCAAACTCAAAAACATGATATCTTTAGCTAACACATAATAATTCCCATTTCCACAAAAGATTTCCTGGTATTCTGATTTATCTAACTTAAGTTTTAATTGTTTAAATATCTCTGTATAAGTTCTGTTAACTACTACATATATTATGTCATGTCTGTGGCTTTTCAAAACCATAATTATTCCAATTATGAATTTTTCTAATTAATAAATATTGTTTTAGCAACTTCTTAGCATAGAAGATAAAGTTGTCAGTAAGGGTCTTTTCTCTCATAAGACTTACAGTCTCAATTTATAGATAAAGAAACAAAAAATACAGATTTTTCTGTCACATTTTATGATCTAACCATCAGTATCTTAGTGCTAAAGGTTAATAAGCCATTATCCATGTTCTTTAGAGAATTGACAGTGAATTGAGGGAAATGAATACACAAATAATTCTAATGTAAGAGATATGGTTATAAGCCTTCTGATAAAACTATAGAAAGCAGGATTTGGGACTACTGAGAAGGAGAAACTATGCTGTTTGAATATAAGAATGGATAATTATTATATAAATATTTATATTTTACATTGAATGAACAATTACAGCATGGTAATTCACACAAAGATTGGTTGTAACTGTGATAAACAGAGTTATTTAGGATGCAAGGTTTTCCTTTGTTCTGTTTTATTTTACACACACACACACACACACACACACACACACACACACACATATACACACCGCACACACCAGGGCTTTTTACGAATTCAAAGTTAAATATTTATTTCTCTTTTGGGTGACCTGCAAACCGAGTTTTAACTACTGTATGTTTTTTGTGTTTTGTTTTGTTTTGTTTTGTTTTGTTTTTTGCTTGTGTATTTTTGTTTTGTATTGATTTAACCTGCTTTGGCCTACTTTTTATCGGAGTGAAAAAAATCCAATGCCACCTAACCATGTTTTAAGACTTTCCTCTTTCTCTAATCACTTCTGATGATTATCGTCATAGGCAAAATAAGAAAAATCAGTTTCTTGTCTCCTGCAATTTGTCTTAATTGCCAAATGTTGTTATATTTCTGTATTCACCTGAAATGGAGTGTATTGTCTATAATCTGAGAGTAAAAAGTGAAGATACATTTCATGGTCTCCTACCTATGCAAGTCTGTAATTCTACTATTCAAAGTAGCTTGTTTGAAGTGAACCTTTTAACTGACTTCCAGAGAATGATGTTGTCACTGTATCTTGTGAACGTTGCTGGCATTCATTGTATCTATATTCATTTTAATATTCATTGGGTTGTGACTTTGGAGGCAGTGTTCTAAGCAATGAGGTTATAACAATGGCCAAAACAAAATTTCCTGCCATTACATAATTTACGTAATTCTAGTAGAAGAAAAAAATGAGTTAGTTTGTTTTTTGGTGTCAAATTCGTATTAAGAAAAGGTCCAGATGCATATCTAAATCATTGGGACATTTGTTCTTCTTTTGAATGTCTGGTTTTAGAAACTGTACCCACATCCCCATAGGATGCAATTGTGGATATACTGTATATGCAATCTGAAAACAGATTGCAGTGGGAGTCTCACATTGCAAATGTTAGTTACTCTGACATCTTTGCAGATCACTTAACTGCTCACTTTGTAAACATCATTGGCCTTAGATGGAAAATTAACATCCCAATTCTATATAGTAGTTGGATGAAGTTAATGACATATCATTTTAGGTCGTTAAAATTGCCTAAGATATTCATTATTTTAATGAGCATTTATAAATACCAGTTTGTGTTTCTCATGACACTTGTTCCTTTTCATCTACTCTTTTATTAAATTAGTGCACTTTGAGCATCTCTGTATTCACTGTTTTGAATAACTCCCGAATATCTTACATCTCTAAATAAGCTGGATTATTCCCCCTGAGGGGCCCCACAAGATTGCTTTCCTATTCACATTTCCACTTAGTGCTGGCACAAAGGCTTATCTCCTGTTTGATTAAAATAGATTAATATTGCATCTGTAAATTCATTATAATTCCTGCTCTTCATTGTAACTTCTGTATTCGTGGTTGTGGAAGAGCATACTCACTATGTTGTTTCTCTTTTCTTTTTCTTTTTCTAACTTTTTTTTTATAGTTAATTTACTTTGGGGATGGGGGAGAGAGATGGGGAGAGAGAATCCCAAGCAGGTTCCACTGTCCCAGATTAGAGTCCTATGGTGGGGTGGAGCCTCAGTCTCACGAACCGTGAACTGAGCTGAAATTAAGAGTTGGAGGTTTACCAAATGGGCCACCCAGGTGCCCCTTTTTTAAACTTTTAAATGCATCTTTTTACCCTCTTATGTTAGATTTAATGTGTTCCTAAAATGGGTAAATCTCACTAAATGTGTGTATTCTTATTTACATCAAGTTTAACTTTCTTCTACACTTTCTCCTTTTCTTTAAATTATAAAATATTTAATATTTTTGATAGATAGCCCTGGTTATCCTCTTTATGCTACCAGTATTTTTAGAGATTTTGCATATCATAATCTAGGGAGGAAAAACAATACATTGACAACCTGAGCATAGTTTATTGAGGTCCTTTTTCCTTCACATCTTTCCTGACTGCTGCAAATGCCAATTCTTTTCTGGTTTGAACTGATTAAGTTTTTTTTGTTTTTGTTTTTTTAACATTTATGCTAGTGTTGTTAAGCCATGTTTACCAAAGCCCTAGGACTATGTCAAGATGCCTCAATCAGGATAGCTTCAGCAGGACTGTAAACAAGCAGGACCCTGATTCTGACTCAGAGAAATTCCACTTTTATGTCTTACATCTTGGGCTCCCACATATAATTTCACATAAAATACATTGTGTTTATGGTTACCAGAGTGGAGGTGGAATGTGGGATGGGTGAAATAGGTGATCGGGATTAAGAGCACACTTATTTTGATGAGCACTGAGTAATGTATAGAATTGAATGTATAGAATGAGTCACTGTATTTGACACCTGAAATTAATATAGCACTATATGTTAATTATACTGGGATTAAAAGAAAAAAACTTAATAAAATAAATAAAATAAAATAAAATAAATAAAGTATATTCTAGTTAGAAAAAAATTACCAATCACTGGATTATATTAACATTTTACTGAAAGAATCTATACTGTACCTCTTACTATTGACGTCTAATATTCCCAGATTGCTTGGGTATTAGCATTGTGCTCTGTATCAAAGTTAGGCACATGTTGTTCATTATTATATTTCCCTTCTGACCTTCCAGTAGAGTCAGAATGGGAAAATAATCATGTGACTGAACATCATCATCATAAACATCATCTAGTTGACCAGGAAAATGCCACTTCCCTTTTCTGTTTTGCTGTCCAAGTTATCAGCTAGGCCAGAGAGGCTCCTTCTCTAGATAGGAGCCTGAGTCGGATGCTCCACTGGTGAAACACAATGTTCATCCAAGTGCAGTGCTTCCTTTTATCTTCTTTTGTTGCTCCTTCATTTTGCTGGGCTTTTTTAATATTGGGGCACTGGAGGGTTTAGTAATTCAACTTCTTTTTTCCCAGTATTTATTCCCCTAAATCTATACACTGAAGACTCCCAAATGTATTGATCTTGCCAGGACCTTCCAATGAAACCCGTGCTCATATGTCCAACCACCTACTTGAAATCTCCATGTGAACATCTAATAGATATCTGAAGGTCAACATGTTGAAAATTGAGTTGTGGATCTTCCTTCCAAACTTGATCCAACTGTAGTCTTATATAGGTAAAATTCTTGGAGTTGTGCTTGTTTCTTATTTCTCTCATTTTTAAAGCTACCTTCAAAATATTTTTAGAGTCCAGCTAGGTCTCAGTTGCCTTCACCACTTCCACCTTTGTCTGAGCCACCATCAGCTTTTACCTGCATAGGGCCCTAGTTCATTTCCCTTGAACTACTCTAACCTCCCCGCCCCAGGCCTCATTCTTTTTTGTTTTTAATTTTTAATTTATTTTTTAAATTCCAGTATATTTAAGTTTTGGTTATACAGTATAGTGATTCAACACTTGTATATGTTACTTAGTTCTTACCACTTAATCCCCTTTATCTATTTAACCCATCTACACACCCACCTATCCACTGGCAACCACCAGTTTGTTCTTTATATTTAAGAGTTTGTTTTTGTTTTTGTTGTTGAAATCATATGGTATTTATCTTTCTCTGACTGATTTATTTCACTTAGTATTACACCCTCTAGATCCAGTCATCTTGCTGCAGGTGGTAAGATTTCATTCTTTTTTATGGTTGAGTAATATTCCATCGAGTGTATGTGTGTGTGTGTGTGTGTGTGTGTGTGTGTGTGTGTGTACACATACATACATATATATAAAATTTTCTTTATCCATTCATCTCTCAGTGGACACTGGGTTGCTTCCATATCTTGGCTATTGTCAATAATGGAGAGGTTCTCTACATCACTACTCATCAGGAAAATGCAAATGAACACCACAGTGAGGTATCATCTCGCACCTGTCAGAATGGCTAGAAAAAAATCCACAAGAAACAATAAGCATTGGTAAGTATTCAAAGAAGAAGGATCCCTCATGCACTGTTGGTGAGAAGGCAAACTAGTGCAGCCATTGTGTAAAACGGTATGGAACTTCCTCAAAAAAATTAAAAATAGAATTACCCTATGATCTAGTAATTTCACTACTGGGTATTTGCCTATGCTTTATTCTTAACCCAGAAGCCAGAATGATTCTTTTAAAATGTTGGTCAATAATTTAGTCATGTCTGTCCTCCCCTCAAGGCCTTCCTTTTTTTTTTTTTTTTTTTTTTTAATTTTTTTTTTTTCTATTTATTTCTAGCAGAGAGAGAGACAGCATGAGCAGGGGAGGGTCAGAGAGAGAGGGAGTCACAGACTGAAACAGGCTCAGGCTCTGAGCTGGCAGTCAGCACAGGGCCCAATGCGGGGCTCGAACCCACGAACCGCGAGATCATGACCTAAGCGAAAGTCGGACGCTTAACCGACTAAGCCACCCAGGCGCCCCCCCTCAAGGCCTTCCATAGCCTCCCACCCTACTTCCTTGTCTCACTCAGAATAAAAGCCAGTGCCCAGTCACTACCCTATAACATCCACCATAATATAGGTTTCTGTTCTCATTGTGACTTCATCAGCTAAAGCTCCCTTGCTCATGTACCCAGCTTGGGGACACCACCCTCCTTTTTCTTTATTTGCACCCTGAGCATGCTACCACCTTAGTACCTTTGTATTTCTTCTTTGCTCTACCCAATACACTTTAGCTTTGGATACCCCCACGGCTCCTTCTTCAGCTCAAGTCTATTTCTGTTCAAATATTACTTTCTCATGGAAGAGCTTTCTAATTACCTTTAAAAAAATTCATTTCTGTTTACTCCACTGGAATATAAGTCCATGAGGAAAGGACTGTTTTTTCTGTTTTGTTCATAGTAGCATCCTCAGCAGTTCAAACAGCTTTAGGAATCAGTGTGTATATATATGTATACATATATCCACAGTATATATGTATATACTGTATATACACATATATATATACACACTCAGATATATATATATTTATATATTTATATATATTTGTGTATATATATACAAATATAGTATATGTATATATATAAACCTATACACACACAAATATATTTTTTAAATAAATAAATGACATTTCCTTAAGTTCTTTCCTTTAATATCTAAATAATACATCTACTTTATCATGGATATGATAAATGTTAAGGTGCCCTTAACATTTCATTAAGATCTTTCCTTTAATATCTAAATAATGTATCTGTTTTATCATGGGTATGATAAATATTCAGTTGCCCTTAACATTTCTGAAGGGCAGAAATTTGCCATTTGCATCAAACTTATTGCTTCTGATTTATGCTGCAGACTCAATTCCAATGACTGTAGATAGTCTTAGCCTCACTTCTACCAGAATCTTTCCTCTACTTGAGCCTCCTTAACTCATGCATGGAGACATCCCCATCACCTTCTATCCCGAAGGTGTCACAAATACAGCTTTTTATGGATAATTTTAAGATAACAAAGGTATTACATAACCAAACAGAAAACAATTTAAAATCAATAATAGACATAGTAGTTCATAAAGTTTATTGGTCATTCTCTGCCTCAGATTATGTCTTTCTGGTTGTCTCTTACGTGAAACTGTGGATATTTGTTTATATCTTTTATTGTTCTAGGTTTTAGTTATAGCCTAGGTATCAAAGTATAAATGTTGATACATTTTAACTTCTAGGTTATAAAAACTATTCAGTAGTTTAGATCTGTTACTGCATCCGTTTTGGATCCAGAGGACCAATTTAAACCATATAAATCTTTATTGTTTAGAGTTGTACAAATCTGTTTCACTAACCCTTAACCTAAGTGTCATTGTCATCAGGACCAAAGCTCCTAAGAACAGAAGGAGCACTTACCAATTCAGATGTTCCTGGTCCTTCACCAGGGAAAAACAATTAGCTTTACTCTGAATCCAGAGAGAAGAATATAGTTAAGTAGTATAAGACACACAAATATCAAGCTTCTATGACCATTGTTGAATGGTGATTTAACTCAAAAGAAGCAATGTGATTATATTCATAATTTTTGTATTTTAATTTTATAATAATATATATACAAGGGGTTTTATTCATTAAATATTACTTTAAAAATAATTATCTCCATTTAAAAAGTTTTGGTATTTATCATTTATTTTTAAATTCTAGTATAAATCACCTACAGTGTTGTATTAGTTTCAGGTGTACAATATAGTGAATTGCTGTATCCCCAGTGCCCTAGTACAAAGCTGAGAACATAATAGGCCTTTGATTTCTAGTTGTTGAATTGATGAATCAGTGGTCCAATTTAAAGAAGTTTGTCATGACATTTTTATCAATAGAAGTGCCATGGAGATCAAAAGCAAAATTTTAAAATATTACAACTCTTTCCAGTTATTAAGAAATAATAGATTATTGACTAAATTTTAGTTTTCTTGGCTCTACCTTTTATATTAACTATTAGCTGAAGCTAATTATTACCTACATTCATTTATTAAATAAATATTTATTAACAACCTTATTACAAACCTTGTCCTAAGCACTGGGAATGAATGCAACAGCTAATAAAACAAAAAATATATTCCTTTATATAGTGAATAAATATCATTTTTCACATATAGTGCAGGGGAGAAAATAAAGCTGACTAAGGGAATAAAGTGTTGCAGGGAATGAGTGGGATATACTTTTGACACCATCTTCCGATAAGAACTTGCAGAAATGCTGACAGGCACACCCTTAAGTAACTGATGGAGGGAACCATCTAACTATTGGGTGGGCTGGAGAGCCAGGCAAAAGGAACTGCAGTTGCAAATATCAAGAAGAGAACATGCTTAATATGGAATTTGAAATCACAACTCACTAATCTCTCTTCCCTTGCTCCAGTTACTGTCCCCCTCCACTCTTCTACTCATTTCCATTGCACTTAGCCCCTTCTGACACACAATTTAATTTACTCATTGTGTTGGTGGTTTCTGCACTTCTTCCCACTACAGTGAGAGCTCTGCAAAGAAGGGTGTCTGTCTATTGGGTTCACCAATAGATCCTAAATGCCTAGAATAGCATCCGCCTCGTAGCTGGTACTCAATAAATCTTCATTGTATCAATTGACATTATATTTTGGGAACTGCAAGGAGATGGTGTGGCAGTGGACAGTATATAGGGATGGTGGAATGAACTGAGGACAGAATGCCAGGATCAAATATTGTATTTGGGGACTTTGTTTTTTCTTCAAAATGTGATAGGATGCTTCTAGAAGGTTGAGAGTAAGAGCATGGAATGGCCTGATTCACATATTTACAAATCTTACAGGCTGCTGTGTGGAGAACAATCCATATTCTCCAACAGCTCCCAGTTGAATGTACAAGTACAGCAAAATGCTAATAACTCACCTGTTGCTGACTTTAGTAAGGGCCACAATTGAAGTGCAGACTAATTGTGTGAGAGCAAAAAGTTTCTGGACTGGTAGGACTTCATAGGTGAGGGAGCACTGAAACTGGATCTTGAATATGAGTAAAAAGAAAATTCCAGGCAACAGGAAACAAATGGGCAAGGGATAAACGAAACACAATCTGTGGGTTGAATAACGAAATTTGGAAAGTCAGTTTGGATTCTGAGTGCTGAGAGGGTGACAACAGTAAGTTTTTTAAATACATTATCTCAGCTTTTACAGTGAGTTGAAACCTATTCTAATCCCCACTTCAAAGAAACCTGAGGCACAGGAAAGCTAAGTCAAAGCTTTCTTCATCAAGAAAGAAGCATGGATATTTGAACTTGGATCTGTTTGGTGATAGATCCCATGTACTGAGTTGGTGATTTAAAATAATACAATCAAAATTCAAAGAATTGGATAGTTCATTGCATCTAGTCAGTTCAATCAAATTAATATTTATTTTGCATGACTGGGGATGCTAGCATGTGTAATGCTGTCCAAGGCATCGTAATCATGTTACTGATTATGGCTCTTTTTATATTAAAGCAATGCATTTATAATAAGAATTTCTGTCTTTGTTGTGAAATGTTAATATTTATGGTCCTTTCGTTTATTTGTGTGTAGTGAATGTCAAGTACAAGGCAGATAAATTGAAGAAATTAATGTATGTCCATAATTTGTCGTGATATTATAAGCTCTTAATTCTGTATTTGCATGGCCTTCTAATCAACAAACTGAAAAATTGTGACTTGACCATAGTCATTTAGATGTCTACATTTCCAACCAGGAGGTTGTGATCTAGGACATAATAATAACTTTTAATAATTCACTAATATTCACAATCATTTAAAATGAAGTTTTACTGAGGTCATCCCTACATGATGTTTAAACTTGTCATTCCTTACTTAGTTATTGGACAGAAGAAATTACTGATAACATAAAATTGGCCACATGACCTGAGCTTAGAAGAGAGAGGAAACATTAAAAATGGAATTAAATTTTTTAAAATGTTTTATTTATTTTTGAGAGAGAGAGACAGTGTGTGAGCAGGGGTGGGGAAGAGAGAGAGGGAGACAGAATCTGAAGCAGGCTCCAGGCTCTGAGCTGTCAGCACAGAGCCTGACAGGTGGCTTAAACCCACAAACTGTATAATCATGACCTGAGCCAAAGTCAGACATTTAACTGACTGAGCCAGCACCCCCAAAATGGGACTTAATGGACAAATGGTGAAAAGATAGGCTTCTCAAAAAAGAACTATTATCCAGTGGCTGTTGAGGATAAGCACACATCAGATCAATGTTTCTCAATCTCATTCACATTGTAGCACAAATAGGAAATCATAATATTTTTACATTATACAGATATAGACAGAGAAGGATGTTCAAGCTGAGTACTGAGTACCTCAGGAGCTCTGGAAGTCCCAGGATTTGACGAATTGCTCTGAAGCTGAGAGACTGGTGTTTCAGTACACCTGTAATCTATTTGCAACACACTGGCTGGGAAGCTCTGTCCTAGTTAGCTCAGAATGATTCATGGTATGACCAAGAAAAGCAGGACATTTTTATCTTTCTTGTGTTCAGTTTGACTATAAAAAAAGAATTCCACTACATCAGCTATCCCTTAATCCTGTTTGGACATTGAAGAAAAAACTGAGGAGATTTAGAAAAACACTATTTTGGCATCCTTAAACTAATTACATAAAAAATCACTAATGGTTAGACCTAACCATTGGTATTTTTTAAAGCACCATAGAGGATGCTAATATGCAGAATATTCTACTGTACTAGATGATCACTAGTGTGTTCTATATCTCTAACCATCTAGGATTTTAAGTGATGGTAGGTCTATAGCAACCTAAGTTTGGAGAGGCCAGTGAATATGTGGATGTTTTACAGGGACAACTAAAGAAAACCCACAAAAGAGACTCTCTTTTGGAAAAGGTGCAAGCCATTGCCAATGATGCCTAAAAGATCCCCTTCGAGTTAAAGTTGCCTGGAAGGTTCCCTTTCTCCTTGTGACAAAATTCAAGTGGAAGTATCAGTCTCAGACTTAGAGATGAGAGAAAAGATAAGGATAGGGACAAATAGAGTGAGATTGTAAGGAAAGGGATTTTTGTATAAGACAATCAACTGTTAGTCTTCAGCAAATGAGTGAGCAAACAGGGAAGAGAGGCCTTAGCCATTGGAGAAAGATTTATTGACCTGCTGTGAAAGGAATGTACAGGATGAGGGGCCAGGCAGTACAGAGGGCACTGCTGAGGTTTACAAGCTTGTCAGTGCTTTGATTATCTGAGGGGCTCCAACAGCACACATCAACTCAGGCTGTAGCAGAGAAGCTGGGCAAGTGGATTAATACAACTATTTACTGAGTGGTTCAAACAGAAGTATATTAAGAAAATAGAGTTAGGGTTTTGGCAAGAGAATGAAAGATATAATAGACCATGGATTCTTGGTTAGGTATAGAGAGAGTGAAAATAGGAATTGGCAGATAGATTGGGGCAAAACTTGGTCAAATGATATTTATTTTCATGATATCCAAGAAAAAATGTAGTGAAAATAAAAGACCACGAGAATGGGAGAAAGCGGAGTCACGTTCTGGGGAATATGTTCCCCTCCACTCTAGGTGGGCTGGACTACCATTAGAGTAACTCTTCTGGCCTAACTTGTATGCCCCCAGGAAGAAGTGGCTTCCTTGATAGATGGGTTTGATAGAATCAACTGGGCATGTGTGACTTATTCCTTTCATCCCTTCTGTTCTCAGTCTGTGGAACTGCCTCCTGCAAAGAGCTTGCATTCTAAACTGCTTTCTGCCATGCTATAAAAACTCTAGCTTCTAGCAACCCACCCATTCACAGCCAAAGCTTTTAATTGAAGAAGTTAAAATTGACTCATTTGCTTGCATGTGTAAGCTTGTTCTTTAATATAGGTATATTTTAATATTCCCTCTCTTCTACATGACAGTTTTACATGATAGTTTCATACCACTTCCTCACTTCCTCAAACATTCACTACTCCTTCCCCTAAGCTGACTCTCAGCTGATATCTCAGCTTCCTAAGTTCCTGAGCAGTTACACAAATCCCCACCACTACAGTTACCAGCAAGAGAACCCACATGTTCTGCCTTCGCACCTGTTATGAAAGATGGTGTTCTCTTCTCTCTAGAGCCAGGCTGTTCTCTCATAGATTCTACCTCCTTTCATCTACTGAAAGACATTTCTCTAGAAATTCACCTCCTTTACCTATGATGAGCCTACATCTTTATTTTTCACCTTATACTAGACCTTCTCCCTTAGCACAACTTGTACTTATTTCTTTCCCCCCTTTCCTTGTCAGCTCCTGTCCCATTCCATAGGTTCCTTTTACAACAATATGCTTTAAAAGTATTGTATAGACACATGGTTTCCATTTCTCTTCTCCGATTCCATTTTAAATTTACATCAGTGGGGCTTTTTGTGTGCCATGTATGCCCCTTCCACTCCAGCTCTGGCCATAGACATAGCAGGCACCAAGGTGTCGATGCCCAGGAAGAACCATATTGTCATTTTTGAACTCCTTTTCAAGGAGGGAGTGATGGTGGCCAAGAAGGATGTCCACACGCCTAAACACCCTGAACTGGCAGACAAGAATGCGCACAGTCTTCACGTCCTAAAGGTCATGCAGTCTCTCGAATCATGAGGCTGTTCAAAGGAACAGTTTTGTTGGAAACATTTCCATCGGTAGCTTACCAACAGGGTATTCAGTATCTCTGTGATTACCTCTACCTGCCCACTGAGACTCTGTCTACCACTCTGTGCTGCAGAAGTCCTGAGATTGTTTTGTGTTGAATAAATTTGTAGTCGGAAAAAAAAAATTGGGCTTTTCTCCCAACCATCTGCCGAATCCAGTGGCCAGAGCTCAGTCCTTGTTTTAATTGATCTTTCAGTAGCATTTGCTACAGACGATCACTCTTGCCTACCTGATTCATGCTTATCTCTGGACTTGCAGGATACATCCCTCTCTTGGTTGCCCCCCACCTCACTTCGCTGATTTGTTTCCAAGTCATTCTTCTTCGCTGGTCTCCCAGGACTCTTACTGTTGGAGTGTACTAGGGCTTGGGTTTGGACCACTTCTCTTGTCTATTTGCATCCACTTCCTGATGACTTCATTCCGTTTTTTTGGTTTTCAGTGTGTATGCTAATGTGGTCTTCTGATTTGTATATTCAACTGCCAATGTGACATCTCTATTTAGATGACTAATAGAACCTCAAACTCAACATAGACAAAATTGAACAGTTGAATTTTTTTCAAACCTGCTTCTTTCACAGCCTTCTCCATCTCATTTGGTGGCAATTTCATCCTTTCTGCTCAGGCCAAAAACCCTTGTAGTTGTTCTGGATTCCTTTTTGTCTTTCACAACCCACATCTGAATCATCAGAAGAATCTGAATACTTCCATAAAATTAAAATAGTTCATCAGATAGCCAGTCACCAAAAAATTCTTTGATGTATAAAATCAATTAGTAATTTATTAATCCCATTTTCATATTCTGTACTGAATTAAAATCAGTACTAGATAAAGCAGTGCCAAGATATAATTTTGATTTATAGTGTACCTTTGTAATCAGACCTTGTCTCAAATGACGTGACTTTCCCATTTGTCTGAGATGTGATCTTAGACAAGTTATATTTCCCTAAGACTCCATTTACTTATATATAAATGAGGAATAAACACCTCCTTTTAGAAGGTTTTGTAAAAGGCAACTCTGGCATGCCCCTAGTATCATTCAACAAGCAGCAGCTATTTAGCCATTGTTCTTGCTCTTAAAGAAGATCAGACAGGATAGTGACTGGCTTTGTCTTTCAAATAAAATTTTTGGAAAAAGTCGAATTAAGGAGAAAATAATGTACTGGCTACCATGGCACCTGAGGCAGTAGAGATCTTAAAGAATAAGAAATAATAGTCTAAAGATTACTTTAGTCTACTTTCTACAGTTTTGACTAATATTGCCTTTGTTCCTGTAATCTTGTAATCTTTCTAATCTTCGACATGGGATTATGAGTAGAATGTCCATCTCTATAAATTAATGTTTTTTTTTTTTAATGTTCTGTTATTCCAAGATAGCTATAACATTATCTTTAAGGCTCTTGCATAGAATTGGTCACCATTATGATTCTTCTCTTCCTCACATCCTGCCAGTTAAACCTGTATCTTCTGAGATGGTATAGATGAAGTATTTTAACATAAAGTAAACTATATGAAGAGCAATAGAACATCTACTTGGTTTGCTTGGATATTTCTTTAATATGATATTTCTCCCAATCCTCTGTGAATGAAGATGAATTTATCTGTGTGCACGTTTGAATGGGTGGATACATGTAAGTGTGCAAAGTTTCTTTCTTATTCTATTTCCCATTTTTAAATGCTTATTTATTTTTGAGAGAGCAGGCAGAGGAAGGACAGAGAGAAGGGTACAGAGGATCTGAAGCAGGCTCCATGCTGACAGCAATGAGCCCTATGTAGGGCTTGACCTCATGAACAAGGAGATCATGGCCTGAGCTGAAGCTGGACTCTCAACTGACTGAGCCACCCAGAGGCTCCAATCTATTTCCTATTTTTTAAAATCAGTTTTTCAAATTATTTTTTAAATCTATTTTCTAAACTATTAGGCAGCATTACTTAATACAAATAATAAGAGATGGTAGTTAGAATATCTGGACTTGTACAGTCTCTCTTTTTGTTTTTCATCTAGTCACCAACAACTTGACTATTTATGTATCAAGAAGTGGACTCAGCCCAAACTTTGAATGCTAAATATACCATATATTAACTGTAAGAATCTGGGAATAAGAATAAGTATTTTTTGAGTTCTCAGGACTAGTCAGCAAGTCAAAATGAGATAATTGCTATTAAAATACAACCCATGAAAAGAGAGAAGCAAAACATGCAGAGGAAGAGGTTTCAAGTATTTCCTAAATATTTATTGGATACCTACTGTATGCCTCACGTTGTACTGGTTTTTGTTATAGACAAGAAGGTCTATATAGGGCCACTTTGCACACAAAAGAGTCTTATTTCATCTCAAACTTTAGCTGGAAATTATGATTCTTGATTTAAAAAATAAAATCAAAATTCTGCATTAGTGACTGAGAATTCGTTTTTATCTTGATGTGGTAATTATGGTGAATAGTAACAGAGAACAACTATGGAAACTGGACAATAAATAAAGTAAAAAATAATCAATTTATCCAGAGTAAAAATATTCGTCACCAATGCCCTAGAGTTTAGCCAATTTCTAAGAAAAAGGGAAACAGTGTCAAAACTATACTATATAATAGTATAGTGCATGTAAGGTATATCCAAGTTTAATAAGTTCAATATGTCATATTCTATATGTAGGCCTCATGCCATAGAATAGACCCAATATTTCTCAACTAACTCTATTTATATTTATAAAAGCCAGAACTCAGAAACCCCTTCAGGTATTATAAAAACTTAAACTATGTGGGTGTCTGGTGTCCACAGTGGTAGATGAAGAAATAACATCCTGTCATAGAACTGTAATGTGGTATATTTGTAAAACCAGGCTAATGCCATATATTTTAGAACATGGGAGAAGCCTAACAAATATAGTAAAATTATTAAGTCATAGAATTATAGAGTTCTAATCAATCCATATTTTTTTTTGTTAAAGGACCAAATCAAAACAAAACAAAGCTTAATCCTGAATTTCATACAGTTTAATAATTTTAATATAAGCATGAAGCTGTTTATGGGCTATTTTAATGCATGTAAATATTTGTGAAAAAAGTCATTCAAGCAAAGAGAAACCAAAGTGCAGAAGTAGAAGGGTTATAGAAAGAAGATACCATTTTAAAATTTTCAAATTTGAATTTTGAAGACAATATATATGTAGGTATGTTTGTGCATGTATGTGTATGTATGTGTATGCATATGTGTATATGCATGTGTATAATGCTTATAAAACATACATGCTCATAAATATACATGCATCAACATACATGCCTATATCTAGACATACGTAAAACACTTTATGAGATTATGTTAAAAAGACAACACACTATCATCAAAATGTTGGCTGAAAGCAAGTTTAATATTTTTGTCTTATTATAAATGGAAGCTTATGTATTTCAATATGCTTGATTTTTATTTATTTATTTACTCTACATTGCTACAAATCTTGAAGGATCACAAAGGGTTCTAAATGTCTATTTGAGACACTCTCAGTGAGTAGTAGGTTAGTTAGTAGTAGTTAGTAGTAGTTAGTAGTAACTAGTTAGTAGTAGTTAGCTAAAATAACCTCTTGAATTTGGAACAGAGTTTTGAGGCATTAGAAGTTTTATTTTGTTTAGTTTGTTGTTTTTAATTTGGATCTTCTAATGCAAGATCTCACTGCTAGAATACCTGTTAGATGGAGAGTCTCGTGGGTTTACTACAAACGCAGTGTTTCCTTTCACTTCATTCACCTGCCCTTCATTTCTGTCCTAACCTGTAAAAAGTGTCTGGTACTTCATTGCTCTTGAATAAAATTTTTTTGAATAAATGAGTGAATAAGTGAATGAACAAAACCCATCAATTTATGCACAACGACCTATGACTATCAGGAAGGAGACCCCAAGGCAGGATGTAAAAGTAAACTTAGAGTTTTGTCTATGTACACAGGGTCATCTTTGCCCAATCTTGTAGAATTCAGGATATAAAGAGAAGGATGCAGATATAGTTAGAGATTCATAAATATGAATACATATTTAGTAGATAGATAAGATAATCTAGCTGGCAATATGTACTTAACTAGCTTCCACATGCCACCCATATGGATCACTAGGATGTATTGCCCATCTGGACTGCAAATTTCACTCCATCTGGCATGACTTCTAGCTGAACGCTTGGCTAGAAAATTCTTTGTTATCCTATAGTGTTATGGTGTAAATTGTAGTGATATCTCTCCTCGTCCACTTTCTCTCTCTCTTTCTCTCTTTCTCATTCCTATTTTTGTCAAGTATGGCATTTTTCCTCCTGAGCGTTTATCAGAAACTAACAGCAAATGAACAGCCCTTTCAGTGTATTTCTTTAATTCCACAAATTCTTATCACTCCAGCAAATTTTTGAACTTCTTATTCAATACCCATAAATGAAGAAAAGAATAGGTTTATTGAATTGCTTGTCTTGAAGTAGAATGTATCAACCAGTTATTTGTTTGAAAAGTTATATTGAAGGGATATAAAAAATGTGTGAGCTGAATCCTCCTGACAATATATGGAATAGTAGACCCCAAAGTATTTTTCTGAACTTTTTATAAAATCAAGCTGATAGCATACATTTCAGAAGGCTTAAGGGTAATTATTCTCAGAGACCAAGGGGCATATTAGATGACTTCTGGGTATCTTCTCTGTAAGTCTATTAAAAACAAGTGTCTGCCTTCAGGGCTTTTATTTTACCCATTTTTAAGAAAGTGTAATTTAGTTATCCTTTTACTTTCTCATCTTCAATTTCTTTCTGTAAAAATTCAAGTGGTTGAGATAGCTCATATTCTTAATTTATTTTTCTTGAGAAAAGATACATATTGAGAAATGTTGGGGGGTGATCTGTGTGTAGCAATTGAAATGGACATCTTACCCTTCATGTAGTTGGTAGACATTGCCTAGAAACTAATGACTCCTCCCGTGAGTACAGTACATTTTGTTTCATGTCGTCATATTGTACTATACACTTTTACTTTCAAGTTAATACTTAAAATAGTCGTATTATAAATTGAATGCAATCAAACTAAGAATGAATTTTTTGACAAGCCAAAAAGTCTTGGAAAGCTATTTGGAAAACTTAAGAAAGATGTCAAAATATACTAACCAGAAGTATGAAAATATGTCTCTACATTTTATATATTTTTTGAGATAAGAAATGTTCTAACTTGATTTCATAGAAATAGAGTGTTGACCAGATTAATAAGTCTTTTTATTAATTTCACTTGAGAAAATGTTTATATATGGAAAAAAAAATCTAACATAGTTACTTCAGGTGCCCTGAAATGTTTTCAGTCAGATTCCCCCAAATATTCCATGACATCTTACATCTTTTCATGCATTGTTCCTTCTCTGCCTGCAGCCTCCTGCCTTTGCCAGGGTCATTTTGACACATCCCTTGTGTTAGATACTTTTCAGATAAACTCAGTCTCTTTTACATTAAGTCAGCCATTAGCACTTATTAAACTGCATTTCAGTTGTCTTGCTAGTTAACAACCTCTTAGTAGTTGACATCTCTCCCACCAAATTTACAATTCCTTAAGAACAGACTGTATCTCTTATGGTTATGATACTAGGGCCTAGAAACAGCACCAGACTTCTACACCCAAAGTGGACAAGGCAGGATTCTGTATCCTTTCAGTTTTCAGATATGGACACCACTTTCCTTGTTGCTACCACGCAAAGAAAGAAGTTTGAGTTATATTCAAATAAATATTCAAAACAATTATATACCATCATTATCATAAATGACCTACCTAGAAAACAAAAGTTTGGGAGGAAATGTATATTTTGGCAATATCTGCAACATTTAGAGTGAAGCTCTGTATTTAAAATAGTTAAATATATTTATACTGTTTCTCCTTCCAGCTTCATTCAATATTAATTCTTTCTTCACCTCTCCACATAAAAGCTGTGAAAAAGAAAAACCTGGACCTTTCTTGGCCAAAAAGCTTCAGAATTCCTTGCTAAAATAGTTTGTTGGTCGAGGCAAATTCAGCAAATATATGAAATTATAACAGGGATATGTAATATTATACCATAAGTGTTTAACTTATTGGCCTTTTAATAATAAGACATCTAGTGAATTGTCTGGTCTGTATTATATCAGAACCGATTTACAGGTAAGCATAAAACACACGGAGGTTTTATTTGCACCCTAATAATCTATTTGGCAAAAAAATATATATTTCCTTTAAAACCTGGGTTCATAAGAAGCTTCACATTTGTTTTTGAGACATTGTTGCCACTGATATAGCTCTTTGAGGAGCACTACTTACATGGCCCTGCTAACCATAAGGGGAAGTATCTTTGATTGGGAAGAACCAAAATTTTTGTGTAGATCGCTAATTACCAAAGTTAGTATGCCTATATACTTATTTAATTTAATTTAATAATCATTTGAATGAATGCCATGTAGGCTAAAAAATCAGAAGGGAAAAAAAGAATATTTAAAAAATATAATGTGGCTGCTTAAATAATCACAAAAATGAAAGCATGGGGGCGCCTGGGTGGCTTAGTCGGTTAAGCGTCCGACTTTCGCTTAGGTCATGATCTCGAGGTTCGTGGGTTCGAGCCCCGCTTCGGGCTCTGTGCTGACTGCCAGCTCAGAGCCTGGAGCCTATTTCAGAGTCTGTATCTCCCTCTCTCTCTGACCCTCCCCTCCTCACGCTGTCTCTGTGTCTCTCTCCTAGAAATAAATAAATTTAAAAAAAAATGAAAGCATGATTTTTCTATTTAAATTGCTGTGGTAGAGTTATAGTTAAGATGACTAATATTTTAGCAAATGGGTAATTCATAGAGGATGAAAAAACACAGTTTTAGGAAAAAATCACTTGAATACTCACAAAACAAAAGGATGGGAACAGATCAAAGTGAAATAGGAGCCAACCTGAAGGACTTCCCAGTAGCCAAATCTGGGACAATTTGAGCATCAAAATAAATTATATTGTATAATAACTCCAAGTATAAAATTAATATCTCTGAGTTGATGCTGATAGAAGTAAATGATTGAAAAAATAATTATAGAGGAGGCAAATCTTCTCTACAGAAAAATTCCATTTAATATATATAAAACACTACCCTTCTCCAGGTTGTAAAGCTTAATTTCACCACTTTCTATCACCTCTTGGAGAATATACTAGACTTGGTAGCCAAGTTCCAAAGAATAGAGTATGGAAAGGAAAACATAGTAACTTTACAGTAAAGAAACCTGGCAAATACCACCTCACCAAGTGATTGTTAAAATCACGAGTGGTAAGTGGCTATCACATACTCCTATGATGATGTGATGAGGTCACTTCATTAATATTTGAAGAGAAGGACACTTTACCTCTGTGATATTCTTCCCTAAATCCCCTAGCCTGATATTGATCATGAGGGAAACATCAACTAAAATTAATATAAACATCAAAGCAGGGTAGCCTGTGGGACACTTGGCTAGTAAATCTTGATAGTCGATCATGAAAAACAAGGAAAAGCTGAGAAGGTGTCACAGGCCAAAGGAAACTCGAGAGACATGGAGACGAAATAAATGTGAAACCCCAGATGGAAACTAGAACACAAAAGAGACATTAATAGAATGACTAGTGAAACCATAGTAAAGTCTGGAGTTTATTTAATAAGAATGTACCAATATCAGTTACTCAGTTTTGACAAAATTTCCATAGTAATATAAAATGTTAACAGAGAAATTGGGTAAGGGATATATGGAAACTCTCTGTACTATCTCAGCAACTCTTCTGGAAATTTAAGATTATTCTCAAATTAAACATTTGTTTAAAATTGTCTTCTGGTTTATTTAGGAGTTTGCTGGGCAAACAATTACCTGCTTGCAGAATTTACCAGAATGTGGGGATCCTATCCTAAGAATTGAGAGTATTTTTTCTGCTTCCTCCTTATTGATATAAATTTGAATCATTGTTGACAAGTAAAAGTTACAAATGAATAAAAATTTAAATTTTGAGAACCCATTTCCATCATAGTTTGATAGTCTTCAGGTGCAAAGCAGGTGGTTCCTAGTTCATATAAATAACCATGGCATCTTAGATACATTGACAAAGACACCACCTTTGTCTCATTTTCATCTCTGTTCTCCTGAAGTCCCCACCTTTGAACCATGTGTAAATGGAGCATTTATTTTTACCTCTAAAAAGTGTAAAGTCATCTGAATATTATCTTTATACAGACTGACTAATTTGTGTTAAAAGATATAAAAAATGAACATGCTTTGCAGCACAGCCTATATGTTTACAGTTAATATTTTTGGATATTGAGTTAAAAATCTTCATGTGTCTAAAAGATAATTTTATTTCTTGTTTTCTATATATGAGAGATAAAGTTACGATTTTTTAAAAACCAGTATATTGCACTTTTTTAGTTGTTAATTCTGAAACAATGATTTTTCAGTTAGAATGGGGGAAGTAATGATTATGCCTATATTGTGATGTGCTTTAAGAGTTTAGAAAAGTAGAAGTATTTGGTGCATTTTATTTGATAATATCCCTAGTATTACATAGCTTTCCTGAATTGTATGCCTTGAACCTTAGTGTTCTAGCCAGCTATAATACACTTTGATCTCTATATTTAAAAAAAAAAAATCTTCACTTTAAAAGAAAAGGATTTGTACAAAAGTCTAAATCTTATTGAAAAGACAAGGAGTAACAAAGAGATTTGGAAACATACGGAAATAAGAGGGATGGAACACTTATTTGTTACTAAATATGGCTTTAAACAGCATATGAAACATGCTTCAGGTTAGTCAGAAGAGGTCCTCTGAATTACACTGTGCGGGCTTCCCTGAAATGAAACTGTATGTTATTGGTTAACCAGGATATTTAGCATAATCACTCTGCTAGACTGTGGTGGAGGGAGGTGATTATCACTGAGAACAGATGGGCAGGTCCACAGCACTGCCAGATTCTGCACAAGCTCCATTTATTGTTGGTTCTTGCTTTTTCCCTTCTGTGTTTTAATTTTTTTTTAAAAAACATTGTACGTTCTAAAGAACTAGCTGCACAAAAGGTCGGTGGCTGATAACCTTTCAGCTTAGATTTCAAACGTAGGAGGAAGATTCAAAATGCTATCACTGTGTATCTATGAAGGATGGGGCAGATTTCATTTTACCCTCTAGCCTCCCTCAATGCATGCACGGATTTATCTGTACGCTAAGCTCTCTGCTCTGCATCTGTAGCTCCTTGTGGATTATATTGTCTCTGTGATCAGAAATGATTTTCTCGGATATGAACACCGTTTCTGGCTCCCCTAAAGTGCATCCTCCTAATGGGACCCGGTTTTACACTTTTCAAGTAAGTGTGTTTTAAATGGCTTCACTACTTAGGAAGTTAATGTATAGTCAAACTTTTAATAAAAGGAAATATAATCAAAGGAAAACTGCAAAGTGTACAAGTGTTAAAGAGGATGTAAGAAATGGATAATGTGCATGTCAGTTTAATCTGTTTTTTAAATATGGAAATAGGATGGCATTAGGATTCTCTTGTGAATTCAAGCAAAATAATAATGAACAGTTAATTTTCACAGGGATTTTAAAATTTGCTACTGTGTCATCCTTGAGGATTTATGAGATGTCTCTTCTTATACTGTTATTTATGGCTATAATAATGGTGAATATTACAGAGTTACTTCTCTTCTATATCACAGAGAGAATAGAACTAAGGAACATACTATGGAACTTTGAAAACTATGTCCTCTGGGCTTCGAAAAATGTTTTTTATTTCATACACATAACTGAACAGAATTTCTATTAGTTAATTTTGTTACATGTGCAGTATACAAGCAATCAATAATATAGGAAGCTTACATACCATGTTTAGTATGCTTTACAATTTGAGATCAAATAGAAACTCACTAAGATGGAAGCTTTTCTGTGTTATCAAAAAGTCAAAATGATTTATAACGTAAATATAAGTGTGAGTAACAAAGCTGTTACCTACTAAATGTATTTCAATTGCCTGCGAATAAATCAGTCATCAATCTAGAAAATGGTTAAGTCTAAACTAAATCAGATTCTTCCTCATTTTTATCCTCAAATTGCATCTTTTAGTAAAAGGTTTACTTTGTAATTCAGTCATTTCATCATTACATGAAAAGAGAAAATGAACCTCTTCTCTCCATATATTTTACTTTATGGGAATATAAACAGTCTGGCATTTAATTATTTTAGCTCTACAGTTATAATGTTCTGAAAAAAATATATAAAGACCTAGAGATTAATATAGGAGAGAGTCAGAATTCTTTTAAAAGAGGGCTCTGAATAAATGCACATCTGATTTGTTAATGTCCTTTGCCTTTGCTAACTATAAGCAGTAAATATAATTACTCTATTTCTCTCCCCTTTTTATACTTCTATTTTTAATCCTGTTGCCTCTCCTGCTCTACACTGATGTCTACTGATAGCGCAAGTCTGTGCTGTTACAGAATATATTCACTTTCCAGTGGCGATCTGCTTTTTGTGGCAGTGACTCAAAATGCAAGTGCCCTGGGGCTGTTCTAGAGAATTATTACTTTTTTTTTTTTTTCTTCTCTGTACACTGAGATATAAGCACTCTTTACAATATCCTGTGGCTGGTTCTTTGGGGCAGCTTTCGACATTAGGTATTCTACTTCAGTCTCTTAAAGTTTAAGGGTCATTAAATTCCATATGCTCAGTCATGACACAAGCTTTTTACAGTTCCTTCAAAAAGATCTTGCTGACACCTTTCTTGGCAGGTGATTTTCTTTGAAAACACACAAACACACAGGAATGATTTTTAAACACTCATTTTGTTGTTGTTGATGTTATAATGATTCATGTAAAAACTCTAGGAATTTGGACAAACTAGAAACGTTGACAAATATGAACTCTATTCCACATTTTAATTCATAAAGTGACATTTTATCCTGACATTTATGGTAACAGAGTGCACTTAACTTTTTGTTGTTATTGTTTATTTTTGTTTTTCTTACAAGAGAAAGAAGAAAAAAAGATCATTTTTAAAGCATAAAGGTAAAGATTTATAAAAGTTGACTGTGTTTTTATTTTCAAAGGGCAGAATAAACACGATTCTTCTTTATATGTATTAACCTATTTTAAGGCAATGTATTTTCCTTGGTTGAAATATTGTTATAGGAGATGAGATGCTGGAGAAGTAACAGTCCATTTCTGGAAAAAAAATGTATCTTTGAAAATGATTAGTTAAATTTTCAAAAGTGGTTCTCATCATGAAATGAAATAAATACATTTCAGAAATGATCTGCATCAAGAGTTGAGATTTTAATGCTTAGTTTCTTAAAATTATTTTAGCATAAGAGTTAGCATATGCAAAACGTTTAAGATAGTTTGGCATGAATAATATTGAGTTTCAGTTCTGTCTTCTCATTAAAGGTTCAAATTATTCTGTCATATTTGCTAAAATTGTAGATTACCAAATTTTAAAAGTAAAATTTGAAATGCATTTGACTGAACAGTTCAAAGGTAAAAAGCCAACAAATAATTTAAAGAATATTAAGACTTTCTTTTCATTGCATTTTAATTTAGTCAAATATATTCATACTTCTACATACACATGCAAATACTATTTTTCTATAGACTATCTAACACTTAATTTAATTTCCTTATGTGTGAGATCCCAGTTCTATATTACTATGAATATACACATATCTGATTTTTTTTTTTTTTATTCAGAGGTTCCTTGATTCTGGATGATGACAAAACTTAATTTGTACTATATATTTAGTGAATTGTTTATCACTAAAAATCAACTTCTAGAGTGTAGTTGCTTAGAATGCCGTTTGATTGACAAAAATTAAATGCTACCATAAAAAAATTGATTATAATGTTTGTATGCATTAAAACTGCCAAGTTATGGAGCTCAAATTTATAAATAGGAATATTCTTTAATAGAAAATTAAATTAATATATATATACACATATATATATGAATGCAGTAAATTCTCCTTAATTTTATGTCCATAACAATTATATCCTATCACAATTTCACATTTAGCTGTAGTTTTGCAAATAAAACGGTATATGATTTATGAAATCTCTAGGTTGGCTAATCATGACTTCAAGTGTGAATCCTCCCAGAGGGTATTAGTGTCCAGCATACTGTACCTTATTTTCTAGAGATAAACTCTTCACCTAGTGGTTTTCAGACTGTATCTTCACAGCCCTGAGACTCATGAAACTTTGTCAGTAGATGCTAGAGACAATAGGGAGAAAGAATACACTCTGAAGTGTATTCTTATTCTCTATCTGCCAGTTTTATTCATTGGAGCTCTATGCAAGGTTTATGAACAACACTAATAACAAACAGCATGGTATTAGCAAAAACAGAACAAAATAAAGGTTGTATACTACTTCCTCAAACTAAAGAAATGTATTTCTGATGGGAGCAACTTTATCTATTGAATCTGAAAGTAAGTTATTTCTGCTTAGAATACCTTTTTTCTTTTTTTGACATTTAACCCTAGCATTAATAACATTGCCTGCCAGGACTGTGCATGAGTGGCTGATGCTGTTGCCCTCTGGGACCCACAGAAAACAAAATATGGCCACATAATAATCACCATTTTTTTTTTATTTTTTTATTTTTATTTATTTTTTTACAAATAGTTTATTGTCAAATTAGTTTCCACAAAACACTCAGTGCTCATCCCCACAAGTGTCCTCCTCCATGCCCACCCCTCCTCCCCCCCACATCCATCAGTCCTCAGTTTTTGTCAGCATTCAAGAGTCTCTCATGGTTTGCCTCTCTCCCTTTCCCCCACCATTTCCCCCCTTCTTCTCCCCCTTGTTCCTCCGTCAAGTTCCTCCTAATCCTCCTATACGTGCAAACATATGATATTTGTCCTTCTCTGCCTGACTTATTTCCCTCAGCATAACACCCTCAAGGTCCATCCATGTTGCTACACATGGCCAGATTTCATTGTTTCTCTTTGCCATGTAGTATTCCATGGTATAGATAAACCACATCTTCTTGATCCATTCATCTGTTGATGGACACTTAGGCTCTTTCCATGTTTTAGCTATTGTGGAGAGTGCTGCTATGAACATTGGGGTCCATGTGTCCCTATGCATCAGCATTTCTGTATCCCTTGGGTAAATTCCTAGCAGTGCTATTGCTGGGTCATAGGGGAGTTCTAGTGTTAGTTTCCTTAGGAACCTCCACACTGTTTTCCCGAGAGGCTGTACCAGTTTCCATTCCCACCAACAGTGTAGGAGGGTGCCCGTTTCTCCACATCCTCGCCAGCATCTCTTGTTCTCTGATTTGCTCATTTTAGCCACTCTGACTGGCGAATAATCACCATTTTTATGTTTAAAATGAATACTTCATGTATCTCCCATCCTTAAAGGATAAAGTTCATCTCTCCAGCTTGGCATAAAAAGCTCTTCATGGTCTGGTGCACATGCAACATACTGCTTTACTTCTCTGCTCTCCCAGCATACTGTCTGTATACTTCTGCTGCCTGCCTCTTCCATGAACCTGTCCATTGGGATTTTTGTTTTCTTTACTTGAAGATTCATCTCAAATGCCATCTCTTCTGTGAAGCTTTTACTCATTCACCTCATTTCTTCAGGCTGTATTAAGTGCCTTCCCTTTGCTCCTTTGCCTGTTCATAGTTACTGGGCACTTATCATGCCTTGTCTTGATCCCCAAGAATATTTTATCAATCTGTGTCCTTAGCACATGCAAACTGCCAGTATCTCTGTTTAATAAGTTGGGGACATATATTAGAAAGGTAAATGATAAAAATATGAAAATTTAAACCAATCAGCAACAAATTCTCTTTTTAATGATATAGGCAGTGGGTGAGGTATTATTATTAAAGAAAATAAAGTATATATAAAGATATAAATTTAATAGTTAACTTTTGTGTACTACTATTGATTCTTCAAAATAGTTATGGTTACATGAGTAATCAAGGAAGATTTTTATAAAAATTTTCTTATTTTTAAAATGCATTTTTATGGAATATACAAAATCTCCTTGAGATTTTTTCTTAATATCTCTTTACCATTCCTTATTACTTAGGGTTTTTCATAGTCTATCAAGAGAGATTTAAAATTTTCTTAGTATGTATATTTTCCATTCCATATTAGCACTCAAAATAAACAGAATACTAAAAAGTAAGCTAAAAATCTTAATTGCACGAGCAATTTTACTCAAGAGATATTACTAGTTTTTAGCATGGGATACCATATCTTTGTTGCTGAATGAGGCTGAGGAAATTCTGCCTTTTTAGCAAAGAGCCAGATTTTTTTTTTTTTAACATTCTATCCTTTTGGTACTACCTAGGAGTCAACTGTTATTTTTCTGTTATTTGGAGCACATTTGCAATGCATCTAGCAGAATTCTTGTCACATGTTATATGTTAAAAAAAATTGGGTCACCTGAGTGGCTCAATCAATTAAGTGTTCTACTTCAGCTCAAGTCATGATCTCATGATTTCATGAGTTTGAGCCCCTCATTGGGCTCTGTGCTGAGAGCTCAGCGCCTGGAGCCTGCTTCGAATTCTGTCTCCCTTTCTCTCTCTGCCTCTCCCCCACTCATGCTTTGTCTCTCTAAAATAAATAAACATTAAACATTTTTAAATAAATAAAAAGAAATAATAACAAATTAGCACTAGAGAGGTGAGAAAGACAGACCCCCGTGGCTTCAGGGTTACATAGCAATACAGGCAGAGATCTCCAGCTAAATGAGAGACTTGCCATATATCTCTGCTGTCCAGTTGTATGCAGCCATGATTATGAGTGGTAGAGATACATATGCGGTGGAACAGATGGACCAGCATATTCAAAGGTACTTACTGGTGTGTGGGAAAGGCAGCATTTGGTATACCGGGAACATAAACTGGAGATAAGAAATGGTTAAAAGTGAAGTGTGCAAACTCAAGAATTAAACATAAATTTGAAGCCATCCTTGGGAATCTTGGACTTGAGATTTCAGGATTTTCAGAGAGGATTGACAAGCTTGGAGTTGCTGTGTATTAGAATATTGGATTGTGCCTTGGCTTGATGATAGGACTAGAGCAGAGAGAACAATTCAGTAGCTTTCCAAAAAAATCAGATGAATCTTTATGATTTCTCTGCATTACCGATGCAAACAAACTGATACTCAAAAAAAAAAAAAAACTGATGCACACAAAAGATTTTCAAACAGTTGTTAACAATGCAGAGTAAATAATGTAGTTTTCTGTCTGAATTCAGAGTTTTGGGAACTCAAAAGTCCGTACTCTTTCCCTTATATTCTGCTGCCTGTAGTTTTGATATTTAAATATATTAGCAAAAGTATTTCTTTTTTTTTTTAAATGTTTTATTTATTTCTAGGAGAGAGAGAGAGAGAGAGACAGCGTGAGCAGGGGAGGGTCAGAGAGAGAGGAGAGTCACAGACTGAAACAGGCTCCAGGCTCTGAGCTGGCAGTCAGCACAGAGCCCGACGCGGGGCTCGAACCCACGAACCGTGAGATCATGACCCAAGCGAAAGTCGGACATTTAACCGACTAAGCCACCCAGGCGCCCCTTAGCAAAAATATTTCAAGCTACATAATTTCCAATCTCAGTGATCTATTTATTTATAAATGTATAGAAATCTGTTCTACCACTAAAAACATTGTACTACAGCCTCATTTGTTTTTTTTTTTTTTTAAACTTAAGGCTTTCATTTAGTTACCCCTCCTCATTTTATCTTTACTGACACATTATCCTAATTAGAAAGACATTTTTATAGTAACCAAATTGTCAGTAAACTTATATCCTGAAATTGTACTGAATGCAAAAAGAGAAGTTGAGGGGGAAGGTTCTCCTAAATACATGCCTATATTAATTGAGGAATATTCTGTCCATC
Source organism: Proteles cristata cristata (assembly GCA_017311185.1). Lineage (NCBI taxonomy): Eukaryota > Metazoa > Chordata > Mammalia > Carnivora > Hyaenidae > Proteles > Proteles cristata. The sequence continues at coordinate 586,119 of JAESUZ010003631.1, read as the reverse complement.
AGTGAGACCAACCATGGGTATCAATGAATAGCCCTTGGAGCTTCATGTAAGAAGTCATAATTCTACCTGCAGAGCTTTCTGCTTATTGGAAGCCTGGTGGACTATATGTTCTGTGAGCACTGTGTCCTTCTTTTCACTGTTAAATCATTAGCACCATGCAGAGTGCCTGGCACACAGCCATGATTAGCAAATAGATGTTGAACTGATTTGCAAGTTGAAAGGAAGAATGTCTTCCTCTGCGTCATATAGGCATTACTGATATTTTGATATAGAATGACCTTTCCCTAGTAACACATAAATGATTGTAAGATTCTCAGGCTGAAGTCCACAAATACATTTCACTTATACCTAGCTAAAATAGCTTCATTTTTCAGGTAACGTCTGGAGGGGAGGGTAATTGGAAATAGGGAAATGATTGAGATGCTCCTGAGATAATCATTTCATGCAGCAAGTGCAGTACCAGGTGGTTAGTGAGGGCTCCATAACCAGCAGCTACCGCACCGGAAGCAACAGAGATGGGGTCTGTGGACCACACTGGAGGTGGTGAGGATGAGCCAAAAGAAATTAGGCATGGGGGAAAAGCTATTAAGAGATGCATTCAAAAGAATTTATTAACTCACTGAATATAAGACACAAAAGAGGACAAGGCAAGATTACCCCAAAGTTTCTAATGAAGGAAAGAAGGATATGGAGGAGGAACAGCTTTGAAAAACAATATATTCAGTGCAGTTTTGGACGGAATGAGTAGACCAATTGGGAAACACAGTTGTGCCTCTCAGGAGAGAGGTCTGAGTAGTAGATGTAAATGTGGGAGGCATCTGCTTACAGAGTAGGGAACTCTATGGAAATGGATGAAATGACCTCGGCAAAGAATGAGATGAATGGGACAGATGGTGGGACATGAAATCCTTGGATACATTGACCTACTCAGAAGTATCAGTTTGGGTATATGTGCTTGGTTTATTTTATAAACATGTTTTGAAGCGTTTTCCTTATCACTCCTTCTCGAATATAACTCCTGAACCTAATTTAAAAATCCAAACAAACATGGGGCGCCTGGGTAGCTTACTCGGTTAAGCGTCCGACTTTCGCTTAGGTCATGATCTCGCGGTTCGTAGGTTCGAGCCCTGCGTCGGGCTCTGTGCTGACTGCCAGCTCAGAGCCTGGAGCCTGTTTCAGTCTGTGACTCCCTCTCTCTCTGACCCTCCCCTGCTCACGCTGTGTCTCTCTCTCTCCTAGAAATAAATAAAACATTAAAAAAAAAGTTAAAAATCCAAACAAACAAAAAGAATAAGGCAAATTAGCCCTCTAGAGATAAGGAAGACAGACTATGGCTTCAGGGTTACACAGCAATTCAGACAGAGATTGAAACCCAGCTACATGGGAGACTCTTGAGGTTCTTCTCTATCAAGTTAGAGGTTCCTGCCTCTTTATGTGTGTGTTTGCTTTACTTTGTAAATGTATTTTGGAAGTTAAAATCCCCTTTTAATCCCCTCCTTGAGTGTCATTTCTGAACCTTAATTCTTACACTTTCATAAAGTAATTAATGTATGTCTATTATACCGCTTATTATACTATATGTTGTTTTTCACTTACTCTCTCTAAGACTAGTCTGTGAACTCCTGGAGACCATAAAATGTATTTTACTTTAACTACTTACATATGTTCATTGATACTTAGCCTAATGTCTGTTAAATTACAGAGGCTGTCTGTAGTTTTTAAATGAATGAATTCATGTTTAAGTTGGAGGCCGCCTAAAATTAATTCTCCTCTATTAATTCATGAAATCATTCAACACACTTTATTGAGTATCTCCATTATGCCAGAATTTTACAATGGTCAGCAAAAACACTTGTTTTCTGCACAAAAAAATCTTAGTTTCCTCAAGGAAAGTTATCCAAAATGTCACGGTAAAACATTATTTGGTTGTCTGGAGTAGACAGCGAGAATGCTTTGACTTTAAAGGTACATAAAGATAGTTTTATTATAACTTAGAAATTTCAATTAAATAATTCTCTCTTCATATCCACTTTTAACTCTACTTTATGGTTGGCTTTTCCACTGTTACTGTATTGGTATCAATGAAGTTGTATAATAGTTAAGATTATGTCCTTTGGAATTAAACACAGGATTCAAAACCAGGTTCTGCCATTTATGACAGTGTGACTATGAACAAGTAGAATCATTTCTGTATTTTTGCTTCCCTTAACTACTGTAAAAGAGTTAAGTCATGAGGTCATCATGAATGCTAAGTGGATTATTATGAAATCATGTGTAAAGTATTTCCATCTAATAAAGATGGCCTTCAATCAAAATTAGCTATTTTTGCTTTAATGATTAATGAACTTTCCAACTAATAGCATACTTTATTTTACAAATGATCTTTTTTCTTTTGGCTTATTTTAAATTTAGAAAAATGCTAAGAGAGCAGATTTTACCATTTTAAATATTTCATTTATAGGAGCTTATGAAAATATATTTAATGAACATTTCAAGATCTTAATTTTAGATAAAAATAGTTCGGTGCCTATAGAATGTACACTTTTGGAGCATTGGTACTATATATCCTTTTGAAAATGTACTTGGATTGCTCTTATAAATATGTTTTTTAATATTTTCAAATTGTGTTTTGTAAATTTACTTTAAAGCTTACCGTGTGTCCTTATTACGACTTATTGTCATCTAAAGTTTTGCACACATGCAAATGCATATTTAAAATCAGCAGTTTGTGAAATTGGCTAATTTAGTATAAAATTCAAAATATCTAAAAATTCTTAGAGAGTATCTCACTTTGTATGCTGGGTGCTCCATACAGCATGTAAAGATCTAAAGTAGTTTATGTTACTGGGAGCCAGCAAGATTAAATCTTATTATTGGCAGCAGAAGCATCTGAGAACTGCTGAGCATCTCAGAAATAATGAGTTATTTTAACAGTGCTAAAAGGTGTGTGATGTGTTTAAAGAATTTCACAAAATGATATGTTCAATCACAAACATATTGGCAAACAAGTTGGCAAAGTTAAATAGAAAGCTGAATGATGTCATTAAGAAGAAATGATTGTAACCTAGTTCCTGTTGCTTAAATATTCACAATTTCAGTTATGTTGATGGAAAAAAAAATACAGAAGATTCATAGAAAAAAGCATTGCACTTAATTAGTTCTTTCCCAGGTAAAATCAGTGACAGCTCTGAACTACAGTGTGATTTTACACTGTTAAATAGTATACTGTTTGCTTTTATCCCTAATATTTGTTTTTCTTATTTAGCAGAGCATTAATCTACTCTTTCTAAGGTGACCCATCTTTGAAGTTATGATAGGTCTATAGGAAGTCACACATGTATTTTGATTCATATTATAAAGAAGCTAAAAAAGGAAACCTTATTTGAAATCTCAAGATATATGTTATCATAAAATATTATAAATTTATTATAATTGAAGAATTATACATTATTATTGTTATGCGACATTATTTGTTTTAATAACATTTCTTTTAGATGTTAAAATACTTAATGCATAAAGAACCAAATCATTCAACACACCTTGTTGAGTATCCCCATTATGCTGGATTTTTACAATGGTGAGCAAAACACCTAGTTTCTGCACTTAAAAATCTTAGAGTATCCTCAAGGAAAGTTATCCAAAAGTTATGGTAGAACAGTATTTGGTTCTCTAGAGTAGATAGAAATGACAGAGAGACGTTATAATAAAGGAATGATTTATTTTTCTATAGATTTCAAAGTATCATTAAGGTTGGTTGAGGTGCTAACTCTAGGGGTCAACATGCACATGTAAAACAGGTGTAAGTACAGAATTTTTTATTAGTATTATTCAATTATCAGATATTTGAAGGAAATATTTTGTTTCTCAAGAATGTAATTATTTCTTATTGTCAATGCATATTCTTTCTGAGAATTGACATTGGACTTTCAGATATTATGTTGTTGACTACAGTTTATTTTATGCTTCCTCTCTTGTGGATCAGTGTTAAAGATCCTTAGAATCGTTATAGCGATTCTCAGGCTTCAGAATACATAACTATCCAAAATGCAGGCTACCAAGTGCCACCCCCAGCGATGATTCAGAGAATCTGGTAAGGGCCAAAGAATTTTCATTTTAAATAGAATTCCAAGTGATGTCTGTTCCGAAATGTCACAAATTGGGAAACAGTGGACAGGAGGTAGAGAATTTTTAGCGCTATGAAAGTTACTTTCTGTTTGAAGGACAGTTGATGAATAGGTAGACCTTGCACCAGTTTTCAATGCAGTTAACCATTAAACAGTGTAGGATGTGGGGCATTGTCACCCTGCACAATAGAAAATTACAATAAAGTAAGGTAAGAAAAGAAAATATTAGGAAAATTAGAAGGAAGAGGAAATACATTTATATACCCATACTGTAAAAAATCTGGAGCAGGGCAGTTTAAACCCATGTTGTTCGAGGGACACCTATAATTATTCTGTTTTAGAAAGGCATGCTTTTGATTTGTTGTGATGACGTCATTTCCTTATTTCTTTCATGGGCCAATTTTTAAATCCAATTGACATGTGGATTGTGAGGATTCCAAACTGCTGCCAAGAGAACCTGATTAAATTCAGGACCAGTGCTCAAGAGTGGTGAACTTTAGCTTATCTTTCCATTAAGACTTGTGTTGGTCATAGAATTTCCAAATTTAGACTTCGTATGTTGGCATGTCAAGAATAATATTCATTTGTTTTTAATTATTTATTTATTTGTCACCTAGAAACTGTATAAGATCAAACAAAGTCTGTGAATTATTCACTGCTTATAATATAAAAAATAACCAGTTCCTTTCTTAAAATCCTGACTTTAAATTAGAGCTTGATTAGAATAATAAATTAGAGCTTCATTAGAAGAGGGGTGTTAGATGGTTGCTCTTCCTGGCCTACACAGTTCTCAGCTATCAAGAATAATCCCTCCTCATGTGTTTAGTCATTATCTTTATGCCTTCTGCTAAATCTCAATTTTAAGACTTACAGAGTGGCTTTCATAAAATATCTGACCTTATACCAGCTTATATTTGCAACTTCAAAATCCCAGGTTCATAAGAAAATTGATTTTAAAACCCCCATGAAGAAAGTTAACTAAATGATTACTTGTAAATTCACTAATTCCTTTTCTCCAGATTTTTTTTTAAGTTTATTTATTTATTTGGAGAGAGACAGAGACGGCATGAGTAGGGGAGAGGCAGAGAGACAGGGAGGGAGAATCATAAGCAGGCTCTGCACTGCCAGTGCAGGGCCTGTTGCAGGACTTGAACCCACGAAGGCATGAGATCGTGACCTGAGCTGAAACCAAGAATTGGATGCTCAACTGACTGAGCCACCAAGGTGCCCCTCCACATTTTTTAAAATTTAGCTTAATGAGAAAAAAATTGGCATTATTACTCCAATTTTGTGAAATAAGCAGCTATGAATATAGTTTGCCTATTATAGAAAAAAATGCTTTAAAATACCTGAATTATCAGTGTTCAGTAAGTCTCCCTCTCATGCACTTTATGCTGTATTTAAGAGGGACAGCAGTCTCTATGCAGACATTTTTTAATCTAGCATGGTCAGCCCAGAGCAGATAATATTTTCTGAGAAGCATCATGTATGGTTGAGAGAGTGTTAAGATTTGGAATCAGATCCATATATATCCTGCCACTTACTGCCTGTGTGGCTCTGGGCCAGTTATTGAATTGCTCTGAATTTTAGTCTTCTAACTTTAAAATGAAAATAATTAAACCTGTCTCCCTCATATTTTATGAAGATAAAAAATGATGCAGAGGAATTTCATGAATATTAGAAATGAGGGCACTACTAAGTACATGGTAGGCTCTTTTATAATAAAAATGATGATGATGGTGATGACGATGATGATAATACTATTATTAGTAATACCTGATTTGTTTTCTAACTTCCTGATAGCCTCCAATGATTCTCACGACCCAGAATTCATGCCTTTGTGTAGAACTCTCCTTCATTAAATTGGAACTGACACTGAATAATACAGGGTTCAAGTGACAGTATGTGCCTTCTGAAATGAGATCGTGAGGCATTGCAACTTCTGCTTTGTGTTCTTGGAATTGCTCACGAGCCGGTTGCCATGCTGTGAGGGTGCTCAGCAGCTCTGTGGAATTGCCCACATGGAGAGTCGCTGAGGCCCCCCAGCCAACTGCTAGCATTAACTTGCCAGTCATGTGAGTGAACCGTTTTGGAAGTAGATCCTCTAGTAGCTAAGACTTCTGATGACTGTTGCCCCAGCCAACCTCTGTTGCAACCCCAAGAGAGCACCCAGGTAGAAGTACACAACTGAGCCATTCCCGAATTCCTGACTCATAAAAACAATGACAGATGATAAATAATCATTGCTTTTCAGCTACCAGATTTTGGAATTTGTTATGCAACAATAGGTAACTAACACAGCTACAAAGGTCAAAAGGCAATGTTGTTATCTCTAAGTTCATAGTGATGTATTCTGTCCAGATATATTTCATTATCCCTAATATAGTCTTCCTAGCCAAACTGACTTGGTCTTTCTTCCCCTAATTTATCTTTGCCCCCCACTTTACTTTTCTATGCTTCTACTTCATGAATACATCAATCTTACAGCATCAGTATCTTTCACAATCAACTTATTTTATGGGCTTTTCTTCCTGAAAGTCTTTTCTAAGATATTCACATAATACCCTTAGAAGTTGCTTGTCAGCAGGTATCTTAATTTCTTGCATTATTTTAACAGCTCATATGATTTAATCTCATTTTATAGTGTTTAAATGAATGTGGGTATGCTCTCTGGTATTTACCAATGGCTTTTTCTTGGTAGAAAAAGTATGTGATTAAAGGTCGTGCCAACTTGCTAATACTGTACACAGGAAAGGAGCCTTTTTAAAATATTTTATTTATTTTATTTTAAAAATAAGTTTATTTATTTTTGAGAGAAAGAATGAGAGAGAGAGAGAGACAGAATCTGAAGTAGGTTCCAGGCTCTGAGCTGTCAGCACAGAGTCTGATGGGGGGCTCGAACCCACAGACTGCGAGATCATGACCTGAGCTGAAGTCGAAAACTTAACCCACTGATCTACCCAGGTGCCTCAGGAGCTTTTTTTGTTTTTAAATTCAAATATAGTTGACAGACAATATTACACTAGTAATATTGTACAATGTAGTTTACATAGTGTACAATAGGTGTACAACATAGTGATTTGACAACTCTGTACATTCTGCTATGTTCACCACAAATTAGCTACCATCTTTCAGCACATGATGCTATTACAATACCATTGACTATATTCTCCATGCTGTGCCTTTTAAAAATATATATATTTTTTTATTTTGAGGGGGGAGGGGCAGAGAGAGAGGGAGAGAGAGAATCCCAAGCAGGCTCCACAGTGCCAGTGGAGCCCCATGAGGGGCTCGAACTCAAGCCATGAGGTCATGACCTGAGGAGAAACCAAGAATCAGTGCTTAACTGACTGAGCCACCCAAGTGCCCCATCCATGCTGTCCCTCTTAGCCCGTGACTTTCTCATTCCGTAACTGGAAGCCTGTAACTTCCATTCTGTTCACCCATTTTGCTGAACACCCTCTTCCCTCCATCTGCCTCCCCTCTGGTAACCATTAGTTTGTTTTCTATATTTGTGGGTCTCTTTCTGCTTTTATTTGTTTGTTAATTAGGACAGGTGCCTTTTATATGGGAAATAACCAATCCAAAGAGAAAATTTAGAAGAAAAAAACAAATAAAAGAAGTAACTCCTTATAGGTTTTTATGTTTTTAATGGAATATTTACCTGTAATTTACAGGTTTTTTCTAAGCAGAGAAATGTTAATTTTAGCAATCTGGATAATTAAAATAATTATTTTATGAGAGATCAAATACATGAAATGTTTAACTTCCTTAGGTAAAATACCATTTTATATAGAAAAGTTTGAATCCCTGTTAAGTAAATCTGTAGATCAGAATAGCCTATCGTGTAATGCATTTTATTATCCTGACTAACAAAATTCAAACTAACAATTCTCATATTTGATTTATGATTATGTTTATGTGAAATTCTAGTATATTCAGTTGTATTTCAATTTTTTAAATGTTTTAATTTATATCTAAGAGAGAGAGAGAGAGACAGCATGAGCAGGGGAGGGTCAGAGAGAGAGGGAATCATAGACTCTGAAACAGGCTCCAGGCTCTGATCTGGCAGTCAGTACAGAGCCCAACGCGGGGCTCGAACCCACGAACCACGAGATCATGACCTAAGCGAAAGTCGGACTCTTAACCGACTAAGCCACCCAGGCGCCCCTATTCAGTTGTATTTCAAAACTATTCTTGCCACATCCGGATTTAAAAAAAAAAAAAAAAAGAAATGACTGGTCTAAAAGTATTTTAAATTGTTTTGAATGAATTGCCAGCATCCTCTCTTCAAAAAATAAATGGGCAGGGGATGTTTCCAGAGAATATGTATCAGATGAAAGCATAGCAGTAAAATGGGATTAAGGACATGTTTTCAGAGAAATATGTTCTAAAATATGAGATTTTATCACCTAAGAATTTTCAAAATTTTTACTTTAACAGAAGTACTTCAAATATTTTTTTATAAAATGTGTATGTATATGTGTGTTTGTGTGTATATCTGTATATATATATGTATATAATTGACATATATTATGTGTGTGTATATATATGTATACATTTGTGACCTTTGTATGATCTTGACAGGAGAGATTTATTTACTTGTGTCTTTGATACTATTAGAAGCTTACACAAAGCTTTGTAAGAGTAAACCTATTATTATTAATAAAACAAAACTATGCACCAGGCTAAAGAAAAATAGTAAAATACAGAAACTAGACCTTTTCTAATGTCTTATCTAAGGGGTTAGTAAAAGCTGTTATATTAGACAGGGTTAGTTAGGATTCGTTTGAATTGCATATTTTAAAAATCTCAAGGGGTGCCTGGGTGACTCAGTTGTTAAACATCTGACTTCGGGGGCGCCTGGGTGCCTTAGTCGGTTAAGCGTCCGACTTTTGCTTAGGTCTTGATCTTGCGGTTCCTGGGTTCGAGCCCCACATCAGGCTTTGTGCTGACTGCCAGCTCAGAGCCTGGAGTCTGTTTCAGAGTCTGTGTCTCCATCTCTCTCTGACCCTCCCCTGCTCGCGCTGTCTCTCTGTCTCCTAGAAAAAAAAAAGAATCTGACTTCGGCTCAGGTCATGATCTCACGGTTTGTGAATTCGAGTCCCCACATTGGGTGATTTCTAGTCCCACCTTAGGTGAGCTCGAGCCCTGTGCCAGGTGAGTCCCACTTCCCTGTCTCTGTCTCTCTCCCTCTCACCCGCTTGTGCCCTTTCTCTCTCTCTCAAAAAACAAAACAAAACAAACAAACAAACAAACAAAAAACCCCTCAAAACAGCACTACTAAAACAAGAGAGAAGTTCTTTTCTTTTCCCATATAAGAGACTACTGGACTCTTGTGGTACACATCCCATTGCAAGGGCTGCTGGGACAACCATGTGGATTGTGCCTCTGCCTGGAATGCCCTCCATTCTCCTCCTCCTCTTACCATCTGGTTCATCACTATTCACCTTTCAAACCTCAGATCTAAAGTCATTTTTCCAGGCGAGCTATGGCAGACACTGTGCTTGCCTCCAAATATCGGTTTCTTTCCTTTTATTATGAGACTTAATTCTTAATTAGGCACATTTCACATGGCTACACCATCCTCTCCTACAGCTAGATGTGACTGTATGACTAAGTTCTTACCAACTAATGTTTGGGAACAGCTTGTGCAGAACTTCTGAGAAGCTCTTTAAAAGAGATGGAGGGCACTGTTCCCCACTTTACTACTTCCTGCTGATTTGAATGCAAAACTGATTGCTGGAGCTCAAGCAGCCATATTCGACGATGAGGCAGAAGCACATACTTAAATTGGCAGAAATCAGAAAAAGAGTACAGGCTTCTGGCTACTTGGACTTTCCATAAATAGCCTTGGACCACATATATCCAGTAAGTTTTTTTATATGAGGGAGCAGTAAACTTTTCTCTTGTTTCTCTGTCACTTTTGTGATTTTTATATGCAACTGAACTTTATTGTAACTTATATAACAGCCTTTGCTGACGCATTAGGTAAGGTCAGATTTCTCTGTTTTTATAGGTTTATAGCACCATATTCTTTTCTCTCATACTAGTTATTTCAGTATATAATTAGACATTTCTATAAATTGTCTTTCTTTCTTTTTCAGTGTAGACTCCAGAGAACAGGGCCTGGTATAATTGTGCTCACTTTTATTCACTGAAGCCTGTCATGGTGCTGATCACAAAGTCAGTATTTCATAGATGTCTGCTTAATAAATAGAATGATCACAAGGTCCATATGGATGAGCTGAGACTGATAAGCTTAAGTAGGACTTGAGATTTCTCATGAATTTTCTGTGAATAATGATTATGTTTCAGGCCCATGTTTGCACTGGTTGTATGTCCGGTGTTGTAATGGATTTATAATCACCTACTTTGTCATAAGAATTAATTGGTGAAAGGAGCGGTATGAGAAATACTGTCCGTTTTGGTGGGTAAAACTCACTGACGCCATCATACTGTGATAAAATTTAGTGTCCAGTTGTCTTTGTTACATTTGTCTTTACTTTTAGGAATTATTTCCATTGTGGTGATGGGGGTATTGAAAAATAATTAGTAAGGCACCTGGGTGGCTCAGTTGGTTGGGCACCTGACTCTTGATTTCAGCTCAGGTCATGATCCCAGAGTCATGGGTTGGAGCTCTGCATTGGGCTCCACACTTAGTGTAGAGCCTGCTTAAGATCCGCCCCCTTTCTCTCTCCTTCTCCCTCTCCCCCTCTCCCCCACTTGCACTCTGTCTCTTTTTCTAAAAATAAAAATAAAAGTAATTATTAAGTATATGGTAACAAATTATATCAAGTGTGTATGTTACAAGATAAACATTTAACAATTTTAAAACCAGTGATCTCATAAATAGAGCATTTTTAAATTTAGAGGGCATCCTTTGGAAATGATTATTACTCTTCAACCTCCTACATACTTTGAAAAATTTTTAATAACTAACTATAAATAATATAACTATATATATATGTTTTCTGCTTCATAATAGAATAATTTGCCAGTTTTCAGAACCAAAGGAAACATCAGTTTACTTAGCATTCAAATTAATTTTAATAGAATTAGTTGAAATTAGGAGAAGATATCAACATCTTTTTGTTTGGATGTCATCTAACCTCAGGTAACAAAAAGCCTTACCATAGCAAACAATTAATCTTGGTAAACAAGAGGGCAGTGTAAACCATAAAAGGATCAATCAAATTAGGACTGTGTTTCTATAAAGAAACATGTGACTCATTGAATGCAAACCCTTTCAGGGGAGCAGAGTTTTTTTTTTTAAGAAAAACAAAGTCTGAAAGGACACCATGGTACCTGCATGTAGAAATGCACTTGCACATATCTTGTTCATGGGAACTGGAAAGTCAGAGGGTGTGCAAGAGATCATGTTACTACAGAGGTCATTGGCGGGGTGTGCAGTGTTATCACTGCATTCAGTTAGTCTTAGTTGAAGGCTGCAAATTTTTGTGCCTGGGAAGCTGAAGACAATGACATAGTAGGAGTCATCTGCTCTATTTCTGCCCATTTTCTATTTATTAGGATTTCTGTAAGCTTTTTGTTTGTTTGTTTTGTTTTTAAATACAAGGAATTTCAAAATCCTGATGGGGCTTCTGAAACATCAAGAAAAAAGACAAGAATGGTTCATTTAGTATTAATCTCAGATATATTAAAACTCTTTAAAACGTATCACCCATCACAGTTACACAGAATATTATGTTATCTAGAGTTCTCCATTAATTCCCTAATTAAAACAAAAATATATTAGCAAGCAATCCATCAACAGATGGCAAGGCATGGCATGGAACCTTCTGGCTGCACAGAGTAGATGATAAAAGAGGAAATGTGAGTTATTTTTCCTGGGTGTCTGCAGAAAATGGATATGCAGCCCATAATAACTATTTTTGTATTGTGATATTAGAAAATGTAACATTAAATGTGCAATTGAATACCATCTGTTTAGTTGCAAGCCAAACTCATGATCACAGATCTGACATATTAAGTAAAACTCTAATGAGAGAGTGAAAGTCAGAGGTACAATTCCTACTGAGAATGTTTATAGCCTGGAACGGTATACAGATGGATTCTTTTCCTTTTGTTATGATATTAAAGTGTTTTTAAGGTAGAAATCTTGACTGCTTTGATATCTTGGGGTCAACCAAAGCATCTTTAACACCCATAATAGATATTTCAAAAATAATATAATATAGTTAAGTGTGATAGTTAATTGCTATTCTACAGGAGCATTTTAATTAGTGGTTTTGAAGCTCCTCGTAGCATCAGTGATTGAAGCCCAGCTGCTCTTTTTTGTGTCTTCCTTCAGGGGGTTATACATTCTTCGTGGCGAAGACAGATTTGTGATTGGACTGTCAGTCAGACCAAACACAGGATTAGGATCACCAGGTGAAAGGTCTGAAATCAGAGGCAGAGAGAGGAAAGTGGGGTTCAAGTTTATCAGAAAGGACCTAGAAATAGCGATCACATGGGGAATCTAAGTATTGACTCTGCCTTTTCTCCTTTGAGGGTGAAGTCTCACTAATGTCTAATTTGATTCAAGGATCAGAGTGGTTGTCTGTAAATACCTGTTAGGTGCACATGCGTGGATTGTTAGCATTCCAGAAGGTGATATAAACTCTAGATATAACGCACATGTGTTGTCAGTAGCAAGGAGCTGGCTATTTTCGCACTACTATAGAGAATGTGATAGCAGTTGTGTATCTGCCCTTCAGGGGATCTATGGATAAGGAGAAGACAGGCCAAGTTATGATATTGCTTTGTGCAGTACCCTCTCTTTTCTTATGACTGTCACCATATCGATTAGGTACTTATTACATATACCTCTGTGTGTTCCTTCCCACCAATCTGCAACATAATCTAAAAATGTGATAGTCATATTTGATATTTGGAGCATGTCATTTCATTAAAACTTATTATTAGCCTAATTAATTAATCAAACATATTGCCTTCTTTTGATACCAACTAAACAATATTAGTTCCTATTACATATTGTATTGCTACTTTTAAATTTAGGTATTTATTAATTTTTTACATACTTTCTTTACATATATGTAATTCACACTTATTATTTAACAAAAAATAGACATTTCTAGATAAACAGCCTTAATGAGCATCATTTTTTATGTGGTCATAATTAGTATACTTCTTTTTTTTATAATTAGTATACTTCTAAGAAACTTTTATTCTGTTTTATAAATTAACTTAGAGTAAAATTGACATTATTGGTATACAGTTCTATGAACTATACCACATATATAGATTTCATGCAACCACTACCACAACCCAAATTTAGAACAATCCCATCACCCCAAAAAATTCCCTCCTGCTATCATGTGTCATCATACTACGCCTTGCCCCCAACTGTCCCCTGGCAATTTGATCCATTCTCTATCACTATAATTTTACTTTTATCTTTTCAACTGTTATATACATGGAATCTTATATAATCTAACCTATATAACTACCTGCTATCACTCAACCTGATACCTTTGGAGAGCTATCCAAGTCGTTTTATGTATTGATACCATGGATGCTTTTAAAAGCTTCTTATACACAAGTCCAAATAAATGTATCTTTTTCCTATTAAATGTACCATGGACCAAATTACAAATTTGATATTTTATACTAGACACAGCAAATCTTAAACTATAAGCCCCCCCAATAAGTTGATCTCTATTACAATAATGTGGAAAAAGATTATATATATGTATATGTATATACACATATGTATATATGTATATATATATATATATATGTATGTACAACATTTGCTAGAGGTTATATCAAGAGAGCACTTTTAAATTACATTTAAAAATACTATTTTTTAGGGGCACCTGGGTGGTTCAGTTGGTTAAGCATCCAACTTTGGCTCAGGTCATGATCTCACAGTTTGTGGGTTCGAGTCCCACTTCTGGCTCTGTGCTGACAGCTCAGAGCCTGGAGCCTGCTTTGGATTCTTTGTGTGTGTCTCTCCCTCTGCCCCTCCGCTGCTCGTGCTCTGTCTCTCTCTTAAAAATAAATAAACATTAAAGAAAAATAACTTTTTATTTGTCCTTTCAAACATTTTTATCTTCAAGAATTAGACATATATTGGATTGTGTTTAATGGAAAAAGTTGTATTTTAACAATTGTAGTTTATATTAATGATCATTTAATCACTGACTAGAACCAGAGTAACCAGAAATACCTATTAATAGCTCTGTAACCTTGGGCAGTTGACTTAATCACTTCCAACCTATTAAAAATCAATAAAAGGAATAATGACAGTGCCCATTAAATAGATTTTGTGTCATTAAATAAAATCACATATATGAAGCTCTTTGCACAGATCATTTATTCATTAAGGGCTAGTGGAACTTTTTGATGTTATTATTTAATTCTTCTTTAATCCCACAATAAAAACGTTCCAGACTTGTTTAGTATTCTACTATTATGTTTATAATTTAGTGTTAAATTAAAAATATAGAACACAGTGCTTCATGTACAGTATGATCCTTTTGTTATAAATGCTTTTGAGTAAATGAACTTTAAAAATTTTGGAGGTATATTTTGAAAGATATTTCAACTATTTTTCTTTTCTTGATTTTACATATTATAAAATATGTCTCTCTCAAGAGTATATAAACATTTAAAAAATGAAAATTAAAAGCATAATTCAAGACAGATACACATTGATTATACTTAAAAGTTGAAATATGGGTTTGTTTTTTAGTAATTTTACTTGAATATCATTATAAAGAAAAGTAGAAAATACCTAATTTAGTTTTACTTTAAACAGAGTTTTCTGTTTTGGCCATATACACATATATACATATACATATACATTTTATTATTTTAAATAAGTAATAAGTTTATATCCTTATTTAATAAAGGATATTTTGAAAAAAGATAAACTCCTTTGTTTTAATTTCTCCATGAAGCCAAAATTTCATTTGTAGCTTCTGAACTCGGACCTTGAGTAGTGATGTAGAGAATGGGTAAAGCCTGATCCTCTCTACAAGAGAAGGAATGGCAGGAAGGAGGGACAGATATTGAGCAGGTTAAAGATGTAAAGATATAATAGATAAAAGACAGGGGTATAAGGAAGAAGGAGGATTTGACTACAATGGATTCCCATTCTTTATTCTAGATGAGACTCTCATAGTTTGCTGGGCATGCCTATTTTCTCTGTAAGATGAAAAAGCCTGTGGTTTCTCACATCGGATCTCCCTGAGAAGACATGTTAGAGCAATTGGTTTGAGTATTTGTGGGTTTGCAGTTGGGCCGGGCCTGGGAAAAAGCAGTTTGACCCAGCAGTAAAGCAGGGGAGGTAGAACACTGGTATAAGGAGGCTCAATGGATCATGGGACTTAGGTAAGTATAAGCTGACTGGCAACAGTGACCCAGCTCCAAAAGAGATCCCAAGTAACATTAACCAGAAACAGTTTGTAATTATAAGAGAGAACTATCCCCAGATGGACCAGGAATGCAGGTAGAGGGCAGCATCTTTTGTAGTCCCTGACTCAATCTTTTTTTTGTGAGTTTGTATAAGTCCCATCATCCTGAGCTGTCATCTCAGTATGTAGCCTGGGCACAAGATATGGAAGTCTTGGGAAATCATAGCTTTATTTAAAGGGAATGTTCAGGGGCATGGGGTGACTCAGTCAGTTAAGTGTCCAACTCTTGATCTTGGCTCAGGTCATGATCTTACAATTCATGAGTTCGAGCCCCATGTTGGGAGAGCAGCTCCATGCTGATAGCTTGGGATTATTTTTCTCTCCCTCTCTCTCTCTGCCCCTTCCCTGTTCATTCTCTCTCTTACCCTGTCTCTCTCTCTTTCTCTCTCTCATCTCTGTCTCTCTTAAAATAATAAAGAGACTGTTCAAAATATGACTGGGTTAAGTTCATTTTTTATCTACTACTCATTGTGTGTAGTTTCTCAAAGAAGCTTAGATCAGTTACATGTTGCAAAAACATACAGGTCACTCTTTACCTTCAAACATAGTGTTAGCACATTTATGGCATTGTCACTGCAGTATGGTTCTGATACTGACTACCCAGAGTTAGCCTAGACTTCACACATTGAGGAATAGTCTTCCACAAGACTCCTTACAATTTAGACACCAGTTGCAAACTCCGGGCTTCCCAAGCCACACACACTTCTGACCAACCAAATATAAATTTGAGGGCCCCCACTAACTCTCTCAGGTTCAATAATTCACTAGAACAACTCAAAGAATTGAGGAATATGCTATACTTACAATTAAAGTTTCATTATAAAGATTACAAATCAAGACTTGCTATAGGTAGAGACACATTGGGTGAGAGATCTGGAAGGGGCCCACATTTAAAGCTTCCATGTTTTCAGAATGTATCATCTTCCTGGCATATTGATTTTAATCACCAATAAGGAAGCTCATCAGGCTTCAGGTATTCAGTTTTAGTTAATTGAATCATTGGCCAAATGATTGAATTCCATCTCCTGTCCCCCCCTCTAATTGGAGTTCATGGACTCATGCTGATACCATATGGCTGAAAGCCTTATTCCTCCAATCACATGGTTGATCTTTCTGGATTGCTCAGACCCTATCCTGAAGTCTGTGAAGAAACTACTATGAATCACTTCATTGGCGTAAACTCAGGTGTGGTCTAAGGGACCCACCATGAGTAATAAAGACAGCTGACCACCGGGGATATTCCAAGAGTTTAAAATCTCCTTCCTAGAAACCTGGGACAAAGACTAGACATAGTATTTATTATTCAATGGTTTACATATTTTAGAAATTGCATCATTAGATATTTTGTTGTTGGAACATCTTAACAAAATTCAGATTTTTGAAATAAGCTTTTATACCATCAAAACATTTCTTCTATCTGTATATAGTTGAATATTGATAAACATATGCACGCCATATATGTATTTATAGTTATCAGTATATATACAGATATGTCTCCTATGAAAAAGTATATTAAGTAGAATGACATCACTTACATACACATATCCTATATAAATTTAATTATTCATGTAGTGCAACATCAAAAAAAGTGGGAGGGATATATAACTATTTAAGAATTACAGAAGATTACGATACAATGAGCATATTCTTTCCAAGTGAATGTGAGATGAGAAATCTGAACAATTTCTGAAGTTGTTTCTGTGCTTATGGTGTGAGTGCCTCATGATGCTGAACAGTCTGTTTTTAAAGATATTTCTCATACATTAAAAAGTACACATTGTACTTCTTAAAAAACAAAGTCCTTATGGTAGGATAGGTCATCCATCTGGTGCTTTTCCCCTGTAGGAGTGATCTTCTCTTAACTTGGGAGGAAAATTTCCCAGAGTGGACTGAGTGGGGCATGGTATGTTGGTCTCTAGTGCAATGTCTCCCTGAGGAATTGTATAGAGTGGTTTTGAGTAAATTGATTTTTCCTTATGGACTGACTTTAAAAACCAAACCCTCCCCACAGACAAGATACAATTTTCCTGTCAATATGTACATTCTGAGAACATCAATTTCACGTCTGCCATCGGCAACTAATTTTTTCAAAAGGAAGTGAATAGTTGTGGATTTGTGCTAAAACAAAGTGATCAGATGACAGATAAAGGAAATATTTGTTGCATTATCTGTGAAATATTTAGAGACACATATTGTAATTTTTTATAAGATATGAAAGACATTTCTAGGAATCTGATTTTCTTATTCTTGTTTCTTAGAGCAACACAGTCTTGGCTGTGTTAAGTATCATCCACTTGAGGGTACCTGGAAGTTTAATACTGCATTTAGAAATTGATCCATCATTTTATAATTGGAGTAAATAATGGGGTGGGAAAAACATGTAATACTCATATACACATTAAAATTTTTTCATTAGACTTATATAAATATTTCCAGAAAGGATCATGTGTACTTCACTGTGTAGTCTTATTTTTGTGCTCAATTTACCTGGTTGATGAAAGATCATTTGGAACAGAGCATCATGGGTTCTGCTTCTGTTACACCTTATGCATCTGTGTGACTTGGAACAAGTGTTTTCCAGAGTCAGTTCTGTCTTATAAAACAGTGAGTTTGGATCAAATGGTTTCTGAGTTCCCTTTAAAAGACTATAGTTCTGTAAGTTTTCTCAGCTCAACTACACCACCTTTGAAGTCCATGTGACTAATAAGTAGTTTTATAAGCACTTAATGAAGATGCATGTTTTCTACCAAAAATGTTAATCAGAACTAATACTATCACTTAAAATAGGTTTTCATACTTAAGTCTGTTTTACAGAATGAGTAACAGTTTATGTCATTCACCCAGAATTTTTTAGAAGCTATTTCTGTTTGTTTCTTTCCATTAAAATGAAGAGATTTATTTATATATATATATATATATATATATATATATACACACACATATATATATATATTTTAATTTCATATACTTGAATGGGAACAGTGATTTGTATTGAAGGATTTTAAAATGAGACCTCATCCATGATACCATTTTACAATGTAAATATCTCTATTATAGCATTTATCATATTTTATAACAATTATATATGTACTTTTTTCCCTCAAAAGTTCCTATCTTTATTGTTGAAGTTTATACTTGAGCACCTACCATGATGCCTGCCAAATGATACTGACTTGATATCTGTTAAATGAACAAATTAATGAATAATGACTGAATGGTGTGTCATTATAGAAGTCAAGAAGGGAGATAGTTTTTAAAAAAAAGAGTCATAAATTGTGTCAAATATTAGACACATAATTAGATGTGGACTAAAAGGACCATTGGATTTAATCCTTTAAAAATGAAACTAGAGTGCAATGAGCAAATTAAAAGCAAATGGAAGCAGTGAAGTTAAACCCTTTCAAGAAGCATAGTTATGGGGCGCCTGGGTGACTCAGTCGGTTAAGCGTCCATCTTCGGCTCAGGTCATGATCTCACCACTCGTGAGTTCGAGCCCCGCATCGGGCTCTGTGCTGACAGCTCAGAGCCTGGAGCCTGCTTTGATTCTGTGTCTCCCACTCTCTCTGACCCTCCCACGCTCACGCTGTCTCTCCCTCCCTCTCTCTCTCTCTCTCTTAAAAATAAATTAAAAAAAAAAAGCATAGTTATCGAAAGGAGAAATCTAAGGCTGAAGAATAAAGGTTGTGTATATATTAAAGGCATCACTTTTAAATCTTTGAATATATTACTAGTATATAATGTTTGAAGGTCATGCTGAAGGATCCAGTGGAGATACTGGGAGAGGAGAGTACCTAGGATAAGTAGTGGAGTGACAGACACATCAGAGGAGGAAGAAAACAGAAGTAATGACATGTAAAAATTGATACTTTTGGAATAGATGGTTGAGTTCTTTGGAAAAGATAATTTAAAAGAAAAATATATGTGGGGCACCTGGGTGGCTCAGTCAGTAGAACATCTGACTCTTGGTTTTGGCTCAGGTCATGATCCCAGAGTTTCATGGGTTCTAGTCCCGCGTTAGGCAGCATGGAGACTGTTTGGGATCCTCTCTCTTTCTCCCTCTCTCTCTTTCTGCCCCTCCCCCACTCGCGTTGACCCTCTGTCTTTCTCAAAATAAATAAACTTAAAAAAAGAAAATACATGTAAAAGAGGGCAAAATGAAGAAATTTATTCGAAAATAAGATTAAAGATGGAGGCTGTGACTTCTCTGTGTAGACAGTGTTCATTGTTCATATATCCATTGTCATGCATAATGAATTGCAAGACTATCTCTTATTGCCTAATAACCTGAAGAGATCTTGATCCTACCGTATTGGAATTCTCCAGAGCCAGTGTTATTGCATAGTCAGCATACACTCTCTTAAAAAATGGCTACATGCTCTTGAAATAGGCCTCAGCGAACTTTATTCAACTCTCACTTTTAATCCTAACTACACAAAGTTTTTATAGTGTTTTCTCCTAATAGTTATCTGTATAGTAAAAAACAAAATTGTTGTGTGGCAGTAAAATAATGCACTATCATCCTCCGAATTATTTTCATTTTATATGCTGCCTTAATCATTTGCTACATGTTACAGTTTCATGGAGAATATGTATGCAGTTAGCCCTTGGTTTATATTAATATACCTTATTCTTCTTACTAACTTACCACTTTTAGATTCATTCAGTTCTGTTCTGCTGTGTTTCAGAATTTTGTCATATCCCCTAAGTTATATTAATTTTTCTGCAGTGCTTGCTAACAGACAACTGCTATAAAACTAAGTCTGAAAAACATGCAGTCCCATCCTCTTCTTAAGAGATAAGAAAACTTTAGAATTAAAGAAGTGTGTCAATATTAACTTATTAAATGATTTTTATCTTTCGTGCTATCTCTGTTTCTGTCACTAGCAAAAAATGTGAACATAGATTATTTCTTACAGTTAAAAGAAAGCCTAGCCAGAATTCGCTGGACTCAAAAGTCTGTCACTGGACACTGGATATGATTGCCCCCATTTCGGTGGAATGAATAGGCTCTGTCCATAATTGTTGTGTGTCACAAGTTATAAACCTCAAGTAGAATCCCCCAAATGGCTGAAGGTATGGGTGCTCCATTTGTTAAGGATCAGGATAAGCATCTGGCTTTTTTGGAGTGAAATGCAGGTGTTTCCTTCCTGAAGACCCACATATCCCTCCGTCTAACACTGTCTCTCCCCCAACTCAGTTATTAGGTCAAGTAGTGACCACCTTATCTAAACTTGCCAGTAAGGACTTAGTAGGGAATTTTAGGAGAAACAGGAAAAGAGGAAGCTTTGTGCTTGTACACATAAAGTTTGGGAGTAGTATGAAGATCCATGTTTTTGTTTGTTTGTTTAGGGGATCTAAGGTAGAAAAAGCAGAACTTGAGAGGAGTAACAGAGAAAAGAACCATATGATTGATTATGAAAGGGGTACATATAAGAAGAGTGAGCCTATGGACATTCAAGAACTCTTTCTTTTCTTAATATCTGACACCCAGTTCTTTTCCCATCCCTGAATTTTGTGATGTCTATTCTTCTTATAATAATTCACCCTTCTTACTTAAGTATAGTCAGTTGTCTGTTAATGCTGACTCTGTAAGTACATTCCTTATTTGTAGATCAATTAAAATGAGATAAGATATGGTTAAATTTTATGTACATGAGATAGTGAAATATATATATAGTATTTGACATTTATAAACTCTTAAAATTATGAAATAAATTCTATCATAAATAATGTCATATAGGTTAGTATAATGTACAAATCCTATTAAAAAGGAGAGAAAACAAACTATACCGTCAGAAAAGCATGGTGTATTTTGCTTAGAAGGATTAGTTCTTTAATGTTTAACATACAAAAATGGGTTATTTCTATTTCAACAAATTACGTGTTTACCTGAGTACATTTCTTCTGAAAATACCTTCAGCTTAATGTGTCTACATTCAGAATTCAAAGGATCCAAAATTCTCCCATAGTTAATGCAAACTGGCACAGCTACTCTGGAAAACAGTATGGAGGTTCCTCAAAAAGTTAATAATAGAACCACCCTATAATCCAACAATTGCACTACCAGATATTTACTGAAGGAATACAAAAATACGAATTCAAATGGATATAAGCACCCTCATGTGTATAGCAGTGCTATCAACAATAGCCAAATTATGTAAAGAGCCCAAATATCTTTCAACTGATGGGTGGACAAAGAAGTGGTGTGTACACACACACACACACACACACACACACACACGTATGTGGAATATTACTCAGCAATAAAAAAGAATGAGATCTTGCCATTTGCAATGGTGTGGGTGGAGCTAGAGAGTATTATGCTAAATGAAATAAGTCAGTGAGAGAAAGACAAACATCATATGATTTCACTCATATATGGAATTTAAGAAATATAACAATGGGGGTGCCTGGGTGGCTGTTGGTTAAGAGTCTGACTTGTGCTCAAGTCATGATCTTGTGGTTCATGAGTTTGAGCCCTGAGTTGGGCTCTGTCCTGACAGCTCAGAACCTTGACTATGCTTTGGATTCCGTGTCTCCCTCTCTCTCTGCCTCACCCCCGCTTGCACTCTGTTCCTCTCTCTCTGTTAAAAATAAATATTAAAAAAAAAATTTTTAAAAATGCAACAGATGAACATAGGGAAAAGAAAAAAAGAGGCCAACCATGAGAAACTCTTAACTATAGAAAACAAACAATTGCTGGAGGGGAAGGGAATGAGGTGATGGGCTAAATGAATGAGAGATATTAAGGAGGGCACTTGTGATGAGCACTGGGTGTTGTAAGTGATAAATCACTGAATCCTACACCCGAAACTAATATTACACTGTAAATTAACTAACTGGAATTTAAATAAAAACTTGGAAAGAAGCACCTTGGTGGCTCAGACAGTTTAGCGTCAGACTCTTGATTTTCACTCAGGTCATGCTCTCATGGTTCCTGAGTTTGAACCCTATGTCAGCCCTCTCTCTCTGCCCCCCCCCCCCGCCACTCACACACAAGCTCTCTCTTTCTGTTTCGGTCTCTCTCTCAAAAGAAATAAACTTAATTAAAGAAAAAAAAGTTGGAAGAAAAAATTCTCCCAGGGTTCAAGTAGAGTGTTGTGCTGTGCAATATATTATAGTTTTCAATTAAACTCATACTAGAATGTTTTCTGAATTTTAGAAGACTTCCTCCAGCTTTACAAAACATCTGTCTTAACTTTTAACTATTAATAATCATCCTGATAGCAGAGGTTTTAAATTGGATAATTGTTGATATTAAAATGTGTGCATGTTTTCTATGTCTTCTTAATTCTAGATATATAACAGCTAGTTTCTGCAAAAGATGCCAACATTTCCAGAATTATAATATTGAGTAAAAATCACAATTCCTGAATTATTATTACAATAATTATTAGCAAAGTTATTGGATTTTAATTTATATATGTGATCTTAAATATAGATATCTTTTAAATAGCATTTCTTTAAACTATAACATTTGGCCCTATGTATTCAATTTTAATTTTTAAAAGTCCCCAAGTGGAACTTTATTTCAATCAGATTGGTGATTTTACACTTAGCAATACAATGAGTACCTATTCTGTACCCTATGGGTTACTTCTCTTTACTCCCAACCCCCTGGGTCCCTTTCACATCCCCCTACTGTCTGAATTTTATGTCTTCTTAACTATTCATGAATCGTGCCTGAATATCCCCCATACATGATCTCCTTTCCTTGAACTCCTTATGCAATCTTCTAATATCTACCTCACAAGGGTTAAGGCAAACATGAAATTAGATAACATTGTACTTGTTTGACATGTTTTAGGTGCTCATAGATAAAAACTTTCTCTTTGAAGTATGTATAAGTATCTAAAAGCAGAAACTTTAACTTGACATTAATCAAACTATGCAGAAAATGGGTTATGTTTCATGATGTCTTAGAATCTTTTTGGAAAAAAAGTGGAGAAGCATTGGAAAGTGATGGTTTTTAGAAGTAAAACAGAACTCAGTAGCTTGCCTCTGTTACTAATTCCATCAAAACTCTGTATTGTAATTTACAAAAAGAGATTAGTAAAACTGTCTCACAGTGCTCCAGAGAACAAAAATTATTCACCAGGAGAAGACAGACCTTTCATATACATTGATTTAGGACCCCTGAAGTACTTTCACCAGTGTCTCTGCACACCCTTGGTTTTCTTCTGAACCACTCTTTCTTTCTTTCTTTCTTTCTTTCTTTCTTTCTTTCTTTCGTTCTTTCGTTCTTTCGTTCTTTCGTTCTTTCGTTCTTTCGTTATTTTGTTCTTTCGTTCTTTCGTTCTTTCATGTTTATTTATTTTTGAGAACTAGAGAGACACAATAGACGAGCAGGGGTGAGACAGAGAGAAAGGGAGACACAGAATCCAAAGTAGGCTACAGTCTCCTAGCTGTCAGCACAGAGCTTGATGTGGGGCTCAAACTCAGTATGAAATCATGACCCAAGTTAAGTCAGACACTTAACCAACTGAGCCACCCAGGCACCCCATGAACCACACTTTCTTAAGTCATCTCTCTCCTTATGGCATCTTCATATCTTAAATAAACCTTCTTTTGAAGTATTACTAAAGTATAAGTTTAGTCGTATATTTGTAAAATTGCCAGTTGTCCGAAGATGTCATTTTCATCTATAATTAACCTGTTTTCTGTAGCAATTTCTATGACACAGGATTATTTGTCAGTTTGGTAACTCTCAGAGTGTTCAATATGCATACCTCATAATCTACTCAACACCAAAATATTAACAGTAGTTATCTTTGTGTTACAACACTTAGAATGATTTTTTTTCTAAAGAGCTGTTTTCTTCCATCTTTCATGCCGTCATTTCTGCAGGCAACCTAGTCTTCCTGAAATTGATATTGTAGAAGCTGCCAGTATTGTTTGTCTGCAAGCAAAACTTGCTCTTACCCTTCTCGGATTAAAACCCCACAAAGGCTCCTAATTTTGCTGCAAGAAGACTTTCCATTCTTCCTAATAGTTTTAATAGCCCTAGAGGTTGGCTCCCTGTATGTTTTTGGCATAATTCCTTGCTGTTGTATACCTTATACAATACGCTTAGTTAGTTGCTCTCCACATTAAAGTCTGTTTCTAATTGTGTGTTTTGCTGAATTTGCTCCATCTTTACCAGGAGAACTCTATTTAACCTTTAAACTTCTTCAGATCTCAACTTTTTATTAATCCAATGATGTTTTTATTGAGTAGCTACTAATTATATGGTGAGAAAAAGCAGAAACAGTGCAGCTGCCTTAGAGCTTCCTGTCTAAAACAAAGAAAATATTTATCAAATATTCAAAGAAATATAAATACAACAATTAGTAAGACCTATAAAGTAGAGGGATGAATTTCAGAGAAAACTTCACTTACGAAGTCCGGAACTAGAAAGAAAACTTGGACTTAGCTAGTTCAAAAGAAGGATAGGGAGCACGATAGTGGTTGAATGAACCCTTGGACAAGAGGTTTTCTACCATAGCAGTAGGGTCAATTAGGTATTTTCTTGGTACCCCAGTATCCCTGATGCACATCTTGGGGCTTACCTCATTAATTTGTTATTTCTACTTGTTACACCTAAGAGATTATAGAATTTCTGGAGCATGAGTGGTGTCTAATTTATTCTTGCTTATTCTATCAGTCACCTGTCACAAAGAAGACACCCAAAACTACTTTATGAATTATTAGCTTATGTCCTAATTGAAATGTTAGGCTTCAAACTAGTGAGATTAAATCTGTTCTAGGATCATAATGGAAAAGTGGGACATAGGAGTCAGCATATTATATGTTCATGCATTTTGCTCTTTGCTATCTCATATAATATGTAGTCTGTGACTGTCTTTTCTCCTGTGTCAGCGACAATAGCAATCTATGCTGTAATTTTAATTGAATCATAGCATAATTTTGGCATGTTATTATACTTTTAAATTTATTAGTGAATTAAGTAAACTATAGCACTAAAACAGCTAAGGTATATATGGTAATAAGCAATTAGCTTTTCATTGAGAATAAAAGCTTATTATAATTTCTGCAGAATGTCTTTTGCATAAGATGTGGTTAGCTGATGCCTGTTCTTCCCTCATAAGTCTCAATAAATTTAATATATCAGCTGTTTTCAGATAGATGTATTTTATCAAATTTTCTAAATGTAAGCTTCAAAATCATTCCCATAATAGTCAAATTTGAGGGACTAGATCTGAAGCTTAAACTTAGGTCTCTGTAATCTTTTTCTCCTATTCTGTACTTTCTCTTGCCTTACAAGTATAAGGTTACATGATGCTGAAAAATAGTACGGGCAAATTGTTGAGACATTGAAGCTGAATTAACATAATTAGAGCTATAAACTTAAGATCTGAAAAAGTCCTCTTTAAGCAAGAGCCCACTATCTGCCTGGCAAACAGTAGGCCCTTAATGGACATTTGTGAACATTTATTAAATAAGCCAATCCAGTTTTTATTTAACAAAGAAGTACAACATCCTGATAAATCTCCTAGTTCTTTTAAAAACACATATATGCTCTCTGCTAATATTTTATAAGAGCAAGTAAATGGTGAGAACACTTTAATACTTACAATTGTTATATGATTACATATTGCTTTTCACATATAATTGTATGTCCAATGCTAAAGGATTTTTTTCTCTTTTCATGTCTGTCTCTTCTCTCTCTCTCTCTCTCTCTCTCTCTCTCACACACACACACACACACACACACACACACACACACATGTTTTGTCTTTAAAAGAAAGAAAAGAGATGGCAGTACTGTGACAATGTTTTAAACATTTTAACTATGCTATTTCTGGTATCTGTGTTATTTCAACCACATTTTTTCTTTCTTGCATCCCCGTGTATGGTACCTGTATTCCCTAAGAACCAGGTACAGGCCGATAAATGTCAGTTAAAAAGACAAAAAAAACAAAAAACAAAAAAAACAAAAAAACAAGAAAGAGGGTTCACAGCTCTTGTGCCTCTGTCACTGCGAAGCATAATAACATGAATAACATGTGTTATATTTTCAGTAGAGGAGGCCACATACATCAACCATAAATTAGCATTTGAACTTTTTTATTCAGGCCAAATGAGTCTACTGAAGTAGGCTGATAATTAATTTGACCAGATGTATGTCAACATCTGTCTGGGGAAACATGAGCCAGAAGACTGCAAAAGAACTTAGCACCCAGAACAAATACTGGACAAGAAAAACAAATGAAATGTAAACATCATTTAATAAATATCATTATTTTGCAATTTTAGAGTTTTACAACATCCCATCTAAGTATGAGGGTGTTTTTCTTTTGATCTTTTTGTTAACTTTTAGATACAGTAGCACTTGATCCCATTCTGTTTTTAAAACTGTTTATTTATTTTGAGAGAGAGAAAGAAAGAATGTGTGTGCACGAGAGAGTGAGGGAGGGCAGAGAGAGTGAGGGTTCAGTGTTGCAACTGTGAAATCATGACTTGCTCCCAATCAGGAGTCAGACACTTAACTGACTGAGCCACCTAGGTGCCCCAAACCCATTCTTAAGTCTGGAACTACTGAGCCCTAAGGAAAAAAGTCTTATAATGGTATCTTGGTTATAATTTTTAATATATTTATGAAGTTCCTTAGGTTGAAGTCATAATTTTCATTGTGCAACAGAAAACACTAATTTAACTTTCAGATGAAAAGATATTTTCCTTCCAAGTGAATAAACTTTGGAGAAGCTATAACACACAACTCCATGGGATTTCAATCTTACATCATCTTTTCATGTCCTCTGGTTTCCTTACCACTTAAAATACGTACACACACAAACATACAGACAATACTGCTGCCACACACACACATTTTTTTTTTTACTTGGAACATGGCCCTTATTGTGAAATGTAATATGCTGTTATTACCTGATTTTTTTACCAGTTGGAGCATCCTGAAGCAATCTTGAGTCTCTTAAAGAAATGAAGGACCCATTTTCTTTGTTTTAAAAATGTTTCATTTCCATTGCATGAGGTACATTATTCAAAAAGGTTCAACTTTTTCTTTTTCTTTTTTAAATTTTTGGGACTATTGATTCTGGGCTGTGTTTAAGAAAAGAGTTTAAGCTATCCAAATAGCCCGAATTATAATTCAAAAACTTACAAAACCAAGTTTCCTGCTTTTTCTAGTTCAGAAAGGGCTATATTTCAGTCTTTTGAAGACACGACATACTCCTCTAGATACACTAATACTGCTATATGATATAGAATGAAACATGCATGTCTTCATAATCTGGCAGCATGAGCTTCCTGAGGCTACCGCAGCCAGAGGATAAATTCGTGGGTAATGGCCCATTTTTCACTAGTTCTTCCCTCACTTGCCATTGCAGAACGTTAGTTAATACAGGGCTGTCTGCAACTTCAGGTATTTTACAAGTCTCCAGAAATGTCTCAGGAGCCCTCTTCTTAGCCCTAAGAAAAAGCCCTTTGAGCTACTGTTATCTTCATCAGTTGTCCTGGCTTTTTTGACTGTCCTGGGCTCATTGTTATACACTACTCTATAGCTGTGTGATCTAAGACAGGCTTGTCCCCACTATCACTGATAGGCCCTGCTATGTTTCAAGCAGATATATGAGAATGCTTCCTTTGTATGGTGCAGTTACCAGCGATTTATTTGTTTTGCTTATCTGGATTTCCTAATTATTGTCAATGGACTAATACCAAATGAAAATTTATATGAAAATATATTTGCATTAAGGTAATTAGATCATAGTAACTATGCATCTAGTCCTCCATGTGTTTTAAATACTGGTTTAAGGTCCAAGCTCCACAAATGGAGAAGCATAAAGAACATTTGGAAAACCATGAATATTAATTCTATATTTTAACTTAGTAATGAAAAGAATCAGGCATTATAAGATAATATTTCTTATATACAAGGCAGAGTAAATCATCTGCATATTCTTTGAGAAATGAGCCACAATCCAGGGATCCCAAGAAGCTATAATTTGAAAAACCTGGTAGAATCTTTTTTTTTGAATTTTAAATAGTTATTTATTTTTGAGAGAGAGACAGTGTGAGTGGGGTAGGGGCAGAGAGAGGGGAAGACACAGAATACAAAGCAGGTTCCAGACTCTGAGCTGTCAGCACAGAGCTTGACACGGGGTTTGAACTCATGAACCGTGAGATCATGACCTTAGCCAAAGTCAGTCGCTTGACTGACTGAGCCACCCAGGCACCCCTGACCTGGTAGAATCTTAACTGTTGAGGTGATTTGTGTATAAAAGGGATATCTTCAGTATAACAACATAATGTCTCAAAAACATTTTAAGCATTACTATCCCTACTATAATGCCATTTTTTTTCTGGCAAGACCACCTTGGGAGAACCCTATAGTTGTGCAATTGTTTGGATCTGATAGAAGAATTTCTTTAGTTTGCCACAATATATGCATTTCTTACGAGCAAGAGTAAGCTTCTAAAACTTTGTTCTCCATTCTGTAATGCTCATCCTTGATCTGTGTACATATTTTTAAAATTTATAACATTCTGTTACAAATGCTTCAGAAATACACTGGATTTTATATTAAAATATTGTTTATCTGCATGTTATGTCAGGTAGCATCAATTAAATGTGCAATATAATTTTTTATTGTGCAGTATAATTTCTATTATAATTTTTGTAATAGCGACATTTTTGAATATAGATAAATATGATGTCAGATAATTAGATAAATGCATTTCCTTATTCTTTAAATGATCTTTAAAATAGAGACTTGAATATTTTATTATTCAAAATAAATCAAAATATTGTGGTATTACACTTCTACATATTAGTGACTTAACAAAATTGAATTATAAACATATTTATATAATATTTTTTTTTAATTAAGGGAGAGCTATGATAATGGCTGCCATGAAATTTGACTCAGGTACAATTCCATATTCCTATCTTTCTGATTTTAAAGAATGAGAGCAGAAAATATCATGTCACCTTTTTGGCTAATAAGATAGAAAAATAGGGCAACATTATATCTTGTTTCTATTAGCTATGTAGAATTCTTAAAAGCACACAAGGGGCACCTGGGTGGCTCAGACAGTTAAGCGTCCAACTTCGGCTCAGGTCATGATCTCACGACTCATGGGTTCTAGCCCCATGTCGGGCACTGTGCTGACAGCTAGCTCAGGGCCTGGATCCTGTTTTGGATTCTGTGTCTCCCTCTCTCTCTGACCCTCCCCTGCACATGCTGGTCTCTCTCTCTCTCAGAAATAAATAAAACATTTTTTATAAAAGCACACATGAAACGTTTTAACTTTTTAAAAAAGCTTTTACTTAAATTCCAGTTAATTAACATACAGGTAATTTAGTTTGAGGTGTACAACATAGTGATGCAGTACTTCCATACAAGTCTTGGTGTTCATCACAAGTAAACTTCTTAATCCCCATCACCTATTTAACCCATCCCTCCCCCCCCCCACTTCCCTCTGGTAACCATCAATTTGTTCTCCATAGTTAAAAGTCTGTTTCTTGGTTTGCCTCTCTCAACATATTTTTAAGACGGTCACTAAAATGTTTCATCTCTGATGAAGTGAAAGAAAATATCATATTGTAGACCCAACCATATTGTGTGAACCAAAAAGTGAAATTAGAAGGATATTATGGTGTAATTTTAAAATTATGACCCAGGACCACTGATTCCCAAGTACATGACATGTAATTGGAAACTCACCATCCATCAAGAAGCTTGTTGATCCCCTTTCCTATGATAATTCACTTGGCTCTGAAGAAACATGGTACGCTAGTCAGATCTCAGCGTGTGAGCTTAGTGGATTAATAATTTGTTCATACAAATTAGGCCATAGCTTTCCTATAGACACCATTCCTGGGTCTCAGATGATACTAGAGAAATAATTTATAGCTAGAGATTTAGTAAGTACATTTTTGCACAGGCATTAATTCTCTCAGACCATTAATTCTTTTAAGTAAATTACCCATTTAGTGAGCTAAATGCTATTTAATTTGAGAAGGCTCAGCTATGATCTGGAAGTATTTAACTCTGAGTAATGACCTAGACTTAGTGTATTTTCAAGAATTACCTTAAATAATAGAAAAAAGAAAGTATTATAGCTATTAATGCTAGCTGATGGGAATTGCTGAAACAGGGTGCCATCCAGAACAGTTGATAACTTTTGTCATAAGATTTTTATTAAGACAACATTAATTCTAACAATTATTTAGCTTTTTAAGGTTGGTCAGTTTTAAAGATCATTCTCTACTCTAGTAAGCAGAAGAGGAGATATGCACGAATTCTAACTACAGTGAGTTTGACATTGTGTGTCTGTAGCAGAAAGGATTTTAAATATTGATTTAAGATTTGGGGATTTGGGGGCACCTGGGTGGTTCAGTTGGTTGAGTGTCTGATTTTGGTTCAGGTCATGATCTCACAGTTCATGAGTTTGAACCCTGCATTGGGCTTTGTGATGACAGTTCAGAGTCTGGAGCCTGCTTCGAATTCTGTTTCCCTCTCTCTGCCCCTCCTTTATTTGTTTTCTCTCTCTCTCTCAAAAATAAATATTTAAAACAATTGGGGATTTGGGGATTTTGAGAGTATATCTGGGGCAGGAAATTATGTTGATTTAGGAATATCATGATGAATGAAAGTAGATCTGAACCCTCCACTCATGAAATTTTAGTCCAGTTGGCATACAAAATGAATCAAGTAATCTAAGTAATATACAGCTACAAATAAGAAGAGATATACAGTTCTATGAAAGCATGTTGGAATGACTTTCTTCAAATTGGGAAGAGGATAGAAACAGCTTCCATAGATGAATATAATTATATTGCTTTTGATCAGCAATCCAGTATCTCATAAATTCTCTATCATTCTTTGTAACCCCAATTTATTGGTAAATTGATTTGGTTTTACAATGACTCAAATCTAAAAATGAAAAGGGATGGAAACTAAATCAAACAGAGTAACCAAAATTGCAAGAACGATTGGTAGGATTTACATTGATTTGGTTAGGTAGTCTTACCTTCATTTTGTGAAAAAGGCTACTTATGTGTGTGTGTGTGCATGTGTGTGTATGCACATGCATGTAAGTTTTGCATCAGAGACCTGATAAACCACTTCTTATTTAATTCCTTCTTTTTCTTATAACATCAATATAAATATAAAAAATTGCTTTCAGCATTTTAAGAAATTAAGAGCTGCTAGTTTAAATTTATGTTGAATCCAAAAATTAGATAATTTGTCATATTCTTTCTACTAAATAAAAAATACAAATAAATCGAGAAGTGCAAGATACATCATCTTTATGTACACACTACATTTTAGCTTATCTTATATCTATCGTGAATTTCAGTAATATAGGCCCCCAACAATGAATACTTCCCAGGTTTCATTCTGTATGTGGAATTTCTCTAAATTTCTTTTCACTGATAAAATTTTGCTTGATGTCTTACTAGCCACAAAAGTTAGTGGAGGTGTTGGGTAAAATGATCCCAAAGAACCTAACAATGCATTCATCAAAACTGGCTTAAATTTCTCTACTTCTGTTCCCACTTCATTGCCTATGTAATCTCACCTTCAGCAACAAGCTTTCAGTCATAGGATCACCTATTAAATCCAATGAACACATTTTTCATTTAGTTTGTAAAAGAAGAGTTCAGAATTTTGCATCTTTTAATGTGCATGGAAAATTGTAAGAAATATTCCATAAGTGATCATCAAACCAAAGTCAATCAAGTTTAACAGGGAACTAGTTTAAAATATTAGAATCTCAATGGACCCTTTCTATTATCCATGATAAGATGTGTTATTCATTTGATAGCCGTAGACTCTTGTTTATTCATTGGGTTAATTTTGATAAAATAACTACCACACATTTATCAATGAATAATTTTTAATTATCATCATCTCAAATTATTTCATCTAATTAGTAAGTTTTCATTATGATGAATAAGTAACAATAATCAAAAAGTGTGTAAATATAATGTACGTTATTTAGAGTATTTGGAAATAGTTGGCAAGTGACCTTGAAATACCCAGTCCAGTGATTTTCATATATCATGGCTAGCCATGGATTCGTGGTATCAGAATCATCAAAGGTGTATTTGAACATAAAGGTTTCTTGGTTCCAATAAGAATTTCCAGCAGCTTTTTGCTCAGTTTATTTAGAGTTAAACACTTGGAGTTTCTGTTACTAAAAATTATTTGAATTTTCCTGATAAGCAGCAAGATACCAGAGCCACTGATATTTTTTGTCCTATTATGTTTAATTAGGGCCATACTTGAACACCCAGAAATATAATAGCATGTACATCTCTAATCTTTAAACTTTTTTAAAAAGATTTTATTTTTAAGTAATCTCTACACCCATTGTGGGGCTTGAATTTACAACCGTAAGATCCAGTCACATGCTCTACCAATTGAGCCAGCCACGCACCCCTAAACTTCAAACTTTTGTTCTGCAGACATGAGTTGGGATTCTGGATATTTTCTTCTTTAAGAAAGATTAAAATGCTCTTATTTATTTTGAAAGATATCTCAGTTCTATCAATTTACTGAATAATTAAATTGTGCTCTAATCTTATTCTTGTCCTTTATAAAATTAATTGTAATGTTTTGTGTTTTGCTATTCAAAATATCAGTAACAAGATTAAATAACAGAAATCAAAGACTAAATAACTGTTTATTTTCTCCTAATGAAAGTCTGTCATTGTCTGAAAGTTATGCCTATTAAGATATGTAGAATGTGAATTCAAAGGATCTCAGATTAATGAGGCATAACTCCTTTTGGGAAAAATAGGAAAAGAATTAATGTCAGTATTCTCCCTTATTTAATGAGATTTCATTCAACAAATAATATATATGGTGATGATTTTATCCACATTATTATATGTTGTATATTACACACCATATGCTCTAAGTTTGAATTGTAGTTTAAATATTTTCCAGTTTAAAATCATGGAAATAGAGTTTTATTTATTTGTTTATTTTTAAATGTTTTATTTATTTTTGAGAGAGAGAGAGAGTGTGTGAGCAGGGGAGGGTCAGAGAGAGAGAGGGAGATACAGAATTCGAAGACAGGCTCCAGGCTCTGAGCATCAATACAGAGTCCAACGTGGGGCTCGAACTCACGAACTGTGAGATCATGAACTGAGCCGAACTCGGACGCTTAACTCACTGAGCCACTTAGGCACCCCAGAAATATAGTTTTAAAGCAATATTACCTTAAGTGCATTTTCCACAACATGTAATACAGGATATTAGAAAGGTTATTTTTAAAAATTGTCAAGTACATCAGATAACACTATGGATATATAAAGTAGGCAGAGGGAGACAGAGTTTTTCAGAGCTTTCAATCTTCTAATCTATATAATGAATGTGTAAGAGGCAAACATAGAATGTAGCACTCCCAGAATCACATGACCACAAATATCTGTGTTTTTAAAGTATTTAGAATACTCTTTGGGAAAAGCTCTTCTAAACACAATGAAATTTCTTAAGATTTGCTCACAAACCACACCCTGCAATCATATTCCCCCCAAAACGCCTACCTTTAAAGAAAGTGGAAGAGTCTTAGTTATTAGAATATCCACCCAACCTTATCACTGATAGTTTGGAATGGACTCACATGGTACTGAGTGAGAAAAGCCCTAACATATATTTCAAACAACCTTCAGTTATTGTGCTGGAAAAAAGTGCATAGCTTTTTAGTTCAGAAGACGTTTCTATTTCAAATACAAGAATAACTTCCACTTGATCTACTGTCCTTTCACTTGGACATAATCATTTTCTTTTATAAGACTGTACCATACCTCAGACAAAACTCCCCCTTGCCATTTTTGAAAATATGAGCACTAAGAAATCAATTCTTTCTTAAATATTGTCCAGATATTTGTGAAACAATTTGTTTCTGGATGTGAGAAAGACAAAGTAGACTTTCTATTGGATTTTGCACTATTAAATGTAAGTCAATTGGATTTTGGACTATTAAATGTAAATCTTAGCTTATGTGGAGGCCATATTTTCTTCCATCTAATTTCCTTTGTCAAATCTAAAATTTCCTCCATGACAAAATTGGAAGAAACTATTATACAGAGAAAGAAAAGAAAGAAAGAAAAGTTAGAAGAAAGGAAAAGTGGAAAGGCGTCTGAGGACATTGGGTTCCTAGCTCCAGTTGCCCCAGACACCCAGACACACACATCTCAATCTTTCAGTTCTAAGAGAAACCCCACTGTTCTGGAAATATGTCCCATGTTGCCTTAATAAAATTTAATTTGCTGTCATCTTTGACTATTTGAATAACCCAAATTATATCTCCCATCCAACTGATCATGTCCTACAAATTTTTTCTCGCATACAGATCTTGACACCATTTGTGTCCCACCTTCCTCCCACTATTGCCATTTAAGTTCAAGCTCATTATTTTTATTTCAGTTAGTGAGCACTCTTTTACCTGGTCTCTTGATTCTAGTGTTAGCCTCTTTCAATTTAAGTTCCAGTATCTAACCTGTAAGTTATATGAGATCATTTGCTAGCAAATAATTTATATGAATCATTTTTTGTTTGTTTTATCACTCCCATTAATATAAAACCAAAATCTTACAATGCCATGAAGGCTATTCTTAATCTGATTCCCAGCTTCTTATCCAGCTCTCTCTCTTGCCACCCATCATCACTATCAAAACACATTCTTAGTAAACAAAAACTTCAAAACACAGTGGCTTAAAACAATAATTTATCATGATGTCTCATGACCTAAGAGTTGACTAAATGATTCTTGCTGGGAGTCTCTAATGCAGGTGCGGTTGGAAAGCAGTTGGGGGATAGAGTCATGTGAAGTCCCAACCGGGCTGGGCAGCAAAAATAACTTCTTCATTCATGTGTCTAGCAGCTTAGTGCTCTTCTGCATCTTCCCTGTTAATGAGTCCACAGTGTCTGCACTCACTTCTTGTGTGAAGCCCAGGCTCAGGGCTGCAAGAAGCAGAAGGTAGAAGTAGTGAGGGTTCTGCTGGGTCATAGAGGCTATGCTTGGACCTGGCACAAATACTCTCAAGGCCTTCCAGGATTCAAAAGGGTCCAATCCACCTCTTGATGGGGGCAGGGTAAGATAACATTTCAGAAAAACATTCAGGGATGGGATACACAATGTAATAATATGTGAGGCATTTCCTTGACCAAAAGGTTTTCTTTCCCATCCCCTATCTCCAGTATAGGGATCCATACTTGTATATGAGATTATTCCTTCACCATTATATAATTTTTGAGATGCTGACTAGTCTTATTAAGCAGTTTTACTGGTTAATTATTTTAAAGTTCAATAATATTTTTTGTCATATGCCATTCATTATGTTTTATAGTAATGATAACAAATATATTTCAAATATTTAATAGTAAATTGGCTACAACAAAATTACTTATTTCTTAGAATATTTGTTCTTCACATATTCATCCAGATCTCAATGTGATCATATAGAAAAGAGCATTTTGACTAATAGAGGAGCTGAACTAACTAATCAGATTATTTTTATTAAAACAGTTACAGTATATGATCTTATTCTTTTTGAGAAAATTTTTAAGGGGATACAACTGTGACTATAATTAAGGATATGGCAAAAAAATACATTAATCCACTTATTTGAAAAGATGTTCATGTATACAATTTTAAAACAAGAATTTTGCAGAGTTACTCTATAAATTTTATAATACAAAGATAAGTTACACATATAAGGGAAATCATATGGTATTTGTCTTTCTCTGACTTACTTCAATTACATAAAACGCATCAAGGTCCATCCATTTTGTCACAGATAGTAAGATTTTATTTTGTTTTATGGCTGAGTAATATTCCCTTGCTTTTTGTATACCATATCTTCTTTATCCATTCATCTATTGATGGCCACTACGGTTGCTTCCATATCTTGGATATTGTAAAAAGCAAAACAAATAAAGAAGCAGACAAAAATCAGAAACAGGCTTATAAGTGTAGAGAACAAACACAGAGGAGGTGGGTAGAGGGATGGGTGAAATAGATGAAGGAAATTAAGAGGTATAAACTTCAGTTATAAAATAAGTCATGGAGATGAAAAGTACAGCTTGGGAAATATAGTCATTGGATCATAATAATGTGATATGGTGACAAATGGTGGCTACACTTCTTGTGGTGGGCATTGAGTGCTGTATAGAATTGTTGAATCACTATGTTGCACACCTGAACATAGTATAGCATGTATGTCAACTGTATTTTAATAATAAAAAATTAAGCTATAAAAACACAACCCTCTAAAAGGAGATTACTTTCTTATAACAAAACATCTTCGTATGAATATCATAGTATTGTAATATAGCAAAGTTAACTAAATATAATGCAATAACACAGCATCTAATAATAAGGGATACTGTTCATATTCAATTTGGGATAGGAGTAAACCTGAAATTTCATTTGTCATTCAGTTACCTCATAGTCTTTTATTGAGCATCTGCTATATGCTAAGTCTTGTTGTTTTGACCTTGATGTGTTGACATTGCCACCAAATTCTGAGTGTAAATTTGTAGCTTAAACATTTCTCCACTCAGTATAATCTGTGTTCTCCCTAACCATGCCAGTTAAGCTGCTTTTGCCATGTTTTCTGTCCTGTTTGCCAAATTCAATGAATATTTTTTAATTCATGTCTTATTTGATCTCAGTGCATTATTAATTATTGTTGATAACCCCTTCTTAAATTCTCTTATTGGGATTATAAGCCCTTAATCATCTGAATCTTCTGATTTCCTTCTCAGGAAAGAATCTCAGATTCTTCTTCGCCTTTGCTGTTAAATATTATTTTTCCCTAGGGTTCAGACCTTAGTCCACTGGTCTTTTCACTTATATGTTCTTTCCTAATGTTTTTATTCACATGGTTGCCTTCATTCTCTCTTTTACACTGATAGCAGGGCAAAGACATCTGGACTTTATTTCTACTCCCAGATGTCCCATGTACACCTCAAGGTCAGCTCAACTCAAATGCCATGTTAAAAACCATCATTAAATTCTCTAACACTGCTCTGTGGAGCTTCCTCAACCAGAATCCTGAGTCCATTGAAACCAAAGTCTTAACAGGAAACTTGTGCCTATTCAAAATCCTAGAAGTACTGTTTATTTCCACTGCCTGCTTTGTGGCCTTCAGAACATACTTTAATCCCCTACCTTCTGGCTAATTGCATTGCATCATACTGTGTGTATCCTGTAACAGATATATTTCATTATTATTTTTCCAAATACAAATCTTCCGTGCTTTTACAAATGCTATTCTCCTGGGTCTGGAGTGCCTTAATTTTCCAAGTGCTTAGCCAATTCTTATGTATTTGTGAAGACTTAGCTCAGATCAGATGTTTCTTTCTATGTGAATTTTGCCTCGGGCCATGAGTTCTATAAATCTCTGGATTTTCCCTACTTCTTGAACATTTCATACAGCTCCATTATAGTTCTTAGTGCATTGCCTGTCATCTTTTTCACTTGACTGTCTTCCTAGCTAGACTGAATTCTGAAAGAGGAACAATTTCGTTACTTGCCCTGTATCTCCTGTGTCTAGTACTAATTAATTGGTCAATTTACTTGAGATAAAAAATTTTAAAAATTAGACTAAATTATTTTTTTTACCATGAATATCACACATTTTTGTCAGGAAGGAAACGGTTTTGATATATACCTTAATAAACTTGGTTTCTTATTAAGATAAATGGTTTGGACTGCTTTGGGAGAATTCAGAGACAAATAAGTTGCTTTACATAATAAGTTTATTGGTCTCTGCAAATGTGGAAGAGAAAATAATAGCAACCCCAACAAGAAAACGGTCAGCTGGACAGCAACAGTTTTTTCAGTGATGTGGAGAAATAGTGGCTCAAAAAACATTTTGGAGGGGCTCCTGGGTGGCTTAGTCGGTTAAGCGTCCGACTTTCGCTTGGGTCATGATCTCGCGGTTCGTGGGTTCGAGCCCCGCGTCGGGCTCTGTGCGGACTGCCAGCTCAGAGCCTGGAGCCTGTTTCAGAGTCTGTCACTCCCTCTCTCTCTGACCCTCCCCTGCTCACGCTGTCTCTCTCTCTCCTAGAAATAAATAAAACATTAAAAAAAAAAAACATTTTGGAGTAAGAGATCTTTATACTCAGATTGTAATGATTTATCCTGATGCTACTATGCAGTACTATTATCTATTCTGAGATTACTGTAATAGACAATATCTATTGAACGTGCAAATGCCTTATGTGAATGGTATCTTGAGAATATTTAGGGAAAGGAAACACATTCAGGAATTTGGTAAGATTAAGACCTTTGGGGTGACAAGATTGTTGTGAGAATGAACATTCCTTTATTTAAAAAAAATACCAAGTGTGTGGGTGCATTGGACTTCCCATAGGACATAATGAGGATGTAGCAATCAGTATTATTTAAATTTCAAAATGATGGAGACCTCCATTGACATTGAGGCCATATTCCTGTAGTGTTTCTAATACATATGCATCAGTAGATATCTTAAAAGTAGATTTCTTTCTTAGAGTATACATTAACTCTCCAATTGTCAATTCTAATATTATTTTCAATTATGAATGGTATTCACTGATGTTTTCCAATAAAACATTTAACTCTTACTCAGCATCATTAAAGGACAAACTTTTCTAGGAAGACAGATACAAAGTTAGAACTATATATAAATAAAGGCAATAATAATATATGTGCCAGTGCTCTTTCCAGGAAAGCATGTGTTTCTAAAGGATATAGTTGGATTAGGACAGATGGGGCAGTATGATTCCCTACTTGTGTGGAGGCAAGCTATGGCTCACAGACATGATTTCTACTATTCATTTCTCCTGTGGAAATTTAAGTTTCCTTATATTTTTGCTAGTAAAAAGCTTACTAACTAAAGCTTTGAAATAACACAGGTATTTCCTTTGCAAATTTAGTATTGTAGCTCTGTAATAAGCACCTGTAGCATCTTTGTGTAAAATCATAATATCTATTGTAACATTAGTTTAATGATTACCCTTTTAATTCCTAACTGTAGTGACAGGTGTCATGAATTAATGTTGTCATTGTTTAAAGAAAGGTATATATTCTAATTACCTTCTTACTATTTTTTAAAAGTAAGAATAGTCCTTCGGCAGAAAAACACAGTAGAGTTTTGTTTCATTTCCTTATTACAATTTTTTTCTAGGTACTTGCTATTGTTATAATTAGAGATCAGTTATTATTATTTTTTCTAATGAAAATAGTAGTTATATGGAATTCACAGAGATTGTCAAAGAACCAAAATCATTTGGAATTGAGCTCAAACCCACAGTTTTCTTTGTTTTTTCTCTAACTTCCTGTTGCCTCTTCAATTAAATTTATCACTGATCCATTTACAAGTTAAGCAACAAGTTAATAGTTACCATAAAGTAAAGAGTATAGAATTTTGTTTCAGGTTGAGACTCCTAGGTAGACTGTGGATTGATACCTGGATTCGGTTTCATTGAAGATGTATAACTGATCAGTAAAATGTTTTGGTAATAAAATAAGAATACAAACAAAAACTTTTACAGCTTAGGTTTGTAGTTAATTTAAAGTGAGCGTAATTCCATAAAGTGAGCACAGTTTTTATAAAAGAGAAATGCAGATTGTCATGGACAAGTAATTTTGCTGCCAACGCCAGAACCTAGGTGCTGGAAAATATTATTTCCTTTTCTCTTCCAGCACACCCACCCCCAGCATCTGCCACACTCCTCATTGCCAGGCTTAGGGCATGATTAGGAATTGAGAAGTCACAACCTGCTATCTCTTTCCATACTGGAAAAGAAAACAGGATCAGGAGCTTCCTGGACCAGAGGTGCTCAAGCCTCCCAGATCCTACAACCCTGACATATAATGAATCCAATACTTTCCAATGCATTGTTCTTCTTTACTTCCTAAAGTGACATTCATGCAAATATAATTGATCTAAATATATAATTTTTTAAAAGTCAACATAATACTGTAACTGAAGTGTAAAAGAATTTTAATGCATAGCAAATAGCATGCATTTTAATATATAAATGTTCAGGCATGTCCAGACATAATGAATTTGTTAGATGTTTTTATTTATATGTTGTATATCTGTGAGTATGGCAGAAGTATACTATATTGGTGACTTGAGTCATTCGTAGTGGAGTATTCCAAAATGTTTTCAAATAAAATTGAGTCTAGTCAGTATCCCCGTTGCTACTGAGGAGCCATCACTTCTAGGTGCTACCTGATGACAGAACAATTAATTATACTAATTCATATGTACATGTACATACAGAGATAGAGAGAGAGAAATGATAGATGATAGATAAATAGATACATGATAGATAGATAGATCTATGTTAGTTGCCTGTGGATGTTGTAACAAATTGCATAAAAAGTGACACAGAAATACATTCTCTCATGGTCTAGAAGTTAAAGTCAAAACTGAGGTGTTGGCAGAACCACACTCCCTCCC
Source organism: Proteles cristata cristata (assembly GCA_017311185.1). Classification (NCBI taxonomy): domain Eukaryota; kingdom Metazoa; phylum Chordata; class Mammalia; order Carnivora; family Hyaenidae; genus Proteles; species Proteles cristata. The sequence continues at coordinate 545,111 of JAESUZ010003631.1, read as the reverse complement.
AAGGCTCTAGAGGAGAATCCATTTCTTGTCTCTTCCAGCTTTTGGTGATAGACATTCCTTGGCTTTTGGCCACATCAGGCCACTCTCTGCTGTGATCTCATTGCCTCCTCCTCTTCTGTCTCAAAACTCTCTTAGAATAATACATGTGAAGCCATCCATTTACTTAATTGTTCAATTCCATCATACATCTATAGTTGTGTTAAATTGTTAACTGATAGCCTGGAGCAAATCAGCTCCAGACAAAAAAAAGTGTCTTTTTATCTCAGGAACCTGATCCCAGATATCTGAAACACTCAACTATGAGTCTTTTGTTTATTGATCATTATAAAGACCATTGTCTGGGGTGCCTGAGTAGTTCAGTCAGTTAAGCATCTGACTCTTTGGATTTTGGCTCAGGTCGTGATCTCCCAGTTTGTGAGTTTGAGCCCTGCATTGGGCACTGACAGTGTGAAGCCTGCTTGGGATTCTCTCTCCTTATTTCTCCCTGCCCCTCTCCTCCTTGTGTGCTCTCTCTCTTTCTCTCTCTCTCTCTCAAAATAAACAAAAAAATTAAGTACATAGTCCATCTGATTAATATAAAAATGGAACTATTTGTTGATCAGTGACAGCTTTTACACAAGTCAATTTTATTTCTCCCAAAGAAAATAAGGCCCATTTTACATTGTTGTCGATACTATAAAGATCACATGGGGATGCACCAAAACAAATATACTTTGTTGTATATCTCTTCTTGGAGTTCACGATTTTCTTTTAGCACTAAATTTCCCACAACAAAAGACAACCTTTCTCATGGGAACTTCTTATAGAAACATTAGTTTTTGTACAAAATTATCTTCTATTAGTTTGGACAGTTGTTAAGGAGGAGCTCATGGGTTGTCAGATTTGACTATGCCATGGACAATTTCCTACAGCTGAATTCATTTGAATAGCACTCATTAAAAAAGAAAATTCCTGCCAATGAATTGTTTGTAATGCAAGGGGAGAAAAGTGGACATAACCTGATTCTCTGTAAGAGAATAAATTGTTTTGTTCTTATACTAAAAAATGATTTAGCAATTAAAACCAATGAGCTACAGCTACACATATCCATACTGATAAATTTAAAAAGCTTAATGATAAGTAAAAAAAACAAATTATTTATACAAATGCTCAAACACTGAATAATACTATATTTTTTATGAATACATATCTATGTGTGTAATATGCAGAAATCTGTAAGGGAATAATATACCCCTACCTCAAGATATTGCATATCCTTGGAGAAAGAGATAAAAAGGACTAGATGAGAAGATATGGTCTTTCATTGTATCTGTGACATGTGATTTTTTTCTAAAGAAAGATCTAAAGCTAATGTGAAAATATGAAAGATCTCTAAAATTTTGATACATATAAGTTATATATCATATTATTTCTGTACTGTTTAATATGCTATTTTTATTGAAATATACCAGAATACCTAAGAATTCTAAGTAATAATAATATATGAATATAATATAATTATTTGATTATGTGAATTTTTATTTTGAATACTCTTATTAATAATAACACAAATGAATATATAAATATATATAGTTTTTCCCTTAAAAATATTTTAAAGTCTTAGCTAAATAGCTATATTTTAAATGAAATAGTTGATAAATTCCACCTGTCCCATAGTTCCATCATTTAATGAGAGATAATTTTTTCCATCTATCTTAATAGCAACTTAATCTAACCAACTTGCTTAATTCCTGATTTGACAAAATATTGTCACATATGAGAGATCAACCTCAGCCCTTATAATGAGTTTACAGGGAAGTTTTTCTACTTGTATACATATAAACTGTTGAAAATGAGGAGGTCCTGAGAGATTAAATCGCTTTCTCCGAATTAGTTGTTGGGCTAATATCAAACATGGCCCTTTCCATTCTTAACTGTTAACTCTTAAGATAAATCTCTCTACCATCCTTAAATATTAAAGAAAATTTCAAAGGATCTTCATGTACTTACTGATTTATGTGTTTATTCCCTTGCTATTTGTCATTTTATTTGGTTTACTTGCTTTGGTGAAGGTAGGAGTGGGAATTGGTGAGAAATATAGAATCTGCCTGAAATAGCAAGCAATTAATACAAACATTCTCTGTCTCTCTCTTTCTCTACCCTCCCTCCCCACTGAGGGAATTCATTTGGGTAAACAAGCTCTCTTTTGGAATTCTAATTATCCCTACCTAGATGGGTAAAAACCTTAGTTACATTTTCGTTGCTTTAATTAAGTTTAATGGAAAGGAATTGAAGTTAATGAAATCAACTTGGGAGTTGATTTGCTTAAAGCAATCAGGCCTAAAAGGAAATAGAAAATGAGAAAATAAGAAATATAAAAGCATGTAAAAGCATTAATCTAAGTGTAGTAACATCTTAGGGTCTGGGCTCACTGAGTGATTGCTTAATACTGTATTTAGTCGAGTGTGTTGTTCTTCACACAGGCTCATGACAGATTTTTATTAACAGTTAAGGAAATCCTTGCAGGTTCTTTCTTCCATTTTAACACAAATCTAACTGTACCTCTAAGGCAGTGGTTCTTAAACTTTAGTATGCATCAGAATCATCTGGAAGAGTTACTAAAACATGAATTGCTGTCACCACCCTGAAGCTTCTTACTCCTTAAGGCATGAGTAAGACCAAAGAATTGAAATTTTTTTAAAAATATTTTTATTTATTTCTAGGAGAGAGAGAGAGAGAGAGAGAGACAGCGTGAGCACCGGAGGGTCAGAGAGAGAGGGAGATACAGACTCTGAAATAGGCTCCAGGCTCTGAACTGGCAGTCAGCACAGAGCCCGACGTGGGGCTCGAACCCACGAACCGCGAGATCATGAACTAAGCGAAAGTCGGATGCCCAACCGACCAAGCCACCCAGGCGCCCACAAAGAATTGAATTTCCAGCAGTTTTCCTGTGACACTGTTGATGCTGTTTGGAGGGAAATCATACTTTTTCTCTTACTTCACTAATTCTTCCTTCTCAATTTCCTTTGTTGACGTTTCTCCTTCCCAGACCTCCTACTATTGGACTACCACTGAGCCCAGTCCTTAGCTACTTGGTGACCTCATCAAACATTATCCAGACTCAGGGTTTTTAATACCATTTGTAAGCCAAACATTCTCAAATGTATATATTTCCTTCCCACATTTATCTCCAGAACTTCAGACACGATTATCCAAATGCCTACCCAATGTCTCCATCTCTAGTTGTATTAGATGTCTCAAGCCTGACATGGACAAAACTAGAACTCTTGAACGTTGCTTCCAAACTGCTCCCCTCACAGACTTGCCCATTTCAGTTGATGAGTAGCCAATTCTTCTAATGGATTGGTGTAAAAATCTTTATTATTTTATAAATGTTTTATTTAATTCCGAGAGAGAGAGAGAGAGAGAGAGAAATGGTGTGAGCAGGGGAGGATCAGAGAGAGAGGGAGACACAGAATCTGAAACAGGCTCCACGCTCTGAGCTGGCAGCACAGAGCCCGATGTGGGGCTCTAAGCCACGAACCATGAGACCATGACCTAGGCTGATGTCAGACACTTAACTGACTGAGCCACCCAAGCGCCCCGGTGTAAAAATCTTTAAATCATCCTTGATTTTTCTCTTTTATATAATATAATGTGTCCAGAAATATGACCAGATCTTACCATTTATATTGCTACTAACCTGCTCTGGGCAATCACCTCTCTTCTAGACTATCATAGGAATAAGTATACACCCTAAACCTTACTTCCACCCTTGTCTCTTTACAGTCTGTACTCATCGCAGAAGTGAGATCGAAGTTAAAACTGTCAGTTCTTATTATTTTTGTACTCAGAACTCTCCAAAGATTCCCTATCTCCTTCCAGATAAAATCCCAAATTCTTAAAAAGACCTACAACACAAAATTCATGCTCTGGGTTCACCTCATTCGATCTTCTCCTCATTCTCTCCACTTAGGCTATACTGGCCCCCATCCTGTTCTACACAAAAAGTCAGGGCTTTATACTTTAGGAACTTTACCCTTTGCTGATCATACCAAGATGGTGTTATGCCTGAAATCTACATGCTCACCTCTTTCAAGTCTTTGTTCCAATACCATCTTCTTAATGAGACTGATGGGAATTTCCCAGTTTTAATTGAAACTCTACTTCCCTCTCCTCCACCTCAGCACTTCCTGTCTCTCTGTATCTTCTCTATTATTTTTCCGGAAGCACTTAATAGCTTCCTTCTAATTATATAAACTATATGTTATGTTCAAATATATATACATTTTGGATTTTTAAATTAAATCCATTCACACCAGAATATAAACTCTGTAATATTTTGTACATGGATATATCCAGACATCTAGAATAGTGACTGGCACTCAATAAGAATATGTTTAATAAAGGAATTAATTAATCATCGAGACCCACAGCTTCATCTTCTTTGCCTTTGTTATTGTTATGATAACATGAACATTTGCTATCTATTGTGAATATGCAGCGACTGTGCTGTGTACTTATCCTACATTATCTCTTTTTAATATTGAAAATCAACTTTTGAGGTTATCTATCATTATATTTATTTTAGAAATGGGGAAATAGGCTTATTGGGATGTAGTAGTTGGTGGGGATGATGACGTTTGATTTAATGAAATATGACCCAGAGGTTGTAAGCTGAACCACAATGCTGTGATTCCTGGCATTCACTTGTTTACATTTGTGCTCATATCACATTATGAAAATGGATGATGGGAGTCTAAGTTTGAAACATGGATCCACTCTCGGCATGCTGTCCAAAATCAAATGTTTAACCATGCAAGAAGTGGGAAAGGTACTGATCTAGGGAAGATTCTGTAAGAAAATGTTATACTTTGAGATCCTTCATAGCCTTCAGCTCTCTTCTCCCTCAGAGCTCAAATATCTTGTTCAGACTGAACATCTGCACAGGCCAGGCACTGCTCCAGGCCCTGGAAGACATTGATGAAATGAAGAACTCACTCGCAGGCTAAGTGGGAGAAGGGATTCTTAAAATACTTTGTGATCTGTTGTCTGCTAGAGGTGTGTTAATGGTAGAATAAACGGTCTGTCAAGAGCATGGAGTTTGCCAGGAGGTGTAGAAGGGCATCTCAGGGAGCTGGGCTAGAGTACATTATTTACCAAATGGTGGTGGAGAGCAGATGAGGGAAACTGATGACTGGACACTGTATGGGCAAAAGTACAGAAGTGAGAAAGAGCTGGTTTTCTCGCATATCTTTAGTTCTAGTTCAGGCCACACTGTATTTTTATCTCTTCCTTTCCCTTACCTCTTTTTCTTCCTTTATTTCTCTTTCCTTATGAGTTAGGGAGTAAAGGGTTTGGGGGCAGTGTCTGGATTGCCATTGGGGAAGATTTGTATGAAAAAATGGGAAAAGTGAATCGAATGTTTAAATGTTGGATTTAGAGGTGCCTTGGTAGCTCAGTAGGTTGAGCATCTGAGTTGGGCTCAGGTCATGATCTCACGGTTCGTGGGTTCAAGCCCCGCGTCAGTTTCTGTGCTGACTGCCAGCTCATAACCTGGAGCCTGCTTTGGATTCTGTGTCCCCTTCTCTCTCTCTGACCCTCCCCTGCTCACGCTGTCTCTCTGTCTCTCAGAAACAAATAAAACATTAAAAATACATACATACATGTTGGATTTAATCTACTACATAATTGTCCCGGCAGAGATCTTTTTTTTTTTTTTTTACCTTTTATCACATTAAATAATTATTTTCTTTTGCCTGGTTTCCCTGTCAGTGTTACTTACAGGTTAAATTTTTTGTGTCCTCTATAAAATACATGTGTTATTTATGTGCTCTATTACAAGATACTTTTTTTAAATGTTTACTTATTTTTGAGAGAGAGAAAAAGAGAGAGCATGAGTAGGAGAGGGCCAGAGAGAGAGGGAGACAGAGAATCTGAAGCAGGCTCCAGGCTCCGAGCTACCAGCAAAAACCCCAACACAGGCCTTGAACACACTGACCTCAAGATCATGACCTGAGCCAAAGTTGGACGCTTAACCAACTGAGCTACCCAGGCACCCCAGAAGATACTTTGTTTTTATTCATTTTCGTTCTGTTTCCTACTTAGGTTTTTAGGGCTATGTAGTATAAACAGTATGTGCTTGATAAATCAATATTTACTAATATAAAATCATAAACTTGTCTGGTATTGGCAGGGAATCGTTCATGGTTTTAAAATATGTTTAATTTTTACATTTCATGTATATTATATAATACATATTACTAATTTGATGATCTATACTAGCTAATGTGCCATTTATATTTTGTATTATTCCTTAAGAGAAATTGAATAATTTTATTCTGCTCAATAAAAAATTTAGGAACTTTGAGACAGTTTCTATTTTTGTTTTTCTGTAGTAAAATCATTGGGGGAAAACAAGATATTTTTTAGCTGGTGTCTAAAATAAGGTGGTTGATAGTTTTTAGTATGTTACTTGAGTAGTTTAGAAAATATAATTAAAAGCTCTATTTGTAAAGCACAATAAAAGTCTTAGATAAAAATTACAGTTTGTATGTAATATTAAATATTCATGAGTATGTTAGAGCAAAATGTGGAAATTATACTGAGCTAGTGAGGATTACTGTGTTGATAGTTCAGAACAGATGATACATTTATCTTGTTTCATGTTTATCTTAAGCCCATCTCATATGGTAGTAAATAATAGTTGTCAGCTTTGTTGTGATTTTTGATGAATATTAAGTGCTTTTGTAATTGATTTTTATAGTGTATTCCATGCATGTGGAGATGCTGACTATATTTATAGCACTCATGTTTTCACTGAAGACTTAGCTGTGATGATGAGTGAAAATGAATTTGAGGAAGAAATTTGAAAATCAGACATAAGCAATATCTTACTAGATATCTCTCCTGAGGCAACTGAAACAAAAACAAAAAATAAACTATTGGGACTACATCAAAATAAAAAGCTTCTGCATAGCAAAGAAAACAATCAACAAAACTAAAAGGCAACCTAAGGAATGGAAGAAGACATTTGCAAGTGACATATCTGATAAAAGATTAGTATATAAAATATATAAGGAACTACCTGGGTGGCTCAGTCGATTCAGTGCCCAGCTTCGGCTCAGGTCATGATCTCATGGTTCATTGGTTCAGGCCCCATGTAAGGCTCTGTGCCGACAGCTCAGAGCCTGGAGCCTGCTTCAGTTTCTGTGTCTCCCTCACTCTCTGCCCCTCCTTTGCTCTCTCTCTCTCTCTCTCAAAAATGGATAAACATTAAAAAATATTTTAAAAACCCTTCTTTTAAAAAAAGAACTTATAAAACTCAATACTCAACATCCCATACCCAAATAAATCAATTTAAAAAATGGACAGAAAACATGAATGGACCTTTATCCAAGGACTTAAGTTTGAAACTCAAAGTTCAGTAATGAGTTCCTGGTCTTTGAGGTCCTGTTACAGACTTTTGTAAAAATATTCCAAAAGATGAAAAGGAAGAAAACAATTTTAGGAAGAGAAAATGTATTGGCAATGTTTCAAAACACAGACCCCCTTCATTGTCTCCATTCTTCAATTTATAAAAAGTCCAGCAAAAGAGTGATAAATGAAAGACAGATATGACATTATTATGCAGGGTCACTGGGATAGGACAGTGGCCCAAAGTAAGGAAATTTGAACTTAGAAACCATTTTAACTGAAGAGGATAGGGGGCACCTGGATGGCTCAGTAAGTTAAGCATCTGGCTTTTGCTTTTAGCTCAGGTCATAATCCAATGGTTTTGTGGGTTTGAGCCCCTCACTGGGCTTTGTGCCGGCAGCATAGATCCTGCTTGGGATTCTCTCTCTGCCTCTCCCTATAGTTGCTGTGTATCTCTCAAAATAAATAAGTAAACTGAAAATAAATAACTGAAGAATATCTTTGCTATACCAGTAAAGAGTTCTAATACTTCACACATTTATCATATTAGGACTATTTCTAATTAAGACAAAATTTTTGCACCCAATTTTAATTTTGAGAACTCATAAGTAGTGGAAAATCACTATGGATGGTCTTCAACTGAATATAATCTACCAGAACTCATTTGCTATAGATCTTGAGGTCTGTTGTATTTAAAAAAAAAAAAAAAATAGTGTGGACCTAAAGAATAGGATAAAATGAGTATTGAAGACATACATTTAAAGAGTATATATATATATATATTCTTTCTATACATATGTATGATATACCCTAGAATTATAAATGATCTTTAGAGAAAATTAGTACCTTTATATAGCAGCCTTTTGTATTAAAATATTGCAGCATTATTTATAACAGTACCATACCTGAATACCTTTAAGCAGTTTGAACATTTTAACCATTGCCCTTTTCATCATGGTTATACACTGCACTTTTTTACTCTCTTTTTTCAGCCAGGTGACATTGGATATGAAACTGAACCCTACTTTGCTCAGAAAGCAAAGTACCCTTTCACAGCATTTTACACCAATGTTATACCACGAAGTTAGATTGTCAGCTAAATTTTGGCCAAAAACCAGATACATGAGAAACATACTATTAATAGAAAATGCTTAAGTGATATTTGATAAATGGAGACTACTTTTTGGTTGAGATAAAAGGACTTTTGCTTCTATAGGTGAAAAGCTACTTTAGTTAATATGTTGAGAGAAAGGGGCAAGTAACAATTTCAAAACATTTCTAGGCACTCTTCTAAAGAGAAAGAGGTTATGGAATGGGGAAAACACACAATAGGCATAGTTCTTGCTTTGATAATAAAAATGAGGATCAAGATAGATTCCATCTTAATATCAAGAACTTGCTAATAATTAATACCTAAAATTCTAAAGTAGAATAGACTATCCAAAAGAGTTATGCTTCTGGTACCTAAGTATTCATAGAGAGGATAAAAAAAAAATAAAAAAACTTAATAAGTAAAAGAAATTCCTAACTACATTATCTTATTTATTGATTGATTTATTGCATTTTCTACCCAGTGTTCCCTTGGTTGCAAGCAACATATACATACGTATAAATCAGATCAAGAACAGGGAGTATTGATTATAAAGGTTTGAAGAGCCTCACAAAATCCAAGCAGGGAGGGAGACAACTTGACTTCATGAGAACTGGCAGGCTTTTGGGAGCTGAGCTGCTCTGACAGTCTCTCAGAGATGACACAATTCTTATCTCATTTTCTTTTTTTATGTCTGTTCTATCGTCCTTTATAAATTGGCTTAGTCATCAGTTTGCAGAAACTTGCAAATGTCCACCCAAGAACCTAAGGGTACATATAATCCCCAGCTCTAAAGTATATAGCTCACTAGTAACAATAACTACATCTTTCATTTGTTGCATTAGCATATCTCTGGCTTAAAGCCAGACCACCAAAATCCTAAATTCTCCTAGAAAATGTCATGGCTGCTTTTATTTCCATTTGTTTTGTTTTTATTTTATTTAAGTTAGTTAACATGCAGTGTAGTCTTGGCTTCAGTAGTAAAACCCAGTGGTTCAGTCTCTTACATATGTCACCCAGTGCTCAACCTGAAAAGTGCCCTCTTCGATGCCCACTACCAGTTTAACCTTCTCTTCCACCAACACCCACACCCACACCTATCACCATCAACCCTCATTTTGTTCTCTGTATTTAAGAGTCTCTTATGACTATGGCCAAAGGTTGTGGTTAGGGGTACAGGATTGCATTAAGCACAGTGCTGATCTTTTAGGAAACTAAGCTCATTATCAGGAAATGTGTCCATTACATTTATTTTCTTAATTAATATCTCCTTAATGAATTCTCAGTTATTTCCAGAACTGATGTCTTAAACTTGAGAATTGATCTCTAAGTTTCTTTTTAATTTTCAGACTCTGTTGTTCTAATCATTTCTAATCAATTCTGTTCTTATTATAGCCCTTAAATTCAATCTTCTTGTCTCTAGTCTTAGTCCATTTCAGTGTACCCACCTGTGTTCTCCTTTTTGAAGAAAAAAAAGAAGAAGTCTTTACAACCTCCCCAGTACCCTTAGGAGAAAGTCTTTCCTTCAGATATCCTACTGTGTTCGAGGTCTGTAATGTCTTACCATATCATCACATGCCAGTCTGTCCTTCATCCTGGTCACTTGCTGGTTGCTAATTAATATTATCTTCTTTCTTATCATTAGTCCTTTTTTTTAAAATGCAGTTTGTTAAAACTGATCCATTCCTAGCCCAGGGAACTCTTCATTATTTAAAATTCTATCCAAACATTAATTTACTCTGAAAGTGTTCTCTGATCCTGTAATGGTACCTTGCTTCCCTTTGCTTCCCTTTTCTAAGACCTCATGGTACACTCTACTACTTAACACTATCATCATATTTCTTCTCTACAGTTGTTATTTAATTGCATGTCTCTTCTGCAATACTATGATTTTCTGAAGGTCAGGGGAATTATCTTTCACCTCTGAATATGCACTGCCTAGTCAAATTCCAGGTACACTGTAACTAACTGATCAATAGGCATATTTTAATGAATAGAGATTATACTGCTTATGCTAGTTTCATTTGCTGGCTTGACATCCATTCGTTAGATATAAGAAAACTGAAAAACTTAACCTTCAGAAAGGTGAATGATATGTTAGGAAAATAATTCAAGTTATTTCTTTGAAATGATTTTTGTATCTTTGGTCAAAAAATTATGACATTTTGTACCTTGCTTTTCTCACCCATAAAGTGAAGAATGAGGAATAAATGGTCTCTAATAACTCCTTAGAATTAATATTATAGAAAAATATTGATATTTTAGTGTTGGTAACATCATTTTTTTCATTACAGATAAAGTCAAAATTATCTGTTGATGATGACACTCTAGGCTTACCACCTAATTGATAAAAAAGAATTTGAAGTATATTAGTACAAAACAAGGAAGCAGATAAACATGTACAAGTTTCAAATGTGTTTCTCCTGCCCTGACATTCACTGAGCCCTACTGAGTACATCCAGCTGCCAAGTTCACATCTCCACTGGGATATCTCATAGATGCCTCAAAAAAGATGTTTTGATTTTTCACCTTTAAGACTTGTTTCTCGGGGCGCCTGGGTGGCTCAGTCAGTTAAGCAGCCGACGTTGGCTCAGGTCATGATCGTGCGGTCCGTGGGTTCGAGCCCCGTGTTGGACTCTGTGCTGACACCTCAGAACCTGGAGCCTGTTTCAGATTTTGTGTCTCCCTCTCTCTCTGACCCTCCCCTGCTCATGCTCTGCCTCTCTCTGTCTCAAAAATAAATAAACGTTAAAAAAATTAAAAAACAAAACCAAAAATGACTTGTTTCTCTTCAGTCTCAGTAAATAACATCACGATCTTTTCAGATTCTCAACCTAAAATTCTAGGATTTATTCTTAATCTCTCCTTTTTTCTTATGTGTCTCTCTCATCCACAAATTCCCAATGGACATCATCAAATTTTTTCAGCTTTACCTGATTTCATGCCTCCAAACATCCTCATTTCCTTCTGGTGTAAAGCATTATCAAATCTTTTTTTTTTTTTTAATATATATATTTTTTAATGTTTTATTTATTTCTAGGAGAGAGAGAGACAGCGTAAGCAGGGGAGGGTCAGAGAGAGAGGGAGTCACAGACTGAAACAGGCTCCAGGCTCTGAGCTGGCAGTCAGCACAGAGCCCGATGCGGGGCTCGAACCCACGAACCGCGAGATCATGACCCAGGCGAAAGTCGGACGCTTAACCGACTAAGCCACCCAGGCGCCCCAAGCATTATCAAATCTTAACTGAAATATAACAGCTGTCTTTTAGCTGGCCACCGTGCTTCCATTTTTGTCTCCCTACATAGCAACCAGAGTCATCACTGAAATGTGCATATCCAATCTCACACCTTCCATAGTTAAATGTTTCCAGTGCCTCCCAGTGTAATACTAGGGGGGAAAAAGTCCCTCAAATCCTCAGTCTGACCTTCGTAGCCAGAAGTGCTACACTCAAGCCTGCCCAGGTGCTTAGACTCTAGATATTTGAATCAGCCTTAAATGTCACCTCCTTCAATTCATGTTTCTCTTACCATACTATAATCCACTTTCCTTTAATCTGTATTATCCCTTTAATATATATTATGCACACCCATGTTTGTTTGTTTAATTTTGCTTCCCATTCCCACCCTTTGCATATATCCATGACATCTGCTTTAATACATAGAAAATACTTATTTGATGACTGTAGTTTTAAGAATTAATATTCAGTGGCTTAAAGTTATAAGTTCTAAACTTGATTCTCTCATATAAAGCTTTAAATGTTAAATTGTGAATCATACTTTTCTACTCAAAATTTTACCATTTATAAACTTAATACCTTTTTTAAGTTCTGGTCTGCATCATGTAGTTAATAAATTTGATTTTCCTTTTAATGGCTTTAATCATTTGACAGATAACATCATTTCAAATTGCTTAAGTTACTGTCAAACCCTAACAAGTATAATGTATTCAAGTTTAATTTTCATTAAGTATTTCAATAGTGCAAACTTAATAAGAATTTTAGTTCTAAATCGAATGACACAGAACAAGAAATAGTCTTGCTCCCAAAATATTCTTAATGCCTAGAGCAGGAATATAAAGCTTATGTTCTCCCCAGAGGTTATTCCTTCATGGAGGACTATTGCATTGGGTTTTAGTTCTCCCATTTGATTTTACTTTCTCCCATCTTTTTTCACTCCCTTCCCTTTAAATTTCTGTTTCATTTTGTTTTTTAATGCACATGATTCTAGAATTATGCAATAGAAAATTAAAAAGTTAATAGCACTAGGTTGAAAATAGCAGAAAAATACAAAGGCAAAAAATATGATATTCCTAATGGCTCAGTTGGTTAAGTATCTGACTCTTGGTTTTGGCTCAGGTCATGATGTCACAGTTTCCTGAGTTTGAGCCCTGCTTCAGACTCTGAGCTGACTGCAGAGCCTTGCTGGGATTCTCTCTCTTCTTCTTCCTCTTTCTCTTCTACCCTTCCTCTCACACCATCTCTGTCTCTCTCAAAAATAAATAAACAAAAAATATGATACTATCTTCTCACTTGATGCTGGAGAGCTATATGAAATACTAGCATTAGGCTCAGGTGCCTTTTTTTTTTTTTTTTGATTAGAGAATATATGATTACCTCATTTTTATATTTTGGACTTTTTTTAAGGTTTTTTTTTCAGTTTAGATAGTTAACATGTAGTGTAATATTGGTTTCAGGAGTAGAATTTAGTGATTCAATCATTTAGATACAACATCCAGTGCTCATCACAATGAGTGCCCTCCTTAATACCCATCACCCAATTTAGCCCATCTCCCACCCACCTCCCTGCCAGCAACCCTCAGTTTGTTTTCTATAGTTAAGAGTCTCTTATGGTTTGCCTCCTTCTCTTTTTTTTCTTCCTCCCCCACGTTCATCTGGCTTGTTTCGTAAATTGCATATATGAATGAAATCATATTGAAATCGTATGGTATTTATCTTTCTCTAGCGTCTTTCCCTTAGCATAATACACTTTAGCTTCATCCATGTCGTTGTAAATGGCGAAATTTCATTCTTTTAACAGCTGAGTAATATTCCAGTGTGTGTGTGTGTGTGTGTGTGTGTGTGTAACTTCTTTATTCATTCATCAGTCTTTGAACATTGGGCTGTTCCCATAATTTGGCTATTGTTAATAACACTGCTTTAAACATCGGGGTGCATGTGTACCTCAAATAAGTATTTTTGTATCCTTTGTGTAAATACCCAGTAGTGCAATTGCTAGATCTAGGGTAGTTCTCTATTTTTAACTTTTTGAGGAACCTCCATATTGTTTTCCAGAGTGGCTGTGCCAATTTGCATTCCCACCAAAAATGTATGAGGGTTTTCCTTTCTTTGCATCCTTTCCAACATTTGTTGTTTCCTGTGTGGTTAATTTTAGCCATTCTGAGAGGTGTGAGGTGGTCTCTCATTGTGGTTCTCTCTTTTTATTTCTCCGATGATGAGTGATAAGGGGCATCTTTTCATGTATCTGTTAGTCATCTGGGTGTTTTCTTTGGAAAACTGTCTATTCATGTCTTCTGCCCATTTTTAAACTGGATTATTTGTTTTTTGGGTGCTGAGCTTAATAAGTTCTTTATAGATTCTGATTACAGGCCCTCAGATATGTCATTTTCAAATATCTTCTCTCACTCCTTAGGTTGCCTTTCAGGTTTTTTGATTGTTTCCTTTGTGGTGCAGAAATTTTTTATTTTGATATAGACCCAATGGTTTATTTTTGCTTTTGTTTCCCTTGCCTCTGGAGAATTGTCTAGTAAGAACTTGTTGTGGCCGATATCAAAGAGGTTGCAGCCTGTGTTCTCTTCTAGGATTTTGATGGCTTCTTGTCTCCTATGTAATATAAAGAAGTGTTTACTTCGGTGGTATTTCTTTGTTTACTTAATGTGGTTCACTACAATAAAAATGATTCTCATTTTGGCTGTCAATTGGATCTTTTCTTCTTTTATTTATTTTTTTAATGTTTTATTTCTAGGAGAGAGAGAGAGAGAGAGACAGCGTGAGCAGGGGAGGGTCAGAGAGAGAGGGAGTCACAGACTGAAACAGGCTCCAGGCTCTGAGCTGGCAGTCACCACAGAGCCCGACGCGGGTCTCGAACCCACGAACCGTGAGATCATGACCTAAGCGAAAGTCGCACGCTTAACCGACTAAGCCACTCAGGCGCCCCGGAACTTTTCTTCTCTTAATATGTTGGCATTGATAATGTATTTCTTTCTTAATTTCCAGATGAATTCTTCTTAGCATTGAGAAGAAAATGAATTTAATTAACGAGACATAAATTAGTATGTTTGATTTTTTTGTATTTCTTCTTTTAAAATTGGAACTCTAGCTGCAGGGCTTTAATTTTAGAAAGATAATCCAAAGTTAGAATATGATATATCTTACTGGTACTGAAAAGTATCACAATGCTTCTATTCATAGTAGTTATTATAAAATATATAGTTTCATGCTCATTGGTTTACTTATAATTATAGAGTGCACAATGACTGTTTTAGATATAAAATAGAAATTTCTGTTGTTCGTGTTGCTGATTCTGATGTGTGGGTGAGCACTGCAGTCCCATGATTCTGAGAAAAATAAAGCTTGACTTTAGCACATTTCCTCTGCTACTGATTATAGACATAATTATTCTGATGTTGCTGTGGAAATACTTTTAATAACACTTTTTGTAGATTGTGTTGTTGGTGTAATATTTCTGTTTATTTACTCATTTACAAATTGGTGAACTTAAATTTCATTTTGTGGGCATAGACAATTGTAAATTACTACTGCTTAGGACTGAACACATAAGTCTCAGTAATTTGATGGAATGCGATTTCTTCCCATTGTCAGAAACTTCTATTTCACCTCAAACCTAGAAGTTATGTTTTCCAATATCATTTACAAATCAGCTTTTTTCAAAACAAGTGCTTCCTCTAGAACATATATTTATAAGGATATTTTCTTCCGTAGAAAGCGATACTTCATACCTAATTCTATTCTAGAATTAGGAGTCCTGTGGAGTCTTGTACATTTTACCTAGTCTTTTTGTTGAGTCTCTGAATTCCTGTTACCTATATCACTGTCTGATTCTTTTTTTTTTTTAATATTTTTTTTTATTTATTTCTAGGAGAGAGAGAGACAGCGTGAACAGGGGAGGGTCAGAGAGAGAGGGAGATACAGACTCCGAAATAGGCTCCAGGCTCTGAGCTGGCAGTCAGCACAGAGCCCGACGCGGGGCTCGAACCCACGAACCGCGAGATCATGACCTAAGCGAAAGTCGGATGCTTAACCGACTAAGCCACCCAGGCGCCCCATCACTGTCTGATTCTTGATCTCTTTTAATCAACCTGTCTGCTTTAAGACTGTACCCTGACATCCTCTCACTAGTGATTGTGGCTGCCCTAATTTTCGCTCACTTGATAAATGGTGCTTAGTTCTGATCCAAAGCTAATTTAAGTTCTCACAGAGAAAAATCCTTTATTTTAACCATTAGGTCATATTCCCTTCTAGAAGCATAGGTACAGTTTTGTTATTGGAATTCCAAAATGTGAGTAGCTGTATCTATCAATTTAAACAAATATAAATCATATGCAGACTAGACCAGAACTATTGAGTAGTTAGAGATAAATATCATTAAGAAATCAAATGTGTTAAGAATTTTAAAATATCTGATACTTGCTACTTTTATCTTTGTAACTCAATATTAAGGTAATAAATGCATTATTTTTGGTTTGTGTTATCATATGAGGAAAGTGTTAACAAAATATCAAAGTTATCAATTCAGTTACTTAATATTTTATAAACAAACCACTAATCCAATGACTAATATTTATACCAAATCCTACTAATTCCTTGAGACTGTAGTTTTAGAAACTCTATCAGTTCTAACTTTATGTTAAAAGCAACAAAATCCCAACTAAAACTGGTTTTAAGCTATGTCGTGATTTACTGGTAACTGAAAACCCTCGAATAAGACAGGATTCAGCATTTGGTGGTACAATATTTCAAGTAATGTGATCAGAAACAGTTTCTTTTGTTTCCTTGTTTTGCCCTCCAGAAATGTTATCTCTGTCATCAAATAAGCAAAACACAGCCATAAATTGGCTTCCATTAGCCACCTGGGTTACATACATCCTTATTCACACCTAGTAGGAGACAGAACATTATGATTCCAGAATTCCAAGCAAAATATTCACAAAGGGTACATCCCTAGGACAGTGTCAAAGGACAAAAAAATAATAAATGCTGACTATCTCAAACCAAAATGTTTCTCTGAAATTGTGAGATTAATTAGCTTTTCTCAGACTGCCTGAAATACATGTAAAAAGGGTTTTCAGACTGTCTGGGATACATGTATGAGGGGTAAATAACTGTTCCAAAATCTGGATAACAGGATAAAAGGAGCCAGCAATGTTACCATTGACCTAAATTTTTATAATAATTTCCTGATTTTTTTTTTTTTTTTTTTGCTTTGCTTCTTTTACCAGTGATTGTATTTGTTAGACAAGAGTAGAGGGACATGTAGGGGAATTTCTTGTGTAAATATATTATTCAAGTCAGCAATAAAATATTTACTGATTTACTGAATTTTATAGGTAAGAGGGAATTCCTGCATTCAAGGAACTCAGAGTCTTACTGGGAAAAAAAATATTTGATAAGCCACAGTTATAGCATGTTTAGTGTTATAACTGAGTTAGTGCACACTCCCGGGAGAACATATATAAAAGATCTGTATTAGCGTTCTAGTGATGAATAATGAATTACCACAAATATAGCATCTTAAAACTACACATTTATTATCTCACAATTGTCTTGGTTCTGGAATCTGGGCACAATTTAGCTGGACTTTCTACTCAGTCTCACAAGCCCATAATTAAGGCTGATTCAGTCAGTCAGATATCAGTACTCACTTGGGGCTTGGAGTCCTCTTTCAGACTCATTGGGTCCTTAGCAGAATTCAGGCCCTTGTGATTGCAGTGTGGAGGCCTTTAGCTCTTAGAGACCACCTACAATCCATTTCAAGGTCAACAGGAGAGTCTTTCATCTAAAGGGAGCTCAGTCCCTCTCTTAAGGCTTTCCAGGTGGATAGATTAACTCCACCCAAAATAACAGTACTTTTGATAAACTCAAATCAACAAATTTGGATCATTAATTACATACGTCAAATCTCTTTACCTTTGTCATAATCTGTTGGCTAGAAGCAAGTCACAGGTCCTGTCTGCACTCAAGAGAAGGGATAAATGGAAAGTGAACAATTGAGGATAAAATATCCATGTCATGACCCTGTCTCTGGGATCTGTTCACCATAGTAGCCAAGTTGACTTTATCTAAAGAAGCAGAGGATTAAGGAATGTTCATGTAATAGGTAAAATGTGAGTTTGGTTATGGAAAATAAGATACTAAATTTTTTTAATGTTTATTTTTGAGAGAGAGTGGGAGTGGGAAAGGGTCAGAGAGAGAGGAAGACAGAATCTGAAGCAGGCTCCATGCTCAGAGCTAGCTGTCAGCGCAGAGCCTGATGTGGGGTCAAACTCATGAACCATGAGATCATGACCTGAGCTGAAGTCGGATGTTTAAGTGACTGAGCCACCCAGGTGTCCCTAAGATATTTTTAGATAAGAGAGGAAAGGGCATGTGGGTACTGAACTAAAATGAATAAAAGTGTATATGGAGCTCTAAAAGTGATTAAAAGTAGAATAGAGAATAGATCCAATATGGTTCAATCAAAATGTTAAGGGGAAAAATGTCTTTAGTTTTGACTATGTATGGCCACATCATAATATGTCATAAAAAGATTACACTTTCCTCTGTAGACAATGGAGAATGATCACAGGCATTTTTACTTTTGTCCATGCATCCATTCATTCATTCATCCATCAATATTGACAAGGTGGTACTTTGTGCAAAACACCTCTTAGATGCCAAGGATATGCGGGTAAATGATACCTTTTCCCTGCCACCAAGCACTTGTGGTCTAGTGAGAAATGAGTCAAATTCATGTAGCAAATTGTGTAAATGGGACTATGAGACAATTATAAATCTATAGCTTACATGGTTCAGTCCCAGAAAGACTTTGCCATCCAGAGAAGCTTGTTTGGCAACCAAAATTATTTCAAAATAATTCAGTTCCTTTACTTATGTTTCTTAAAACTGTGAGAAGGGAGCACAAAGTTGGCAATATTTTCCAAACTTTCCCTTGTCTTTTTCTCCATTCAATGTCCTCAAACTAGAAGGAACCTGTTAAAGACTACGGAATGTCCATCCACTGAGTCCTGGAGTGACTGTGTGAAGCAAAGTTTCCCAAGCCACTAATTGGAAAAAAACTTCTATTGAGATGGAAGGGTTTCTCTGTTGCCAAAGCTACCATTACCATAACTAATAAGAGATATTGTCTCCATGGATAAGAGCATAGGAGAGCGATGCATTCTAAATAAAGCTTGGTTTCAGTCAAAACAGGCAGATGGAAAAGCATTCTGTGAAGAATGCAAGTAAATAAGAGAGTGATTTATTATGGGAAAGGGCTTCTGAGGAAAAATTTGGATAGGAGGGAAACAAAGTGGAGTGAAATGAAGAAGCGATGTAACTTTTATAAAGATAAGTCTTGCAGCAATATGTAGGGAGAATTGTAGTACTGAACCAGCAGGAGCCTGCAGGCAGAAAGCTTGTGTGATTCCAGATTCAGAAATATTTCTATTGTATACTTAAAGAGAGGTAGTACTGGGGTGCCTGGGTGGCTCAGTAGGTTAAGTGTCTGACTTTGGCTCAGGTCATGATCTAGCCATTCATAAGTTTGAGTCCTGTGTCAGGCTCTGTGCTGACAACTCAGAGCCTGGAGCCTGCTTCAGGTTTTGGGTCTCCATCTTTCTCTGCCCCTCTCCACTCACACTCTGTCTCTCTCTCTCTTCTCAAAAATAAATAAACATTAAAAAAGGGAGGTAGTACTGATTGAGTCAAGATTTTTATGTCTAAAGCATTCTGTATAAGAACTTTTAAAATATTTTTCAGAGAGTTAATCTTTAGATAGGTATAATGCTCTTATTTTATTTACTTTTTAAAATTTTTAATGTTTATTTTTGAGAGAGAGAGAGAGAGACAGAGTTCAAGTGGGAGAGGGACAGAGAGAGAGGTGGTCACAGAATTCAAAGCAGGCTCCAGGCTTTAAGCTGTCAGCTCAGAGCCCGATGAGGAGCTTGAACCCATGAACCAGGAGATCATGACCTGAGCCAAAGTCAGATGCTTAACCAGTGGAGCCACACAGGCACCTTTTATAATACTGTATTTTAATGTATCATACCTTTCTGATTATATGACATATAGAGTTATGTTAAATTTTACATATACATATAATCTACTAAATGGTCAATGTGTATTCCTTAAAAGAAGGTATTTGTGTATATACAAGAATATTTATTCATTCCCTGGGAAGGTGTAGGTACTTGAACCAAGAGAAAAATATAGCCTGCAATAAATTATTTTGAAGCAATTAAATAGCTAGCTTTAAATATCTTAAATAATGAATGTTTGCAGTCCAGTTCACATTTCTTACACATTTTTTTCTTCATCTGAATCTATAGATGAAATATTTTCAAAAAGCTATTATGGAACAAATATATGAGGATAGTTGTATTTCAAATATTTTCCGTTATTAATCCTAGTATCTTCCCTCAGATAAATGTATTTATGTGATTATGTTTTGTTGGAATAAGAACAATTGCAAATATCAATCTTTGCTCTTACCTGTACATAATAATCTGCAATGTAAATTTTATAACATAGAATCAAGCAGTCCTAGATATAATTTAAATTATGCATAATATAAGACAACACAATATATATGCATATATATAGTGTGTGTGTGTGTGTGTGTGTGTGTGTGTGCAGTGATTTTAACACAACTCTATTAACATTTCAAAATGTCTCAATTTGGATGACCTATTGCTATTGAAAATTGTACTTCAATTAAGAAAATAGTCTTATTAAGCACTTAGTGCATATATAGAGCACACTTACTATTGTGGCTCAGACATTTAAGGTGCTTGCAATATACTGGCTCTTATCCAAAGAATTACTGATTAGTAAAGATCAGAATAAACCTCCATCCACTCATTTCTATGATTAATATGTCAAATTACCACTCACCAGAGTTACTGTATAAGCAGCATTTATTAGTGGCTGTTATCTAGGGCATGCAGAAGGCTGGAAACTCACTTTTATCTTTTGCTAGTGATCATTAGACCACACTTTCTTTCATATGACTCCTGAAATCTCTAAGAAGTGTCAGGAACACATTGTTTTACATTACTACTAATCATTTAGTTACACTCTACTAATTCTTTTGTAAGTATCTAGCACTAGTCTTTTTTTTCAAGTGTACTATAATTTTTGGATTAATGTGATTCTTTAACATTATGTACAAAATAGGGTAGCATATAAATGAAAAGAAGTTTCTATTATTATCTTTGACAATACATTGATAATTTGGCACTCCTCCACCTTCCCTCCCTCCCAGAGAATGGCTTCTTATTAACTTCCCATAGAATCCAGTCTCCTTCCTTGGACTACCAGGCACTGCATGGTATCAACCCTGCCAACCTACTCCCTCATCTTTAAACACACTTCCTGTCACCCACCGTGTTCCCAACGCACTGGTTCTTAAAATATACTCTGCTCTTCCCACTAGAGGAAAGTTGAGTGGGTGCTCTCAGGAAAGACAGCCACTTCTGACCCCCCCCCCCCGCCCCAACACACACACAGCTGTTCTCTTGACTGCCTGTTTTCTATCCTTCAGATCTCAGTTAATTTGTGTGTTTTGTTACTTGTTATTCTGTCAAACTTGTCAAAGTGACTGGCACATAGTAGATAACCAGAAAAAATAGGTGAAGGAAGGAAAGAAAGAAAAAAATGAAAAAGGGGAAGAGAATAACAGTTGTCTTTTGCATTGTTATTGCATACTAGATGGAGTCACAGATACATAAACCCAGTTAATTCCATTTTAAAACTATTTCATCATGAATATTATTATGATAAGCTCTAAACAGCATTTTCTGTGGTATACTTCTACCTCAAAAATTGTGCAGTTTTTAGGAGCATGTTAATTAAAGCAAGGACTTGAAACACTTAAGTATACTATTATTTATGCAATTTGACATTCTGTAGATCTTTAAATGCTTCATTACAGTAATGAAAGCAACATTGCTATAAACAATCAAAGTAACACGCATGTAAGTGTACAGATATAGGCTCTCCTATTGCAAGCTTATGTAATATGAGTCTCTATAATTAGCTAATCAGTTTAATAGTTTTTACTAATTTAATTTTCTTCTCCATTTCCTATTAATAGATTGTCATGGTTGACTTACCTGATGTAATTAATAACTTGGGAACTACATTATGACTACTGAAAGGCATTGTTAAATGAATCTTTAAATATTTTCAAGCTATTTCATTTCCTTTCTTAAAGACAGATTGAAGAGTAGAATCAATTAGAAGAGAGTAAGAGTTTCAGTACAACATTAATATAATTTATGGTTATTTTAATTGGCCAATTTAAGAATTCATTCAATTAGTTATCATATATTTTTTAATCTTTGAAAACTATATTGTTGCTTTTTGAAGTAATTATCATTACTAAAGTGGGAAATTTTATAAGAGGAAATAGAAAAGGAAAATTTTCATAGATGTATATTCCAATATCATAATGTATAGCCAAAAGAATAGCTTCATAAAAAAAAGAATACCTTCATATTTTTGTATGTCATTGACTTTACAGAGAACTTTTCCACTTTCCATTAACAGGTAGACCAAATAGAATTTTAAGGGTTTGCTTTATCTTAGAATTACAGTTCTATATGACCCATTTATTCAGCAAAATATTTGAACATGTATAGTGTTCTAGTTAAATTAAGGATTTATTACTAGAGAATTATGTTGTTAATTTACTCAGTAAATATTTATGGAGCTCTTACTTTATAGGACACTATTGTACATTTTAAGGCAACAGCAGTAAAGAAAAGAGTCTTTGTTCTCATGGAAATTACACTCAAGTAGGGAAAGAGGCAGATAGATAGATGATAGGTAGGTAGGTAGATAGATAGATAGATAGATAGATAGATAGATAGATAGATAGATAGATTTCATGGAAAACTACCAGGCAGGAAAAATGGTTTAGAGAATGTTACGGAAGAGAAGGAGATACTTGAAAAAGTGACCATGTTTGAGATTATTACGATGATTATAACGATGAGTTGTGTATATCCAGTGGGCAGCTCAGCATGTGAGGACATGAGGAAGAATGAAGAAATGATAAGCAGTGGGCACGCTCCTTCTATCCTTGAAGAAAGTTTGAGGTATGAGACAGTAGAAGATGGTTTGTAGAGAATGAATTGTTTATCATTGAAATTATGGGAATTGGGGTATGGTTGTATTATTAGTGGGACAGAGCGTGACCTTGAAAGTCGGTGGCTGAGATAGGATTGAGAATAAAACATTGAAAAAGAGAAAGTCAAGATTCTTCCACATGAATATTGAATTATTAGGAATTCTGACTGGAAAAAACAAAGTGGTGGTGAGCCAAATATTAAACTCATTAAGGCATGAGTGAAAGTAATTAAATTACATTTTAAAATTACTTCAACAAAGAAAGGTTGCAGGCAGTGTAATCTGAGCGTTTGGGCTTCAAAGTAAGAATTCTCAGTAAGGATGTAGTCTGGAAGAGGCAGTGAAGAGAAAGACACCTCTACTAGGCATTTCAATGGGCATCTAAGGTGCTTCCATAACAAACCGGTGTTACTAATTTATCAGGTGGCTGTGATGGATTGGTGCTCAACACTATGCCACCCTTGCTCTAATGGGCCTTGACGAGTAGCAAAATGTGGACAGCTTCAAACTACATTATTTTCAAGGTTCTCTTGCAGTCAGGGCTACTCACAGGTGATTTAGGCCTAGTCGATCTTATGCCCTTTCAGAAGACTCTCGTTCTGTAACTTCTGCTCAATTGGCGGACAAGCACACCAGAGGGTTATGTGGGGCTTCTGAGTCAGAACTAGCAGCAGCAGCAGCACCTGGTCAGGCACCTTGTAGATGTCGAGAGGCAGGGCATGCGGCACAGATCTCACACGTGTAGATTGGAGCACATATGCCTGGTTCTGGAGCTGCCGCTGCTTTTGTTGGTTTTCTGCTCACTGCAGTGGTGCAGAGACTTCCTGATTTGGGGCAGGAATAGCAGTTTCCCTGGATCTTTGTTCTGCATGGTCTCCTTAATGTTAGTTAGTAAATGTTTAACCTAAAGTCTCTTTCTTTAGCCCATCCAGTGATTCAGTCATTTAATATGCTGTGATGAATCTCCCCACAACTAAAGTGGGTTCTGGTCTCTCTAACAGAGGCTTGAACAATACAGAAGAGTTATTCAGAAAGACCTACATGGAATTCTATATTTGGTAGACATAAGGGGTGGGGAAGAGTTAAGGAAAAATGTTACAGAAATGACCTCATTTTGCTTTCTCTTTTGATCATGAAGTCTTCCCTTTGGCTCTGGAGAATGTAAGGGCTATTTGTTCAACATGTTTTCATGTAGGTTTCATAGAATTTCATGTCTGGCATTATCAATAATTTTCATTAATTATCTAATTGTCTGTGGGACATTACTAAACAAGATGACAAACGACCTATGTCATTTCATAATTAACCTTCTAAAATAGTTAACAAAAGAATGGACACATTTAAATAAAATGCAGTAAAACAACTTCACTAGTTTGCCCGGGCTGCTGTAACAAAGTATTACAAGCTGGGTGGCTTAAACAACAGAAATTTATTGTCACACAGATCTGATTGCTCAAAATCTGAAATCAAGCTGTTGGCTGGCTTAATTCCTTCTGAGAGCTATGAGGTAGGGCTTGTACCATGCCTCTCACTTAACCGGCGGTTGCCTCGGGGTTCTTGGCTTGTAGATAGTGTTCTTTCTGTGTCTTCACATGATCTTCTCTCTGTAAATGTCTGTCTCTTTGTCCAAATTTCCTTGATTCCTAAGGACACAATCATATTGAATCAGAACCCAACCAAATGACATATATTAATATGAACATCAAAGATCTTATTCCCAAATAAGGTCACATTCATAGATACTGGGGGTTAGGACTTTAACACCTTGAGGGAAAGCACAATTTAACCCATAACAACAACCAAATAAAAATATAAAGGTCTGGTACTGAAAGGCAAGTGCAGGGGTCCAGCCTCTGCAAACTAGGATTGGCCCGGAGAGTGATGGTTAACGTCGGCGAAAGAAGACACGGAACCAGCCTCTTCAGGTGGACTGCTCAAATTTATTTATCAGCTTAGGGTTTTTATATAGCAAATCCAAACAATCATGCTTAAACAATTTACATTTTTTGAGTACAGTCATAGGACTTAACATTTCTAAGTTTTCTTGGCAACAGTGCTTTCACGGTACATGGTTTCCATGTGTTTCAACCAATAAAATTTAACCAGGTGGTCATAACAAGGTTTTACATTTTCTTTACTATGTATGGCAGAGTATCTAAGGATAAGTAAAGCATATTGCCAGAATACATGAGATCACAGTGCCCTTTAATTGTTTAAATTCAGTGGGCATGCAAAAACAGGATATACTTGTACCTGCGGTTGTAGGTAGCAGACTCTCACAACCCCTTACTAAGAAAGAACAATGTCAACATTTATCATAGATGTCATATGGAAATGTTTTACGTGGATCAACTAGAATTTGGTCTCTGCATTTACCAATCTCATTCTGTGGCCAGAACAATCCATAAGTTGCCTTATAGGCTTGAGGTCAGCAGGCAAATATTTCCGTAACACTTTTCCGAGAAAGCCCTCCACAACTAGTAAGTCTTGTTTTTGTCTCTGCTTATGGCCTAATATATATTCTTACTGGCAATTAGACTCATACAAGGGAAATGAATTCTAGGTCTCTTATAGACCCCATGCATACCGGACTGTCTCCAATTTTGCTAATTGCTAAAATATTCATTAAACAACATCTGATTGAGGGGGCGGACATGATATTTATGTACATTCCATTTTGGAGGAAGGGGGGAACTTTGGGCGATTCTCGTTTCATATTAACCCTAGAATAGACTAACAGCAGAAGTGAGAGTAAAAGGTACAGACTAAGTAGAGAAGAAGAATTCTTCAGGGGGTTCTTCTGACTGCTTTGCAGTCTTTTCCCACAGGTTTTTCCCTGGGCCTTGCCATCAGGGATGACCTGTGCAGTTTCGGTCTCCTGCAGGCAAGTGTATAGTAGAGTTGATAAATGGAGACTAGAAGATTATATAACTAATTTACTAATTTAATCGCAACATGAACTGTATCGGGAAATACTATCCTCATTTTGCCAATGAGTAGACTGTGTCTCTGGGTATTTGCATAATTTGGCCAAGTTTAAATAAGCATAAAGACAGTGTTTGAACTCTGAAATTCTAGAACTGATCTATTTGAAACAAATCCAGTACACTTTTCCACTCTTCTATGCTGTTTACCCAAAATAGAAAAGCTACATAGGAATTAAAATGTAGAAAGCATCTTTTTCTCAATGCTTGCATTCCTCATGAAAAATATAATATTGTAAGAACTATTTCAACCATGTAGAACAGAAAATCTGTCTGCTGGGAATTTAAGTTTCTTCCAAGTATAGAAGAATTTGATATGGTGGAAACTTTGGTAAGAGTTTTGCTAAGAGATGATGAGGACTATGGATAAAGAGAGGAGGAATGTGCTCTCAGAAATATATCTGGGTAGTTGTAAGTTTTAATGATTTATTAGATGTGTAGTAATGAGAAATAAAAGGGAGTTTAGAATGATTTCCAGGTTTCTGTTTTGAAAAAAGGAAGTCAGTCATGAAAGCATTCATGTGTATATCCAACCATATCTAAAAAGAGAAGATACAGGGAAAGTAAGTTTTGAGGGCATGTGATTGGAGGTGACTTTGAAACATCCAGATGAAGTTCGAATATGAGAATCTGAGCCGATGGAAAAAGCCGATGATAGTCTTCAGAAGCCGGGACTGAATATCAGAGTAAATGTGAAAAGTAGTCAAATTCAAACATGAGCCAGTAATCAGAGATGGATAACAAAACAAATAATTGTGGCATTTGTTTTTGGCAATATACATTTTATTAGTTATAGAAGCACAGTATGTTGATCAATACCAATATTATGCATTTGGATTTGTATATTATTTGTGTCCATCAGAGTGTGATTATACACATATTGTTTAATTCTCAAGACTTCTGAGAAGCAGCAGGTTTTATCCTGCATGAACGTTCCTTTTAGTTTACCCTTTGTTAACGACTCAGTATGTCAAGCGAGTAGGAAAGAGGGGTGTAATCTTATTGTAGATTCCATTACTGTTGAGTTAGCATTATCTGTTATTTTTCAAGTCTCAAGCATTGTTCTTTACAAGTAAAGTATAATTTTGTCAGTTCATTTTATTGTGATTTTAAAATACATACTAGCAAACAAATATTGTAAAATTCATGGAGATGTCAGTAACAGGAACATTGTTAATATTTTCTCTCAAGTTTCCCCACACATGATCTTACAGATTAAAGCAAACAGCAGGGAAAAACACTGAAGGAATGCAAAAAAAATGCATGATAAGAAAGGCACTAAGAATCTACAAGTGATTCTTCTTTAAAATAAAAGCATAAGTGACAGCTTAAATAATAAAATGTCATAGGATAACAAATGAATTAATTTATTTCTACAATGTGTTATCAAGAAAAGGACTGGGTAGAAGCAAGGCTGAACCATGTAGGAATAGTTTAGTGTATTTACTTTGAGAAATAGAAATAAAATTTATAATTATGGAAAAGTAACTTTTGATTTTCCAGCTGTGTTATAAATGTATCATTTAGTTGTATCAGAATACCATAGTACCTCCTTAAATCTTTTTTTTTCTAATTAAACAGTCTTAATGAATAATTTACTTACATGTGAATTGAATTATAAGAGGATGCATAACTTCAGAAAGATCCTAATTTTGTGTAGATGAAAATGTTCTTTTAAAAATGTACTTCTGTGAGTGGTTCAATAAGTTAGGCATCTGACTCTTGATTTTGGCTCAGGTCATGATCTCATGGTTGTGGGATTGAGCCGTGTTTGTACTCTGTGCTGAGTGTGTAGACTGCTCAGGACTTTCTCTCTCCTTCTCTCTCTCTTCCCCTACCCTGCTCACACATGCTCACTCTCTCTTTCTCTCTCTCTCTCAAAATAAATAAACATTAAAATGTAGAAATTACTTCTAAAGGGGTTAAAATAAAACATCCATTTCTTTTAATGAGTATATAGTATTCCGTTGTGTGAATGTATAGCAATGTATGTAATCATATATAAATTAATGGGCATCAGATTATTTCTATTTTTTTATACTGACACAACAAGTGATGTGCGGTGATCATACATTTACATACCCTTTAAATAATTTTGAAGGTATGTAGTGGGATAAATTCTTAGAAGCAGGTGTAAGTCAAAGAGTACTGGCATTTTTAATTTTAATAAACATTGCCAAGTTCCTTTTAAATAAGTGTATGATTTTATATTTCCCTAGTTGGGTGCCTGCTCTATGTAAGTCACCTTATAATGGCATCTGTGACATTGATGACCTTATATATGATATCTATAATACTGTAAGGGAACACTGAGTTCCTTTAATAAATGAAGATAGTGTATTTCTAGTTAGATGGGCTATTTATTTCTATGTTTATTTATTGGCCTTTTGTGTCACTTGGTAATCTCTCTTTTTCTGCCCTTTATTCAATTTTACAAAACAAATTCAGCTTAGTTTTTAAAAAATTTCTTATTTTTCATCAGTAGACACTGATATCACCAATGACTATACAGTGGATTTTATGTGTCTACCTAAATATCAAACACATGATTCACATATCCCAACAAGAAATAAACCACACCACCCTGACTTTTTGATTTCTGTATTTGATTATTCTCCCCCAAGTCTCCACTTTGAAGACATTAAGGACTAACGTAAATACACTCTTGGATATAATTTTTTACTTTGTTTAATATTTTATTAAGGAAAAATATTTTTACTTTGTTAGGAAAAATATTAAGGCATTCCCATTAGCTGTTAGGTTATTTTAGGAAAGGAGTCTTAGTGGTATTTGAAATATGAAACTCCTTTATCAAACACAAGATCACACATATGCTAATGATGAAGAAAAAAGCCAATGATCAAAGCCCATAACAATAAAGCACTGTATTAGAAAAAGAGGTGTTGCCTGTGAGATGCCTGTGAACATAAAGTGGTTCATTTCTAATTTGCAAGGTAACCTTGGAAAGCTAGGTCCATGCTAAATATGCTTTTATGCTTAATTGGCCTCTTTGGTAAACTTGCCCTAAATAATTAAAATGTTCTTTGAAACACTAAGTCATTTAGGATTTCAAGCCTGAGTACTGTAATTTCTAACTAATTCAATGTATCACATCAATAAAAAGATTTCACAAGCTCCACTCCTGTGTCTGTACTAATCCATCTGAAAACACTATGGTAGGCAATTTATTCACCCGATAGCTATGTATGGAGCTTCTGCATTGGGCCAAGCTATGTGTTGGGCACCAGGGAAGATGACAAAGATACGGAACCTGACCCTAAATAAGTGCCAGTCTAGGAGGGATTCAGTCAAGGAAAGTTGCAATGATATCAGAGCCACGTAGGCACATGTAGAAGACGAACCCAAGGTCCTGCTGGGAAAGAGAAGACAGAGAAAGTTTCCCAGGGAAGGTGACAGTTGTGGTGAATTTTAAAGGAAGATTAGAACTTAGATCCAGGCAAAACTGTATTGCAAACTAGGGTGTACAAAATACACAGTCTAAAGTAGAGAGTTCAGGGAATGTAAGTAATTTAGTTTAGCTGAGGGTACATAAAAGACACTAGCGGGATATGGAAGAGGAAAGTTAGAATGTGCCAGCCCAGCAAGTGTCTTTTGTGTCAGTTTGAGGCGTTAGATTTTGTGATGAAGACATTGGGGAGCCATTATGGGATTTTAAGTAAGAAATAATAAGGTAACATCTACTACATATTGAACACACTGTTAGCTAACATGCTGATATTGATGGACACTACAGAAGAAAGAACTAAAAGCAGACAGAAAAAAATTACATAGTGTATCTCAATAGGTCCTTAGGGATTAAATTTACTGTGCTAATTATAGCTCTTACTTATTTACTGCTGTATGCTTATGGTTAAATGTTTTTCATGCTTTGTGCCATTTAAGCTGCACAAGAACATCATGAGGTTGTTTCTAGGCTAGTATTTTTTGAATATATATTTTTACTAATTTTTTAAAGTTTATTTATTTTGAGATGGACAGTCGTGTGGGTGGGGGAGGGGCAGAGAGAGAGGGAGAGGGAACCCCAGGCAGGCTCCTCAGCGCCAACTCAGGGCCTCATGTGGAGTTTGAACTCAGGAACCATGAGACCATGACCTGAGCCAAAACCAGGAGTCAGAGGCTTAATCAGCTGAGCCACCCAGTCGCCCATCTTTAAAAAAAACAACAGTAGGGGCGCCTGAGTGGCTCAGTTGGTTAAGCATCCGACTTCGGCTCAAGCCATGATCTCGCTGTTCGTGGGTTTGAGTCCCGCATTGGGTTCTGTGCTGACAGCTCAGAGCCTGGACCCTGTTTCGGATTCTGTGCCTCCCTCTCTCTCTGACCCTCCCTTGTTGATGCTGTCTCTATCTCTCTCTCAAAAATAAATAACAATTAAAAAATTTAAAAAAACCCAATAGTAATAATAATAAAATAAAAATAAAAACACTCTACTGCCTCATTTTGCAAAATTAAAAGGAAATGCAAACATCCCTTCCTTTGAATAGAGTATATCTGCTTGGTAGATGTGCTTGGTCTATCAAGAAGGACAATCAGCTTAGGAATTGGAAATGATTGTTCATTAACAAATTCCTTACCAAGTATGCGGCTATAAAAATTCTTTTGTTAATTTTCTGTTTTGTTTTGTTTTGTTTCTGCCCTGAGCATTAATTATGTTCCTGCTATTGAACTATGCCTTAGAGACATGGGAGTGAACAACATAATTTTTTCCTTAATGGACCCTCCAGTATACGGGAGAGCCTAATACAGCTTTGAGTTTGCTTTATGTATTTGAAATCAAATTGTACCCACACACACCACACACTGCCTCGTTCTTTATAAAACAATATTATTACAGAATATTTTCCTATGGCTTTCAAATTCCCATGATATTAAATTACATTTTAATAGTTTTAATTATGAGTATCATTGCATATAAATCTTGATCATCAATTTTTATTATTTCCTCCTAATAATTTACTAGAGGAGGTTTTATTTGCTTAACAAATAACTTTGCACAAGGTTGTACCACTTCACACTCCCACCAGCAGTGTGCTCAATAACAATGTTGAGAGGATTGTTTTAAATGTTATCTCTTGATATATTACTGGAAAATGTGCAAAGATGGGTCAAAAATGGTCACAAGATTGACCTACCATTTTTCATAATTCTCTTTGAATGCCAAGGAGTTTTTGACTTTCATTGTTTTGGTTGAAAATTTTTCAAAATTTGTATTGCTTAATGATGAGTATTTTTAGAAAAGCTGTCATTTATTTTGCAACAAAAATCTTACAGTATGCGGCTTTTCCTGTTTCTAGTAAATTATTATTGTGGGTTTAACAACTACATGTCTACTTTCATTTGAAGATTATGGAAGAGATTGAGACAGAAAACAAGAAAAATAAGACAGTTAGGTAAAGTATTTTACTGGGCACAGGCTTCCCAGGCTGAAGCTGAGTTACTTTTGTGGCAGTGGTTATGTTTTCAGACTTGGCCTTCTTTTTATTATTTCTAGTCATGAATATTTTGTTTGCAATAGCAATTTCTTTGAAGATTCGTCTTTTATGATGACTATACAAGATTAGTACATCATGACATTAATTAAATGAAACAGAAATAGTTATGAGCAGACTCTGGAGTTATATTCTGTGTTTAATTCCCTGCTCTGCCACACATTTGTCACATTTGTGGTTTTCTGTACCTCCGTTGTTTTCACTAAAATGGATATAATCATAAAACTTACTTCATGTTATTGTCTTTAGAATTAAAGATATAAAATCTGTAGAGCTTTGAATAGTATTTGGCACCTAAAAAGTGATTAATAAATATTAGATATAGTATCATATATTTTTCTTTTAAAATTCATTCCAGTAGTCAATGATTTCATGTTGCTATACTGATAGATTAAGAGTTACACAAGTATCAAATTCAAATGTAAAGGCAAATTTGAACTTTATCTATAAATATTAAAACTAACATGTAGATAAGTGTGAGGTTCAAGTTACCTGGAGCTCAGGAGAAGTGTATATTTCTTTAGAAAGTTATTAAACATTTATTTATATATTATTAAGAATGTGTAGAATAGCTGTTTGAAAAATATTCAATATTTGGATATTCAGTTGAGATCTGGAATTGTGTGTGAAAATAACCTTTGGAATCTGCTGATCAAAGAAACCAAACTTTAAGGCATAGGCAATTAGGTGATTTGAATACTTGGGTTGCACTTTATCTGTAGAATGTGTGTCTTTCTTAGGCTTTCAAAACTCTGACCTTTTCTGGGTCAACAAAAGCCACATTTGATTGTGGGAGTAAGTAGAGGTCATTTGCAGTTTTGAGCTTGGGGCAGAGAGAAACCAAAGACTGCATTTCACACAGGAAGACTTTACACAATTTTTAGTTTAGAGAGAAAGTTTGGAATCAAGAGCTAACATTGACATGAAGGGTCCTCAGAAGAGGTTAGGTGGAGCAAGTAGATTCAGACCACAAGGCTGGGAAGTATTTATTCAAACCAAGAGGACATGGTGAAGAGTGGGGAGCTATCAAGGAAGACTTGATACAAATCCTTGCAATTAAAAGCTTGTTCACCTCAGCTCCAAACCTGGTATTTGATCCTGATACATGATCTTGGACCAAAGGTGAGAGAAGAGGAAAAAGGGAAAGACACCCTTAGTAATATAATTTGAAGGTCTGTCCTCATCAACAGGAAGGCTAGGGTTAAAAGCCTTTTTTCCCATACCGTATGTCTTATATAATATGTGAAGTCTGGGAGCCCTTGTGGAAGGCACTACTCAGCTTTGTGCCATTTACACACCCAAACACTTCACCAGGAATTCTTGGACAAATGGCTCTGTTTTGGTTTGAACTTCAATGAAGTGATATTGTTTCTGTATTTTAAATACCTATAAAATATGCTCTTGTTATTTGTAATTCTTTACATTTTAATTAAGTTATTATTATTTTATTTATTTATTTATTTTTTTTTTTTGAGAGAGAGAGAGTGAGCAGGAGAGAGGAAGAGAGAGAGATCCTAAGCAGGCTGTGCACTGTCAGGGTGGAGCCCAATGTTGGGCTCAAACTCATGAACCATGTGATCATGACCTGAGCCAGAATCAAGTCAGACAGTTAACTGACTGAGCCACCCAGACACCCCTGTAATTTTTAAAATTTTTTATTTTAAAATGTCCTACCATAAACATTTTCTCATTTGTTACTTGCAGATGATACAAGAAATAGGATTTGTGGAATGAACTTTATTTCAAAAAAGAAAAGCATATATACAGGTGATAAAGTTAATGCCTTGCCATAAAGTTTAATAGAATATGACTAGAATCCAGAGCTAAGGAACTTAGGACTTACTTATGTCAGAAGTAGGAGTAAAGGCTCCATAGTATTATTAGTTTTAAAATCCCTAACACTAATAAAATCATTAGCATATAGATATAAACTAAGGAACCTCTGGAGATATAATAGAGCCTCAAATGCTAGATGTTCTCTGTGTTAGTCTAAAATCAGTCACAGTTTGACAGGTCCCTTTACCCTCTAATAGACTATTATTCATTTAAAGTTCATTATGTCTTGGGTTTTGAGCAAAGAAAACACTTGTGTGTCCTATGCTTGTTTTAAAAAGATCTCTCTAGCAACTATGGTGAAAGTAGATGGAAAGAAACAAGAGAGAAGCAGAAGTCAGTTATGACGTCGCTGCAGTAATCCAGAGTCCAGAGAAGGATGGCTTGAACCAGCATGGTTGCTGGGAGAGAACTGGATATGTTTTGAAAAGCAGAGCCTGTGGAATCTCTTAATAGACTGACTGAATGAAATGAAAGACACAAATCAATGATGATTTCAACTTTCTTGGCCTTGGTAATATCTAAAGAACTCAATGAAAGTAATAGGTCTACTGTAAGCCTTCCTGGTTATATAATATCTAAGTATTATGTCACATTTGCCACACAAAAAATTGGTAAACATTAGTTTCAAGATAGAAATCAATGGAATAGTATAAGAATAGGAAACCTGATATATGTGTTTAATTTAATGCAGTTCATCAAGTAATAGTTCCTTAGCATAGATCCAATGCGGTGCTTAGTTTGGAGTTAAAAAGAATGAGCCACAATCCATATGCTCGATGAATTTATAATGAAATAGAAAAAATACACATAAACACTTGTAATACTTTGTAGCAATGTTAAGTTAGCGTTATATGCAAAGACCTATCTGAAATTAAGGTAATTCTGCTGATGGTGTATTGGGAAAGGTCATGCAGAGTAGGCATGTGGACTAGGCTTTAGAGAACTTTGGAAATTTGTCAGGAAGACAAGAAAGAAGCATTCTAAGAGAGAGTTCCATGAACAAAGAATAAAAGTTATAAAAGTTTATGGGTCTTAGTCCTTTCAGACTACTGTAACAAAAATACCATAGACTGGGTGGCTTATAAACACCAGAAATTTATTTCTCACAGTTCTGGAACCTGAGAAGTCCAAGATCAAGCAGCAACAGATTCAGTGTCTGGTAAGGACCTGCTTTTTGCCTCAGAGATGAACGTCTTCTTTCTGTGTCCTCACATGGTGGAAATGAGAAGGGAGCTCTATGGGGTCTCTTTTTAAGGGCACTGGTCTAATTCATGCAGATTTTACCCTTATGATCTAATCACCTCCCAGAGACCCCGCCTCATACTGAAGAAACATTTAATATATAAATGTGGGGGCAGGGAATACATTCAGTCTATAGCGGTTCTCTGTTGAAAAATAAGTACAAAGATTATTTTATAAGCCCAGTTTAACTGGTGGTGGGAAAAAAAGGACAGCACCAAACTTCCATTTGTATTCTTGTTAGGCCCTGCAGATGTTCTGAAAACAAGTTCAAGTTGCTGGCCATCACTATAGACCTGGGGTTAGATCAGACCCCCTTGCATAGGAAATCAGAGCTCAGCAAAGACACCAAATATCAATGATCATGGGAAAAACACTTGGCTAAAGAGAACAGAATGCCAGATCCTGACCTTTTGATTAATGGCCAAGATTTTCTCTCTACAAAGATATTCTCAATACATTCAGATGCACCTTCTTTTTAAGTTTTGCTTCCTTTCTATAATTCACTTGCCTCTGAGCCTCAAAAATTTATGAGAAAGAGGATTAAGACTTTTCAATACTTAGGAAATAGCTAACTTATGTATAACTAGTATATTATTTACTGTAAACTGCGTATAAAAATACCTCAACTAATTGTAATCTGCCTCCAGAGTATCACCATCTCTAATCATCTTACTTTAAATATAGTATTACTTTGCTCAAAATGCCTTCTTTGTAACTTTTTCGTAAACCACAATTCAAAGATTTTCTTTTTAATGAATTTTAAGCCCAGCATCCCTTAGCCGTCTGCCCGTTTTCTATACAATGTAGATTCTGCTTAAAATAACTTTTTGTGTGTGTGTTTATGCACAGGCATTTGCATGACTATTTAGGCTGTGAGGTGAACTTTAAAAATGTAGGATTTATAAATAGGGAGAAAAGAGCAATCTACTCAATTTACCCAGGAAAATTAGTTTCTGTACAAAGACTATAGTTTTCAGCTCATAATTTACCTATAAGGTTATCAAAAACTGCATAAATGACAAAGATTTCATCCTTTCTGTGTTATTTCCTCATTTAGTAAAGTTTATTCTTTTCACAAAACAACAGAAGAGTGAATAGTCCTATGTATCTAGATTTGGCTAGCTAGAGTTGCACCAGAGAATTTGATCTGAGTCAGACTGTGGAAACTTGTGTATGCCATTCTAAACTTGATCTTTGAACAGTGGGAATTTGTCTGTATTTTTTTTTTTTTTTTTTTGACAATGAGATTGAGCAGATCTGAGTTTCAGGGATATTTCTTGAGACTCTGAAGGGATGTTTGCAGAGTGAAGATTAAAAAAAAAAAGAAAAGAAAACACAGGAAAGCAGTTAGAAGGCTGTTACCATAGTACTTGCTAGAAAGTGGACCCTGGGAGTGGCAGTCCGAGGGAGAGAATGAGAGAAAAGGACTAATCAAAGAGAAATGTTTCTTATGGAAAGAAGGAATGTTTAGTCTGGAGAACAAAAACCTCACCCAGGGTTTCAAAATAATTGAAGATCTTGTGTTTGGTCTCAAGTAAAATTAAATTCTCTCTGTGTCTGTCTGTCTCCCTGTCTCACTTTCTCTTTCTCTCTTAAAATTTCTGTGGGCAGATGGCTTTTGATGAAGCCTGTAGTTTCTTCTCAAGGAGACGTTCCAAGTAAAAGGACCAGTATAAGTGGTATTAGATAACAAATGGTGGCCTAGTTTTACTATATTTTTGATATCATTTAGATAAATAATAAAAATAAATTTAGGATAATTTAAATCAGATTCTCTAAGAATTAGACTAAAAGAGAAAGATTGAAAGATTTGCTCATAATGAGAAAAGGTCACTTGATCTACTTTTTAAAAATCGTTACTTAGATCAGGACAGGCTTCTGTGAAAATACGGTCTTCCATTGGAAAACAGAGAAATGCTCAAAGATGCACATCCCATTTTTTTGAGAGAGAAAATGTTCCTTATTATGTAACTTTTTCTCAATACTAGGGCTCAGATCTATTCCTCATCAAAGCCACATTAGTGTTTATAGCTCTATGCATCTTTGGCTTTCAGTTTCTTGTTCTTTGATCTACCTTAGGAGGATATTGACAATAGCAGTGTTAGCAGGACTATTTATACTTAAGAGCCAATCTTCACCTTGGCAATACCACTGCCTTTAGCAAATACTTGTAAAATTTTTATTAAAAAATAAAAAATATCAATATTAATAGATAAACTTCTAACAATAAGTTTAAAGATTTAACAAAATACGACTGCATTGTATTAGTTACTTCTTTAGGCTCCATACTCTAGCAATGCTCAAAATAGAGAAATGTGCCTATGTCATAGAGCTTACACTGTGTTCAGGGGAGACAATAAACAAACCCTTTTAAACAAACATATAGAATGTTAGCTAGTAATAAATATCCTCATTGAAAATAAAGTAAAAAGATTGTTGCAAATTTAAGTAAAGTGGTCAGATAATGCCTCGATAAGAAGGGGACATTCACATAAATATTTGAAATGAAAAAGCAACAATCTGGGAAAAGGCAAAAGAAATGTTAAGGGCAAAGGCCCTGAGGTAGAAGTATTCCTGGCATGTGTGAACAGAGGGAGAATAATTCTACTACAAATGGATTAGGATGAAAATATTCTGTGGTTAAATCAGAGGAGAGGGGTGCAGATAGTGTAGGATATTGCAGGCAATAGCTATGGCTTTGACTTCTACTGTCAGTGAGGTAAGAAGCCACTTGAGGATTGTGAGCAAGGGGTGGTAGTACCGGTCTGACTTTGGTATAAACAAGATCTCCTGGCTACTGTGTTGAAAATAGACCAAAGTAGGGCAACTACTATTATTGGCAATGGTTTTGACCTCTTCCCTGAAGCAGCTTTATCTGAGTTAATCTGATTATGAGGAGCAGAGGCCAAGACTACAAGAGTCAAGTCCATTGACAAACACAAACAGTAGTTAAGAAATCAGGGTCAAATTAACAGCTAAAATTCCGAAAAGCTCAGAGTTCAAAGATCATATAGCAAGCCAGGATATGAATTAATTAATCACCACTTGACACCCTAAATGCTATTTAATATAACATAATACCCACAAAAGATAAGATATGATTATGTTAATTTAAATTATATTTTAAAAACAAATAACTTACTATGGAAATGGCAGTGGAACAGTTTCTAGTGTGCATCAGTGGAGGCACGTTGTTAGATTGATGAGATACTGAATGCTGGGTGCCAAAAGCAGTGTTGTCTGTAGGGTGTGCTTTTTGATCTGAAAGCTTTCCAATCTGAAGTGGTTAACAGTTTGGATAAAATGTACAAATATACTCAGAATTAATAAAATGTCATAGAAATTACTTTAATTCAACAGCATTTATGGAACATTCATTGTGTTCCAAGCAGTTTACTACAAATAGGGGCTTGACAGGGGTGACTGGTACAGAGGTGTGTAGGACAGGGAGAGTACATAGGACTGCAGTGGTTATGAGGTCAATCTTTGGGTCAGAGAAACTAGAGTTCCACTTCTGATACTTGCTAGCTTTGTGACATTGAGTAAGTAATTTAATCTTTCTAAACTTCAGTTTCTTCAAGTGTAAATGATCTCAATTTCTGCTTCATAGGGCTGATGGAAGATTAAATTAAATAATTATATGAAGTGCTTAGCAGAGAGCCTGGCATGTAATGACCCAGTTAATGATGACAGTTGCTCCGTTGCTGCTTTTTGTCTGAGTTTAAGAGTTTATAGGTTAGGACAATGAATTTATATTTCATAATATTATGTGTTATAAAATAGATTAATACAGTATACAGATAGATGGTTCAGTGTAATTGCAGGGATCAAGAAAGATGTCACACAGCTTTGTAAGGGAGAAAATAAGCTGGATTTTGAAGAATGTTCAAGATGGTGGTCATAATTCATTCATTCATTGTTAGTTTAACTAATACATATTTATTTTGTGTATGCTATATCTTGGAACTGTGCTAAGAACTGAAAATGCAAATCTTTACAAGAAATAATCTTTGTCCACCATTTTCCACTATGATAGAAAAGGGCAACTTGTAAGAATCAACAGTTACACTATGTGAATATGTGTTCCCTAAAACTTCCTATATGTCATATATCCTGACAGTCGAGTGGAAGGAAAGCAAAGCTTGATTCTGTTTGAAGGAATCAGAGAAGGAAAATGAAAACAAAATCCTGCAACTATCCATTCTAGGTGCTTTATACACTCACTTAACCTTTACAACAGGTCTCTGAATTAAATATGTTTTCCTTGTTTTACAGATGAGGAAACTTAGAAGCAAGGATGTTAACTATCTTGGCCAGGTCACTTAATTAACAAAGGGAAAAATGAGGATTTGACATTGGCCATAGTTAACTTCACAGGGGAAGGGAAGGGAATGTTGCTATGTGCCCAGAGGAAGGAAGACTTGAAATAATTTGTGAGCATCTCTCATGACAACTGTGGACAGCTCCCTGCTTTGAGAAACTGGTTAGAGTTGTGTTGGCTGAAGTAAATCAGTGCAGGAAGATCATGTCCTTTGATTTTAGAATTCTTGATAAGGACTGGAAATACCAATGCAGAATATTGGAAGAGTAGGGTTCTGGAGAGATTACAAAGAGACACTTAGGCATGGAGAATGATCAGGGATCCAAACACAGAATCTCACATGAAATTAAAAGCCCATAGGAAGCAATGCACTGTACATGCTTCCATTAGAATTATGTGATCAACTGGAGTTCATTAATAGGGAACCTTAATGCACTGGCAGGAAGAAATTTGTAACTTCAACGTCTCTGCAGATAGTGTTAAAGCCAAGAGTAAATTCTTAAAAAGAGTAAGAATCTTTGTGCTTAGTTTCTCATTTTGCCACATCTCCTATAAGAAATCCTTAGGGTTTTGGGGGTGGGACTCAAGAAGCCATCAGAAACACAGAAAGACATAATTTTTATTTGCACTTTAGATTATATGCTCTCTAACTACTCATTTGTATTTGAGTGGGACTGGCCGTGCGAGAGGGGAAGCACTGAGTCCTAGAGGGAGACAAACACCTCAGACCTTTA
This sequence comes from Proteles cristata cristata, assembly GCA_017311185.1. Lineage (NCBI taxonomy): Eukaryota > Metazoa > Chordata > Mammalia > Carnivora > Hyaenidae > Proteles > Proteles cristata. Next base: position 505,637 of record JAESUZ010003631.1, on the reverse strand, counting down.
ACAGAGTTCATTCTGTGTACAATTGAATGGTATTAAATAAAAACTTTATGCAGCCCTTGTGTGCTAGATGTTATTGTTCGCATCATTTCTACCTTTCAAAAGGGATCAGAAGTACAGAAGTAGCCACTACCAATTATCTCAGGGAAATTATTGGAGCATATGTCCTCCGAGAGAATGGGATTGAGATTGCATTTGACTGGGGTCTCAGGAAGATGTGTGCTTTTCAACCTTGAACTCAGAGGGTTTACATGGTTTGCACCTTCAGGTGAGGGAGGTCTTTACCCTTTATTACCTGGCTGACTTTAAAGGAATTTTTAATCCCACTGAACTCTACTTTCCTCATCTGTAAAACAGGGAAAATAATGTTCACTTCATAGCCTTCTCAGATATAATTGGGATCTAATGGAAAGTGCTCAGCATAGTACATACAGGATGACTCATTTTTCCCTTCTCCCCCTTTCCCTGTTTCTCAACAAATAATTATTGTTAGATAAACCTCTACCTCCAGGGTGAGAATTAACTGAGGAAAGAGAGTGGACTCCCCTGAGGCATTGCTTTTGACTGTGCTTCTCTGCTCGATGTAAAATCAAAGAGAGGAGAGAATGAAAAGGAAATAGAATATGAGAGATATAGATCTTTTTTTTTTTTTTTTAAGCCTAGCAGCAATTTCTGTAGCTGGAACAAAAGAAAAAAGTAGTCATTGACTCCCCCTCGTTGTTATTGTGGTTGATGCCAAATGTTACTGGCATTTGGGATATAGCGCCCTTCTCCTCAGGGAGAGCAGATGTGGAATGGTGCACCCTTCGAAGAAGCAACAGAGGCAATGTGCGGAGATAGGATGTATGTCCAAGCAGGAGATGTGTGTTCCATGAGTTCACTGCAGGGGTAGCAGACTCTGCAAAGATTAATGTGGCAGAAGCACTGGAGCTGGTGTAGCACCCTACCTGCTGGCTTATAGTACTGCTTTATGGCTGGTAGGCCAGAAATGCCAGCAGAGGAGTATCATAACATTTTTCTTCTTTCATCGCTTGATGCATGATCTTCTTTATCTTACTTCCCAAAGGGAAACATGTATTTTTTTTAAATTTTTTTTTAAATGTTTTATTTCTAGGAGAGAGAGAGAGAGAGACAGTGTGAGCAGGGGAGGGTCAGAGAGAGAGGGAGTCACAGACTGAAACAGGCTCTAGGCTCTGAGCCGGCAGTCAGCACAGAGCCCGACGCGGGGCTCGAACCACGAACCGCGAGATCATGACCTAAGCGAAAGTCGGACGCTTAACCGACTAAGTCACCCAGGCGCCCCAGGAAACATGCATTTTTAAGTCTCTATGACCAAACTCCCTGAGAGGATGCAGTAAAAAGGGCACATCATCTTTGTCACATTTTCCCAAACATTTATAACCTCAGTGTAATCATGAGAAAATATCAGATAAACCCAAATTGAGAGTCATTCTACAAAATATGTGACCAGACTCCTCAAAAAGGTCAAGGTCATGGAAGACACAGAAAAAAAGAGACTGTGATAGGGCAAAGTACACGAAGAACATGATGACTAAAAAACAACATGACATCCTGAAGACTTGGATTGGATCCTGGAACAGAATATGAATATTAGTGGGAAAATTTAGGAGACCTGAATAGTTTATAGTTTTGCACCACTGTTTTTTTTTTTTTTATAAAGGTATTTTTTCCTTTCTTTCAAGAAAGAGAATGCATGTGCCTGAGTGGGGGAGGGACAGAGGGTGACCAAGCAGGCTCCGTGCTGTCAGCACAGGCCTGATATGGGGCTCAAACCCAGGAGCAGTGAGATCATGACCTGAGCCAAAATTAAGAGTTGGACGCTCAACTGACTGAGCCGTCATGTGCCCCAGTTTTGTATCACTGTTAAATTTCTTAGCTTTGATAAATGTTCCTGGTTACACAAGATGTTAATGGTCATTGAAGCTGGGTAAAGGGTATATGGGAACTCTGCCACCTTTGTTAACTCTTCTGTAGATTTAAAATTGTTTCAAGCTAGGGGCGCCTGGGTGGCTCAGTCGGTTGAGCATCCGACTTCAGCTCAGGTCATGATCTCATGGTTCGTGGGTTCGAGCCCCGCGTCGGGCTCTGTGCTGACAGCGAGCTCAGAGCCTGCAGCCTGTCTTTGGATTCTGCGTCTCCCTCTCTCTGACCCTCCCTGGCTCATGCTGTCTCTCTCTCAAAAATAAATAAAAAATTTAAAAAAAAAGATAAAATTGTTTCAAGCTGAATTATAAACAAATTCTTTTGTGCATACCACTGTATAGGCTCTTGAGCCATGCTAGCTTTATGTAAACTTGTGAAAACGAGAGATGTTAGTGTTTTTGTTCATTTTATTGGCATTTGGAATACAGTGCTCTTCTCATCTATCTCTTTCCCAACCCGTTTTATTGAAGAGCCAGAGAAAGGGAAAATTGTGGAAAAAAGAAATGGGGCCCTGTGCACATAAAAGTGAAAGAAACTCTTCAGAACTAAAACTTAAGGTAGTGCTTAAAAGTATACAAAAAAGATGTAAGAGATATGGGGACTTATTTAGATGCAAAAATATCAAGAGGAAAAGGTTCTTTTCATAGTTCATCCCCATTGTTTCCTTACATAATTCGTATAACAAGAGCATAAAGGAAACCTGTGTTCTAATAAAAAGAAAATTAATTTACAGATAATCTTGAGAAGAAAAGATATTAAGTCACTAGTCTCATCCAGAAATTCAAAAGCATCTCATTTTTCTTAATCCTTAATTTTCAATATTGTTAGCCAACAAATAAATAATAATGAAATGACCTTAAAATGTGGCCTTGGTGCAGTTGCTTCTGTTCTCATTTTTATTAATCACAAAGAACAATCTCTAAGAGGATTATTTCTGGAGTCACAACTGTCATTGGTGAATAAAGCATTTGGTTGTCTCTAGGGAAGTGGGGCAGCTGCCAAACAGCTCATGTGCAGGAGGAACTGAGCATGGGTTAGGACATATATTTTGACCTTTATGATTCAGAACTGTTAATTATGACAAATTTTGTTAGCAATTGTTGAATTCTTTCAAAAAAGCTGTAACTCCACTCTTTAGGAAGATGGTGCTACAGTGTGGCCAAAGCCACTTTCATGTCTATTAAGTCAGCCCTGTTTGCTTGGAGGCATTGTCATAGTGAAGAAGAGCAAGATGTGGTCCATCACATAAGATACTTATTTTCTCAGATTTAATTTTTATGACTCAAAGCTGCCTCCATTTCTATCATAATAAATTACTCTTCTAGTCTTACTAACATAAACATAACATCATCACATCCCACGATACACTTATACTCAGATATCCCTTCTGTTTTATTTCCCAATGTTGAATTATCTCATATCATCCAAGAGAGGCGGCTGTTAGAAACACTGGACTCTGATCATTTGTATTAAAGCTGACAAAGTATGTTGACTCAAAATTATTGTTATCATTTTTTCTCTTCACATAGATTTATGATTGTTTTGCCACATTTGTTTCATGCATTCCCTTTTCCAAATTTTTATTTGGAACACTTGAAACTAAGTGGCAGATAACATGGTGGCTCATCCCCTAAAAACAGCATGTCTCTTCTAACAGTGAAGACTTTCTTCTATTATAATACAATACTATTATCCCACTCAAGAATTACACGAAATAGTAGTCTCTAACAGTACATATTCAATCTTCTTTCATTCTCACCAAAATATTCTTGTTATTTATAGGTCCTTTATTCAGTCCAGAAAGATGACATGGATCCATGATTGGATCTTCCATGCACTCCATTTCCTAAAATTGATTTGCCTATTGAAGAATCAGCCTGATTCTTCTTTGTCACACCCCATGTCACAAAATCCTACCTCCCTCTATATAAAATGAAGAAAGATGAAGGAGAAAGGAAAGAATGTAAGAAAGGAAAGAGAGAGAAAAGGAAGGAGGGAAGGATGCAATGCATGACTTTCATCCATTTCAAAATTTTCATGGTACATAGTTCTAACTTATAAAAACTGCTCAGATGCCGGGGCGCCTGGGTGGCTCAGTTGGTTAAGCCTCCGACTTCAGCTCAGGTCACTGTTCATGGGTTCGAGCCCCATGTCGGGCTCTGTGTTGACAGCCAGCTCAGAACCTGGAGCCTGTTTCTGATTCTGTGTCTCCCTCTCTCTCTGACCCTCTCCTGCTCATGCTCTCTCTCTCTCTTTCTCAGAAATAAATAAAACATAAAAAAAAAAAAACCTCCTGAGATACCAAACAGTAAAACAAAGCATACATAGATCATGGAATCTATGAAGTATTGCTTAATCAACTTACAACGTTCCTCCCTATATTTTTCATTATGTTATGCATTGCCAATAAAATTTACTCCCTATATCTTATAAACATCAGACTTTGTAATATATGTATATTGTTTTTCTTTGAATAATATTTGACTATCAATTAGTTGATAATTCTGACTACTAATGATTTGACTAATGATAATTGATAAGAATTCAAACCAGAAGGAAGATTTAAAAGTTGGAGCCTTATGACATACATTTTTACTACAACCTATTTAAATATGTTTATTGCAAGCAATAATGTTTGGTGATTAATGAGTGACTCTAAGCTTAAAAATACATTCTATGTGGTGAGAAATGAAATGGAAATACAGTTTGGGCAAAAGAAAAATGCACGATTTCTGTCTTAAAGGAGAATTTGTGGTTTTTGTTGTTTAGTAATAATGGTGATATAAAATTGCAAAAGTATTATGATTCAGTTTGATATATTTAAAATAATAATGTAATAGTTTAATTTCAATGTGCTAAATATATATATAAATATAAATCTGTATATTATACGTATCACAATACGTATAATACGTCTGATACAATATATCAGAAATTGCATCGTTTGTTTCCAGTTAAACATAAAGTAACAAATTTTGTGTACCACCTTAAAGATATGTGAGGAGTTACATTCTCTGAATTTCATAGGGGATAATTAAACAAATATGTTTGAAGACCAGTGTCTTGAACATTGTCACACTATCGCTTTCTCTCATATTTGCAACAGTGCCTTTCCCATTCTCATTCTCTGGTGTTTCTACTTCTTTCTCAGAGAGAACTGAAGTTCCCATCATCACATCCTGTTTCCTTATGCCTTATGCCCCTGTTCTATCTTCTCTGTTGTTACTGTGAGAAACCTGGTCCTGCCCTTGGCAGAGATCAGTCCCTTCTTCAGCTCCCCTCTTTCCTACTCCAAAGACATTTTCGGTCTCCTTCCTCTCCTTCTCCTTGTCTTTTCCACCAAAGTTCAAAATTCTGAAATTTTTCCTATGCAAATACTGTCTTTAAAAACCCTCTTGACTCCACTTGTGGTTCTAGTTATGCTCCCCACCCCAATTTCTCTCACTTCCTTTACAGCAAAGTGACTCAGAAAATTGTGAATGCTCATTGTCTCCAATTTCCCTCCTCAGATTCTCTCAGTCTCCTGCCCTATCTCTGCAGAGAAACTGATAATGTCAGGAACATCAGAGATTTCCATGTTGCCAAATCCAGTGATTAAATTTTAGTCTCTAAGGGTACTTGGCTTGATTGCTTTCCTCTTGCAGCATCTTCCAGCCTCTTGCAGTATCTTCCAGCCGGTAATAACACGTCTGTGGTTTCCTCCTCCCTCTCTGGGCACCCTGACTCAGTTTCTTTATTAGCTCCCTCCTTATCACCCCAATATTTAGATATTAAGGAGTATGCCAGACTCAGTCTTTTTACCTCTTCCTTTTTTATTCATTCTACTATATACCTTGGTAAGCTTGCCTGAATTATAGACTTAACTACCATTTTATAAATAATGGCTCCGAAATTCATGTCTCCAGCTTGGACCTAAACTTCAGATTAAAACAAAAATACATGTTAGTTTTCTAAATGGCGTCTCAATTTAACATATCAAAAACTGAGCTCCTGAGTTCTTTTCCCTCATGGCACACCTACTCTTTTCAAAAATTTCCGCATCTCTATTCTGTTCTTTTAGTTACTTTGGCCAAAATTCACTGACTCATCTCTTTATCTCCCACGTATAATTTTTCAGCAGATCCTGTTGGATTTATCTTCACAGTATATTTTTTACACACTGGCTACTCAGTCACTTCCATGGCCAATGTTCTGGTTCAAGTCACCATTACCTCTCTCTGTATTCTTGCACTTACCCTCTCATTGGTATTCCTCTCTTGCCCCACTTCAGTCTACCTCACAAGCAGCTGCCCAAATGATCACATTAAGAGTGAAATTGGATTATGTCACTTCCCTGCTCAAAATCTTCCAATTGCTTTCCAAAAGCCAGATCTTCACATTAGCCTATGGTGTTCCACATACTTGAGTCCCAAGTTACCTCTGGGAACTGGTCTCCTTTTACGCCGCTCAAGATACTCTGTCCTTTGTATTTGCCCTTCTTTCATACCAGATATGATGATATCCTACCTCTTTTATGTATCCACGTGTCTATTCCCTCATCATCTTTTTGTCTTTGCTTCAGATGTCACACTATCCCTGAGTGCTTTTTTCCTTTCCTGTCTATATTGCACTTCCACTCTTTCCTGTTTTGTTTTACTCCTTAGTACTCGCCATCATCTAATATTTTCTCTATTTGCCTTTGTCTTCTTTACTGTCTGTCTTTCCAGCCCCTTCTACTATCCCTGCAAAGATCTGCACCACCATCCCCTGCCAGCTCCCCAAGGGCAAGATTTTTGAATCGTTTGACTGAATATAGTCTGCTACTGTATTTCCATTCTCTGGCAGAGTGCCCAACCCTCTTCTAGGAAGTCCATCAATATTTTTGAGTGAGTGAATCCACAAATGATGAATTTTTTTTTTACAAACAGTTTGTCAAATTAGTTTCCACATAACACTCAGTGCTCATCCCAAGTGTCCTCCTCCATGCCCACCCCTCCTCCCCCCGACATCCATCAGTCCTCAGTTTTTGTCAGCATTCAAGAGTCTCTCACGGTTTGCCTCTCTCCCTTTCTCCCACCATTTCCCCCCTTCTTCTCCCCCTTGTTCCTCCATCAAGTTCCTCCTATACGTGCAAACATATGATATTTGTCCTTCTCTGCCTGACTTATTTCGCTCAGCATAACACCCTCAAGGTCCATCCATGTTGCTACACATGGCCAGATTTCACTGTTTCTCATTGCCATGTAGTATTCCATGGTATAGATAAACCACATCTTCTTGATCCATTCGTCCGTTGATGGACACTTAGGCTCTTTCCATGTTTTAGCTATTGTGGAGAGTGCTGCTATGAACATTGTGGTGCATGTGCTCCTATGCATCAGCATTTCTGTATCCCTTGGGTAAATTCCTAGCAGTGCTATTGATGGGGCATAGGGGAGTTCTATTGTTAGTTTCCTGAGGAACCTCCACACTGTTTTCCAGAGGGGCTGCACCAGTTTACATTCCCACCAACAGTGTAGGAGGGTGCCCCTTTCTCCACATCCTCGCCAGCATCTAGTTCTCTGATTTGCTCATTTCAGCCACTCTGACTGGCGTGAGGTGGTATCTCAGTGTGGTTTTGATTTGTGTTTCCCTGATGAGGAGGGATGCTGAGCATCGTTTTATGTGTCTGTTGGCCACACAAATGATGAATTTTTGAAAAACAAACAAACAAACAAACAAATTTGCCTGGCCTCTTTTTTCTGTTTGTTTTTTTGTTGCAGATTTTAGTTTATCAAACATTAGTATCATAATACCTATGTGATACCTTCTTTTCCTAAAACAATTTGTAGTATAATTTCAAACACAAAGCTGGTTTTGCTTATGTTTGAGTAATTATGAAGAAAAATGAATTTATCATTAAATTCTAGGGCAGTTAGAGAAGTATTCATTGAAGTTGTAAGACATGAGCTAGGCTTTCAATAAATAACATATAATTTTGAAAGGTAGAAAATGAGAAACAAGATGATCCAGGCAAGAGAAATAATGTGAAACTACACTGAACAGGCAGGAATGTGTGTAAACATGCGTCTCTTTCTGAGCAGAGCATTCCTGCTGAAGGAGGAGAAGTGATGGTTTAGGGCTGTAGATAGAAGCTAATGCATGGTGACCTTGAACAAAGGGCTGAGAGCTTTTCACTTCCTCCTATAGGCCAGGGTATTTATCAAATGTTGAGGTGACATATTTTTATGGGGTAATGTGGGAATGAAATACTAAATAAAGTGTTGGAATAGGCGATGTTCTAGCTGTAAGGTCAATTAAACATAAAAAAGACCGAAGACAGGGGCATCTGGGTGGCTCAGTCGGTTGAGGGGCGAACTTCTGCTAAGGTCATGATCTCACAGTTTGTGGGTTTGAGCCCCCCGTCAGGCTCTGTGCTGACAGCTAGCTCAGAGCCTGGAGCCTCTTTCAGATTCTGTACCTCCCTCTCTCTCTGACCGTCCCCTGCTCACGCTGTCTCTCTCTCTCAGAAATAATAAAATAAAATAAATAAAATAAAATAAAAAAGACTAAAGATAGAGAACCTGGATTGGCAATTATTTCAGTAGAGTGAGGATGAAGTCTAAAATAAAAGAAAGAAAAAGAAAAGCAATGTTGAATTCAGGGAAAACAGCTGAAAATAATTCTCCTGAAGCATGATAGAATGTAGAGAAGTAGGGACTGGTAAGAAAGGGTTGCAGAAACGTAAATTAGAAGGGGCGAAAAGGGAAGATCTCTCTCAGAAGATGGCGTTGAAGAAAGGACAACATTCCAGGCATAATGAAAAGCACCAATGCAAGCTCTGTGTGCAGGTGAGAGTTCAGTGTGATGGGGGTGGGTAAAAGAAGCATTATGCTCAAGTAGGAAATAGCTGGAGATGAGGCCAGAAATTAAGTCAGAAGCCTAGAAGAAATGAAGTCAGATAATGGCTCGCAGTTGACAAATTAGGGTGCTTTTTCCTTCAATTAACAGTTCTTTAGTAGAGGAGTTATGCTTCGAAGAAAGTTGAATGACTATAATGTTAACCATGAAGAGAATCAATGGAACATGGATAAGCAAATGTCTGCATATCATAAGCAGGGGGATGAAATGAGAATAAAGCAAGAAAAGACCAATAAGACTGAGGGAAAATGGCAGGTTGGAAAGGTAGGAGGTGGAAGGTGCTGTAACGGGGAATCTGATGTTCTGGAAGTCTTAGAAGGCTGCAGAAGCTTTTATTGTTGCCTTTTCTCCTGCAAAGTCAGAGTCAAAGCTACTTACCAGCATTTACTTTTATCTGATGAATGTGAATCTGACACCCAGAATTTCTAAAAGATTTAAATATACAAACATCAGCAAACACTTAATTCTGTTTAGTGCTTTTACTTTTAAATGTTCTCAAACATAAATATCCAGTTTACAAGAAATAGTATGTCGCGCATTTACAAACATTAGTAATGGCAAATTAGTGATAGATACAAACCATGGAAAACAATGTGCTAATGGCCTGGATGCATTTCTCTCTATTTGGCGATAATGCTCTTCAACTGAAGCAGGTGTTTATGTTTATGCTGAGTTTGTGCTGTTTGTATTTGTAATTTCCAATGGTGGTATTTTTAGAAATATCCTAAAAGGAGATATGCCCCCACATGAATTATCAACAACAACAAAACAATACAATTCCAAAGGGTTAACCTGGTAGCTCCTAAAATTCCCAGGGACTCATCTATGAAACAACAGATGTTGTAAGTTCCAGTTTTCCATTTCCAAACTACTTAATTAGTTAAATTGCACATGAATTTATTAATCATCTACCATGTGCTCAAAACTGCTAATGTGTTTATTCATGATACCATGAAAATGTTAGGTCTTCCAATGAGGAAGATCTCATAATGGAGAACCTGGACACATATATAAAAGAAGACTGTGACAATAAATTAAAAAAGGGGGGGAGATGAAATAGATGATAGGTAGATAAGAAAGACAGAAAGAGAAAAAGGGAGGGAGAGATCATTTATTTCTACTGGGGGAATATCTGAGTAGCCTTTGCTATACTGGTGAATGCAAAATGGATCCTGATAGGTGGGAAGCCTATCACTAGGAAGCTATGCAGCAAGAGTTAGAAGGATCTGGAGCGCCTGGGTGGCTCAGTTCACTCTTAATGCAGCGGGGAAGAAATAGGGGTATAATAACCTTATTGTGCATAATGGGAAAAGGAGAACAAAAGCATTGTCTAAAGCAGTGGAACAAGAATTGGGGTATTTAGTATAGTATTAAATTACAAAGGTGTCTTGTGGGAAAAGTGGAGATAAAGACTATCAAGCCAGGAAGGAGAGCAGACACCAGGTTGGAGAAGAGCCAGATGTCTGAGTATAGAATAAATTTCCATATTTTTCAAAGATAAGTTGATAAGTTGCTAGTAATATAGTGTTAACATGTTGTTTAGATTTTCAAATGTAAATACCAGAAGAAGCAAAACAAAAATGATTAGAAGAGTTTATCTCTGGGATCTGGGCCCAGAAAAGGGGGAAGGTATCTGCTTGCTTGTCTTATAAGCTCCACTGTGAAACTTCATTTTTTCCCATGTGTATAAAGTCCTAATTTTTAAAAACAATAATGATAAATTAAAGAAAGGAAAACTAAATATTCAACAATACATAAAATATCCATCCTTAGGAAAATGAAACTCAGTTGAGTAAGATAGTTTTTATAGATCATAAATATATCTTTATAGCTAAAGTAAAATCAAAGAGAAACTCATCTACAAGCTACAAAGGAAAGTTTGGGAAAATAAGAGAAACCCGGTGCCACACAACATCTTGCTAATCTTTATGGTGCTCACAGATGTCAAAAATTAGACAATACAAGGTGTCCTGTATAAATATTTGTGCTCTTGCTGACCTTATTTTTTTTTTAAACCATGATCTCTCTCTAAGTCTTAAAATTCTTAGGTAATTTCAGTTTGATTTTCTACAAACAGGAATTCTATCTCTGTGAATACTAAGAATTTGTAGGTCAGGCAGCAATCAGATTAATTTACTTCTAACTTTGTGATATAAAACATTTTTCTGTAATTTTAGAAGAGTAATTTCTTCTTCTGGGTCTAATGATGTTCATTTGACTTATGAACTTCAGAAGAGTTGATCATATTGTCCTTTCCCAAAGTTTTCTTTCTGATTTTGCACTTAAACTTGCCTCCTAAAACGCAGCAGAGCTGTACAGTTTTTGTTTGACAAATATTGGGAATATTTTAAAAATCACGGTAATTTTACTGAAATGAATAGGAAACACATGAGTGGGAAGGAGGAAAAGTAGCAAAATTGTATTATCTTTAGTCAAGATGTATGATTTAAAACAAAAAAAAATCACAAAACTGATGGACCATTACAGTTCAATTAATAGATTGAACTATAGAATAAAAAAAAAGGAAATAAGTGAAAAACTGGTTAAATCATAATAAAGTCATATTAGTTAATAGTGATGTACTGGAGCACCTGAGTGGTTTAGTCAGTTAAATGTCCGACTATTGATTTCAGCTCAGGTCATGATCTCATGGGTTTGTGTCCATGCTGACAGCACAGAGCCTGCTTGGGATTCTCTCTCTCCCTCTTTCTCTGCTTTTCCCTTGCACACACATGCCTGCGAGCAGGCTTACTCTCTCGCTCTCCCTCTCTCTATATATATATAAAATAAATAAACAAACATTAAAAAAAGTGTTGAAAGGACATTCTGGTCAACCTTCACTTGTGCAATGTTTTGAATTGTTATATATGATGCATAGGTGAATTTCAAAGAATACCGTACTTCTTCCGTTCATATAGTTTAAATGCTATAAGATCTCTAAGTAAGACTATACTTGATAGAAATTTTATTTCATGCCAAAACTATATAGGGAGTGACAACTCACAGTTGAATTATTTTAAATTATGTGAAAACTAAACTTTTATCAAAAGATGAGTTTGGGGATTATTTTTTCAGGATTGTGTGGTAATGGGGCATGGTAACTTTTTAACAGAAAAGTAAGAGAAAGACTTTTTTAAGTATCTTTTTGACCACCTTTTCCATGATCAAAAGTGTCTAATAATTTTTCTCTGTTATTTTATTAGTTTTAAAATGATGCTTTGAAACATACACGTGAAAACATCCAAATAAATATATTTATTTTGTCAGAAATAATGTCCTTGAATGTGGGAAAAATATCTTGAACTTTCCTACTACCCTCAAAATATTTGGTAAAATACTTTAGAAAGTAAATGTATGCCATAAATATTTGTATCTATTAGTAATTTCTTTATATATTATTGCTAGAATACTGAGCTACTAGAGAACCATTTTTGAACTTCCTCTATACTTTGTCACTTTGAATACCTGAAAATTCATGAGCTACCTGAGTAATTAATAATGCCCATTTGTACAGTTTATCATTTTTGTAATTCTCAGGTTACCAAATTAAAATGTACTGAGAATATGGTAAACAGTATATCTTGTTAAAGAAAAAAATGAATATTGGTGATCTGGCCTAACTTAATTTGTGAAAATAAAACAGGGTCTTGGTTATATGACTGATCTCTATGAACTTAAAATTATTGTACTGTGCTCAGTTTATCTCTATCCCATTATTTATTTTCATTCAAGCACGTTAGATTCTGCTCTGCTCAAACACCTCATGTGAGGAGGTTACAACAATAAAAAGTCCACAATTTCTGCCCTACAGAGTCATGTGGTCTTGTGTGGGAGTTAAACATCTGCACACATAATTACAGTACCATAAATAGATTCCCTAGTCTAGGGGAAACCACAGGACAGATTTCCAAATTCCTTTTGTTAAAGACAAGGTTCTTAGAATAAAGGATATGGGATCCAAGTCTCAGACAATAAAGCGGAGTTGTTCAGATAGACAAGGCAAACGAGGTCAACATGAGCAGAGGAAACAAGTGGTACAAAATAAGTGAGATTCAGTGCCTTAAGCAAATGCTCTAAGGTCCTGAGCTTTTAAGTGACCAAACTCATGCCATCAGGACCAAGATTACACATGGATTTTAAGCAGAGGAGTCAGAGGGTGATAATTTTGTTTTTGAAAGATCACTTTGGTGGTGATGTGGAGAGAAAAGGGACTGGATGCATGAAGAGATGATAGAAGTCTGGGCCAAAGATAATCTTGATGTTAACTAAGACAATAGTAATGGAGAAAGAGAGGGTGATACATACAAGAGATACCAAAAAAGCAGAATGACAAAACATGATAATCAGTTGGATGTTATGACAAAAGACAGGGAGAAATGTTTGTGGTGTTTGTTTTTGTCCCTTTTAATTTGTCTGTATCTGTGTGTGTTCGTGGTAACTTCAGTGAAATCTCCAATTGTAATGAAGCAGGGATGCATAGCACAGAGTCTTTAAGAATGAATCTTGCAAAAGGACACGTGGTTCCCCTGTGTTCATTCAGCATTATTTACAATAGCAAGATGTGGAAACAGCCTAAGTGCCATGGATGGATGAATGGATAATGTATATATATATATATATATATGCGCAACAGAGTATTATTTAGCCATAAAAAGGAATCTTGCTATTTGTGACAACATGGATGGATCTTGAGGGCATTATGCTATGTGAAATAAGTTAGAGAAAGGTAAATATCTTTTAAACTCATTTAAATGTAGAATCTAAGTGAAGTTAAATATGGAATGATAATAATTTAAAAAACCAAGCTCACACATGCAGAAAACAGACTGGCATTGATTGCCAGAGATGGGTTAGAGAGTGAGTAAGTGGTTGAAGGGGCTCAAAAGATACACTCTTCCAGTTATGGACTAAGTGAGTCATGGGGATGTACAGCATGGACACTATCATTAGTAATATTGTATTCATATTTGAAAGTTGCTAAGACAGTAGACTAGACTTACTGCAGTGATTATTTCATAATATATACAATTATAAAATCATTTTGTTGTACACCTGAAACTAATATAATTATCAGTTATGTCTCAATTAAAAAATAAATTTAAAAATGGCAAAATGACAGATAATGAAAATTTCAAGTAGGGGTAGTGGGAAGAAACATGTAACAAAGCAGTGCATATTATGCACTGCATATATATTTACACATTTTCTAGTAGCAATTGTAATTTATTCTGGCTTCATTTGTTTGTGACTGTTTGATCCTATTTTCGAAATACAAATATTTTTTTAAACTGCAATAATAAAATAATGAGAAAAGACAATGAAAGACCACCAAAATTCTATTTTGTGTTGTATTGTTCATGTAAAGATACAAATGCTGGAATTCTCATTAATGATTAATATTTTCATCAAGTATTTAACTATGTTACATTTCTTTCTTTTTTTTTTAATATTTATTTATTTCTAGGAGAGAGAGAGAGAGACAGCGTGAACAGGGGAGGGTCAGAGAGAGAGAGTGAGTCACAGACTGAAACAGGCTCCAGGCTCTGAGCTGGCAGTCAGCACAGAGCCCGACGCGGGGCTCGAACTCACGAACCGCGAGATCATGACCTAAGCGAAAGTCAGACACTTAACCGACTAAGCCACCCAGGCGCCCCCGTTACGTGTCTTTTAAATCCCTGATTTAAGTATGAAATCTTAAGTGGAAGGGCAAATGTTAATCATGAAATCAGATTTTGAGACTTGTTACCCTCACATACATTACAAATTATTTGCATAATTTTTATCTTTTGTCTTCTGTGTCCATTTATATTAAGTACTCTTTCTGTCTAGTTCTGTCTAGATCCTTTAAACATCAGGTTGGCCATTAAACAGATGTCTTTATCATGATTTTAGGCCCAAGATTACTGCCATAACAGAAATAACTGGAAATGACTAGGATAAAATTCTGAGAGTGGATCTGAGGGCATGGATATGAAATACCAGCCATGGGTGCTGATGATCAAAGTGATAATATCGGGGGTACTACGTTGGCTCAGTCGGTTAAGTGGCCGACATCAGCTCAGGTCATGATCACATGGTTTGTGGGTTCAAGCCCCCACATGAGGCTTTCTGCTGTCAATGCAGAGCCTACTTTGAATCCTTTGTGTCCCTCTCTCTCTCTGGCCCTCCCTCGCTTACGCTTTCTCTCTTAAAACTAAACATTTAAAAAATAATAAAGTGACAGTGTCAGTCCCTGTAGATAGGTGGGGCTTTGGGACATACAGCTTACTGCCAGGTGCCTATTAAAGAAGTTTTAGGGGCGCCTGGGTGGCTTAGTCGGTTAAGCGTCCTACTTTCGCTTAGGTCATGATCTCGCGGTTCGTGGGTTCGAGCCCCGCGTCGGGCTCTGTGCTGACTGCCAGCTCAGAGCCTGGAGCCTGCTTCAGATTCTGTGACTCCCTCACTCTCTGACCCTCCCCTGCTCACGCTGTCTCTCTCTCTCTCCTAGAAATAAATAAAACATTAAAAAAAAGTTTTAAAAAGAATTTCCCAGAATTTCACATGATTCATTATTTGACTCTAAGAAGGACATAAGTTGGGGGTGCCTGGATGACTCCTTCTGTAGAGCATGGAACTCTTTTTCTCAGCGTCATGAGCTCAAGCCCCAAGTTGGGCGTAGAGATCGTTTTAAAAATTGTTTAAAAAAATAGGAAAGACATGAAGTGACTGAATATGGTTTTAAAGTTTACATAAAAGTAAAAATTAATATTCATAAAAGATAACATTTCTCTTTTAGTTTGACTGCATCCTCTCATCAACAGATTGGAGTTGACAGTTAAGTAAAAATAATATATTTAGACTGACTAAAAATGTTATCTACTATTATTATAATGATTACTATCAGCCAAGAGGGATATGAACATGACTCTTTTAAGCTAAAGATGTATAGTTAATTTCCTCTTATCGCTAGTATGAGTTATGTGAATTAAACATCGCATAGCTATTAGCTTTAAGAAGTAATCACTAGCTGATTTGAGGATTCAGCAACTGACTTTGAAAATATTTGTGTAAATTTATTGAATAGAGTTATGCGGCTTCAAATTAGTATATACAGAGCTTCTGGATGGTTTAGTCTATTAAATGTCCAACTCTTGATTTCGGCTCAGGTCAGGGTCTCAGGGTTGTGAGGTATAGCCCTGCCTCAGGCTCTGCACTGGGCATGAAGCCTGCTTAAGATTCTGTCTCTCTCTTCCTCTGCCCCTCCCCTACCCACAAAGCCTCTCTCTCTCTGTCTCTCTCTCAAAAGAAACAAACAAAAAATAAAAAGACTATATTGGTATATTTTTATAGTAAATAGATATTTTTCCTAAAGCCACTTGTACCTGAAAAATGCATTGGTAATATCATTTCCTGAACTACCATGGGTATTTATCCTTTCTCTGAGCTTATATCCTAAATCCTCTGCGTTTTATATTAGATTGGGCTACACTGTTCATGTTATAACAAATGAGAGTGGCATACAGTGTGATGCTTAAAATAGTTGACACCAGGTGACTAGGTTCAAGTACCAACTCCTCCATATAAGACAGGAAAACATATCAGACATTAGGAAAATTGTTTAATTCTCTGTGGCCTCAATTTTTCCACATGCAAAGTGAGATAATCATGGTAGCAACACTATATGTTATTCTGAATATTAAGTCAACACATACAAGGTAACTAAGATAGCGCCTGAGATGTAGTGAAAAATGTTTGCTGTTATTTTTATTGCTCTTATGAGTTGAATTGTGTTTAAAGATTAATTTCTAATCCTGAAAATGTATGACAATATAACAGATTATATGCAATGAACTAGTAAAATGAAATACGAAGTCAAAAAGAGAAAATATTCTTCAGAAGTTTCAATTTTATTATGTAAAAGCTTGGTATTGAAAGGTAACAATGTTTCTCTAGGAAATCTTGATTTTGAAAGATAACTAATTCACTGTCGATCTACTTTTCACAGTTATAATGGATAAAATTTGAATTAATTTAGTATTTTAATTACTTTCTGAAAACGAACATTGAGGCTATAAATGAAGCACTTTGGCCAATGCCTCAACTCCTTCAATCCACTGTAGCAAGTTTCACCCAAGCAGAACAAACCTAAACTCCAAAAATATCAGTAACCCCCCAAATAATTACATTTCAAATGGAATTTTCAACCATTAGGAAATTATTTTTTTAATGTCTATTTTTGAGAGAGAGACAGAACACAAGCAGGGGAGGGGCAGAGGGAAAAGGAGACAGATAATCTGAAGCAGGCTCCAGGCTCCGAGCTGTCATCGCAGAGCCCCATGCAGAGCTCAAACTCAAGAACTGCAAGACCATGACCTGAGCTGAAGTTCAGATGCTTAACTGACTCAGCCACCCAACCATTAGGCAATCAGCCCCTTAATAAAAGTATTAGTGCTTGGAATTAACAGTGGTATTTGTATTTTAATGTAAGATATTTAATAGAGAAAAACATTAAATTTTATCTAACAGAAACCTAGACTGGAGATTTATTTGAAAGCTGAGAAGGTTCAATATAATCCAATGCATTTGTTGCTAAAATAAGGGTCTGTCCTACTATGAAATGTGTATTCTTAGTTCTAACGGTTATTAGTGCCATAAGGGATGTTGCTACTATTTCAGTTTACTGAAGTATAATTAAGTTAGAATATACGCATTTGAATAATACAGAAGCATGTCAGCAAACAAAGCCTGTGAGTGTTAGAATATATTGGACAATAGGAAAACAACTGTCCTTGAAAGCTCTATATTCACCATTAATCCCACTTCCTCTGGAGTATTTCTGTAGCTCTTTGCGCATGTTTTTATCATAAGGCCCTGTCCTATAACTATTCATTGGCTTTGTTTTCCCCACCAGATAATCAACATCACTTGAAATATGTCTTACTTAAACATGTTTGGTAGAGAGCTGGGCTTAAAACACTGCAAACAAATTTTTTAAATTTATCCATTGCCTATCTCAAGAGTTTTTGACTTTTAACCTAATTATATTTCAAGGCTTTTATTTGGGCTTATTTAAAAACTAAAATAACTAGAATATAATGGAATTATTAATGAGGAAATAGCCTTTACCCAGACAGTACCACATTTCTTTTTTAATGTTCTTTAAGAATGTAATACCACAAATGAAAGAGTAGGGCATTTAAAAATGATTCTTCCCCTAGAGATACTTCAGTTTTCTGCACAAGGGAAAGAACTACTTTATTTTTGTATTCACCAAACCAAAAAAAAAATGAAGAAGAAGAAGAAGAAGAAGAAGAAGAAGAAGAAGAAGAAGAAGAAGAAGAAGAAGAAGAAAAAGGAAGGAAGGAAGGAAGGAAGGAAGGAAAGGAGGAAGGGAGGGAAAGAAAATGCAGGGAGTAATAATTTTGTAAAATACTTTGAAATGATTGCATTTATCATATTATAAATTCCCAAGTGTCCAAAAAGGAATTTAATTAAACTTGAAATCTATATCCTATAGAACTGAAAATACTAGATTTCAGAAACTGGAAAACTATGTTCTATGAAAGTCCTTTTCCATTTTGATTTCTAAATGCTTTGTATAACTTTATTTCCCTTATAGTTTTTAATAGCAACTTTATGTACCATAATCTACATACCATAAAATTTACTCTTTGAAGAGAAGAATAAATTTAGCAGAATTTAGCAGATTCACAGAATTTTACAACCTTTCTGACTATCTAATTTTAGAACAGGTTTATTACCCTTCCCCCCCAAAACCATGTATTCATGAATAATTGTTTTCTATTCCCCCTTCTACAAGCCACTGCCAATTATTAAACTATTTTCTTGGTCTACTACTGTGTCTATTGTGGACATTTCACTTAATTGAAATCACACAATAGGTGGTGTTTTGTGACTGACTTATTTCACTTATCATATTTTCAAGATTCATCTGTGTAGCAGTATATTTCAGTATACTTCATTTCCTTTTACTGGTAAATATCCCATTATATAGATAGATCTGTTACTCAGTTGATAAAATTTTATCTGTTCATTAGTTGATGAACATTTGGTTTGTTTTCATTTTTTTGGCAATTATGAATTATTCTGCTGTGAACAATCATATACTTTGTGTACACATGTGGGTTTGTTTTCCTGGGTATATAAGTAGGAATGGAATTTCTGGGATATGTGGTAACTCTGTATTCAACATTTTGAGGAAGTACTAACCTGTTTTCCAAAGTGAATGCACCATTTTTCAGTCCCACCAGCAACAATGAATGAAGGTTCTAAATAAGTTTTTATGATATACAATTGAATTAAAGAAAAATTTCATCTCTACTTTATGGAATAACTTTATTTTTTTTATTTGGAGAGAGAGTATAAGCAAGGGAGAGGGCAGAAGAAGAGAAAAAAAAATCTTTTTTTTAATGTTTATTTATTTTGAGGGGGGGAGAGATAGTGGAGGAGGGAAGGGACAGAGAGAGAAGGAGAGAGAGAATCCTAAGCAGGCTCTGTGCTTAGGAGCTCCATCTCACCAAGTGTGGGATCAACACCTGAGCTGAAATCAAAAGTCATACACTTAACCAACTGAGCCCCTCAGGTATCCCTAATTTTCAATTTTTATCACAATATAATATATATCACAATATATCTGGCACATATCTGTTACCTCCTTAGACTGTAAGCAGAATTTAGAAGCCAGAATCTATTTTATCCATCTTTGTGATGTCAGCACAGTTTTGACATGTTACAGTCATTTTAAAAATATTGAATAATTAATAAATGGTGATTTGGATTTCTCATTTAATAAAACATCTATAAATATATTATCATGTTCAACTTCTACTTTTTGCCAACGTAGTAAATATAGAAGTCTGAAAGAGCTTCCCAGTACAAAAGCCTACCTAAAAGGACGTGGAAATACCAGTACAATGTTTTCTGAAGACTAGAGCAACCTGCAGATATTTGCTGATCTGAACTAGAAATGTTGGTTTACCAATGGAGTATATTGAGAGCAGGGGAGGAAGAAAGAGAATTGATACTTAAACCCCTATAAATCCAGAACCTGTAATGGATATACCCTTAGAGACAAAGTAGCTTAGAAAAAATCCAGCATGGGGCGCCTGGGTGGCTTAGTAGGTTAAGCGTCCGACTTTCGCTTAGGTCATGATCTCGCGGTTCGTGGGTTCGAGCCCCGCGTCGGGCTCTGTGCTGACTGCCAGCTCGGAGCCTGGAGCCTGTTTCAGTCTGTGACTCCCTCTCTCTCTGACCCTCCCCTGTTCATGCTGTCTTCCTCTCTCCTAGAAATAAATAAAAAAAAAACACACACACACACAAAAAAAAAGAAAAAGAAAAAATCCAGCATCAGCAAAAAAATGTCAGGAAGACTATCAGTATAAAGCTGAGTTAGGAAACAAGGTTTAGAAAAACCACAATAAAAATCAAACTTAACAACACAACCTTGCCCTTGAAAAGAGTTGGAGTTCATATTTTTACTAATTGTTTAAACTTAAAGTAGTCCCTGCTTCATAGTGCTTAGCAGAAGGTGAAATATATTCTCACTAAAGAAAGTTCTTTCAACCAGACCTTATGGAATTCCCACAGATTAAAGTAAACCAAATATGAGTTTGCAATCACTATTTTAAGTCATAAGCATTACTAAGTTGCCTTGTGTTAGAATCAGAAGAAACCATAAATACCAAATTCTATTCTCAAGGATATTGAATATTGGAATTATAGTGCATATAATATAAGTTTAAAATATTTAAAGAATAACACTTTAAAAAGAATGAGAGGCACCTGGGTGACTCAGTTGCTTAAGTGCCCGACTCTCAGTTTCGGCTCAGGTCATGTTCTTTGCAATTCATGGGTTTGAGCCACATGTAGGGCTTCACTCTGGCAATGCAGAATCTGCTTGGGGCTCTCTGTCTCCCTCTCTCTCTGCCCCTCCCCTGTTTCCTCTCTATCTCTCAAAATAATAAATAACATTTAAAAAAATAAAATAAAAAGAATGAAACTAGTATACCATATTTTAAAATTTATTCCTCAATAGCTTTATTAGAAACAAAATTTTAGTTCTTTTTTTTTCTTAAAAATGCTTATTAACTTGCATTAAAGTTGCCATTACTAAATATGAACACCTTACCATTGTTTGTATTTAACAAATGTGATTTCTATGACAGGTCCAGTGTAAGGAGCCTACTATATTGCAGAGGCAAGGAAGTCTTAGTGCTGGCCCTCATCATTTACCATCTAGAAGAGGAGAGTTTTATACTGGATTAGAATTAAAGCTTCTAGTTTCTGTCTTACTGGGATCTGAAGATTTAGATTCCAGATTAACCAAAGTCAAATGAAGAGTGGCATGTGTAATTTAAAATGAGAGATAACTCTCCTAATATTCTCATTAATTTTAAAAGACCATTTTATTTTTATGCTTTATGTATCATTGTGTTCTGAACTACTTACATTTCAGCATCTGTCAAAATTCTTCAGTCAGGGTCTCCCTTCTCTATGTACAACCACGCAAATTCTAAGAGTGATCTATTCAAAGTAATAGAGCAAAATTAGCAAATTTACAGCGAATTAGAAGGCTTTTTTTAATACACTGGAAGCAGAGGCTTAGAAACACTAAGTGAGTTTTGCTTACTTGTGCAGAATAGATACAGGGTTTTTATTTTTTTATTTTTATTTATTTTATATTTTAGAGAATGAGGAAATGAGGGAGAGAGAAAGAGAGAGGGAGAGAGAAGGGCAGAGGAACAGAGAGAGAGAGAGAGAAGAGAGAGAGAGAGAGAATCTTAAGCTCCATGCTTAGCATGGAGCCCCATGCAGGGCTCGATCTCATGATCCTGTAATCATCACCCGAACTGAAATTAAGAATCAGATGCTCAAATGACTGAGCCACCCAGACACCCCATATGCAGGATTTTTAAGAACATAATCAGAAGACAGTATATTTCAGAGCAATTAAACTATTACACAGTTGGACTGGGTACGAGTATATATTTACAAGTGTGGGATTGTTTAAAAAATGTAAAAACTCAACATGGAAGTGCTAATAATATTTTCCCCCAAAAGTTATAACTCCTCTGACTTCTTCCTGTGTAAAATTCTCACTCATAGAATATGTTATTTTTCTTAAAGTATATTATTAAATAAACTATTTTAACACCAAAAAAATAAAATTGGGAAGAAAGAACATCTGAATATATACTTTGGCTCATAGCTATTTTTCACTCTCTCAAGCAACATTAACTTAAAGAAAAACAAAACCAAACAAAAAACAAGTAAGGAGTATTATGGACACTCAGTCAAATAAAATAGCTTTTCCATGATTTTTCTGCATAATTTATAATGTAAGCAAATGATGATAATCTAAGTCATTGTTCTGCCGTTGAAGAACTTTCTGTAATAGAAGCTTCTAACTTGGATTAATTTAAACACTTTATTATTTTTTTAATGTTTTATTTATTTCTGAGAGAGAGAGAGAGAGAGACAGCATGAACAGGGTCAGAGAGAGAGAGGGAGATACAGAATCTGAAACAGGCTCCAGGTTCTGAGCTAGCTGTCAACACAGAGCCTGATGTGGGGCTTGAACCCTCGAACCGCGAGATTATGACTTGAGCTGAAGTCAGACGCTTAACCGACTGAGGCACCCAGGTGCCCCTTTATTTATTTTTTTTTGAAGGTATAAAAATAAAAGTATATTCCAGAACAGAATGGCAAATAGGATTCATCATCTTGGTTACCAGTCTAGGTTAGTAAATAGCTTCTGCTTAAAGTTGCATCAAGAGGAATATCATGAGGCAGTTCAAAGAAATAGTGATTATTTAGAGTAGTCTCAGGCAAGGGAGGATAGTGTCAATACTCAGGCTGCTTATTTGATATAGAAATATCAATATATTTGTTAGTATAGAGTTAGTATAGTATATATTCGTTATATATAGAATAATATATTTGTTAGTATGTTTGTATACTATAGTATAGGTATAGAAAGATGGTGTAAGATAGTAATAATCAATTATGTAGCTGCTTATAGATTTCACTATCCAAATGCAATTTTATCCACTGCATATTTATGTAGCAATTGATGGGACTTATTTCATAACTTAGTAAATATCAATATACAAGATATGTAAGGTAAGTCAAGAATTTTTCTTAATTTTGGCTGTCTTTGCCAAAGATTTCTTATGAGCAGTTGAAAAGGTTAAGGATATAGGTAAGTGATTTTTCCATGTATGTTCTTCTTGAAAAATGTATCTTACAAAATGCTTCCCAAGGAAGCAGTATTCTGAGATCCTTTTTGCTTCTACTGACCAGAAAGATTTAGATATTAGAGTAAGTCCCCTGGGAAAAGAAGGAACAATGGCATATTTCTTATGTAAAGTGTTGATTTTAATATCTTTTGTTGCTGGGGAAAGGATACCAAGATGATCAAAAGGATAGGGATGGAAAATTTTCAAATAACAACAATAAGCAGATGCTTTTGAAATGGAAAGAATTAGGTGTCCAGAGGAAGACTGAATGGTTATTAAAAAGAGGGTGCCACAATGTTATTACTTTAATAAATGTACCAAGCTCCAGGATCTGGTCCTTCACTGGGAAAGTCTAGAAATTTGTGTGTTGTTTTCTTTTTTATCAATGTCTGTGAGTGGCAGATTAACTCCTATGAAGGAAGATGAATTTAAAAATGTCATTTACCTGCTTAAATCCCTTCTGTTGCTCCCATTTTCTTCATCAAAGACCAGAACAAATAGCAAGCATAGCTAAACTCCACTGCTGCCAAACTCAACTGCTACTTTGTAAAATATCTTATTGAGACATCATTCACATACCATTTACAGGCATAACTTGGAGATACTGTGAGTTTGGTTCCAGTTCACTTACAATTAAGCGAATATCGCAATAAAGTGAGTCAAATGAAGTTTTTTTCATTTGCCCGTTCATATAAACATCCTGTTTGCACTATAATGTAATGTACATTAATATGGGAAACAAAGGGAAAAGAAAAAATTAAATGTCCTTGCTTCTTACAGCCCATTAACAAATCCTTGAAACAGGCAGAGTGACCTTTCTCTAAGAATTCAGCAGCCTTGATGTTAATACTTTGCTAAGGGCAAGAGGCAATCTTAGCTTAACATTATCTAGACCTCCAGGATCTTGTGTGTCTACTTTAACTTACAGAAATTCCTTTGGAAACTTCCTTTATCTCTACCCCCCAGCCCCCAAGATATATGTTAGCAATCATCCTTCAAGCATATGGCATATATATATGTATGAAGGGTCATACATATGAAGGGTCTCATGAGTAAAGCTTTATTAGACAGTAATGACCTTTTTCTAACAATAGTTAGTCCCCCAAGGTTCTAGAGACCTTGTTTCCCAAATTCCTTAGAGAGTTATTCTATCCCTAGCCCTCTCCCAACTTGAAAGTATATAATCTGAGCACCTGGGTGGCTCAGTCGGTTAAGTACCTGGCTCTTGATTTGGGCTCAGGTCATGATCTCCTGATTTATGGGTTCAAACCCCATGTTAGACTCTGCGCTGACAGTGCACATCCTGCTTGAAATTCTCTATCTCTGTCTCCCTCTCTGTCTCTCTCCCACTGGCCCTCTCTCTTAAACATAAACATTAAAAAAAAAAAAAAAAAACTAAAAAAAAAAAAAAAGAGAGAGAAGCTATATAATCAGTCACCAGTCAACCTCCAGTGGAGCTTTTTTTGCCGACAAGTCCTGTCCTGGAGCATGAATAAAATGAACTTTTTGCACCAAAAATATCTCAAGAACTCTTTCTTGACCATTCGCTCTGAACCCCAACATTTCCACATCATTTCCATAAGAAAACACTGTACATACCTTATTTTAAAATACTTTATGGGCTCTTTCCATGTTTTAGCTATTGTTGAGAGTGCTGCTACATGGCAATGAGAAACAATGAAATCTGGCCATGTGTAGCAACATGGATGGACCTTGAGGGTGTTATGCTGAGCGAAATAAGTCAGGCAGAGAAGGACAAATATCATATGTTTGCACGTATAGGAGGAATAGGAGGGACTTGACAGAGAACAAGGGGGAGCAGAAGGGGGGAAATGGTGGGGGAAAGGGAGAGAGGCAAACCATGAGAGACTCTTGAATGCTGACAAAAACTGAGGACCGATGGATGTGGGGGGGAGGGGGGATGGGCACGGAGGAGGACACTTGTGGGGATGAGCACTGGGTGTTATGTGGAAACTAATTTGACAATAAACTATTAAAAAAATACTTTATGGGTAAAAAATACTAACCATCAGCTGAGCTTTCAGGGGGTCATAATCACTGATCATAGATCACCATAACAAATATAATAACAATGAAAAAGTTTGAAATTTTGGGAGAATTGCCAAAATGTGACACAGAGATACAAAGTGACAAATGCTTTTTGAAAAGTGGCACTAACTCACTCAGAGTTACCACAGGCCTTCAATTTGTAAAAAACACAATCTTCTGTGAAGTGCAATAAAGTGAAGCACAAGAAATGTGATATGAATTGTAATTAACCCACTTAAAGTACAATTCATTGGCTTTTGCTAGATTCAGAGTTGAGCATCCATCTCCCCAGTCAATTTTAGAAAATTTTCATTACCCCCAAAAGAAATCCTGCCTTTCTTAATGATCACCCTCCCCAGTCACCTTACTGCCTGGTTTCTATATATTTGCCTGTTTTGAACATTCCATGTTAATTGAATTATACAATACATGGTCCCTTGGGGGTGACTTCTTTAATTTAGAATAACATTTTCAAGGAGTATTCATGTTATAGCATGCATCAGGATTCTTTTTATTTCTGTATAATATTCCATTTTATGATATATTACATTTTCCACATCCATTCTTCAACTGTTGTACGTTTGGGTTGTTTCCATTTTTTACTCTAATGAATAATGCTGCTATGAACATCCATGTTTAAGTTTCTGTGTGGACATATGTTTTTCATTTTCTTGAGTGTATCTTTAGTAGAGAAATTGCTGAATCATATGGTAACTATGTTTTACCACTTGAGACACTGCCAGCCTGTTTCTCCAAAGCAGCTGTACCATTTTACATTTCAACTACCAGTGTTTGAGGCTTCTCCACATTCTTGCCAACACTTGTTATTATTTATCTTTTTGATTACAGCCGTCCTAGTGGGCGTGAAGTGGCATCCCGTTGTAGTTTTAATTTGTATTTCTCTGATGGCTAATGATGTTGAATATCTTTTCATTTGCTCACTGGCCATTTGTAGATCTTTGGGGAACTGTCTATTCAGCCTTTTTCTCATTCTTTAATTGTGTTATTTGTTGTTTGTTATTGAGTTGTAACAGTTATCTAGATATTCTAGAAACAAGTTCTTATTATAACATATATGATTTACAAAAAAAAATCTCTCATTCTGTGGGTTATCTTTCCATTTTATGGATGACTTCATTTGCAGTGCAAAAGTTATTCCTTTTTATGGTGTCAAAATTTTGATGATGTCAGCTTGAGCTGAAACTAATTTATTTCTCACAGTTCTGGAGGCTGGAAATCTGAGTTCAGGATGCCAGCATAGTTTAAGTTCTCTTCCTGACTTGCACAATGCTGCTTTCTGTCTGTGTCCTCACATGTAGAGAGAGAGCTTTGGTGTCTCTTCCTCTGCATATAAGGGCAGAAATCTTATCCTGAGACGCTCACCCTCTACCTCACCTCATCTCAACTTAATTATTTCCCAAAGTTCCCTTTTCCAGATATGATCACATTGGGGAATAAGACTTAAATATGAACTTGAGGGGACACAGATCAGGCCATAGCAAATGGTACCCATTTTATCTATTTTTCTTTTGTTGCTTGAGCTTTTAGTGTCCTATCTCAGAAACCATTGCCTAGTCCAAGACTATGGTTTAACCCTATGGTTCGTTCCAAGAGTATTACAGTTTTCATGTACTTAAGTGTTTTGTTTCTTTGTTTGCTTTGGCTTTATGAAGTTGTTCATGGTGTTTTTTTGATCTGGAAAATATTTTACTCAACATACATTTTGCTGCCTAACTCATTTTTCGCATATCATCTCAGATGTTCCCTCCATACCATACTTCCTGCAGGGTGTGGTTGATGTGTGGCTGTGGATGCTGAGCACCTGGATTCACCCCCTAGTACAGCATTTCTCACATTGTCTTGTACTTGCTTTATCTACCTTTATTTACTATGTCTTTTTCTCGGCTGGACAAATTATAAGGTCTGGAATGATTGCAGGACCTCCTCCATATTAGGCATTCAGTAAAATTTTATGGGGTCAATAAAGAAATGATCAAAGTGTTAATTAATCAACATGCAGTAAGAAATAGAATCGTCAAGCAGACCTGGTCTCCACACTAGGCCAACAAGGGCAAGTCTCTTCTCTGCAGGAAACTGCACAGAAAACTCAGTTAGTCTAAGACTATTTCTTGGTAGCCGTGGGCTCAGAGCATGTTACATGATTTGAACATTTAATGGCACCATGTCATGTGAGTGTGTCCTGATAATTCCAGAACACACATATGCTTGTCTTTACCCTTATTCTCACATGACTCTAACCCCTGAGCCTTGACTCCCTTTCAGAGGCAGTATGCTTAGAAGATCCTTGCCAGCTCTTTCTTTTCTGTGGCTTGTTTTCCTCTGTTTTTATGCTCCCATCCCCTCCCCCTTCTCACTGACAAATTCTGCCTACTTTTATGTTAATACAACATAATAGTACACAAAGTATTATTCTCTGAGCTGTGTTCTTCTAAATGCTGCATACAGTAAAAGTCTCTGAAGCAGGACAATATGTTTTAATATCCTTTATAACTTCTAGGGCACCCACTAGAGCATTTTTAACTCAGTGGAGAGCAAATAATGTTATAGCCCAAATATTTTAGTCAACTCTGTTGACTAGAGACATGATTTAGTTTTGCTTTCTTTAGAGTTGGAGCTTTGTTGGGCTCTGTGGGGAGATTTAAATATTCAGCTTGAATGCTATTTTGTGTGCCTGGGAGTGTTCACCACAGCAGGTGTTACCTAACCAGATGCTAAAGCCTTTTAAATTAATACGCAGCATCTTGTCAAACATGCCTCCTGCTTTACACTGTTAGAGCTGTTGAAAATTGGCTTTTCCTGCCAACAGGGTTGTCGGTTGGCAATGACTCAGCCCTGACATGCTTTAGCTAGGATGCTTACTGGGCCAGGTGATTTTACTAAGGTGCTTAGAATGTTGAGTTTTAATAAATTTTCAAATTATTGTCAAGCATCAAATAAGCAACAATATCTTTTGGACATTGGTTTGGATACAAGATTCATTCCTTCTCTTTCCATAAAATGAGTCAAGCCCAAGGACAAGCTCATTAATGGGGTTACAGAACTAAAAGGCTTGGTTCTTTTTTCATATATCTGATACAATAAAACCAGGGCCCAAGGGCTATTTCTGTTTGGGGAAAAGTACAAGAGGGAGCCAGAACAGGTTTAAAGTAAAAGGATTCCTGGAGTGTGTAAACTTTCAGTCGTGGTTCTAGGCCATTGAGTGTGTCTGTCCTTGTAATTTCAGTAATAAGATGCAGAGGGACAACAGGATTTGCAGGTTAGAGAAGCAACTCAAAGATAGGATTTGGAAAGCCAGTCAGACTTAGAGCCAAAACCCAAGAGGAAGGGAACTTCATTCATCTTGGTCCATCCCACACCCCTGAGTCAGGCAGTCTATAAAAGGCTTTAGGCTGTAACCCTGGGTTCCAGCCAGACCTGTGGGCAGCTGGGCTGCTCTCAAACAACATCTCATAGCAACCGACACAAGGGTTCACAGAAAGCCCCTCAAGTATGTATTATCCTGTAATTTCACATTTGTAATTTCACATCTTAAGAGTTGTGTAAGCCCCAGGGGAGGAGCAAAAGATACAGTGAGGTGTGAAGGGCATCAGAGCAGATAAGGTCACATGCATTTTAGGAGGCTTTTAAGAACAGTTTTATGATGTCCAGAGAATGTCCTCATAGTTTCTATCTTTATAGACATTAATATTGTGCATAAGAGAACAGAGAGTGTTATCTGATGTGTTTTGGTAATATTATCCGAATTAATGAAAGAGAAAGAATATACTAGATGCAGAGGAGCAAACAGGCACAACAAAGCATTTTCTCCTACAAAATTTTTTACTCTGTCACATTAATGTCTATCATTTTTTACCATGCAATTCCACTAATAATACAATGGGATCCTCTCTTTATTGTTCCTCTTGAGAGCATTCCTGCTGTCCCTGATTTATTATTAGGATCTTCCAAAAGAAAAGTACATGTGTGTGGGGGGGGAATAAGAATCTCACTGAAATTTATTTAACTGATTTATTGAAGTCAGTTATGTGACTCTTGAGTTGCATTTCAGTTGCCATGAATGGGAAAAAAATCCATGATTTTTTAAAGCATATAATTAAATATAATATCCTAATATGGAAAACAAGGTCTTAGAAGAAAATTAAAGTGTATGTAGGATAACTACACATAGCTCAAAACTTACAGAATGTATATCATTAATTGGACATTTATCGTAACCAGGACCTATGGTAGTCACATTTATATTACTGATCTCATTATTTTATTCATTTATTTACTTTAAGATTTTATTTTTGTAAGGCAGTTTTGGATTCACAGAAAAATTGAGAGACAGGTACGTAGATTTGCTAGGTATCTCCAACACATGCATAACCTCCATCATCAACAGTTTTCTACAGTTGATGAATCTACATTGATACATCGGTATCATCCAAGTCCATAATTTACATTACAGTTCACTCTTGGTGTAGTATATTCTATAGATTTGGATGAATGTATAATGACATGCTATCTATCATTATATTACAATACAGGTTATTTTCATGCCCTAAAGATCCTCTGTACGCTGTCTGTTCATCCCAAATGCCTTCTGACTCACCCCCTGGCAACTGCTCTTTTTTGTTTTGTTTTTTTAATGTCTTCATAGTTTAAAATTTTCCAGCGTATCATATAGCTGGAATCATGCAGCATATAGCCTGTTCAGAATGGCTTCCTTTCACTTAATAATATGTATTTCAAGCTCCTTTTTGTTGTTTCATGGCTCAGTAGCTCATTTCTGTTTACCACTGAGTCCAGTCCATTGTCTGGATGAACCACAATTTATTTATCCATTCACCTATTGAAGGACACCTTGGTTGCTTCCAGGTTTTAGCAGTTATGAGTGAAGCTAGTGTAAACATCCACGTGTCAGGATTTTTGCAGACCTACATTTTCAGTTCCTTTGGATAAATATGAAGGAACACAACCGCTGGATTATATGGACTAATGAGCTCATTTTTACCGACACTCATCAAATAAGAAAACACTGTTACCTACATTTCCTAGACAGACCACTGTGGCTTAAAAAATTCACTATTATTGGCTCAGATATGAACCTAGCTCTGTTTCACTCTGAAAGCCACATATGACTTCTAGGAGTAGGCAGAGTATAATGCCAATTTACCCATTAGGCAATGTAAAAGCACTGCTTAAGGTTCACGCTTTTCTTAGGGGCACATGCAATGTTGTAGTTACTTTTAAAATTAAAAGGAAAAATGAATATTGTCCAGTCTAGATTATATTAATCTTTATATCAAAACAATCATAAAATACAGCTTTTAACCCCAACGAAGGGCCCCACAAAGGCAAAAGTACCTAAGGTCCACAGAAATCATAATGCACAGAATAGTTAATTTTGGGGAAACTGAAAACTGTGCTTCCCTCTAAATATGTGCCCAACCAATTTACGATAGCATTGCCTGTCCTCTGGGATTCAACAGCAAAACTGGATCATTTCTAACAGCTGCTTTTAAAGAACATCTGATACCAGGGGTAGTTCTATACACAGACTGACAAAGCGCAGAAAGCAGAGCAGAGATAGAATAGAAGATGGGAACATTTCGGTGGAAATGTAGTAAGTGAGGTTTGATGAGAATATGGCTTCATGATCAGACAGCACGAGCCTGCCTGAGCACCTATGCTTGATTTCAATAAACATTCACTTTTTAGATGATGCCAGTTTCCTTGACTGGAAGAGTTTTGAAAACAAAAGTTAACTGGCACCTGTGTCTATATTTACCGTAAAATGACTCTTGCAGCATGCTTGATTTTAAACAGACTCACATCTCTCAGGTCACCATAATACATTAACATAATTTTCTACTATGCAGATTTAAGGAAAAGACAACACCATTCTCTTGTTGGAATATGGATAGGTAAAAATCAAGGGGGCACAAAATATTATTTGCATGGAGTTTAAATCTCATTTTCCTTTTAAATTGGGCAGCCTTATTCAACAATTTCTGTGAAACCTCTGAGAGTCCAGTTGTGCCTGTCAAATTATATTAGTTATGCAGTCGAGTCTACCTTCAAGCTATCTAGCCCAAGGCTGACCATGAGACATGGCTGTTCCCCACAGTAATTTTGGGTGACAGCTTTTCCTGAGCTCATGCAAGTCTAGGAGGCAGTTAGAGACCAGAGGTCATTAACACTGCATTTGATTGCATAACATAACATGGCAATAATAGCAAAATATGTGTATATATACATACGGTGGGGGGAGAGAGAAAGAGAGATGGGATATAAATTTCTGTAAAACAAATGCTTTTTTATTTTCAAACTGAAAATCTACAGACTCTCTCCCTGTCTTTCTGTGTCTCTCTTTCCCTCTCTCTCTCTCTATATATATAATGTAAAGACTCCATTGACACTTTTTGTTTTTTTGCTTTGATATCTTCAATGTAATATTTCTGCTATTAATTTGTTCTAGAAAATATGTCCTATGGTGCAGGGAAGGAAATATGTATCTTTATAACATGTAAATTTATGTGCAGTTATATACAAAGAAATGTAGATTTAAAATCCAAAGCTTTCCACTGAGTATTACAAATAAATTTGCTAGAAGAATTTTCAATTTTCAAAAGAGGAGACACCAAAATGTAGTAAATTGGAGATAGGGCCTAAGGAAGTCATTATAAAAACATTTTGAAGTCGTTAATTTTGTCTAATTTAAATGCTAGATGGTCAAATCAGCATGCATCCCTGCCATATGCTTTCCTCAGAGCTATTTTTGATTTGCACAAATGTTAGATGGTTGGAGAATAAACTTAAAAGATGCTTTTTTTGTGGTTGGTGAGGTTGTTGATGGTGCTTAGTGAAGCTGAATTCCAGCTCACCCTTTATTTTTTCTCTTTTCTCTTAGACTCCTTTGCACTTAGGCTTCTTCAGCCGGTACATACTCAGATATACTGCAGAAATAAGGCCATTGCCAGTTAATTAATTAAGTGGCGCCCAAAAGTAGAGAATGCAGGTTTAATTGGAAGGCAAAGAGGGTTAAAATTGTAATTATGATGAATGGATTGTCAGAGATTACTCTGGAGACTGCTGCCTGGTGTCAATGACTTGAAATTAAAAGGTTGAATTTCCCTATATGACAATTTCCTTGTCACATAGCTTCTCCTGACCTGCTTTGTTGAGGTGAGAATTCACCTATTAAATCAAGGCCTTTCATTTAGTTGGATAGATTTTTCCCAAATAAAGCCCTCGAGTAAGCACACCGTCCTGAAATGAATCACGGAAGTTAGTGGTCTATTTTAGTCCTACGTTTAATATTAAATAACAGAAAATGCACTTTAAAATGAACAAGTACGAAAGCAGAAATTTCTATATCTCTCTGAAGATAGACAGCCTAATAGGTTGTGAGGATTTACCAGGTGAAAAGAGGCATGAAGAGAAAGGAAGAGGAATGAAGGCTAGAGGAAGTTCTGATCTAAACACTCTTCTCTCCAGGTTACTCCTATAGAACATAATTAGACAAAAGAACTGAGCGAATCTGTATTTGCCCTTGTAGTTTTCGCTTTGAGAAAACACATACAGGAACCAAAACAAGAGAAGCTTCTTTGTATGAAACTAGTTGAGAACAGCTCACTGACCTAAAGGCTATTATTTCAAATATTAGCAGCTCAGACACTTGAATTTCTCAAGTTCATTCTTAGCTCTGATGCCAGCAAGCACAGGCACAACCACTTTTAAGATACAAAGGCCGGTTACCTCTGCTCTGGGAATCTGACAGGTCTGGGCTTTGCCATATACTAGCATAGACCTTGCTAGAGTTAGTTAATCTCTTTTAATCAAGTTCTCATCTGTGTTCTGGGAAGAATAAGACTGCCTTGATGAGTAGATGATATAACAGATTTAAAGTTCCTAAGAACATCCCAAGCCTATAATAAAGTGCTCAAGAAATAACAGCTTAAGAAGATGATGTGGGCAGAGGAGAAATAAGGTATGACTAGCAACTCAGCTGAAATAGACTACCTTACATTTCTACAGTTTATGAGACTTATAAATTATGATTAGGGGTATACAGAGATTAGATGACTTGTGTTTTTGTATAAGAAATGATACTTTCAATTTTTCAAGAAACTAACAAGTAAAAAATCCTCTCTATCTCTCTCTCTCTCTCTGTGTGAGAGTATGTGTTTGTGTGTGTGTGTAACAGAAAAAAAACATATTTTTTTACAGTTACATACCTGGCTTGCTTTATTTATTTATTTATTTAAATTCCAATGCCTTTAACTCACAGTGTTACATTAGTTTCAAGTGTACAATATAGTGATTCCACAGTTGCATATATTACTCAGTGCTCATGAAGCTAAGTGTAGTCTTAATCCTCTTCATCTATTTCACCTATCCCCCCACCCCCATCTGCCCTCTGGTAACCGTCTGGTTTGTTCTCTATAATTAAGAATCTGTATTTTGGTTGGTCACTCTTTTTTTTCCCTTTGTTCACTGTTTTGTTTCTTAAATTCCACATGTGAGTCAAATCATATGGTACTTGTCTTTCTCTAATTGGCTTCTTTTGGTTAGCATTATACTTTCCAGCACCACCCATGTTGTTGCAAATGGGAAGAGTTCATTCTTTTTTATGGCTGTGTTTTATATCTATATCTGTATCTACCACAACTTCTTTTCCATTCATCTATCAATGAACACTTGGCTCCTTCCATAGTTTGACTTTGTAAATAATGCTGCAGTAAACATAGCAATGCATATAACGCTTCAAATTAGTGTTTTTGTATTCTCTGGGTGAATACCCAGTAGTGTGATACTGGATTGTAGGATAGCTCTATTTTTGATTTTTTGAGGAACTCAAAAAAGAAGCTGCACCAGTTTGCTTTCCCGCCAATAGCACAAGGGTTCCTTTTTCTCCACATTCTCACCAACATTTGTTTTTCTTGACTTTTTAATTTTAGCCATTCTGACAGGTGTGAGGATATCTCATTGTGGTTTTGATTTGTGTTTCCTTGATGACAAGTGATGTTGAGCATCTGTACGTCTTCTTTGGAGAAATGTCTGTTTACGTCTTCTGCCCATTTCAATTGGATTGCTTGTCTTTTGGGTGTTGAGTGTTATAATTTCTTTATATATTTTGGACATTAACCCATTATCAAGTATGTCATTTGCAAATATCTTCTCCCATTTTTTACTGGGGAGAAGTTACATTTTAACTTGCTTTCTTTATTGTCATCTACCTAGCATTTAGCATAGTGTCAGTATATAGGGAATGCTCGTAGAAATGTGTATGTGAGTTTGTGTGTGTGTATTAGATGCATGAGTATGCGTTAAGAAAGAATAGTACATTCCCTTTGGTTTGAGGGTACTTACATGGCACTTTGTGTCCTGACCGCTCTTTAAAATTACAAGAAACAGAGTAGAGAAAGTCATTTTGGTCCTGGGGAAAAGTAGGAATTTTGGCAGACTATGGGTGGGAAACCAAATGATTGGTCTTAAAGGTTGTTGAAAATGGCCTAAGGTTGGTAACGAATCTACTAGTCTTGTCTCAGTGACTCAAAGCAAACTGAGCTCTTCCTATAGACTCCTTTGAATTCAGAAACAGTGAAGTGTGAATGAAGTTTTCTTCTAACATTTATCTTTGCTGTCCTCAGCTTCTGAAAATACTCTGTTAAACATTGTGTTCTGTTTCTCACCTTTTTCACTCAAAATTATATTTTTGAAATTGTTCCATGTTGCTATACAAAGATGTAGCCTATTTATTCTGCCCTTTGTACAGTATTGCATCATGTACATTTACTATATTTAATTCACCCATTTTCTATAGGTTTAAATCCAGGTTGTTCCCAATTCTTGGCCACAAAACAAACTTTCCTCAGAATCTCTAATATCTGATGCCCATAGTGTAGTTCCAATAGCAAATATGTATATAACATACATCATTTCCTAAATTCATTTGACTATGGATTTTTTTTTCTCAGAATCTTATAGAAATACAGTTCTATAGACTATAGTTTGGGAAACAATAGACTAGAGAAGTAATATGGATTAAATATCTGTTTTTTTCTAAGAACGAATAATGCAATATAATGTAATCAATGAAGAGGGGTGCCTGGGTGACTCAGTCGATTGGGTGTCTGACTTCTGCTCAGGTATGATCTCACAGTTCCTGAGTTTGAGCCCCATGTTGGGCTCTGTGCACACAGCTCAGAGCCTGGAGCCTGCTTTGGATTCTGTGTCTCTCTCTCTTTTGTTCCTCCCCTGCTTGAGCTGTGTCTGTCTCTCTCAGAGAGGCATTAAACATTAAAAATGTCTACAGCATAATATTTCAACTGTAGACAAACAACTGCTACAAAGTAAAAAGGATATAGTATATGTTATATGTTGTGCAGATCCTAAAATCTCACTCAGATCCTTTAAAAGTTGTTTTGCTATTATAGTAAAAAAAAAAATAGCAAAAATGATCCATCCAATTATTCTAAAAGCAAAGAGTCAGTGTGTATAATTTGTCAGGAACTATGCTAAATCCTAAAAATATAAAAATAAACAAGATAACAACCTTGTATTTATTGAAGGATCATACTGTTACTTACAGGAGATGACCAGATAATTCAATTATTTTAAAAACAATTTAGTAAATGCATTGATCGATTTTGGACAAGGTACTGTAGAACATTAACAGTGCATACTTCTGGGGGAGTGGATGGGGGTAAAAGTTATAAACAGAGAGAGAGGGAGGCAAACCATAAGAAACTCTTAAATACAGGGAACAAACTGAGAGTTGATGGGGGGTGGAGGAGAGGGGAAAATGGGTGATGGGAATGGAGGAGGGCACTTGTTGAGATGAGCACTGGGTGTTGTATGGAAGCCAATTTGACAATAAATTATATTAAAAAAACAATGCATACTGCTAATTTAAAAATAAATTAAGCAGGGATGATATGGAAGAGTGTAAGGAAATATAAGGAGTATAGGAATAGCATGTTTAAGAGATTGTATGTGAAAGAAAGAAATAGAAAAGGAGAGATGAGGAAATGGAAAGGTGGAAACAGAAAAAAGAGAGAAAATCTGTGTTTGATGCAGAAGACAGACCTTCAAAGGAGGCTTTACAGGTTCAGAGTCACCTGTAAATCAATAATGTCTCTAAGAACGAAGACTAACATTAATAAGTGTGTGTAACTTTAGTGATGGGTTTTGAGTGATGAAAATCCCTAATGTCCCTCAGATGTGAATTCTGAAAGACCTATGAGGTCAAGCGCAGCCACAATGTTATCTCTATATCTTCTGCACATAGGAGTGTGTCTGAAATATAGTTGGTGCCCAATAAATGTTGTATGGGTGAATGGATAAGAAGGGTGATAAGCCTGTATCAATTGGAACTATTAAGACATTCGATGAGTTTTCATTTTCAGCCCAAAGAAAGCAGTGTTGCAGAAATTAAAGAGTTTTGGAATCATGGTGGATTATTTGTAGATGTATGACCTTGAGTTATTCATCCATGATAAGCTTCAGCATCCTCATCTGAAAAACTGAGGAAGAGATTAAATAATTCATATGAAATGCTAATCTCAGGGCAGAGCAAAATGTCTCCTACCCCAAAGGGTAATTGCTTATTGTTCAATGACAAAGTGAATTAATTATGAAAGGGTCATGTTTTAGAGTGTTTGAACTTTAAAAGTTAAAGTCTGTTTACATTTGGTGTGTTTGAAAGTAGGAAGCTCTGAGAAGTTTTGTGAGCCTGAGAAAGAAAATTTTTTCCAAATTCTGAAAGAAGGACAAATTAGATCAGCAGGAAAAAACAAGTTATCACCTATACCACTGACTGACTCTCAAACATAGAGCAAATTTCTTAATTTCACTAGGCCTCAGTGAGATTTGTTTTTAAGACTGCATATTCTTAGAGCAGGTTTAGGTTCCTAGCAAAATTTAGGGGAAGTTATGGAGATTTCCCATGTGCCCTCTACCTCCACACATGAACAGCCTCTCCTATTATCACCCCCCCCACCCGCCGTTAAAATGCTACATCTGTTACAACTGATGAGCCTACAGTAAGACATCATTATCACCCAAAGTCCACAGTTTACATTACTTTTGGTAATTGTTCACTCTTGGTGTTGTGGATTCTGAGTTTAGATAAATATACAATGACATGTATTCAGCATTATTCCATACAGAGTATTATCACTGTCCTAAAAAATCCTCTGGGCTCCATCTATTCATCCCTCTTCCCCAACCCCTTCCATTCACTATCTCCACAGTTTCGCTTTTGTCAATATAGTTGAAAACATACAATAAGTACATAGCCTTTTCAGAATGGCTTCTTTCACTTAGTAGCATGCATTTAAATTTCCTCCATGTCTTTTCCTGTCTTGATAGCTCATTTTTTTAAAATTTTTAATGTTTTTATTTATTTCTGAGAGAGAGAGAGAGAAAGAGAGAGAGTGAGCGAGCAAGGGGGGTCAGAGAGAGAGAGACACACACACAGAATATGAAACAGTCTCCAGACTCTGAGCTGGCTGTCAGCACAGAGCCCGATGCAGCGCTCGAACCCTCGAACCACGAGATTATGACCTGAGCCGAAGTTGGACGCTTAACCAACTGAGCCACCCAGGCACCCCAGTTCATTTCTTTTTAGAATTGAATAATATTCTATTGTCTGAATGTAACAAAGTTTATTCATTCACCTATTGAAAAGCATCTTGGTTGCTTTCAAAGTTTTAGCAATTATAAATAAAGCTCTTACAAATATTTATGTGCATATTTTTGTGTGGACATATTTTTTTTACTCCTTTGGGTAAATGCAAAGGAGTGGGATTGCTGGATTGCATATGAATGTTTACTTTTATTTAGTGACATTGTAGCATTTTGTTACAGAGTTATATTATGATTAATGAGATAATATAAATTGATTGGCAGATTACCTGGTATATTGTAAAGGCTGAGTCAATGTTAATTATTTTTGGTGTCATTATTATCTCATAAAAGATATATAAAACTCAGTTCATTTTCACAGTAAGGATGGAGAAGTTGGTACAGAGGAAACGTCAGAGGAAAAGTATAAAAACATTTGATGATTAACTCTATATGAGGTGTCAGCATCTATTGTAATCCCAGGATGCGCTTGTTAAATTCTTGTTACTCTACACGGAAGGTATACTTTGCCTTGGGCCTCCTAGTTCCCCATACTCCCTTTGGACTAAGTAAGAAGGATAATTTTAAGTAATGGTTATCTAATTATTCATATAAGGGGAAAATACTGATAAATGCACTTCAAATATGAATCATATAAGCCTAACAGCTAGGGTCAAGAGATACAGTGGAAAAGCACTAGACAGGTGGTCTGAAAAACTATGTTCACAGTCTAACCCTCTTTCTATGCATTGTGATCTTCAAGAACTTGGATTTCAGTTTTAGTATTTCAGTTCTCTCAGCCCTTAAATGGGAATGAGACTACCCGATTCGTTACTTAGAGAACAAGAAGAAATAAGAAATGTCATTCCATGATAACAAATAAATCCAAAGTCATCAATCACCAATAACGTCTTACCCAATTACTGTCCTTGGTTTTGAATACATGATTGCTTCAGTACATTTATAGATTTGTGTTTTTCTCTGTTCTCTAATCATAAAAGCACATTTCTTCATTGTAGAGAGTTTTGATAATAAAAATACAAGGAGGAAGCAAAAAAAAAAAAAAAACAAAAAACCTTACTTATTTTTTTACCACCTGGAAATATATCATGTTAAAATTCTAAAATACTTCTTTCTGATATTTTGTTTTTCTGTACATAGGAAGCTAAATCTCTAGAAAGATAAATATATATTTTTAAAACTGATATGAAGTTATTTTTAAGTTTCATTTATGTTTTGTCTAGAAATATCCATAAAGATTACTTTTAAATATCTATACGTTAGCAATATATAATATGGAATTGTGACTTTCTTTTTTCTCCATCAAAATTATGCTTTTTTAAAAAATTTTTTTAAGGTTTATTTTTGAGAGAGAGAGAGAGAGAGAAACAGATCATGAGCAGGGGAGGGTCAGAGAGAGAGGGAGACACAGAATCCAAAGTAGGCTTCAGGCTCTCAGCTGTCAGCACAGCTTGACACGGGAGTTGAACTCATGAACTGTGAGATCATGATCTGAGACAAAGTTGGACACTTAACTGACTGAGCCACTCAGGCGCCCCAATTATGCTGTTCTTATAAAGTTTTGTTTTTTATGGAAATATTTATTATTTTCTACTTGTTGCTTATTTCCATTCTCCACTTAAATAATATATTCAGAGACTATCAACAACATTCAAGCAGGCAGCAATCCGGGGAGAAAACAGTTATATGTAATGCTAGCCTAAGTGTAACAGTGAACTCTTTCATCTTGATTCTAAGCTCTAAGTCTACTTAGACCACTCCGAGGTCTTTGAAGTACCCACTTGGGCTAAAGCCACTCAGAGGGAAACAGCAAAATAAGTGGTTTGAAGCAAGCAAAAATATAAACCTTAAACCTTTCCCAGCTTTGCATAATCATCATATTCACTTACTTTTGACTATATTTGCCTTGAGAGAGGTTAGGTTAACCAAAACTGATTTTCATTTTTATGTTAGATCTTCTGACAGTGACTTCTTAGCACAGAGCTATTTTCATAAATATTTAAATATTTGACAAACGTTTGACAATTCTCAGTTGTATTACTGCGAATCACTTTTAAATAACTTAATGATAATTGTAATGATAACATGGATCTGTTTACTACCTTTCAAAATTATTTTAAAATAATATTTGCTTACATGTTGGAGTAGCCAAATAATTAAATTTTCTCAGTTTTATTTTTAAGTAATCTTTACTGTGTCTGAACTCTCTGCCTCATGGTAAAAATACCCAGATCATACAATCTCTGATCCCATTTTGGCGAAGCCATTGAAGATTCCTCCAAAGTGTCATTTGTCATGCAGAGAGAGGCTTACTCCAGAACCGTCAGTTTTTTTTTATTGAAATGAAAACTGAGTACTTGCTATGTCTTAGACATTGAAAGTGTGACAATGAAGTCTACACAAAGTCCAGTTCATGTGGAGCTTATGCTTCAGAGGGAAGAACTGAATAATGTATAAATTAATAATTTGCTGGATGATGTTATTAATAGATATTTATCATTTTGTAAGAGGTACATTCTCTTTCTTCATTTTGTTAACATATAAATGAACATCTTAATCTCTATATATCATAACATTTAGTAGAATTTTTGTTGGTATTAGTAATGGTTTTTGTTTTGTTTTGTGTATGTATTTTGCTGATTGAACTCTGAACATTGCTGAACAGGGACGAAAGTGTGAGATTTTTGGAGTTGTTCACAAAGTTAGCCAAATTTAAATCATTCTCTATATATTATGAGTATATTGTCATACTAATGTTAACTACAATATGATATATCTGATACATTTTGAAATATACACTCACCTAAGCAGCATATTATAAAAAAGTATGAATGCTAAATATCATGGATTAGCATTTTCTGAACCCTGGAACCAAATTATTTTAATAACAGCAATATATATATGTATATATGTATATATATATATATAATCTCATATATATGAGTATATATATATACTTATATATATATATATATATAAAATCTCCCAGT
The DNA here is from genome assembly GCA_017311185.1 of Proteles cristata cristata. Lineage (NCBI taxonomy): Eukaryota > Metazoa > Chordata > Mammalia > Carnivora > Hyaenidae > Proteles > Proteles cristata. Next base: position 464,884 of record JAESUZ010003631.1, on the reverse strand, counting down.
CATTGAAGTCATTATTTTCATTTTTTACATTCAGAAGTTTATATTTTGATTTATTTTATTCCTGGAAAACATTTCTTTTTATATCTGAAATATGTCTTCAAATATTTTTATTCCCTTTTCAGGAATTTGCTGCACTGACAAAAGAACTCAATGCCTGTAGGGAACAACTTCTAGAAAAGGAAGAAGAAATTTCTGAACTGAAAGCTGAAAGAAACAACACAAGAGTAAGTATAAAACTGCCTCTACTTGGAATTAATTCCATATACAATGCAGTGCCTTATCTCCTGTATACTCACACAAATATAAACATTTTAAAACTTGAGGAAGACTTTAAGCAGATACTAACTCATAGTCTGTTCTTTAAAATAAAGGAGAATATTCTATAAAACTCAAGACAGGAAGGCTGGAAACCAAAATTACATTCTCAACTACTAAATCACTATGTTGCCTTAGAAAATGTTTTTATTCCTTCAGTCCTTTGCTTTATTTGACTTTAAAAAGAAGGGCTGGGTTTCAACAGTGAGTTTCAAACTTTCAAACTGTTGTATTGGAGTAGGGGACCAATACCTCAGAGAATGGAGGTAGGCAGGAGACGTGAGACTTGAGAGGGTATGATTTTCAATTGTGGGGTGATGTGAGGGAGTGGCTGGGCATTGGTCCTCACTTCACTCCAGCAAAGTATTTATTTAAAAAAGGAAAAAAGTTAAAATTTGTAAAACCACTGAAGCAGAACTCTCTCAATTAAGAGAGGCATACCTTTTCTATCTCAGAAGATGATTGAGGAGATTTCTCATTCTGATGTTCTGATTTCATGAAGCTGATGGAGTTTACTATATTCTGTTCTCTGAAACTCCTATATTCTTTCAGTTTTATGCCCTGTGATGTTAAAGTCCAGAATTTGCTCAAAGATGCTGTATTTTATTATGCAAAAGAAAAGTCACTAAATTTCATAAAATATATAAATCACCAGATTACCTACAAATAATAACAGCTTCTTTACTAAAAACACTTTTGTGTGGATGTGTGTGTGTGTGTGTGTGTGTGTGTGTGTGTGTGTGTAATTGATATGTATGTTCAATATGAACATGAAATAGGTGAAAAATATTTTCAGTGTTACAACCTAGCAGATGAGTGCTATAAAATGAGAAAGCGAGGTATAGTTAATAGTGTATTAATTTATGCTTAGTCTCAGAGAGTAACATAAAAATAATACCTCCACAAACAGTGAGCTGTGCCTTTAATGAGTATGCATTGTACGAATAATGGCTATATGATCAAACTCTATCTCCTTATTCTTTAGGGGCCTTATTTTATGGTAAAGATAATTCACACAGCATACACACAAGGAATTGGTTTTCTTTTTTTAAAATTATTTTTAAATGTTTATTTATTTTTGAGACAGAGAGTGTAAGCAGAGGAGAGGCAGGGAGAGGAGACATAGAATCTGAAGCTGGCTCTAGGTTCTGAGCTATCAGCACAGAACCTGATGCAGGCTCTAACTCACAAACCGTGAAATCATGACCTGAGCTGAATTCGGACACTTAAACTAACTGAGCCACCAAGCCCCCCCTCCCACCCCCCCCGGAATTGATTTTCCTTGAGACTTTGATGAGCCAGTTACATGGGCGGCCTCAAAGAACATAACAAAGACAGTTTAGATCATGTTATCTGGTGTCAGATGAATATTTTTCTATTTTTTTCACCCTTGATTTTTAACTTACAATTTTTTATGCAAATTTAAAATTTATTTCTGCCATGAGATTTATTCTGCCCTATTTCACTATTTTCCATTTTAATACTTTAGGCTGCATCCCCTGCTGTAGCACAGTACAGCCAAATGTAAAAGTAGGATCCGGAAGCTGAACATGGTGGGAAATGCAAACTTCTTGGTAGACTTTCAACTAATCTCATATTTAAAATGTGCCAGAAACTCTTCTTTTAGCTGTATATTTCTTCTGTATACAGTTTTTTTTAATTTTTAAAATTTTTTTATTTATGTGAGAGAGAGAGAGAGAGAGAGAGAGACAGCATGATCAGGGGAGGGTCAGAGGAGAGGGAGATACAAAATCTGAAGACAGACTCCAGGCTGTGAGCTAGCTGTTAACACAGAGCCTGACCCCGAGCTCGTACCTATGAACTGTGAGATCATGACCTGAGCCATAGTCAGATGCTTAACCTACTGAGCCACCCAGGTGCCCCTTCTTTATACAGTTTTTCTCCCTATAGCCCTTTATTCCTTCTTAATGCCCTATGAAGGACACATTATAATTATCCCCACTTTGCAGAGGAGGTAACTGCTCAGAAAAGGGCATATAATTTGCCAGAATTCACTCAGTGAATAAATAGAAGAGAAGGGGTTTGAAAGCTAATGCATTCTAACTTCAGAGCCTGTGCCCTTGGCTATGAGACAGACCATTGGCACAATTACTCAAATTAGGTCTATGAAAAAAAAAGCCAAGATTTACAATAGCTTAGAGAAGACATTGCCTAAGAGTAAAACCATTGCAATATGGAGTGAGTGCATCATTCCTTCCCAATTGTGACTAATTTCAGAGAACTAGGCAATAGCATCCACACAATATCCATCATATTACAGTCCACGAGGTCCAGGAGTACCTGCAGCTGGTGCACCTGCAAAGGAACCTTGGAGGATAGAGGAAGTATGGCAATACCTCTCCAGGGATCAAAGTGAGAAAGATACAAATATTAAATTCCATTAGGGTAATAGAAATTGAAGCCATTGATTTTAAACATGACTTTAAACATGAATAATATTTACTTTGAAAACATGAATAAAGCTGGGAACCACTTTTTCTACATTCCATAAAACAGTAGTGTTGGAGGACTTTTGTTGTTGATTAAACCAAGGAAAAAAGATTTATGGAAGCTTCTTTGTCCAAAGGATCAATTATATAATAACTTCTTAAGTCACATAATCACCTATCACTCTCCCCCCTCAAAATATTCAGGACTAATCTTCTCCCTTCCCCCATAATGCCCTCTTAATTTTGTAAAAATATAATACTTTTTAGAGTTTTATCTAATAGTCACTCCTTCTACATGTCTACATATTCTATTTTGTTCTGTTTTGTTTTCCTGCTGTAAACACCTACTTATTAGTCATGGAGAAAGAACAACAGAATTTGCTCTTGGTGTTATATTGTAAGGAAGTTTAAAGTAGAAGTGAGTGTCTCAATTTCCAGTGTTCTGATAACATTTTCTCTCCATGTTGAAGAGTTATCATATACTCATGAATTGAGATAAGAAACAAAGACAAAAAAAGTTCACAAAGAACACCCGTAAGAAGATAGAATATTTGTGTTAATTTTGAGTATCATCAAAACAATAAATGAGAAAATGGCTCTACTGTATAACATGAATGAGTTATATCTTCTCCAACTAGAATACAGAAGTAACATAAGGATTTCAAAAAATGATTTATTGGATATAGCAATTAATAATGATGATCATATTATACTAGCTAGCATTAATTACATGTGAACTGTTTTCTAAATGTTTTGTATATTTAACTCAATTTATCCTTATAGTAATCCCATTATCCCCATTTAACTGATGGGAAAACTAACATATAAATAATTTGCCCCAGGCCACATGGCTTATTAGTGACACATCTAGGGTATCTACTTCTCAGCTTAACCACAAGCTGTATATTTAAGAGACCATATTCCTAATGTCACTTGCAAATCACATGTGATACAAAGGGTTGTGTTTATGAAAAAAGCAGAGTTTGTTCATTTTTTTATAGTTCAATTCTGATGCTCAGTAATTTATTTTGTATCAATCGTGTGCAAATTGATAAATATGAGGTATTTATTTTGATGTCAGAGCTGAAAGTTGTGGCCATTTATCATTTTGTCACTATAGTAACACCTGGTCCCCAGCTCAAAAATATGAATGAATGAAAGATATCAAAGTAATCAGTAAATTCAGCTGCCTCAAGTAATTAAATTCAGGACATCCAATTAAAGTCATTCTGATATTATTGATTACCATGCAAAAGTAGAAATTTCAAAAACTTTAGAGATTACTTACAGAAACATTCAAAAAGCTTTATTTCATATTTTTACACTATAATTGTAGAAAATGATTAAACAAAATTTGTTATTTCTTTTTTATTTTTTTAATTTTTATTTATTTATTTTATTTTAGAGAGAGCAAGTGAGCAGAGGACAGGGGTCAATAAGTAGGGGGGGAGAGAGACAGAGAGAAAGAGAGAGAGACTTAAGCAGGGTCTCTGCTCAGATTGGAGCAGGATGCAGGGCTCAATCCCATCACCCTGGGACCATGACCTGAGCCAAAATCAAAAGTTGAATGGACACTCAGCTGACTGAACCACCCAAATCCCCCCAAAATTTGTTGTTTCTAAAACTTTTCTGGCCATACTCAGGCAAATTATATGTATAGAGTATAATGTATTCCTGCCATTTTTTCAACATAACTCAAATCGACTACAAAACCTTACCATGTTTTGGTAGAATTAATCAGTAAAAAGCTAAAAGAATATTAAACCAGTTATTTATTGTTTCTTAATATCAGAGTGGAGATTTTTTGTTGTTGTTTTGGAACTGTTTTAACTGCTTTTGTGACTGAAGATTTCAGAGAATATTTTATATTATTGGCAGTGTTTTAGAAAGTTGCTATTGCATGCCTTTGAATTAGAAATTGTGATTTTAAGAGTCATTCTTAATGTCAATTATAAATAGTAAAGCTGTAATATCATTTTACAGATCACCAACTAAAAGACTTAATTATCCTTAATTCAAATTAAAGACCTAATTTGAAACATTCCTTACCATGCTCTTACTTTTATTTGAGTCAAGAAATTATACTAATAAACGTTTAAATACAGAGACACCTGCCATTACTAAAGAGAAGATTCCCATGCTGACAAACTTCTGTCTACACTAGTTAGTAAAATCCTTCCAAACATATTTCCTCAATGAGTAAAAAGTACAGTTCAATTGAGAAAGGAAGACCCTAGCCGTTGAAGGCCGGTGAAGATACATTTGCGTGCATATGTACATATATCTGAAAGTGCTTATAGGATATGATAAACAAAAGGGACATATAATTAATATATAACATAACTTAGGACATATGCCTTTCCAACAACTATTGCAACATGAGACTTAAATATTTACAGAGAACTATCGGGAATTGTAAACAGCATTTGAGGTTAGAGGATATTAAGTACACTGAGCACAAAAGCAACGAGTTTGAAGTTTCTCATTTTCAGATGTTAGTGATGTGTTATGTGGTCATATTACAGTAACCAAATTAGTGTACGGGCCAGAATGTATTTCTACTTGAATGCCATTTTTGATGAAAAATAATTTCACACAGGTTGTATTGAATTTAAATGTAATAATAAGTTGTATAATGTTAGAAATTTAGTTCAAAATTTTCCAATGATGCAATATGTACATATGCATATATATGTTTGTGTGCATGTGCGTGCGTGTGTGCGTGTGTATGTGTGTGTGTGTGTGTGTGTATACCATGGTTATTTAAAATGAATTCCATGATAGAATTAATGGCCATTTATGCAGTCCCTGCAATATTTTGAGTACACCAGAGTGCCTTCTGCAAGATTTGTTAAATATTAAACAAAAGTGTACTTCCTAGCAGAGTGCCTGGGTGGCTCAGTTGGTTGAGTGTCCAACTCTTTTTTTTTTTTTAATATTTTTATTTATTTCTAGGAGAGAGAGAGAGACAGCATGAGCAGGGGAGGGTCAGAGAGAGAGGGAGTCACAGACTGAAACAGGCTCCAGGCTCTGAGCTGGCAGTCAGCACAGAGCCCGACGCGGGGCTCGAACCCATGAACAGCGAGATCATGACCTGAGCGAAAGTCGGTCGCTCAACCAACTAAGCCACCCAGGCGCCCCGAGCGTCCAACCCTTGCTCATGTGCTCTCTCTTTCTCTCTCTCTCTCATATCAAAAGGGAAAAAAAGTGTAGTTTCTAGCAAATGTGTATAATTAGTAGATTATTAGTGGTATTTTATTGAGTTCCTCTTTATTTTTCATTTATTTAAATTTGTAAGCTTCAAAGCTATAGATATATACTAGATTTGAACATTTTGGCCACATCCTCTTGGCTATATAACTTACATTTATCTTACTTCAATTCAACAAGTGAGTATTAAGCATACATTCTACAGAATATATTCCTAAGTATTTAGGAGTATTCAGGGTGAGTTAAATTGTTAAAACCTTAAGAAGTCCGTTTTAAAGAACACATTATTTGGTGTTATTATTATATAGATGAGAGTTCCTAATTGCATAAAGCAGTACAGCTTAACTGTATTAATCAAGAAGACATTAATTAAGGAATATAAGAAATCTCTAAATAGGGGCGCCTGGGTGGCTTAGTCGGTTAAGCGTCCGACTTTCGCTTAGGTCATGATCTCGAGGTTCGTGGGTTCGAGCCCCGTGTGGGGCTCTGTGCTAACTGCCAGCTCAGAGCCTGGAACCTGTTTCAGAGTCTGTGATTTCCTCTCTCTGACCCTCCCCTGCTCATGCTGTCTCTCTCTCTCTCTCCTAGAAATAAATTTAAAAAAACACTAAAAAAAAAAAAAGAAATCTCTATATATAGCTTCCATATACAATGTCTAGGACCATATTTCCTTAGCCTTGTGGGTTTTCCTTACATTCTTAGACCCAGAAACGTGCAGCCTCTGCTACCACCTGTGCCAACAAAGTGTACCCCCATGCCTAGCGAGTTTCCTCATCTGGCTCCCTTCAGCATCTTCCCTATGTGGGCAGCTCTGGTCGGCTGACTCTTAAGTCACATGTCTGTCCCCTAGTGGTTAAACATGCCTGCAAAATGTTTTTTTGAATCCAGTTTTGGGAAGATGACATTCAGAATGCAGAGAACTGTCAAAGATGGAGAGTATGTCCAAAAAATTGGGGCAACCACAATTACTATGCCTCCACTACAATTTTTGTTGTAGTCTTTTCATATCAAAATTCTAAACAGCAGCAATACTGATATCTATCCAACAATACTTAGACAAAACCAAAATCACCTTTTCTCAAAAGAGAAAGTCCATGCATGTAGCTACATGATGAGGGTTCTTCCACGTGTACACTCTTGTTCTCATTAAATCTCCATCATATCTTAATATTCTGTAACCTATGGACGACTTTAAATGTTAATCAGAATCAAATATTCAATATAAAATAGAGTAAAAGTGAGAGTAATTTAATATATATCATGCATATATAACAACAAGAGAAGAAGATCCCCCTTTCTCCAACTGGTCAAAAAGTCCTGCTAGCAATTATAAATTCCAATTCTAAACCTAGATTCCTGGACCTCTGTAGATGAACTGGTATCTATTCGTCACTGTCTCTAAGTACATAATTTCAGGATGATATCTTACCAGGGTAGCACTGAGTTATCTCTAAAATTGAATCAAGATAGACTCTTCTCTGGATCCTTTAATCCTTCTATAGGATCATCTGCTTCTGAATGATGTGATAATGTAGTGAAACCAAGGCTGATGGTATCAGTCAACTGAATTACCCCCTTCACTGTAAAATATGGGTTGTTTTTTGTTTTGTTTTTATTTTTTTTGTTTTTTTGTTTTCTTTCTGTTTTTATTTATTATTATTTTTTTTTTTTGGTCAGAAGTAATGTGTATATAACTAGACTGTAGTAAAAAATCTTGATAAGATGATATTGCTAGTAGAAGCATACCCATTAAAGAAGACAATTCCATATCCAAGAGAAAAAAAAACATTTATTAAATTAAGAAAAGATACCCACCCCTCCTTGATGGAAGGGATTTGATGTAATTTGCTTCAAGGTGACTAGCCTGGCCTCTAGGAGGACTGTTACCATGTCAGGGGTTCAAGACTGAAAGCTGCAGCTGGTTACTTGGCCATTCAGCTGTGGTGGTAACCCTATCAGCCTTAATGAGTACCCCATTTTGCCAGGTTAAAGAATAACTTCTATCCCTGAAACCATGGTCACTTTTATTTAAACCCATTCAGCAAATATTGTGGTGTTCAGAAGAATAGGCTGATATCCACGAGGTGAAGCATTTTTGTCTAGCAGATTGTTAAAAGCCTCTGAAAGAGTAGTACTAAAGAATTAGTCCTACATCAGAGATAATATTCAAGAAATTTGATAGTCACTGTTCCTCAGTACTGTTAGCATACTAAATGGTCGCGGGTCCTTTTAGAGAAGATCTTCTGATTAATCGCTTCATAATAGACCACCCCTAAATTTAATATCAGGACTACATTTTACTGTACTTCACAGATTGAGTGGGTCAGGGATTTAGAAAGGGCACAGTGATGATGAACCTTTTCTGCTCCATAATCTTTGGGCTCCCAGCTCCTATAATTTGATGGCTAGTGACAATGATATGCTGGTAAATGATTTTTTTTACCAGAAAAAAACAAAAAACCCCACTAATTTATATTATTTGGAATTCCCATGATTTTACTACTCCCATGGTAGCTAACTTCAAGCTACCAACATGATATCACTGAAAGCTGAGAAAGGAAACGATGCACAGTAAAGAACCAACCTGTGGTATTTCTACCTTCAAATGCAATAGCAGTAAACACCCCAAGGAGCATAGATAATGGTGAAATACTTGGAATTTTATTAAAAACTTGGAGTTTAGTAAAATAATTAGGAATTAATACATTTCGAATGTTTATAATTATAGGCTTACATAATTTAAGCTTGAACAATAACTGTGTAACCACTGGCTCACAAAATTCCTGAAAATTAACAATCCCCTCTAACACACTGGTATGGGCCAGTGTCAGCACACCATTTGCAGGGGATAACTCAAATACCTGGACTTTGAAAGGTCCCCCTGGGAGCAAGCTATTTCGCATAGGTTCTAGGGCTCTGTGTGAACTTAACCCTGTTTATTTCTCCAACATCATCTGATGTTAGCCTTTTCCCAACAAACTTTGCTCTAACCATGCCAGCTTACTTTCTATTCCTTGATCTGCCCTCTGCCAGGAGTTTTCTTCCTCGGGCTCCTCATTTGGCCACCTCTTTCTCATCTTTTAAGTCTCAGTTTCAATATCATCCTCTCAATGAAACATCAGCTTAGTGCTCTATGCAAAGTATGTCTCTCCTCTTTTCAGCTCCCGTAACTCTCTATTTGAGGGTTAAGTTCATAGGAAATCCATAACCTACGTGAAACTGCTTGAATTTAACCAATGCACACATGTATCTGTAGAATTCAAGACAGTAGAACACCATGAATATAATCAGAGATTGAGAAATAAAAGGAAAGCTCTTCAAAAACATTGTGTCATTTCATACTAAAGAGCTATTAATATAATTTTGACCCTTTAATATGATCCCTACCTACTGGATCTGTATACATTTAGGATCTCAGCTATTTGTGTTTTTCTGTGCCGATGCATGACAGTTTTCTGACACTTGGAACCATAATTAGTGATGGTGAATATAGAGAAATTAATTTATTAAGAATTAAGAAAAGTGATACTAACATGTGACACTGAATCCAACAATGACATTGTGAAAACCAAAAATTTTTACTACTTCAGAATGTGTAAGCTTTAAGAAAATTCCTGCAAAAAAAAATGTTTTCTTTATTTCTTTCCATCCCGGTATCTTATATCTGCTTTTTCCCTTTTTTGTTTGAGTAACTTCTGCTTTATTTTACATAGATATTTGTTAGCCTATACTCTTCAGTACCCTTCTGAAAATCTCTCACATAAAACTTCCTGGTCATGTATTGTTCTTCCCTGACCAAAATTTTAATAACTGAGAAGTTAACCCAGCAGCTATTTTTTTTTTTATATTTTTTTCAGGTATCTTTGTTTTTAGCAGCAGAACTCCCTTATTAGACTAAACAAAGGTGAAGTCCCAATTCACAAAACATTTTTAAATTTTTTTTAGGTTTATGTATTTATCCTTAGAGAGACAGGGATAGCATGAGTGGGAGAGGGGCAGAGAGAGAGGGAGACAGAGAATCCCAAGCAGGCTCTGCACCATCAACACAGAGCCCGTTGAGGGGCTCGAACTCACGAAACTGTGAGATCATTTCCTGAGCCAAAACTAAAAGTTGGATGTTTAACTGACTGAGCCACCCAGGTACCTCACACAAAACCTTTAAAAGTAAACTTTCTTTGGGAAATGTTAGAGTGTAGGTCTGAAACAGACCGAAACACTGTTCACTGGCCTTTAATGGCCCCAGAGGCTACTTTGGGTGAATGTATGTCCCACAGTAGACCATTTAAAAACCTCTTTTCCCAAAATGACTATTGCAAAATCTCAGTTACTATATTCCAGTTGGTTGCATGTATTTTTCTATTATGTAACCTAAGAATTAATTGTGAATAAAACCATTAGTGATTTTCACTATGATTTTTATAGCAACATGTGATTATAATGATTACTATAATCACTATTCAAATGTGATTATCACTATAATCACATTCAAAACAACATGATTATGCTCATTTCCTTCAACTCAACAATTTTTAATGACCAAATGTATACTAACTTAGTTTTGACTTTTAATACTCTTTTAACAAAATCATCATGCATTGTGCGATGTTCTTCAATAATTATTCTATTTGATCACACCTGTTTTGTGTTCTATTTCTAATGAGCTCATGCTGAAATTATTAAATTTTCTAAAAGGATGAATAAGAATTTACATTACATTTTTTAAATGAGTAATTTTGTTATATGATAGAGATGCAATTTCTTTTAATGCAGTTTATGGACCTTGATTTAGACCCAGGTTTGTGCTTCTTTGCTACTACCTGTGGTAAATCTGAGGTTATCATGAGATACTATGTAAACTTGCAGCCTTTTCAGGTAGAAGTCATTCACAAGTAACTTGTGTTCATAAGATAATTGCATTTAGGGTAATTACCTTTTCTGTTAAACCCCAATAGCTGTTACTGGAGCACTTGGAATGCCTGGTGTCACGACATGAAAGGTCGCTAAGAATGACGGTGGTAAAACGGCAAGCCCAATCCCCCTCAGGAGTGTCCAGTGAAGTCGAGGTTCTCAAGGCACTGAAATCTTTGTTTGAGCACCACAAGGCCTTGGATGAAAAGGTAAAGTATTTAGAAAGGATTATTACAGTTTTATGTGTCAATTATACCTCAATCAAGGTGAAATTAAAAAAATAAAATACACTTCAGCTACCAATTTTAAAGAGTTCTAGTATTGATAGAAGATTTCCGGCTTCACTGTGCTTTCGTCATCAGCATCGAGCTCCTTGCCTTCATCCATGACTCAGCTGACTCCTGACGTAAATGAGTGCAGAGAAACACATTTGAATTATGGGAAAATCATTTTTATCAATGCAACTGGATTGTTGTGTGTATATCGGTAATACTCATAACCCTGGTTTTTTTAATACCACTGAATCTGTGGCTTATCAAGTTACACTTTTATTATGGTGCATTATGGTCCTAGTCCAGATGGCCATTTGAAATTTAATATTGTCATTCAGTCTCCCTCTCTCGCCCACTCTCTTCCTCCCCTCCCGGTCCCTCTCTAAAATGCATGTCTATAGATCCCAACACAGGAAACCACTAACTGACAATTCAGCACATCTTCAAGTGTAAATTGGATGTATACTCTGACCTTTGGAGGTTGATATTATAAGCACACATTTTTTTTTTTTTTGATCTCTGATATCTTAGTTCTGAATATTTATTTTTGGAGAGTCTCTGAATGTAACAGCATAAAGTATCAGCGGAGAAAACCTGCTTTAGGTCTTTTTTTAAAAAGTGGCAGTAAGCTTCTCTTAGCTGTTACTCAAGAAACTTTTACTGACATAAATAAGCCAATATGATGATAATATCCTTTGGAGATTAGTAAGGCTTATCACATGATTTTAATTTTGTGAAATGTTAGAGAATTAACTTTTTAAAATTAATAAAGCTTAGGATTTTGTAGAGTGGGAATTGGGGCACTTCATCAGAAAGTACCTGACAAGTTCTGAGTATTCAAATCCAAATGAGGGATTATTACCCAGTTATATCTAGGTTTTAAGCATACAGATACTTGTGCTCTAGTTAAAGTTTATGTACATATATACTTTTATCACTGGTCTTTCAGATGTTCTTAGACCAGAGGATTATGTGAAGTATGTGCATAAGGATAACTATAATTCTATTTCTAGATTGTTAAGAAGAAATTGTAGCTTTTTTCATTTTAGCCATGAGAGGAAAATAGTTTATGAATAATTTTAACTAAGATAGAAATTGATATTATATAAAGATCCTTAATTAATATATCATCAATATAAAATATCAATTAACCACTTAATATGTTTAATGTTTAAGTTCATATTCCCTTTCTTATTACAAAAGTACACTGTTAAGAATTTACAAGACTTCATATTTCTGAAATATCTATTATATGTGAGACAGATATTTGGCACACAAAGATAGATAGATTCACATGTCAGTAACAGGTGATGTTAAGACACAATATGTACAATGCAATAGGGAGCCACAGGAAAAGTTGTGACTAATTCCACTTGAGAAAGTGATAAAAAAACAATTCAAGAATGTCTTCACAGAGGTTATATAGGACATTTGGTCTGAATATTAGAGAATCTATAGGGGTTTTTTAAGCAGAGTAATGAAGATACTCTGAGAAACAGGGTCTATATATAAAATAACCCAGATGTTTAAGAAGAACATGGCCTTCCCAGAGAAAATGTAATAGTTTTGAGTGCCTTAAATGAAAGTGCTTGAGAATGTGTGACTGTAGAAGTTCCTTGTAAGCACTCCCATATCACTTGAGGGGTATTTTATGAAAGAATGGATGCAAGGAGGTAAACAATATTCAAGACAAATAACCTGATGGGTGTGAGTACATTTAAGAAGAAAATAGTTGTACAACTTAGCCCAGACAAATGCTGTAATAGTATGTACTGACTCACCGGAAGTGCCATGGACATTGGTTAGTTCATAGAGAACTGAACCGATTATCTGCTAAGTATTGTTGAACAGTTTAAAGGAAAAGTGTTATGAGCTTGGATTCTGGAGTTGGACAGATATGGACAAGTGACTTAACTTCTCTAAACATCTGTTTCCTCTTTTGAATGGAGAGCTAATAGTACTTAACTCATAGAATTGCCATCAGGATTAATTGTGATCTGATGTGCAAAACTCTTAGATGGTACTTAGCATGTGGCAAGTGCTCATTGAATGTTAATGAGCATTACTGTTAATTTGAATAAATTTCAGCACTTGATAAAACTTTCAAACTAAGTAAAGATGTTGGTGTTACTGTTGATCCACATGCTTGTTTCAAATAGCATTTTATTTAATTATTGAAGGACTAATCTGTGCTTTTATAGATAGTCACCCTAAGAATAGCTCAGCTACTCAAGAGGCTAGGGTGGTGGGGAGACAAATTGCATTCTAATTTATGAACTATGGATGTTGTGTTATAATATAGAGAGATGATCAGAAGAAGATAAGATGCAAGTAACCATTTCTTGAGGACAAGACACTACCAACTTTACTATTCAGGGTAAAGTTACATACAAAAAGCTAAACAAAGTATAAAAAAATAAGCATAGCTATGGATGATTACAATGACTGGCAGTCTTCATTATTAATGTCCTTATTTATACATCCACTGGGTTGTAAAATTGAATTTTCCTTATTAGCTAAGACTGACAATAACTTTGAATGTCACTCTCCAGCATGCTTACCAATTTGGGGGGCTGGAGGAATGTTAAATATACATGTGTTTTGCAATCACTCAGATATCATTGACTGGTTTTTCATTACTTTAAAAGACATATTGGATATGCCTGGAGAATATAAGCAAAAAGAAAACAGCAAATATATGTGCATTCCATATATATTTCTGTGGTCTAATATCATATTGCCAAAATGAGATTTGAACTTATGGTCTAAGGAAATCTCTTTACAATGTTTTCTGTTATAGGACTGATAATTCCAAAATGTAACCCTGCCATACCTTAATTTTAATTTGGAATCACCAATGTTTCTCGTCATCCTGAGACACATTATTTGGGAGGAATTATTTTATTTTAATTCCTCAGGGACAAAATCTATGTAGCCTTGAAACATATTTTGGGGAAAAATTCTTTAGTCATTTTTCATATCCTTATGAAGAAAATTGATATAATCAAATTAGAAATAAAAAACTTCTAGTTGTACATAAATATTTTAGAGGTTATGCTATAGTTCAATAAATAAAATATCAACAGGTATGAACTAAAAGATTCTACAAACAATGGATTAATTGAATGTGGTTATTTAGTAAAAAAATCAGAAAAGATTAAGTATAGAGCTAAGGATATCACCTGTGTACTTTCATTTAGGGAAAAAATTAAAATTGTAATTTTTATGCCATATCAATCATGTCTAGATAGTTACACAAGTACACCATATCCAACAAGGAAAATAAAGGTAATTATGTCATTCTGCTGGTGCTGTGCTTAGCTAACAATAGCAAAAAGCTAAAAATCTTCTCAGAGATAATATTTTTTTCCTATTAATACAGTTTCAGCTATGTAGACAAGGTAAAATGTCAGGATATTTTTATGGCTTAGAAAAGTTACTCCTTTGAATCCTACCTTTTTTTTTGTCTTATTCAATTTAGCAGAAATTAGTACAAGATATATTAAATAAAGAGAATTATTTATTCTAATATAAACATGAATAATACATTTATCTCGTTATGTATTGATATTTACCACACCAGTTTTTACATTTACAACTACTTTAAAATATATTCAGAAATCATTTTTATTTTCTTGTAGAGACAGCTTTAAATTCATTACTTTGTGGGTAATATAATCTCAAGCTGTAGAAACCATTCTAAATTTATTAAGGGGTTATTCTAGTTTCAAGTTGCTTGATAAGCTTAATGATTTTTACCCCCTTGAAGATTTGCTATAATGAGAATAAAAATGCTTAACTTGTGGTAAATAAGAACCATATTATAACAATTTTTGTGATGATCAGTTTAGCAAAGAAAGTCAGGAAGATATTTTAACCTATAGGATAGCTAAGTTTCAGCCATTCTTTAAATGATTTGAAGGACTCTTTTCGAAACATTCCAGTGAATCAGTACATCTTAAAATAGGACACTTACCTCTTCACGGCAGTGTAAATGTGATAGGATCAATGTTGCATATAGTGAGATTGTTAACTTATATTTTGACAACTTCATATTGCTGTTCTCATCAACTAAGATTCTTAGACCTTTCTCACTCAGAACACCCATACTTTATAGTCGGTATTTTAGGAAGTGGGTATATAACTTGACAGTCAACCCTGTTAAATATCAAGCACGTCTACCAAGATTTTTGTTGATATCTGTGTTCCATGTATCTGCAATCCTCCTTATTTTCAGCCTTCAAATATTTGCTTCTTTTACATCTATCCAGCACTCTCATAAAAAAGTATTCTCCAAATCAAATAATCAAAGACTTCCTTTCAAGCAGCTCTTGTTCAGTTATGAATCACTCTTAGTTTTATGTATTTTAATGATCAATTGTATATTTGTCAAATAGCAATGGTATGTGCCAGGCCATCTAGCACACCTACATATCATTAAAGATCCTGTGTAATTAATTATCTTTGACATCAAATATCAATATATGTATATTACTAATTTTCAGAGAATTTGAACGTAACTATACATAATTCATATGAAACTCTTCTCAGTTATTCTTTCTTACTCAAGATACATTTCAGTGTGAAGTGCAACCAGCCACCTGAATATGTATCAGTTGTCAATATACAACACAAAAATATAATTGATATTTTTAAAATTTCTAATTAGATTCTAAGTTAATAGGATATTAATGGGGTTTTTTGTTGACTAATTGGAAAATAATGTTATAATTCAATTTTAATTATTATGTGAACTTTTAAAATATATTTTATATATTTAACCTATATTCTCACTTAAATCTTATCTTTTTAAAAAAGGGAAATATGATTCATTAAAAATACTGTCAATATATTAATAAAATATTAATAAAATTAGAGCTTATTAAATATATATTAAAATGCATACTAACTGCACAAATACCATAACAGTCCTATGGAGGGAAAAAGAAATATCTGTTAGCTCTTAATCAAAAATTCACCATGATTTGCATCTGAAGTTGAAGAACTATGTATTTTGTTGATTCTTTTGTAAGGAAAATTAAGTCATTGTAGATATTCATTTTAATTCCAATTAAATTTGAATTCATTTTAATTCAGTCAATTTCCTTTCTCTGAATTCCTTAAATTTTTACATGATAAAAAGTACCTATTTTTTTTAATATATGAAATATAGAGCATATCTAAAGATCTGAACATATAATAACTAAAATAATTTTAGAAGTTCTAAGAAAGCAAGAATTAAAAATCACTTCTTTGAGTTCATTTATTTATGAAACATTTGTAAATCATAATTATTTTCAAATCATAAATATTTTCAAACTAAATGTGCAGAGTATTCACTTCTATAAAATATTATGGCTTAACCTTTGTTATCTGGAAGCTAATTAGGAATTCCAGAATAATCAAGTAGTTTCCAATCTCTCAGTAACAATATAAACCTCCAATTAACACAACTTTATGAGCAATAGACAGTTTTCTTTAGATTCTGAGAATCCTTTATGAATTTATTCATACCAAATGAATCTCACATATTAGTTTTTAAAAGTAGAAAGAAAGTTTTGCCTATATCTCGTACTTAATCAGTGAGTCTTTTTCAGGTGAATTCATAATATATTTTTGAACTTTGCCTCCACTTACTATGAGTCAGAATTAAGAATAAGCAGGTCTATCTCTTTCCCCATTGCAAAATCTGTCATTGAGACACTAAAATGACTTGCTTATAAGGAAATATCTTGATACAGAGATGCTATAAGGTGACAATGTATTCATAGTATTTGTGAGCACTTAGGGCTATGAATAAAAATTTACCGAATGCGACTGTCTTGGATAATGTTAATGATGGATTCAGCACAGTGTAACATGTATGGGATGTACATTACTGCACATATTTTGGTTTTTCTTCTAGGTAAGGGAGCGACTGAGGGTTTCTTTAGAAAGAGTCTCTGCACTGGAAGAAGAACTAGCTGCTGCTAATCAGGAGGTAACATACCAAACTTTCTCCTCTTTTGAGGTGTAATATCACTAACATTATAGCCCTTGTGTTTCACGTCACTTTTATTAAAACTGTCACAAAAAATAAATTACATTCTGTATATGCCACTGAACAAGGTGTGTTGAAACTAGTTGCCAGAGTCATGTTTTCTGCTTTCTGGTGATTCAGATCTGTCACTTAAAGATGAAAAGAAAATTATCAAGCACTAGAGACAAAGCGGCTTAGCTTAGAAAGACTACAGTCAGAATGCCAGTCCTTTCAAAGAGTAAAACACAGCTCCAAAATTGGAAAACATGTCAGATATCCATTAAACTTAGAAAATGGTTAAGTCCTTGGAGACATAAACATACTTCCCTTAAGGTTCTTCTTATTCTTATCTTTTAAAAACATCATGCCCATGTTTAGTGGCATCATTAAATCCACTTCTCTTGCTCTCATTCATACTAAGGTATTATAACCATCTCTGAGATTTAAAAAGTTTTTTTTCTTTAGAAAAATTGACTTATTTTGGTTATTAGTACACAAATAATTTGGGTCATTATATATCTATAAAAGAGTACATTAACATTTGTAAAATAAATAAGCAATAATCTGTGTAGGCCACTAAAATAACCCCATCTCTTTCTCTCGTCTCTGAGAGAGAGAACACATATAAGGCTACTTATAAGGCTACTTTTTCCTCCAGAAATTTATTCCAATAAGGTAAATATTGGCATTGCTAGTTGGACATACTAAAATAATTCTACAAAATCATCTTACTTTTAAATAATTAAATATGTGGAAGGCTAATGTTATTAATTATAAGTATTGTCAAGGCATTCTTACTAAAAGGAAATTTGCATTTACATTACACACACAAATACACATTTTTAAGCCATGTTAAAATTTTCATCTAGAACAAATCACCCTGTTGTTTAAAATAAGCTAAACCAAATAAACAAGTTTAAAGTCTGCCTTTGTTTGTTCTGGGTTTAACAATTTAAACTTTAGAAAAAATAGACTTTTAACTGCAGAGAGAATCAGTTCTATGTCAACTAAATGTTAGCAGTGTTAAAAACATAAATGGTGGCATAATACTTAAAAAAATAATAAAGCTTTTTGGTGATCACCAGATCAGCTTAATAAACTGGATGGCTTTAAACAAACAAACAAATAAAACAAAGGAAAATAAGAGATTGGTACATCTTAGTCATCATAGAAGAAAAGAACCTTTGAGCTAATGGATGATGATAAGAAGAAGTCAGTCTTTTTCTGAGAAAGAATAGATTTTACCTATAAAGAAGGTATAGGCATTCTTGTAACCTCCAGAAAGACACTATTAAATGCTTATTTATTTTGTGTTTTATCATTGCTAATTTTGATTTTCACATATGTTTAAAAGTACATTGTTTCGGGTACATCCCTCAAAATATTTTACCGCTAAGGGTAAAGAAACAAACCTTCGGCAACTACTAACATAAAAGCTTCGCTTATCATACAGTGATAAAGCTTCTCTCTGTCATAAACAAAGGTGAGATGAGACCCCTTGGCCAAAGTATATATGCGGCAATAAAAATATCCCTCAAGTTCAAGTAAGGCTCTGAAAATTAGCTCCAGAAATGGCAACTGAATATTTCAATGAGATATGAAATGGGAGAACAACACTTGAGGGAACCAAAGTGGAGGAGAGACTTTTGACGGTTGTCTTAAACATTTTAGCCTTAAATTTTATTGTAGTCTCTTGTAGGCAGCATGGTCCATTTGATTCTTGTATGTAGATTAAATATATTTTAAATCATTAACTTTATTCTACAATTACTGCAGCCCTTCTGAATGCTTTTTGTTTTGTTTTCAATAATTTGTATAAGAGGAAAGTAACTGCACACTCATTATTAACTTCAATACATTTTCTTTTTGTTGTTGATTTTTATTAACTTCCAGTTGACTTACCCAGAATCCTACATATCCACAGATGAGGAAAAGGATAGCAAAGTTATCTTAGTTTTCTAACAATAAATTGTTTATAAATAATTAATGATTTTAAGAGAGAATGCATGGGGAAAAACCATCCTCCACTTCATAATGAAACTTATATTTCATTTTGAAAATCAAAAATAAAAGAGAGAGAGAAATCAGAAGACACCTGGAGAGTGAGTTCTTAGATCAGCAGTTGGTACATGAAATCTCTTAGAAGCAAGGCACCATGTATTGATAAGAAATATTTAGAAATCTGAAAAAATAATTTTGGAAAAAAATTATACTATTGGCAGCTTTGGATAGGGGAACTAGATAAAGTTTGAATATTTGAGGAAATAATTGAAGAAAATATTTTAGAAAATAAAGGAGGATTTTTTTATTAAAAAAAGAGAAGTATTTAAGAACACATCCTTAAGAACCAAACAAAAATAATGTAACATACACAGAAACAATCAGGTACTAGAACACAACTCTGCATATGGCTAAAAGAGCAAAGTGTTGGGGAAAATTTCATTTGATGCTTCAGATTTTAAGTCAAAATTAAAATACACTTAAAAGTGTCACTTATAATTCAATCTATGCATTTCCTGAGTTCATATAGCAAGATTGACAAGTGAGGATACTGCATTATTAGAATCTGTTTGATTCCTGAGTTTCTGGTAGTGATAATAACCATCCAGATAGCAAGGAATTTATCGAAACTTTTTCCTGAATTATTTCAGTTCCAAAACTCAGAAGGGAGAAGTTAGAGAGCAAAGGTTAAGACTGCAAGTGATACCTTGATATATTCATACATATATATGTATCCATAGAGTCTGAGAAGATAATAGAATGGAGGTTATTCTGTCATCATTATATTATACATATATATTAGCAGAATAATACTAGAAGTTCATTACTGCTATTATTTTATAGATAAACCTAGAGAGGTTGTCTCCTAACATGTCATTCTCTCCTGCTAGAAACTGTTCTTGTTTCTGAACTTGTCTTAACTATCTATTCAGGCAGTTCTGATTCCTACACTTAACTGTGGCTATAATCTACCCACACTCTTTACTCCCTTCTTTTTACATATACATTAAAACCACTGTAGTTCAGGACTTCATAAATTCTCACCTGGAATGTTACAATAGATTTTTATTTATTCTTGTCTCCTGTCCCTTTCTGCTATATAATTCTCCAAGGTTAAACGTGCTAAGAAAAGCTCTAATCATAGGGATTATTTTTTATAACATATACCAGTATGTAATATATACTTATATGTAATATATATCATTAATATATTACTAACATAATGATATGCTGTATTAACATATGTTAATAATATAAGGATACATCAAGAATCTCTTCAATGGTCCTAACCTACAAATCTAGCTCTTAACTCTCACTTACTTCCCTGACTGAGTCATTAGGTCTTGTTAAAATATAGTATTCACTGTTTTTGAAATCAGCCAACATTTTCCTGCATCTTATGCTAATGACTCTCTTGGAATGCTTCCACAACCCTAAGTCACACACTGACACAACCCTAATTCACACACTGAAACTATATTTCCCAATTTAAACTCAAGTTGAAACATTACCTTTTTAATGAAATATTTTAGGGGCACATGGGTGGCTCAGTCGGTTGAGCGTCCGACTTCGGCTCATGTCATGATCTCACAGTTTGTGGGTTCGAGCCCTGTGTTGGGCTCTGTGCTGACAGCTAGCTCAGAGCCTGGAGACTGCTTCAGATTCTGTGTCTCCCTCTGTCTCTAACTCTCCCCTGCTCACGTTGTCTCTCTCTCTCAGAAATAAATAAAAACATTAAAAAAAAAAAAGAAATATTTTATGATTTCTTCCCAACAATCATCACTCCTTAGTTAAAATTGCGAAAGCGTATTGCTTCAGCATATTATGACTGTTCAACAACTATTGGGGTTAATTATATATCTGTCTAAGCCTAAGTTGTTAGTTCTTTGACAAAGTGGACTGCATCTTGTTCATTTGTATTTATTGTATTCACCACAGTGATACAAACCTCATGATTAATACATATTTGTCAAATTTCATTGTATAGAGTTTGTTCAAACCAGTGTTGCCACATTGTTCCTTTGCTATGTCTTTAATATTAAAGTTAAATAACCCTAGGCATGCTCAATAAACCACAATGTATTGATTATATGGATTAAATGAACAAGATGTTTGTCTTTCCAAATACAATTATTGAGTAACCACCAAGTGCAGAAAATTCCAAGTCTCTGACAGGAAGAATAGAAAAGAAATAAAATGATAAGTGAAACATAATACAAATTTTCATGCAATTTGCCCTCAAGTGATGAAGACAAACATTTAACATAAGTAAGATACAATGTTGTGCAAAACTAAATAAATGAAAAATAGAGGCCCATAAAGCAGAGAGAAGAAGATATTTATTCTGAACTGAAGAATCATAGAAGTTCACCCTTGAAGGAAAACTATGATTTGGCTTTAAAACTGGGGAAAAGCATTTCAGGCTGAGCACAGTGTATGGGCCAAAAAACAAACAAACCTGAAACTGGCTGTTTCAAAGGATGATGTTTTGTGGGTAAGGATTTAGGTGTGAAAAGATGTGGGAGTAGAAAGTAGGGTTGTGGGGAGGACTCAATTTCAGTGGTCCCCGAATGCCATACTCAAAGTGTGGAATTCATACTTTATGAAATGAGAAAGTGTTGAAAGCTTTGTTTTGATTTACTTTTTGTTTTGTTTTGGTAGAGTGAAAACCACTGAAAGTATGTTCCTTTTTTATTTTTATTTTTTGTAAAGTGTTAGGTTAGAGTGGAGTAGAGCTCAAAAGTTGCCATGATTGGCATGGCTGGCTGATGTAATTATCTGCTATGTGATTTTGATCATGACACCTCAATTCCACAAAGATTGAGTGGGCATCTTCTGTTTGCCAGGCAATGAATTAAGAACTAGGTATCAATATATTAATAAGACTCAGACATTGATAAATCAGTAGTTCTCTCAAATATGGGAAATAGACATGTTACAAAGAAATTATAGTGGCAAGTTATTATTTATGAGTATGGAGTTTTAGTTTGGAAATGTGAAAAAAGTTCTGAAGATGGATGGTGGTATAGCAATGGCATAACAATGTAATTATACTTAATGTCACTACACTTTACACTTAAAAATGGTTAAAATGATAAATTCTGTGTTACGTACAGCTTACTACAATAAGAAATTAATTATAATTCGATATGACCAATGTGAAAATGAGAGTAAGTACAAAGTTTTGTAATATTCCAGAACACAGTAAGCAACTGGATGGGCATAAAGGAGGAAAAGCAGATGTGTTATAAAGGTTTTCCTTGAGAAATTTTGCCATTTGCAACAACATGGATGAATCTTGAGGCATTGCACTAAGTGAAACAAGTCAGACAAAGAAATACTGTATGACCTTACTTATATATGTAGAATCAAAGACGTCAAACTCATAGAAATAGTGTAGATTGGTGGTTGCCCAGGCTGGAGGGGGAGGGAGAAATGGGGAGAGGTTTGTCAAGTATACAAACTTTCAGTTATAAGGAATAAGATTAGGGGATCTAGTGTACACCATGGTGACTATAGTTAATGATACTGTATTGTATACTTAAAATTTGCTGGGACAGGAGATGTTAAATGTTTTTGCCACCAACAACTAAAAAATGGTAATTATGTGAGGTGATAGATGTATCAACTAACCTATTGTAGTAAACATCCCAAAATAGGTACATGTATCAAATTACTGCTTTGTATACCTTAAACTTACACAATGTTGTTTGTCAATTATATCTCACTAAAAGATGGAAAAATATTTCAAAATATTCCTAGAGGGAAAAAGAAATTACCTAGAATTTGAAGGGTGACTTTAAAGAGCTTACCGGATGGACTTGGAGGAGAATAAGGGAAGCAGCAGGAGGAAGGATGGGGATGAGGCTGCAGAAAATAGGCATAGCTGGGTAGGGATGGCTGGAGCCTGGACTTCCTTTATAGACAACAGTAAGCCAAAGAAGACTTATCAAGGAGGGAAGAAATGTGATCAGATTTTCAATTTTGCAAACCATTGCTACCTCCAAAAATTAAAGGAAAAAAATATATGATAACCAAAGTACCATGTTTATAGTTCAGATTTTGAAAAATTACTATGATTTTTTGAAAGAAACAAGAGACTAGTGTCAGAAAATATTGAAGTGTGTAGAATAGAGGTATTACCAAGTCTGGCAATTTTTATATTCTTTTAGTAATGGAAAATAATATAAATGAAAGAATCAAAGCAATACTGTAAATAAATATATATACATAATAAAAATTTGCTGTCATTTTATGCCTCCTTGAATAGCCACACTTAGGTAGATTGTATTGTTAATGTTGAATACATTTTCTAGGCCATTGTCCTAAAATAGTGAATTCAGGTTATTTAGACACAGAAAATACAATAAAGCCTTTATTCCTTGCAGAATATTTTTGTTACTGCTTAAAATTGGAAAACCACACACACAAAAATGTACAATAAAGGGAAGTGCAAAGAAGAACAAATAGAATTACTTCCTAACAATGTGTTCTCTTTTAGCAGAAGCCCATGTACTCTTAAAATTATTTAATTAAATGAGACAAATGGATTATTTAGAAGCTACAGTAAAAACTCAATTGACAGACTAATTTTCGCTGAATATATAGGTGTGCTTATTTTAAAAGCTTTTCTACATTATTGCATTATACATAAAAAGAACTGGCATGTTGAATTGTAGGCTGAACTACATATTTTTTTTATATTGCTTTCATTCGGTGTTTGTTTGTTCCAAGCAGTGAATTTACCAACTTTCAATTAGAATTTTCCTAAGGAAATTAGCATTTCATTTCACTTCATCTATAACCAGCCTTATCCTGGGAGTCTGATTTCCTAAGGAAAAATTAAAGAACTTTCATGGACAAATCAAGTATTTGCATTCAGAATTTTGGATGAGAATGGTGAGAGGAGCTAGAGATAGCAAGCTCACATTTGGGGAACTTATAGGACCATGGACTGTGGCCATTGCTTTAAGTACATTACACCATTAATTCATCAAAATGATGCATTGCGTTGAGATGAGAACCAGTACTCTGTGGAATACATGGAAATGAATGGAAACAGTGCATAGATGCAGGTAAAGGTAAAACCTACCTAAAAAGCAAATAAAAGTCTGGGAAGAAGCAATGAGAGATGTGAGACTCAATTGAGTCAAGAATTAATGAAGCAAAAGAAGGGCACCTGGGTGGCTCAGCTGGTTGGCGTCGACTTCAGTTCAGGTCATGATTTCGCAGTCTGTGAGTTTGAGACCAGTGTCAGTCTCTGTGCTGACAGCTCGGAGCATGAGGCCTGTTTCAGATTCTGTCTGCCTCTCTCTCTGCCCCTCCCCTGCTCACTCTCTGTCTCTCAAAAATAAATAAGCATTAATTTTTTTTTAAATGAAGCAAAAAAGGTAGAAGAAGAGAGAAAGAGGGGCTCCTGGGTGGCTTAGTCAGTTAAGCGTCCGACTTTCGCTTAGGTCATGATCTCGCAGTTCGTGGGTTCAGGCCCCGCGTTGGGCTCTGTGCAGACTGCCAGCTCGGAGCCTGGAGCCTGTTTCAGTCTGTGACTCCCTCTCTCTCTGACCCTCCCCTGCTCATGCTGTCTCTCTCTCTCTCTCCTAGAAATAAATTAAAAAATATATATTTAAAAAAAAAGAAAAAGAGAGAATGAATTTTAAGTGTGAAGATTGGAGATGGCCAACAGTGTCAAATGTCTCATGAAGACATAAAAGATTATGTCTAATATAAGGTGATGAGATTTACAATTAGGTCTCTGGAAATGTTTGCAAAGACAGTTTCAAGAAAATGAAATGGAAGGAGAATAGCTGTAATGGGAAGAATTTATGAGTTAATTAGAAGTTTAGAAATGGAGATAGTGAGTAATATTCTTTTGAGAAGTTTGGCAAAGAAGGAGAGAGGAAGCTAAAAGCTGAAAAGGTGGGCAATATTGAGAGATAGCCTATTTAAAATGCTTTCAGCCAAGGAAGAAACAAAAAAGAAGTGATTTTTGATGGGCACCCATAGTAGAAGATGGGCATGGTTTCAAGATCAGTTGTAGGTAGTAGAACTCTTTCCTCTGAGAAATGGAGAAAGGAGAATGGAATATGTAATGTAGAGATGAATGAGGAGTTTGACTTGGAGGGAAAAGAAAACCTAGGCTTTTATCAGAGATATTTTTCCCAAGGAAATAAGGGTTCTCTGCTAAGGGAGGTGGGAACAGAAATACTTTTTATGAGCTTAAGTAAAATGAAAATAAGACAATGTAGAATATGGCAAGAAGCCAGGAAGACTAAATAAGGAGTGGGCACCTAGCTGGCTCAGTTGGTTAACTCTCTGACTCTTCATTTTGGCTCAGGTCATGATTTCATATTTGGTGAGATTGAGCCTTGTCTTGGGCTCCGGCTGACAGCACAGAGCCTGCTTGAGTTTCTCTCTTTCCCTGTCTCTCTGTCCCTCCCCGACTCGCACTCTCACGTACTCTCTCTCTCTCTGTCTCTCTCAAATAAATAAATAAACATCTTTTTAAAAAAAAAGACTAAACAAGGAAAATCTCTCAGAGGAGATTCTCAGATTCTCATTGAGTTCCCCAGTGAACTAAAAATTGTTGCTTTCCACAACACTTACCAACTGAAACAACATGGATTCTACCATAATGTTTCTGTATGTAAATGTGTGAAGTTTTATTATTCATCACAGTTTGAAAGGAAGAAATAGGAATATGAAATTGAAATTGTTTCAGATGACTTTGACCACTTTGAATAAATCTAGAAGTGAAATGTTTTTCTAAAACTTGACAGGGGTAAAAATCAGGAAGCATCTAAAATCCACAAGCAACTTAGCTATATTTAAATAGTTGGAAAGAAATTTTGTAGCTGAAGATGATCCAGAAAAATGTAGAAAGTGAGAGAGCTTTAGTAAAGAAATTTGCTTTGGGGGAACTGATAGCAATACTCGTCTAAACTTATGTGATCATTTGTTTGCAGACTTAATGAAATGACCAAGCTGCCAAATTAAAGCTGCCATTTCTATGAGTGGAAAGCTTCAGATGTAGAATTAAGAGATGACTGTAAAAGTTCTTGAGTTATTTCAGAATCATAAAACTGTTTATTATTTATCTTGATAGATTCTGCCAACTACTGTTTTTTTGGTTCTTTTCACTGTCTTTCCCAGTTCCATGAGATGAAAGTCTATTACTGTCTTTATAAAAATGATTAATCTTACAACAGCCTTCTAATTTCCTGCATGTTTATGTACTCCAGGTAGCCTAATTTGGCTGATTAGCTTATTTCCATCATTAGTAAATGGATGAAACTATTTTCATCATTAGTAAATTCAGTGACCAGTTTTGAATTAACATTCTCAGAGAAAGTCAAATACAAGTTTTTTCTGTATTTTATTAGCATTTGAAGCAAGTCATCATGGCCAAACATACCTGAAAATATTATTTGTTTAATGACAACAACATTTGCATAAAGTAATGACATCTTGCAGCACCCAACTTCTGTCCCTTGAAGACAATGTGAAACTCTCTGATGTGACATTTTTAGCTTGCCTTCAAACTATTACGACTTTCTGATAGACTCACTTATTGGAAAGTTATACTTATTGGAAAGTAGGACTTGTATCACTTTGGGTTAGAAAATTGTGTCGTTCTTAATTGATTTTATTCCATGGAATAGTTTAATAATAGTTGAATGATGCCCTTTTTTGTTTTACAATGGTAAACTCAGCATTGTCAAACCAGTAGTTATTCACAAAGACCTGCAATTGCTTATTATGCTTCTAGATTATCCTTCATGATGATACTGTATTGTAAAGATAAGTATAAATACTGTAAATTGCTCATGTTATTATCATCAATAGAAAAATGTCTTCTTTGCTGTTGATAATTGTACTGTTCAACACAAAGAATCTTTCCCAAATAAAAGGAAATCAAGATGTCTTATGACAACATATGTTAAAATGCAGCAATGAAAAGAACTAAAGAAATTGCTGTTTGCTACCCCCCTCTTTTTACTATTTCCAAGACCTGTGTGAGGCAATTATTTAAAATATAGGTTAAAGTTGTCTCCTGTTGTGTATGAAACATTTGAAGTCTGTTTGCCAATCATTTTGACTCTTTTTCCTGTTTCAGTTAGAACTTTTCCTTGATGGAAGCATAGAATTTGTTTTTCTTGTGATATTAGGGTTGGCTTTTTTGTCTTTCCATATGGAGATTATGAACATTTTAAAAATCTTTTTATTAATAGCAAGATCATACTTGATATTAATACTGGGTCATAAGCATCATAAATTGACCCATTTTATTTTACTCATATGTTTACTAAGGCATTCTTATTAATTTTAAAGCTGACAAATTTGAGGAAGATTGCTTATCTTTTAAAAAATGTAAAAGGAATACTGAAATTTAGTGGGAGACAAGGTAGAGAGGGAGAAAGACTCCAACTGAGTCTTAGAACATTACTTTCTAATTTCGTAACTCCTGGTGATTTATATACTCTCTCTGCAGCTCAGTTTTCTTATCTTTGAAATCAAATACTAATATATTTGCAATCACTGTATCTTTCAAATAAGGCATGATATTTGGATGAGATTATATACGAGGGAGTACTTGGTAAACTCAAAGGACTAAACTTGCATTGCTATTCCAAGGCTCAGAAGGCTGATATCAGCTACTTATTAGTTGAGGAGATGAAAACTATTTTGTTGACAATTTGAACTTGATGATAAACAAAATAACAGTACTTTCTTTCATACCCAGGACTAAATCTCTTTTTCTTGAATAAATAAACATTTATTCATAGGATGATTGTGTAGCACAACATGCATTTTAAAACTTGCTTTGCAATTCACTTGTTGATGCAATTGATAAGAAGAACAGCAGTCTACAGTTTTTTTGAGAGATGATTGTGTGCCTGGCACTATGCTAAGCACTATATATCTCCCCAAACACATGTACACATTTTTCAGTTAATCATCCCAATTAATTTATGAGAGAAGTAGAAATATTACTAGCATTCTGCAAATGAGGAAAGTGAGACTTAGATAAATTAAGTGAATTGTTTTGAGTGTTATCACTAGTCAGCAGGAATCCAGAGCCAGGATATCTGACTCTAAATTTGAGTGTTTTACAGTAGCCACTAGGCTACATGGCCTTTCTCTCATTAACAAAATGTCTTTATGTATGAAAACTGTATTTTTATTTTTTTTTATTTTTTTTAAATGTTTTATTTATTTCTAGGAGAGAGAGAGAGAGAGAGACAGCATGAGCAGGGGAGAGTCAGAGAGAGAGGGAATCAGAGACTGAAACAGGCTCCAGGCTCTGAGCTACCAGTTAGCACAGAGCCGGACGCGGGGCTCGAACCCACGAACCGCGAGATCATGACCTAAGCCAAAGTCGGACGCTTAACCAACTAAGCCAACAGGCGCCCCGGAAACTGTATTTTTAAATAAACAGTTTGCGTTCTACCAGTAACTTAACTTCATCATGATCATGTTTGTTATATTCTTATGGATGATTTCAAAATTCATAGTTTCATTATATTTACAGAGATAAAGTGAGGTGTTAACGTACTTGATAAAACGTATATTAAATCAACTAGTTAAATTAGTCAACTTTTAACTGTGGAATATTTAGTTGAAATTAAAAATTAACTTTGTAGAAAACATTTAAACATCTAGATATTTGCAGTAATTTGGATAAATAACATTCCTGGATTTTGAACTTTGCATCGAAGTGTTTTTCTTGGTGTAGACTTCAGTGACTTTGACTAGTGTCCTGAGGCATGGCAATGTTTTGTTGGCCCATATGTTTTCAATGTAAAAAATGTGAGACCTCAAATTATATTAAAGAATTTTGGAGGGTTTTTATAGCACTTCTTTATTCTCATTTCATTTTTGTCAGGGAAGAACAAAAAATTTTAAATGTTGAGAAATTTGGAAGTTTCAAATAGGTGAACTTTGAAACATTAAAAGGAAATGGATGGGGGTGCCTGGGTGGCTTAGTGGGTTAAGCTTCAGACTCTTGGTTTCAGCTGAGGTCATGATTTCATGTTTTCATGAGTTCTAGCCCCACATCGGGCTCTGAACTGTCAGTGCAGAGCCTCCCTGAGATTCTCTGTCTCCCCCTCTCTCTGCCCTTCCCCAACTCACATTGTCTGTCTCTCTCAAAATAAATAAATAAACTTAAAAAATGTATTTTAAAAGGAAAGAAAGGAAATGGATGGGCAAAAAAGATGTATGAATTGCTTTAATTTCTTTTTTTGTTTGTAATAAGTAATTTGTTCATGATTTTACTTTTTAAAAACGTAATCACAGAAAACATCACAAATTTGATCAGCTAGCATTTACCATATGCTCTTTGTCTCTATTTAGGCTGCTATTACACACACTGGATGGCTTAAACAACAAACATCATTTCTCATAGTTCTGGAAGCTAAGGAATCCAAAGTCA
Source organism: Proteles cristata cristata (assembly GCA_017311185.1). NCBI lineage: Eukaryota > Metazoa > Chordata > Mammalia > Carnivora > Hyaenidae > Proteles > Proteles cristata. Next base: position 435,277 of record JAESUZ010003631.1, on the reverse strand, counting down.
AGGTGCTGGCAAATTTGGTGCCTAGTGAGAGGCCACTCCTGGTTCAAAGATGGCTGTCTTCTCACTGTGTATTCACATGGCTGGATGGGCAAGAGAGCTCTCTGGGTTCTCTTTAACTTTTTAAATGTTTATTTTTGAGAGAAAGAAACAGAGCACAAGTGAGGGAGAGGCAGAGAGAGGGGAGACACAGAATCCGAAGCAGGCTCCAGGCTCTGAGCTGTCAGCACAGAGCCCAGCAGGGACTTGAACTCATGAACCGCAAGATCATGACCTGAGCTGAAGTCAGACAGAGAGGCCCCTCTGAGTTCTCTTTTATAATGGCACTAATCCCAATCATAAAGGCTGGTCTCTCATGAACTTATCACCCTCACAGGCCTCACCTCCTAATACCATCACACATGGGAAAGGGGAGAAGTGATTTCAGCATATGAATTTTGAGGGGAAACAAATGTTTAGAACAGCACTGAGCCAAACTGAAAAGTTCTTAGGTTCGGTCCCCCACAAGACTGGCCTCACTTCTGACCCTAACTACAAATTCAAGGGGTTTGAGAATCCACACTCAGATTCAGTAATTCACTAGAAAGACTCATAGAACTCACTGAGAGTTGTTACACTTACAGTATGTTTTATTACAGGGAAGGTATATAGATCAAAATCAGCCAAGGAAAGAAATGAATAGGGCAAAGTCTAGGAGGGCTTCAGAGGCTAAGCTTCCATTGTTCTCAGGATGCCATTACATTTCTAGAATTGGTGCATAACAATACGCACAGAGAGCGCTACCTACTGGTAGTAGGATTTCCATAGGAGGCCTCCAAGTCAAGATGCAGAACCTTCTATATCATGTGATTAGTCTTTCTGGCACAAATGGCCCCCAACTTAAGACCACTGTATGTATGTCCCATCCTAGGAACTACTGTGTCCAGACCTTGCCCTAAACAAAGACCTTCCTAGAAGGCATGGCATAGATCACCTCCTAAAAGCTGAGGGCTAGGCCAAAATCTTTATTATACAACAATAAATTATCTTAACTTTCTTTTTTTTTTTTAACGTTTTATTTATTTCTAGGAGAGAGAGAGAGAGACAGCATGAGCAGGGGAGGGTCAGAGAGAGAGGGAGTCACAAACTGAAACAGGCTCCAGGCTCTGAGCTGGCAGTCAGCACAGAGCCCGACGCGGCTCGAACCCACGAACCACGAGATCATGACCCAAGCGAAAGTCGGACGCTTAACTGACTAAGCCACCCAGGTGCCCCATTAACTTTCTATCTTAATTGATGATTTTTACAAACACTAAGTGCTGATAATATTTCCTTATTTGGTAGCATGTTGGTAAAGCAAGTCTGTTATTTTTCACCCAGAAAACACTACTAGTGGGATAAGGATAGTAACTTATAAGGAGGATCAGAATATGTGTTGAGAAAGTTTTGTAACAGAAAAAACATGAGAAAGGGAGAGAGGGGAAAATGTAGTCTTTTAAGAGAAAATTGCAAAACAGATTATAGTGTCATTAGAAATATTTTGGGACACCTACTGTTTTTGGAGTAATTAGGCTGAACCAAACAGTAAAGTGGTGCTTTCTTTTTACTCTCTTCAGGCAGATTCAGTCACTTACCTCTCCTCTCTACAGGTTTATGGATCCCCACATCATTAGATAACTGCTGTTAACAGTGAAAATTTATTGAGATCTTGTTATTGCCTCAACACCTTACAACCATTTTAAAGATGCAGAAATATGATCCTTTTAAAGCTTGAAGTAACTCACCTGAAATATACAACTAGTAAATTATTGAGCCACTACCCTTTTTTGGAGGGAGGGGTCCATTCATTTTTTCAAATCCTTACTTTTTAAAACTCTTCATAAGGTTGGCTGATTTCCAGAAATGTAGCTATTATCTATCCAAATAATTATATGGATTTGTACCCTCACAAATGTTTCTGTAAGCTTTTGTACACTGAATAAAATAGCTGGGGAATAAAATAAGTTAATACTATAGTATTAGAAGAAAAGGAGTCTGCTGAAGCTCTGGTCCTTTTTTAAAAGTCAATTATTTCCGATATACAGGATTCTGTCAACAAAAAGGATAAATAAATGGAGAGGAAATAGACAATAGTTGATAGTTCTCAACCAGCATCACTTATAAAGCATTTGAAATATATAAATGTATCTAGAAATTCTTATCCATTATTAGCATGAGACCTGGCTATCTTCACTTTAAAAGGAAAAAGTGTAATAATTGATTCTGATGTTAGCCTATGATTAGAACTAGAGCAAGGATATAGTAGAGAAAAATCGTGGGTTTTGAAGCAAACAGACATGGGTTTGACCTTCTAGCCTGCCATTTATAAGCTACATGATTTTACATGAGTCAATTAACATATTTTAATGGATATTTATGTTTAAGAGAAAGACAGAGACAGACTGTGAGCAGGGGAGAGGCAGAAAGAGAGAGAGAGGGAGACACAGGATCTGAAGCAGGCTCTAGGCTCTGAGCTGTCAGCACAGAGCCCAATGCATGGCTCAAACTCATGAGCTATGAGATCATGATGTTATGCCCGAATCGTGAGTCCCCAGAGACCTTCAAGGAGCCAGCACCGATACAAGAACAAAAGGGTGTTTATTATAAGCTCGAGCAGGGACTCACCTGTCTACTGGTACAGTGGCAGCAAAGTGAAGCCCCGAAGAGTGGCAAGCAGGGTTTTTATGGGGGAAGGGCAAGGGTGTTACTATGCACACGTTGTACGTTTTGCATCATTACATAAGCACCAATCATAATTGTACAATACTCATAGTAACAGCATAGTAACAGTTTTGACCATTCAGTATCTGTCAGGCGTCCGTTACATTTGGCGGGACCCAATCTTGACCTTTGAGAGTCTTTTAAAATGACCAATTATGAGGTGGGCTCAGAGAATCTATGTGGGGCTTCTGCAAGTGGTGATTGATTGGCAAGTTTGTGCAAAGTAACTACCTGGAGTTCCCAGCCCTGACTCGTCTCCAAGACCACAGGAATGTTACACATTTCTTTTGATTGGCAGATCTGAGGGTGGTCCAAGGGTGGCTTCTGCTGAGGCTTTTCCTGGAACTGGGACTACGTGCAGCCTGAGGTTGTTTCTAACGGAGGACTTAATTTCAGGCTCCTCAATGACATGAGCTGAAGTTGGACACTTAACTGACTGAGTCACCCAGATGCCCCTAAATTTTTTAATGAATCAATTAACATTTTTAAACCTGGGAGTGTCTATCAGTAAAACATGAATGAAATCAGCAACTACTTACAAACCTTCTGTAATAATGAAATAACACAAAGTAAAAAATCTAGCACAATTAATATAACAACTACATAGTAAATGATTAATATACTGATAATCAAAATGGTGAGGATTCTTACTTTTCTAATGAGAATAATTTGGGAGATATATAGAACTTGTTCCATGAAGAAATGATTAAAATGCTTGCAAATGCTCAGGACCCTTCTTCCCAAAGCTAGTTAGAAACTCCGGGGATATGATTTGGAAAATATGACTAAGTTTCACCTGAAAATTTTCTTATTAGCATGGTGAAAATACTATATCAAGTATCAAACATAAGGTTCAGAGGATAACATCTATAGGCTCAATGTGGGAGTATTAATGGGTGCAGAACAAAGTCCTGAGTTGCTGCAAGAGGATGCAGATGAGATAAATGTTTGAACCAACTTATGCTCAGGTCCTATTTCCTAGTCATCTGGCCCATAACCCAGTTCTAATATGCATTCTGATTTACATGTGTGACTAAGCTAACATCAAACCCTGAGTCACCTTGCCTTACTGGTGAGTTGTGGTAGAATAGTAAGGTCCATCTGTCCAACATGACCACTTTACAGCAAAATATCCCATCTAACATGGTGCTGCAACCAAGGTGCTCTACTATCTTTGCACACTTCTGACCATAGTAACAGAAACCCTAACAGTTATTGAATTTATTGCTGAAGGCCATGCTCCCTTTAAATTTAAAGAATCTTCCTTCCATTTATCTCAGAATTAGACTCATCACAAGGAGAGTGCATCATCTTAGACATACTTCTTGTAACAACCAAAGTAACTAATTTTATCTATGTTAAAATATATATGTTATGTTATGACATATATTGAGTTTATATTCAGTATAGTGCTTCTAAAATATACAGCTGGTACTAAGTGATAACATCCATTTGTGCAAGTTGTTTTTATCCTTTCTTACTGATAGAGTTTATCACAAATGTTATTGACTCAAGCAACACACAAGCACAATGACTTTGCGTTGAAGTGCCTGCCATAGTTGTCATCACTCTAGCCAGCAAGAAGGGGATTAAGACGTATATAAAAATAAATTTCAGGAGCATGATAAGGAAGAAGCACACATGATTTTTGCTTGCATCCCATTGAACAAATACTCTGAGCTGTAAAGGAGACCAAGTGCATTTTCTAGTCAGATGGCTATATGCAGAAGTTCTATTGCTAAAGAATGGAGGAATGGATATTAATGTGCAACAAGGAGCCTCTAGAACACATGGAACATAAGGAATGCTTGGGGAGCACCTGGGTGACTCAGTCAGTTAAGTGTCCAACTCTTACTTTGACTCAGGTCATGATCTCGCAGTTCCTGAGTTCAAGTCTCACAATGGACTCCATGCTGATAGTGCAGAGCCTACTTGGGATTCTCTTGCTATCCCTTTCTCTGCCCCTCTCATGTTCTCTCTCTCTCTCTCTCTCTCTCTCTGTCAAAATTAGTAAGATAAACTTCAAAAAGTAAAGAATGATTGAGATTCATTAGTAAATTGAATAAAGTCATATAAAAATATGTACACAAATATCAGTAACATCCCCACACTGACAGTAAATAAATAGAAACAAAAAGTAACAAAATCAAGGGGCATTTGGGTGGCTCAGTCAGATGAGCATCAGGCTCTTGATTTTGGCTCAGGTCATGATCCCAGGGTCATGGCATTGAGCCCTGGGGCTGGCTCCCTGCTAAATGTGGAGCCTGCTTAAGATTCTTTCTCTCTCTTACTGTTCCTCTCCCCCCCACTCATAATGTCTCTATCTCAAATTAAAAAAAATAAAATTTAAGTAGCAAAATCAAAATAACAAAAATTGAAGACCATAAAAAACTATTTATCAGAAATGTACACAAGAATAATAATTTAAGATCGTATTTATATTTATCAGAAACAACATTCAACATTCACTCAAACATTTATTGAAACAACAATTGTAACTAACTATTATAGAGTACCTAGAGCAGCCCTCTTCTAAGTGTTTTAAGCATTTTGACTCATTTTATTTTTACATTAATAATCTTTGAGGCTGCTATTACAAACATAATTTTTTACAGGAAAGGAAACTGAAGTACAGAGAAGTTAAATAACTCATGTAAGTTTATCCTGTCCGAAAGTGACAGAACCAGAACTCTATGTCATATTTCATGCTGTTTTTTAAATGTTTTTTATTATTTATTTTTGAGAGTGAGAGAGATGGAGCACAAGCCGAGAAGGAGACACAGAAACAGAGCCTGACATGGGGCTCAAACTCTTGAACTGAGAGATCATGACCTGAGCCGAAACCAAGAGTTGGATGCTCAACCAACTGACTCACCCAGGCATGCCCTCCCCACCATTGCAGTTTTTTAAGAGAGATAGGCATGCGCTACTACATCAGGGATCAGCAAACTTTTCTGTAAAGAACCATCTAGTAAATATTTTAGGCTCTGTGGGCCAGATGGTCCCTGTCACAACTACTCTACTATTGTAGAGTGAAAGCAATCATAGACAATCATGTAAACAAGTGAACTTGGCCATGTTCCAATAAAAATGGATTTATGGACACTGGAAATGGAATTTCTTATAATTTCTGTGTGTCACAAAGTATTATCCTTCTTTGATTATTTTTCAACCATTCAAAAATGCACAAACCATTTTCAGCTTGCAGGCCTGACAAGAATAGGCAGCCTGAGGGCTGTAGCTGATGACCTTTGCAGTGGATGATCACTTAAGTCCTGTCCTGGAGGCTCACTGTCACAGGCCTTCAGCAGCTTTTCCCTGGGCCTGCCTGTCTCGACCTGCACAAGAGACAAGACAAAAACCCTGAATTGAAGACTTCATATGCACTGATCCTCAAACTGAAAGGTGTCAAATGATCACCTGGAAGTATATTCAAATTCCGATTCTTTAAAATGGCGTCTACATGGTTAACAAGCATCACAGGAGACTGATGCATGTGAGTTTGAACCGCTAACAAGAACCCATACATAAATATAACATAAACATAGAGCACAGAACCCGTAAACTGGAGATTACAATTAGATAAGCAGCTCAGTGGAAACCAGTAGTCACCAAAGAATACCAGATATTCTGTGAAAAGTGAATACTCGGGAGTAGTTAAAAGTTTGTGTGGCCAAATGGGAAGAAAATGACAAGTTTAAAACCCTCTTCTATATAGAATACTTAATTGGGTGCTGTGAATAAATTCTGCCCTGAGTAAAGAAAGGTGAGGGCAAGAGAGGAAAGGAGCAAACGCACTGCACATGGGAGCTGTAATCTGCTGTGAGAATTCACTTTCTTCCTGAGCCATTCTGGCATCTGCTAGCTCTGTGACTAGAGGCAACTTCCTGTATCCTCTCTGCCTTAGCTCAACTCTGATAATGAACTTATCAGGTTGTTTGGAGGTATTAATAAGTTAATCCAGGTAAACTGCTTAAAACTGATTGGCACCAAGTACTTTTCAGTAAATATTTTTGATGCTGATATTGATCTTTTTAGCTGTGATACTGTCCAACTCCTTTTAAAGATTATTTAACTGAGGTCCAGAGTGATGGAGTGTGTGTCCCACAGTGGGACGGACTAGGTAAAGTTTGTTGTGGGGACAGAAAAAGGTTTATCATTCATCCTCTGTAAAATTTATTTATTTTTTTATCCATGAAAATAAAGTATAAAGACCATATAAGTTCTGGTCCCTTTCCATTCTGATATTTTGTGATATTTATACATTAAAAAATCACATAAAAATTAAATTGGAATGTGTGCAAAAGAGCCATACCACATGATTATTACCATTAGAACTCAAGCAAATAAGTACTTTAAAAGGAATTATTCAGAATAATGGGTTTAGTATGCTTCTTTTGTTATTTCTAAGGAAGAACTAAATGAATAAACTCTTTGTATTGTTCTGGCTTCCTTTTTTATATGCACGAATGCCTAATGGATATTGTTTCTGCTTTCTACATTTTCTCAAGTACTTTTCAAGCACTTTGAAATGCTTTTCTTTCCCTCAAGACTTTCCCTTACCATACCAAAGCTAAAAAGAATTGTTTCAGGACATGGTTTATAATTTTGTCACTTCTGCCCTGATTGGGGGCAGGGGGTGGGGGTGGGAAGGGAGGGGCAACTAAAAACTCAAGTGTGTATTCACTGTGTTAGCCTTGCCTGGCTGAGGATGTCAGATCTAATAGTGCTTGAAAGGGATTAAATTCCATCTTCAGAAAGGTTACTTTCATTTACTATTTTTATGTTTCCTGGCTGTCTCTCTTTTTTACGTGTTATTGAGGTATAATTGATATACAAAAATTGCACATATTTAATGCATACAGTTTGATGAATTTGGACATTTATGTATATACTCATTAATATCATCACCACAATCAGGGTACTAGAAATATCCATTTCCTCCAAAAATATTTATGTTCTCTTGTTGGTTTGTTTTTGTTTTTATTTTATTTTTTTGTGGTAACCCTCTGAATGTACTAAATCTCACCTCTGATCTCAGAAGCCAGCAGGGTAGGCACCTGATTAGTACTCAGATCAGAGAGATTAATTTTCATGTGACATTTTAAAAGATTCAAATATTTGTTGATGGAAATACAGTGTGTTTGGATTATTAAAGTGGAAATTTTATTCTAAGTGTTTTTGATGTTTATTTTTGAGAGAGAGTAAGAGAGAGAGAGAAGGAGAGACAGGGCATGAACAAGGGAGCGGGAGAGAGAGAAGGAGACACAGAGTCAGAAGCAGTCTCTAGGCTCTGAGTCCAATGCAAGGCTTGAACTCACATACCACAAGATCATGACCTGAGCCAGGTGGATAGTTAACCGACTGAGCCACCCAGGCACCCCTGGAAATTTCATCCTAAAACATCGAAAAATTCCTGACAGCAGATGAATCACTCTTGAATAAACAGATGACAGAAATTTGTAGATTTACCTTTATTAGCTTAATAATCTATATTTACTCATGGTATTTTAATAGTTCTTTATGTATAATTTAACTAAAGCAGAAACTTATTCATGTCTTAACATAGTTCATAAAAATAAACATTTATTCAGACTTTTAAAGTCAGGCTGTTATTCCCAGAGCCTACTTGCTATCTGTAAACTAATCATGTTGAGACCCATTGAACCATGTAGTTTGCTGTTACTCTCTTCTCAGCATGACTTGGTCTCCTCAGTTTTGCTTTTTTTTTTTTTTTTTTTAATTTGGAGGGTATGGGATAATTACTGCAGTCAGTTGTCTTGCACTTTGCTTAAGACCAGTCAAGTCAGCATGTTTTTTGCTTCTTATTTTAGAGAAGTGAAGGGCCTAGTCAATGATTATGGGAAGTATCTTGAAGAAAGGCTTTGTTGAATGCCAAAATGTCCTTTATGATAAGGCAGTGCTTTTAGTAGTAACTCCTATTTGCTGTTTTCACCATGAGGCATGTTAAAAAATAAACTGAAGCATATTAAAAATTCTAAAAGTTTCTTTAAGCAAAATTCCATTCAAATTGAGCAGCAGGTCAAACCAGAAATGTTTGGGAGCTCTCCCTGATGGGATGGGGGTACAGACTGTGTAGAGAGTGCCTAACAAAGAAGGATATTCTTTGATTGGCTGTTGTAAAGTCTAGTGGGATATTTGTGATTGGCAGTCCTTAACATTTTGATTGTTTAACCCTGTGGCATTTATAGAGTCTTATTTTGGTTTGCTTACATAGGGTGCCATGGCATTAGAGCCACTTCAGTCTAATAGCCCCCTTGTTTAATTAATGTAACAGTTTATTTTTTAAATAAGATTTGTCTTCAGGGCTGGGGAAGAAATTGTGAGCAACTGGCATCATCCTGGGTGATGGATATTGCAATGTATATTTTTTTCATGAAATACAAAACTTTTGACTAAATTACGGCCAACATCCTCAGCACTCAGTGCTGAATTATTGTAATTGTTTACTCTTGGTGCTGTACTTCTCAGTATCTTGTTTACCTCAATTTATATTCTTCACCATTCCTCACTTCTGTTTTTTGTTGATATAAATGTTTATTTATTTATTTTTGAGGGGGAAGAGGCAGACAAAGAGGGAGAGAGAGAGAGAGAGAGAGAGAGAGAGAGAGAGAGAGAGAGAGAGAGAGAATCCCAAGCAGGCTCCACACTGTCAGCACAGAGCCCAATGCAGGGCTAGAACCCGCAAAATTGTGAGATCATGACCTGAGCCAAAATCAAGAATTGGTCACTTAACCAACTGACCCACCTAGGTGCCCCTTACTTATATTTTAAATGGAGGCTTGCTTTCTTGCATTGATAAATATATTTTGTTCAGAATGTGAACAAGTCTGTTTTGCTTTTGTTCTCTTGACTAATACTTTACCACATTAGCAGCTTCCTTGGTCATTTTTATTACTATTCTTCCATTTTATGCCACTCTTAGCTGCCAACCTGCTCTAACAGCAATCCTGTACCTTAACAATGTTCACTAAATCTGTCCATTTTAAATTGTTTTGCATTTTCTGTCATGCATATGCCCCTAATGAAAATGCCAGCATTTGACTTTATTATAATTTTGAATAGTAGAGAAACATTTGAATAATGGAAATAAAATTATAGAATAACCAGGTATCAAAAACTGGAATAACTGAAATATCAATTAGATGAACAGAATGAGACAGTTCGGTAGAGAATTGTAATTCATATTAAAATTAGGTATTAATAACTATATAAATTATATAGCTATTAAAATTACTGTTGTTGAATATTATAATATTGAAAATGAATACCATAAGCATTCTATGCAAAAGCAAATCTACCTAAACAAACATTTGAAATACTATTATTATCTATCTATTCCATTGTCTTAAACTTAAAACTAAATAGAAGAGTTTAGGGGCACCTATGTGTCTCAGTCAGTTAAGCAACCAACTCTTGACTTCGGCTCAGGTCATGATCTCATGGTTCGTGAGTTCTAGCTCCACATTGGGCTCTGCACTGACAGAAAAGAGCCTACTTAGGATTCTGTCTCCCTCTGCCTCTGGCTCTCCCCCACTGGCTTTTTATCTCTCTTTCAAAATAAATAAAAATAAAGTTTAAAAAAAGTTTTGCATGCCAGTTATTGTTTTAAAACCAGGCCTTAAAATTTTTAATATTACTGTTAAAAGGATTTTTTCACCATTAAAAACTATGTAAGGAATCCTTATATTTTTAGGTATATGCAAAATCAGTTCATATGTAAAATTTTCAAGTAGTCAAAATTCGTATATTGTTCATGTACTGTATTTTCCATCAAAAAAATCACCAGAAACTTACTGGTGACTTGTATTTAAATTTGAGCACCCAGTCAGTGCATTTAATGGGGATTGGAAAGGCTGGTTAGCCAAAGAGGAGCAGGTTAAAAATAAAGGTACATAGTGTGTTCTCATTTATTCAAAAAATATTTGTTGACAGAATAGAGGTAGTAGAGTGGTAAAAATTCTAAACAACCGCAAAGTGAATCTTTGTTTTTTACCTCCAAGCTATTTGATCATTTATTAGGATATATGGATTCATTTATTAAATCATTGATTAAATAATTATCTCTGAAAATCTCACAGTGCAAATGTCTGATTCTTTTCTCAGAACAATTTGACCATTCATCGAATCCGGGGCTGGAAAGTGAAACAACTATTAGCTTGTTTGAATAAGTATCTCAATCTTTATAGTTTCCCAATTAACACAAACTCATATAAAAACACAAATGCAAACTATTGCAGCTAGAGAGTTGCTTAAGTGTAAATTGCAAATCTCTACTGTTCTACTAGTTGCCTTTTTTTTTTTTTTTTTTTTTTTTTTTGCTTTTTCATGTTGCAGCGTCAGTGGAATCTAAGCATGGAGTTCAGCTAAATTAGAATAAGTATATGTGTAGAAGCAAATTATGTGTTAGTGTAGTGAGACTTCTCTAAGTCTCACTCTTGGAATTGTTAATTGGGTTTGGGGTAAAAATAGATGAAAAGAATCTTTGTTAATTAGACATGGGCACTGTCTGGAAGTTGTTGTTATATAGGTAAAGGCAAATATGACTTCACAAATATCAGAATGAAGATCCCTGGAGAATTAGCATGAGGCATAGACATGATTTATTTTAAAAAGTAGTTGGGCAATTTTCAAAGTAAGTTGAAAGGCCTGTGCCACATAAGAGCTATAAGTAAAAATGAAAAAAAAAATGTAAGCAATGTGATTTTTATTCCTAGGAGTAATTGAAGAAATTTTCTGACTGTATCTAAATTGTTTTGCCAAATCAGGACAGGTAAATTCCCCTGCTATCAGACCATAGAACTGTAGTCCTGACCTAGATAAGTGTTTGTATTGTGTATGCAGTGACTCACTTCAGTAATTTTCAAAAGCCATTATATCATAATGCTTGAACAAGTTTTGAAGGTATCAAACCTGGAATGGAAACCTGACTGTATCACATCTTTTGCTGTATGACTTCAAGTGTATTATTTATTCCCTCTGTACTAATTTCCTCATTTGTAAAATAAAAATAATAATACCCAATTTATAAAACTATTGGGAAGATTAGAAGAAATAATGCATGTCAATTATTTTTCTTGTATGTGGCGTGTATATTCACGTGGCATGCTATATTTAGCATATAGCAAATATTATTATTGCTAGTAGTTCTTAATTGGAAATTTAATTTCTAAATTTCTTTTTCTTATTTCTCTTCCTTCCTTATATAACTTCATGGAATTTTCTGTACATTAATATTTTCAAAAACTGAAGAAGAGAAAAACCAAGTGAAAATTAAATTTAATTTACATTGCTTTTTTTTATTTTAAGAATTCTGTTGGCAGAAATGGATTTCTAGATATCTTTGGAATTCCATTTTTCCATTTATGGTCGATCTACTGTAAATCGAAAGCATTTAAACACAGCATGTACTTCAATACAGTTGAGTAGTATTACTTAGGCTGCAGTATACTTACAAATATTTTGTAGTATTTTAAGACACAATGAGACATAGAGTCTGGTCGACCTTCATGGAGCCCGCCTGCCATGTTAACATTCCCATCCTCCTTTACAGTTGCCTGTGCCTTCCATCCTATCCGCCTCCTGATACTAGAGCTGTGAATATCCCACAAGTCTATGCCACTACTTCTCATTCTTTTCTTCCTTTATTATTTCAGTGTGTCCTTCCATTCCCAGGACTCCTTTCTTTTTTTTTTTTTTAATGTTTTATTTATTTCTAGGAGAGAGAGAGAGAGAGAGAGACAGCATGAGCAGTGGAGGGTCAGAGAGAGAGGGAGTCACAGACTGAAACAGGCTCCAGGCTCTGAGCTGGCAGTCAGCACAGAGCCCGACGCGAGGCCCAAACCCACTAACCGTGAGATCATGACCTAAGCGAAAGTCGGACGCCCAACCGACTAAGCCACCCAGGCGCCCCCCCAGGACTCCTTTCTAACCTTGAATTAGTGTGTTATGAACATTGGAGAGATTTTAGGTTCATACAGTCTTTCACACACATGACTAATTTTCTTCTTCATGTATAAATTTTCAAGAAATTTTCCATCTAATTTTTCCAGCTCTCTATAGGTCTTTTCCAGTCATACCATCTACTTTCATTCAACAACCTGTAGTATTTCTAGAGTGTCTCCTACTTGTCAGTCAGAGTCCTATGAACTGGGAATAAATACAGAAATAAGTTTCTAGCCTCAAGGCACTCGGTGTTAAAAGGAGCAGTCAGAAAAGTAACAGCTAAGTGTGATAACGAATGATAATTTGTATGACATGAGTTACTGGAGAATGCTAAGGAATTATATAACTTAAATCCCTGAGGGGAGGAGGATGGTCCCAAAACCTGCCCCAAAGTGGGTGACATATAAGTGAAGACCTAAAAGGGACTCAGAAGCAGTCAGGTAGGAGGAAGCATGTGTAGGGGAAATCCCGAATCCACCGCCTCTGTTTCTCCTTTACTCTCACATGGCCACCACACTCACAACACTTCTAACTCCAGATGTGTGCATGCATGGGTGTGGGGGTAGTGCTCTTCCACCAAGCAATCACTGAGACACCATCTGTGTGTCCTACAATTTAGCTTCATTCTGACACTCCCTGAGAATAGTGTCAGATCCTACAGGTTAAAGGCCCAGTCCCACATGACTATTCCCTCCCTACTTCAGATGCCAGTTATAAGTAAAAGTTGTCACCTGTGTTCCTGACTGATTGGCTATAATCAGAAATTCCCATAACCGCCTCTTTGGGTCCTATTAATTTGCTAGAGCAGCTCAAAGAACTCAGGAATATAGTTGCATTTACCATTATTAAAGGAGATAGATGAACAGCCAGATGAAGAGATACATAAGGGAAGGCTGGGAGGGTCCTAAGCCCAGGAGTTTCCATACCTGTGGAGTGAGAGTGTGTCACTCCTGCAGCAACCCGTATGTGTTCACCAACCTGGAAGCCCCCTGAGCCCCATAATTGGGGTTTTTATGGAAGCTTCTTCACATAAGATCAATCATTAACTCCATTTCCAGGCCCTCTCCCATTTCTGGAGAATCAGGTAGAGTTGAGAATTCCAAGTTTCTAATCATGGCTTCACCTTTCTGGTGGCCAGTCCCCATCCTGGAGCCATCCAGGAGCCCACCCAAAGTCCCATCATTAGAACTAAGGATGCTCATGTGTTCTTCTCACTTAGGAATTTACAATGGTTTTAGGAGCTCTGTGCCAGAAACTGGGGCAGAGACCAGTATGTATATTTTCTGTTATCTCACAAAGGCAACTCACATGAATATAAAAACTCACAGTCAAGATGGCATTTTGTATGTGACTACAAGTCTTCAATAAACTAGAGGATAAAGTATGAACAGGAAGATGAAGTTGAAGAGGTGAGTGGAGTCTCCATTATCGTCACTATTTAATGAATGGTTAATATACATCATATTTGACTAAGTACTTCACTAAAAGGTAGGTATTATTGTCCCTCATTTTGTAGCAGAGGAACATGAACTTGTTAAGTACTTTGTACAAAGTCACACAACCAGTAATACCTAGAAGGACCAAAACTCAACCTAGTTTTTAAAAAATATTTAATGAATGCTATGTTTCTGGAAATCCTCTCCCAAATACACTATTTCTTTGCAATTACTTGTCTTGGAGTCTACTTTCAAGAACTCTCAAACTTGGAAAGAAAGGATGGTATAGATGAAAAGTTGGTATAGAAGCAAATAGATGAAAAGATGATATAGAAGCAAATGTATATAATGTGCTTAGCACAGTTTTTGGCACATTGTAAGAGCTCAATGAATGACTTTTTTGTTGTTGTTGTTTTCTTACTGCATCCTTATTTTTTTCCTTCCTTTATTAGAATGTAATCTCCTGGAGAGGCGGACTTTATCTGCATTCTCACCCATGGCATCTGATACTTAGAACAGCAATCAATGAAAATTTGTTGAATAAATGGATTAATGCATTTTAAACATTAGAAAAATCCCCAAATTTGAGAATACAGAAATATTAAATAGACTATTATTTTCTCCCAAGTCACATTTCTCTTAAGAATCCATGTTTCTGTATTTCCTGACACCTTAAGTAGCCAAGTTATCAACTTTTACTTATGTCTTAGCTTTCTTTTAAAGAGGACATTTACATCATTTGAAGAACTCACTGAAACTCTTTGCAGAAGTCTCAAACTTTTGTTTTTAATAATGATTTACATTTCCCACACTCTCTGCCTACAAAGTTCTTCTCCCAAATATCCATTTTGCTTCTTCCCTCTTATCTTTAGGTTCTTGCAGAAATCACCCAATTCCTAATTAAATTTATACACTGAATAAAATGAATAAATTCTTCCAGTCCATTAAGGAAAATGATTGTTCAAAGGAAAAGGGATAGAAAAGGGTCTTGGGGAAGACATAGAGGGATCCCAGAGATAGTCTGGTAGAACAAAAGGAATGAAGAGCTCGGGTATTTTCCACACTAGAAGACTGGCCACCAGTAGTCCACTCTGTGGGGTCAGAGCTTGTGAGAGACTGAGACGAGCCAAAAGCAGCTGACAGGCACAGGCAGGAACAAAACTTGGGAGACTGACTTGGGAGTGTCATAGTTTGGGGATGCCTAGGAACAGTGGGTCAGGCTCTTAGAAGCTAGATGCACAATCTGGAAACATAAATAAGGGTAAGGGTAAAGCAATAATAATACAAGGGTCGCCTGGGTTCTTCAGTTAAGTGTCCAACTTCGGCACAGATCAGGATCTCCCTGTTCATGTGTTAGAGCCCCATTTTGGGCCCTGTACTAGCAGCTCAGAGCCTGGAGCCTGCTTCAGATTCTGTGTCTCCCTCTCTCTCCGCCCCTCCCCCACTCATGGTCTGTCTTTCTCTCAGAATAAATAAACATTAAAAAATATAATAAGCCATACAGCAAAAAGCAAACAGATACCAGAGTGTTAGTTTTCTGTCATTCTTTTATCTTTATCCACATAATATTTGCCACAGGAATACTGAACAACCTATAGCACTGGGAACATCAAGAGCTTGTGTTCTTCTATGCACCTGAATAGTTTTCTCCCATTGCCTCCCCGGGATATTCGTAGTCATTCTTCAAAATCTCCACTTAGATATTCCATGCTCTTTGTTGCTTTCCATGTTCCCTATTATACTAGCAGAGACACTTTGAATTGTAAGTGACAGAAAAGCAAGTTTGAGCAAAAAAAGAGAAATTTGGGGCTCATATTAATGAAATGCCAAGGATAGAGATGATTTAAGAATGGCTAGAATTAGGAAAAGTGATTCATTAGGGATCTATCTTTTTCATTTGCTTTTTTCCATAAGACAGAACTGATAGTTAACAGCCATCTTGATCATATCCTATAAGCTTATCTCCCATAGGAAAAAAAGAATCTTCCCCCTCCCTTACTGCCAGATCTTACTGCCAGAAACATCTGAAGAAATATTGTGATTGCCCTGGCTTGGATCATGTACCCATGATTTGCCCTGAGCTCTGGCGCCCTGATAGTCTTTCTATCCTTCCCTAGGATAGTTCTCCACTGAAAATCTAGGATATTGTTAACAAAAGAAATATCTAAGAGACGCTGGGCATTTAAAAACAAATGTCAACAAACAGTTGACAAACCATAGTTGATCAATTAAAACTATTGTGAGACAGTTCCTCTTGACCAGAGTTCCTTAGGCCTTCAGTGGACTGATACAGTGAAAATGTATATGAATCTTTCCTGGGAGGGGTACAGACCTTAATGATATACAAAGAATTCCAGGGTGGGAAGGTGACAGTACTTGGAAAGGAAATGCTTTCTACCCATCCTCACCAACTATTAATTAATGAACCCTGACTTAAGACAACCCAAAGTGCAAAGCCATGTGAGACAATGGACAGAGTAGAACGTTTCAAGACAAGGAGTTAACTTTAATTGGATTCCTACTTACTTCTCATCACACTCTGCTTATCCCAGTTTAATCACTTGTTAAGAGTAGATCATAAAAACTATTTTGTAGATGAAAACACTATTTAGCACAGTGCTTGGCTCGTGGTGAGTTTCCAGTACTTTGCTGCAGTGATGTAACAACTGGGTAAGCCTCAGAGACTACCCAGAAGTGATTCCTCCTACCCGCCATGCCATCCCAGTTGTAGTAGGCCATGCTGTTGAGTAATGAGCGATCCAGACACATCATTGCACCCTCTTTTTTACAGCATTCCCTGTTCGTGAGAGCCCAGAGAGTGTTTGGGGGCCATCAGCTTCTTTTCATTATGCTTGTGCTTGTAAGCTGGGTCTCAAGCCATCTTCCTCATTTGCTTCTCAAGCTGGGTGGGAGAATTTCCTACAGAAGCCTGTGCTGGGACCCTTGCGATTTCTAGGTGACCATCTCTGCCCCATGAGCACATCAAAGAGTGGCCCTCTTCCAAAGTTGCTTCCACAGGAGAGAACTTCTCACTTGTTCCAGTGTGAAAGTAGAAATCAAGATTATTAGTACCTACAATTAAATCAGATGTTGAAGCTTTGCTTTCATAACTACTCAAGATAATTTGTTATTGGGCAAAAATAGAACAGAATAAAATCATTTAAGAGTGATAAAAAATGCACACTATTCTACATCTGTTCTTCTGTTTCAAAAACATAATTTGGAGGTTTGATGAAAAACAACAAAAAAGTAGAGTTTGCATGTTAGTGATTGAAAATGATGTCTTTCTTGAAACTGTCATGTGTATACTGTAAAAACACTTGAAGTTTATTATTTTTTTAACATGGCTGCACAATTGTATTTGCAGAGTTTTCAATATGAATTTGGTGTTTGACTTTTTTTTATTATTAAGGTCATTAATTCACTGAGTCATTCAGTAAACCTATATAGAGTGCCTGCTTTATTTTAGGCATTAGGCCATATCTAAAATTTATCTGAATTACTAAACAGATAGAAATTCCTCTGTAAACAGCTAAATTTGGTTTGCATGTTTTTTAAAAAGGTCTCTCTTCACCTCTAAGTAACTAGTGGAAAAAAAATGCCTACAATTTTTAAATTTATTATTACCTTTGTCAGCATATCTTTTTTAATTTTTTAAATCTTTATTTTTGAGAGAGAGAATGAGAGTGAGAGCAGGGGAAGGGCAGAGAGAGGGGGAGACACAAAATCCGAATCATGCTCCAGGCACCGAACTGTCACCATAGAGCTTGACGTGGGGCTTGAACTCACAAAACATGAGTTCATGACCTGAGCCAAAGTCAGGCGATTAACCTATTGAGCTACCCAGGCGCCCCACAGCATCTTTGTTAAGTGATGGATGATAGTGGAATGTTACCATACAATGTTTGCATTTTTAAAATTCATAATAAAATTCCATTATGTATTGATGGTAATATGATATTATTCTCATATTCAAGAGACAAGATGTTAAGAATGTAATACAAAAATGATATACCCAGGACAATTTTACATGTGTTCCTTTGATGTAATTCATTTCTATGTTAACTAACATCAGAGAAATGTCTCTGTGGGTTCCCACACACTTTAAATCTTTCTCTTTTGTTATTTCTGAATGAATTAGGTTTACATTCTTTGTTTATCCCTATCCATTTAATATTCAAATCAACACATTTTTATTGAAGAAAATAAACCTTGCACATTATAATATGATGTGCTGCTGCATATGAAAATGTTGTTTTCAATAAGGTATTCCTTTGAAAATTATTTTCCCCTAAGATATTATTAGGACTTCTGCTAACTAAATAAACAAAGTGATTAAATTAAGAACCAGTAGATTTTAATAAATAAAATACACACAGAAATAAACAGGGACATTGTAATAAGTGGTTAATGGCAAAGCACGTTTTCTCTGAGGAGTGGTATTTCAGCTGAATTTTGAAAGCTGGGATTGTGTCAAACTGTGGTCTGAGTTGGGGAAGAATGTTTCAAGCATGAAGATTAAGCTCCTAAATTCTGGGTGAAAAACAGCCTGGTATATTTGAGAGACAGAAATGAGGCCATTGTGACTGAAGGGATCATGCATAATGTTATTGATTTTGTTAAGAAGTTTAAAGTTATGCTATAAGTTATAAATTGGGAAAACATTGAGGTTCTTTAGAAAGCAAGGAGTGATGCAATATAACTTTCATTTAAAAGATGCATCTGGCTGCTTTGTGGATGATGGTAGATACGCAAGAATGGGAGCAAGGGAACAAATTGTTTGGTGATTGCAGTTCTCCAAGAAGAGCATTTGCAGAGTTATTCTTCATTATTGGTGATATGTTCTTACAAAAAGATATGTTGTATCCTCAAATGCTGGAGGCCATATACAAGATACCGGATCTCATGAACACATTGCTATCGGGCATTGAAGCAGTGCCAGGGATCATGGCAAATACCCCAATCTCTTGATGTTTTATGTTTACTTGCTAATTATTGGTCTGTGTGACCTACAGGTCTCACAATTTAAACATAAATTTTATGTGATTGACTACATATTGTGCATTAAATACTGTCGGCATTAATTTCCCCAAGAACCACTACTAATTCCATATTTGGGTTGATAATATAATAAAAATTGCCAGAAATAGATAAGGTATAGTAATAATGTAAAGTACTTTAAAAATATGTATAAATAGCAACTTTATTTTAAAACACCATTTAAAATGCTAGAATTCCATTTTTCCTCTACTACCAAGATCACTTAAACTATAACTATCTGAGAATCTTTCATAGCTCAAAATATATGTCTGTAATATTAAGCTGAAAATTTTAAGAATTAATTGCCATCTGGGAATTCTTTGCAAACTAACTATATTTGAACTAGCAGTGCCAAGATAATGGTCATTAAAATAATAATAATGAGATCAATTCTAAGTATTCATCTTGATGGTGCCACAAAATTATGTCCAGTTTGTATATTTGTTTATTTAAAAATTACAGATGTGCTGCCTCTTAGGGTAAATGAATATGCTCATGCCTAGCCCTCAGCCTGCAATGTTTTCATTTATCTTTTATACTTTAAGAATTCAATATGAATTTTATCACATTTCATAGATTAATTTTAAAAATACTTTTTGAATTAATAACACATGGATCATGGCATTGATTTAGACACATTTCCAACTAGGTAGATATATTTTCAACTAGAAACTATTTTCTTCAATAAATTTCATATTCCTGTAAGTACTATGAATATTCAAAATGGTAACTTAAATTTTAAAAAAGTTTTTAAGTAATAATATTTAATGTTTAGTTTCTGATCATTTGTTTATATTCATTAGCTTTAAACCACATTTGGATAAATTCAGGTTTTCTATTCTTTATGTTATATTTTAGTTTTTAAGGCATAGTGCTTTTATTTTGCAGATTGTTGCCTTGCGTGAACAAAATGTTCATATACAAAGAAAAATGGCATCAAGTGAGGGGTCCACAGAATCAGAACATCTTGAAGGGATGGAACCTGGTCAGAAAGTCCATGAAAAGGTATGACACATACAACATGATTCTATATGGAAATGTTTACTTGCTTCATTTCACAGAAATATAAAATTCATGTGACAAACATCCTTTATTATTTTTTGATTTTTTAGTCAAAAGTTCATGACGATTTTTCTTTTCACTTATTGCTTTTAATTTGATTTTCTTAAAAATAATACTCGTGTGTATGTGCATAGATATGCATAGATCTGAATTTCTCATTACTTGCTGTTAATTCTCTGAAATATAATTAAATTTCACATCTAATTGAACACATATGATTGAATAAATATATTTGTATAGATAGATATATCAATAATATACATCTAAGTTTTTTTTAAACTACATTAACAAGAATTTTGATTTATAAGTATTATTATGTACAGTTGGTGACTAGTCTATGGCTTATCACAGCAGAATTTTTGGTAATCTCCTATTTGATTTAGTATTTTCTGTCTGTTTAAGAAGGTCCTAATAGTACTTCTGTTAAAGACAAGTTATATAAAAGGATACCTGACGTCTTGGGACTTAGAATGTTTTTGCAAAGGGAATGATTTTCCTTTTGGTGGGGCTTAGACCCAGGCTAAGAAAACCTAACAGTCTTTGGACCTTTTGTGGGCAAAACCATTTTTTCCGGCACAAAAGGAAGAAGGTCGGTTGCTGGTAGGTAGGGATCAGATAAAGATTATATAGGCATTTTCATATTCAATGACAATAGACAATTTGCTAAATATTTGCCTTTACAAGATATATCTTCAGATTGCTAAACTCTTTAATCATTAAGACTAAATGACTTTAAGTAGCTAAATTCACAATTGTCATTGTGAATGTCAAGAGGTTTTAAAACATAGAGATTAAGAAGCAAGTGACCGGACCACAAAACAATAGCACCAGACTTCTTACAAGAAAATAAATTGAACACTTCCTGAGTTATCCAGTTGAAACAAGTAGAGGACTTCTTTTGTCTCCTGCTTCAAGTACAAAAACAAAGGAAGCCAAGTAATCCAGAGTAATTTCCTGAGACTGCCTTCAATTCTGGTGGCTGAAAAACAAATAGCTCTTAATTCAAGGCTTCACTATTTTAGCCCTTATCCATGTATTTTATAAAAATCTCAAGCTGAGTTTTAAAAATAAACTAAAAATCTGACAGCTAGATTTCATGAGCTATATTTCAAATTTGAATAAAATTATTTCTCTTCCCTTCAGATAAATGAGCTGGCATTAATTCAGTAAACAAATCACTGAGTTCTTTAGAATAAAATGTTTGCACACAAAATTCAGTTTAGGAAACTAATGTAATTTTCTATTACTGTTTCATTTTAATTATGTCATCAGTATACCTTTTCTCAGAGAATTCTAAAATATACTTGTTTGGGTATAAAAATGGACTTTGTGGTCAGGCAATCTTTTCATAGAAATCTACAAAATATTGTGTTGGGTTTTTTTTTTAAATATTTTTTTATTTATTTTTAGGAGAGAGAGAGAGAGAGAGAGAGACAGCGTGAGCAGGAGAGGGTCAGAGAGAGAGGGAGACACAGACTCTGAAATACGCTCCAGGCTCTCAGCTGGAGAGTCAGCACAGAGCCCGATGCGGGGCTCTAACCGACAAACCGTGAGATCGTGACCTAAGCGAAAGTCGGACACTTAACCGACTAAGCCACCCGGGCGCCCCGGGGTTTTTTTTTGGGTTTTTTTGTTTGTTTGTTTGTTTTGCTAAAGTGTAATCTTTATTCTTTTTTTTTTTACACAAATAGTTTATTGTCAAATTGGTTTCCACATAACACCCAGTGCTCATCCCCACAAGGGTTTTTTTTTTTTTTTTAACAATGCTGTATTTATGCTAATCCAGATTAGAATTAAAGAAATATGTCTTTTAAAGGAATAAGGCACTTGAGAGATTGGGGGAGGGGCAAGTACTCACACACATATTTTTTTCAAATGTTGTTTTTTTAAACATATAA
Organism: Proteles cristata cristata; assembly: GCA_017311185.1. NCBI lineage: Eukaryota > Metazoa > Chordata > Mammalia > Carnivora > Hyaenidae > Proteles > Proteles cristata. The sequence goes on along the minus strand of JAESUZ010003631.1, from coordinate 413,139 downwards.
CCCCTAAATATCCAGACATAATGGAATGTAAGACCATTCATGTCAGATTAACTTTCAGAAACTGGTTACAGGATTAGGATGAGGACCTATGTATAATAGATGTTTGAACGTTTATTTATTTATTTTGGGAGAGACAGAGAGAGTGCAAGCTGGAGAGGGACCGTGAGAGAGAATCCCAAGCAGGTCCCTCAGAGTCCCAAGCAGGTCCCTCAGAGTCAGCACAAAGCCAGACATGGGACTCGAACCCATGAAACCACAAGATCATAACTTGAGCCGAAATCAAGAACTGGACACTCAACCGACTGAGCCACCAAGGTGCCCTTGTATAATAGATGTTTGTCTCTCTTGAACTCCACAGACAAGGTGCATATATGGAGAATTCTGAGTAGATGATGATGTAAAGTATTTATCTCTAATTTTCCTTGCCTTCTGGTTCTTGGAGAAGGCATTTCAGCCAGTATAGAAGGGAAATTCTGTACTATTTCTAACTTATACACTCTTCCTGTGGATGTAACTAAAGATTTTTAAAGATTGTAATTATTAGTATTTTTTTAAATTTTCCATAATTGTAGGAAGAATGATTTCCAAACACTTTGAAATGCTGATATACTAGTAATGTTTAAAATATCATGCTCCTATTCTCCTCCAGTATAAACCTAAAATATATATCATGCATATATATTTTTCTAATTTAAAAATAAGTACTTGATTCAATTCATATTACTCCTGAGATGATTCAAAAAAGTATTTTGAGGAGTTTTTTTGTTTTTTCTGTATTGAAATATCATTGACATACAATATTATATTAATTTCAGGTATATGACACAGTAATTCGATATTTATATACCTTACAAAATGATCACCATGATAAATCTAGTGACCATCTGTCTCCATACAAAATTTTTACAATATTATTAACTACATTCCCTATATTGTACATAATATCCCCATGTCTTATTTATTTTATAACTGGAAGATTGTACTTCTTAATTTTCTTCATCTATTTCATCTATTTCCCAACCCCCTAACCCTGGCAACCATCAGTTTTACATTTAGTCATTCATTCATTCATTCATTCATATCACATTTCTTTGCCTGCCATTTCTTTTTTTCCAATTTTATTGAGATATAATGGACATCTAACATTGTGTAAGTTTAGGTATACAACATGATGATTTAGTATATACATATATTGTGATATAATTTACACAATAAGATTAATTAACATATTTGTTACCTGACTTAGTGACCTTGTGTCTGTGTCAGCATTTTAGATTTACTCTCAGCAACTTTTAAGTATATAATACAATACTGCTGATAATAGTCACCATGCTTTGTTAGATTCCCCACAATATTCTAACTGCTTGACATTTATGGATAAAATATTAAATAATATCCTAATCATTACAGTTCTCATCCTTGTATAAATATGCCTAACTTACATAACTATAAAGCATCTTTTCTTTATTATCCTCTATAACATGATTATTTAAAATGTACAATAGCATGGGATAACAAGTGTTATAAGATTGTAATTTAAATTCTACCACTTAATTTTTTGTTGAGAATTGCTTAAAGTATATTCAAACAAGAAAAGAAATATTATTTTGGACAGTATCTATGCAATTAAGATTATCAGTGTAGGATGACTGTAGTATTAGTGTGTAAATTAGAAAGCGGTTGTTGGGGAAAAATACACAAAACTATTGTTAGATACTGTAGAACTGTCAGAAAGTGCCTTGTAAATCCTAGTCACAAGGATTACCCCTTGTTTAGGGTAGTAAAGTTACTTAAATTATGGAGTCAGGGTGGATTATTAGCCAACAGATGCTTTATGTCAGTGGCTTGAGAACTCTGTTGACAAAATAGTTGATAAAAATAGTCTTATAAAAGCACAGTCTTTAACAGGCCTTATTACTCACAGAAAAGGTATGTAATTATTGTCAACATTTTAAAAACAAAAAATTAAAAGGAAAAAAATAAGCTTGACTGGAACTCATTTAAATTTGTGGGACACAAATTTAATCAGTTCTAAAATAACATAAATACTCATAGGATAATAAAAAATTTCAGAACACTAAATTTTACCCCATTAAAAGTTCAGAACTGGGCTCAGTAACTTTCTTCCTATTACTTTCTAGAAGGGAATGAATTTGTGAAATGTTTGTAGTAAACACACTGCTCTTGTAAAAGAGTTAATAATGCTCCTGACTTATATATTCTGAAATTCCAATTACTTTCTGCAGCTACAAATACTTGCTAAGTGATACGGATAACTAGACTGTTAGACACTGGTAGAGGTTCAGAAAACATAGTATCTGTTAATAAATTTGCTGAGAAACTAGAGTGAACAATAAGCATGCCCAACTTACTATGTCAAAACAAGATAAATAAGTAGTGTCAAAAATTATCTTAGAGTTTAATGGATAGATAAATGAATTGTGATGGGAGGTGGTAGAGAGGCACCATGGAGTAGTGATTCAAATTCCATCTCTGCCAATTACCAGCTGTGTGACCTTACACATTTACCTCCCTGAGCACTACTTAGCAGTAAATACCTAACTTACAGCTTTGTTATAAAGAGTAGAGACACTAACTATGAATAACAAAACTCTTGGCATATTGATTACAAGCAATAAATAATGTGGTTATAATAATGGTTAATTCTGTGTTTTCATTCATTTTTTTTCCAATAAATATTTAGTGGCAACTAAATGGTGCTAGAATAATAAGTCCTGGTCTAGGTAGTTGGACCATGGTAGCGAACCAGGCCGATAAAGGCACAGGCAATAAACAAGTGGATGTCAGAGGGAATTATGTGATCAAGGGGCAGGTGCAAAGTGGCTGGAGAGATGTTAAACAGACATGGAACGGAACAACTGTTTTAGAAGGTGGCATTTGAACTGAAACCTGAAAGAAGACAGGAATTCAACCATAATAGAAAAGCTTAGAGTTTTTGAGGCAAAGGAAATACTAGTGACAAATGCACCAATGGTGGGAAAGAGATTCTTTGGCACATTCTTGTGAAGGAAGGATGACAGGATGGCTGAAGCCTAGTGGTCAAGGGAGAGAGCAGTAGCAGGCAGGACTGAGCAGTGAACAGGGCCAGATCATGGACGTTCTCATAGGCTCATGGACGTTCTCATAGGCTGTGGTAAGGAGTCCAGTTTTATTCTCAGAGCAATGGGAGGATATAGAAGTGTTTTCACTTGGAAGCATCTTGATGAGATACCTTTCTAAAAAATCATTTGGACTACAATTTTCTATCCATTTGTCATTTTTTCCACACATCAGACTTCTGAAGGAAATAGAGATGTTCCTTTTCTTAATTTTACCAATAATGAAATTGAGGCCTACTTAGAAAGATTAAATGACTTATTTGTCCACAGAAGGCCCACAACCTTTGTCTTCACACCTCCAGACAATATTATTCTTTCACATTTCTTCTCATATGCTTGCATGATTTCTTTAAGTGTTATTGTTGATTTTCAAAAAAAAAAAAATCCATTCTATCCCAGTCGTTTTTCTGATCTCTTTTTTCTTCATTATTGCACATCCACATTTTTTTTTAGAGTTTGATTATTTCATTCTATTCAAGAGTGTGTTTTAAAAGAACGCTTTTTTTTTTTTCGTTTTTCCCACAACTTCTCCCAGTTACTTTTTTATTCTCAGCAGAACCTCCCTCTGAGGCAATGGCGTTCAAAAGTTTTGATCACTCCAAGTATAGCCCTTTAACCTAGGCAACAGGAGACTGTGATTTAGTGGCCCTCTGTGCCCTTCTACAGGATGAGAAGTTCAGGGGGCCAGGGGAAATTGTACACCTGTAAGCCACACCACCATCCCTTCTTGACTACATGCTGGGTATCTGATAGCCTCGGACTTTCTGACCAAAGGGACCTTAGCCTGCTTGCAGGACCTTTATTGACTTCTTCCCAGAAGCAATGTCTGTAGTCTGCCTACATTCTAGTGCATCCATTCCTGACTGAAGGCATGGCCAAGGAAGCCTATTTGCTGGGGTTACACAAAATTTGAAAGTGTTGGCTGGGAGATCCAGTCAGGCAAAAACACATTGTATTCTGGAAGGAGATGAGACTAGGAAGAGAAGGGGAGCAGCCTATAGCTTAGGGATCATATCTGGCTGTTCTTGGTGTAGAACTTCCAGGAGACTGAGATTTATTTTTTAGAATCTGGTCCAACAGTCATTGTGAAAGGTGTATTTTCAAGAAGCATAATAGATTATATTTTTACTTGCCAGTTTGCTAACTTGATTTGAAATTCTTAAATATTTAGGTTCATGGTATATGGACCACACTTTGTTGTTTTGGCCTAGGCCCCACAAATACTAGGGACCTACCTGTCTGGTACCCACTGTAAGAAATACAACTTAATTTCAGCCTTTTACTCTGCAATATATGTATTACATATGTTTGCCTATATGTGTAAAGTTAAAAGCAAAATCTCACAAAACACGTTACGTTTTACTGTGTGCCATACAGCTTGATATATCTTATTCATCAGTGACTGAAACTATTTCTTCATAAAGCTCAGAGGGAAGGAGGTGGCTGATTTATCAATGACCATCCAGCATGTGTGGCATCTCAGAACGTGTGAGGCCCTCTCCAGGCTGGTGGCTCTCTGCTCCCCTCTGAAGCTTGCTTCCCTGGTCCTCCTCACTTTGAACCTAGGTCTGAATGAACCAGGCTGCCTCTTCCCTTCTCAAAACTGTTGCTCTGTTATTCTCTCCTCTTAGAATTGGACATTACTTCCTGACTGTTTCTAAATTAAAATAAAATGTAACATAGTTTAAGCAACTGGTATGTAAATGTAAAAGCTATATAAATGCAAAACCAGAAATGGGTTTTTGTTTCTTTAGTTCTTTAGTTCCTGCCAGATAGGCAGAAAAATTATGGCTGAAAAACTTACAAATCAAAATGAAGAACCAGTGGCAAGAATAATTCTCAGGTCAGAGAATCTAGTAACCATAGAACTTTGGTCATGAAGGACTCTGAGCTAATGTGTTATAAAAATTGAAATAAAGGGTTTTGTGGATTTCTAGCAATATATGCTATGTTTTAGACTGAACCACCAGTGACAAAAAATAGGCATTTAGGAAAAGTTAATAAAGCCATATTAGCCACCGGGTCCTCAGTGATGACGGAAGGATTTTGTTGCATCATTATGCAATATCATAACATGAAGATTCTGAATAATTTTCATACAAAGCTGATAGCTGAACATTTAAGTGGTTGGCTTATGAAGATACCATATTTCTATTTTAAAATACTAATAATAAACATTATTTGTCACAAATGCCATTCTTTTAGAGTCCTCTGCTAAGTTCTGGCTGAAAACAGTTATCCAAGGGGATATCTTCAGTGTACTGTAATTGCCCATGTTTCTGTACCTTCCACACTACATGCCAACCACTGCCAACAACTGTTCTTCTAGAAACTTAGTCTTTGTCAACTGTGGCTAATTTTATTCATTATTGATTAAGCCCCAATTTCTTCTCTATATCAAAGATAATTATCATTTGGATTTGTTCACATCTGAGTAGCCCTAACAGAATATTTTCTTCTGTGCATTGATCCCGTATATTCCTCATAGTAACATGATAATAATGTGTACACTTCTCTTTCATTCTTCAACTGAATTTTCAAGCAGTGAAACCAAACAGAGGGATGGGATTTATGAATTTGCCATCTTGGAGTTGGCACACCTCCAGGAAAGAGAAGGTCCGTGGATACATGTGGCTCTGTGGCTTAGAGGTCTGTGGCTTGGAAAGGGCCCAGCAGAGGCAAGTGTAGGATATTCCATGGTTCATTCATATGTACATGAAGTTATCCCATGTCAGTTTTATAGGAGTCGAGTTGGAGAGAATCTTATGGCCAAAAGTTAGGCATCTTCTCTATGCAGTGGCAAGAATAAGAAATAAAAGAATTCTAATCTTGTGTGGGAACTCATTAAGCTCAAAGTAAATCTCTCTCTGAATTCAGTGACTGGGTTTTTGTGCTTTAACTATACTCTTATTAAATGGGAAGAGAAAGGGGGTATTGACTTGTTTATCTTTAAGAGCAGATTCAGTATCATTTATATCATCAACCTAGATCTGAGGATGGTGGAATAAACATACCTTTGCTAAAGTAGGAGATCTTCAGATTTTAAAAGGATGACTCACAGATTTTGACAGAAAGTGTGTTCATTTATTTCTATGAATAAATTATTGGTATAATTTGAGTGTTTATTTTACGCCACGAGTTTACTCCCTTAAAGTGATATGGAGAAGAACAAGTGTTTTTCCTTCCCTGTTTATTGTTTCCTCTGATCTCTCAAGCGAATCCAGGAAAATGTTTAAGTCTCCTATTCAGACACTCTGCAATTGGTTCTACTTTTATTTTTCATTTTTGTGTTTATCCATCTTAAAATCTCTCATGAAACACTACTTTGCCAGGAATTTAATGGTGTTTTTCAGAATCCACTCCCCCAAAAGAGAATTCCTAGGACAAGAATATTAGGACATTGTGCTATGAATTCTGCAGTATTCATTAGAATTTTTGTTTTTTAATATTGTCAAGCTCCAAGGGGAATAGTATTTAGTTTTTCTGAAACTTGTATGACCAGAAATCCCCTTTATCGGCTTGGAAATTGCACATTCCAGGATGAATGTTCTGAAGAATATTCCTTAATGGTGGCTCTGGTCTTTTAAAGATAGGCAACCCATTCTTCAAGCCTTTCTGGAAATATTATTCACAAAGGCTACACACCAAATAAGAACAAGATAAATAACTTGTATAAAGCTCTTTACAGCTTTACAAAAGTGCTTTTATGCAGTTGTTTTATTTGATCCCTGTAATAACCCTGTGAGGTTTGCAGAGCAAAGATTACTGGCTCAAAGTCCTATAGCTTGTCAATAGGAGGAAATGATGAACATAGTTTAACAAGTATACAAATACTAAAATTGAACAAGGGTAAAGAAACGCAGCACGTCAACTACCTGGTTACATGGATTTCAAAATATAAGAGTATTTACTTTGAGCAAGACTATTTTCTTAAATTTGTCCACATGTCTAAGAGCTTGAAAGAGCGTATTAGATGAGCTGGATCTTTAAAAAATTCAAAAATAAACCTTAGGCAAAGAAAACTTTGTTACCTCCTGTGTTGATGTCCTCAGCAATCACCTCATTACTTACACTTCTCCAGCAATTCTTATTGGGCTCTCTCTTCTTTGTCATTTTTCTTCTTTATCCCATTCCTAGAACAAAGAAAATTCTTCCAACTCAAAAATCCCTCTCTCTTTACCTTACTTCTACGATGAGCTACTGCTCTATTTTTGGGTCCCTTTTGCCACAAAGCTCTTCAAAAGAGTTGTCTACTCACTTTCCCCAATTGCTTTCTTCGCATTTTTTATCAGTCTTTTCCAATAAACAGATTTGCCTCACCGTTCCACAGAAACCTCTCCTGTCACCATCATCACTAATTTTATATTGATAAATACAAAGGCTAATTGTCAACCTTTGTTGTAGTTGATGTCATAGTAGATCACTCCTACTTATTCCTTTTTTTTTTTTTTTTAAACTTGCATTACAGGAAACCACTGTATTTTTTTTTCCCCTTCAGCAGTGGCTCTCTCAGTCTCCTATCTTGTTGGACCATATTCTTCCTTTAGACTTCTTAATGTGATCCAGGGTTCAGTCTTCCATTTCTTCTCTCAGTGATTACCAGTCAGTCCCATAGCTTTAATTTAGTATCCATATGCTAATAGTTTACAGGTCTTTACTTCTAGTTCATATTTTACAGTCAAACATGTATCCAAGGGCCTACTGAACATCTCCACTTGTATATCTAAAAGATGGTGCACACTTAAAATGTCAAAAACCTACCTCTTGTATCCCCTCACCCAAACAAATTGTCTGCATCTTTTTGAGCTCAGATGATGGAAACTTTGCATTTCCAGTTGCTCAAGTTGAAGAATATCGAATCATCCTCAAGTCCTCCCTATGTCTCACATGCCACATCGAACTGTAAAGAATTAGATTCGCCCTATCTTCAAAATATATCTAGAATCTGACCACTTCTCACCATCTCCATTAATCTCTCCACTCGGAACCACTCTCACAATATTGATTCCTGTAATTATGTCCTGCCCAATCTCTCTGCTTCTCCAATGCACAGTCTATTTTCAACATCTCAGTCTGCTCAAAACTCTACAAATGCTTCCCATTTATACAAGGCTTTATATGATTTGCCTTTTTTTTTGGGGGGGGGTGGTCCTGACTCTGACCTCTGACTCCACTCCAACTGCACTAGCCTCCTGTTGATGTGCTTTTTCTTCTACCTAGAACGACCTTCTCTGAGATATCTACATGGCTGTTTCCCTCACCTCCATCAAGCCTTTGTTCAAATGCTGTAACATATTCAAAATGACATATAATTTATTTATTTATGTTGTTTGTAATTTATTGTCTGTTACTCCAGCTAAAGAGTAAGCTTCATGAGGATTAGGATTTTTGTTTTATTCATGATGAGGCTTAGGTGTCTAGAACAGTTTATAAATTGTAATTCATAGCATTTAAATATTATATCTACTTTTTAGTTCCCATTTAAAACCCCCAGTGAGATTATTTTGGAATTACCCAAGGTAATATGTTAATTTGGGGAGCATAATCACCTCTATGATGTGCTGTCTGCCATCTAAAACATGGCTTGTGTCTCCATTTTTTTATGTATTATTTTATGTTCTTCAATAAATTGTTAATCTTTCACATAGAGAGGACTTGAAGATTGTTATTTATTTCTAAGCATTTATAGTTTTGTTGCTAACTTGATTATTTTCATATTTTTTCTAATAAATTAATGCTGACATAGAAAAATGCTGTTGATTTTTCAATATTGATATGACATCCATCAAATTTGCTAATGTATTGATTTCAAGTATATTATGGTCTTAGACTTTTCTAAGAGTTAGAGAAATCTACAAGTATTTTATTCTTTTTTCTCTTCCCTCCCAATTTTTATTTTTTTTATTTCTTATATATTGCCTAAGACTTCAATATTCAAAACAATGTTCAAGACTTCAGTACACCAAGGAGTATCATGGGTCAAAATGGTATACTTAATTTTATAAAGTCAAGTTTTAAGAAACTTTATAATGATCTAGAGTGTAATGATAACTAATTGTGGTGCTTTTCATAGTAACCATTTCTCAGATTTGGAATCGCCTTTCTATTACAAGTTTTCTAAGAATTATTATCAAGAATAAGATATATTTATCTCTTAGAGTGATAAACTTCATTGATAGGTATTCTGATGGTAAACTATTTTTTTGCAACCTGGGGGATTAAATGTTTGTGTTTTAACCATCTACATGCTTCCCTGACAGAAATTAAACTTTAAATTAAAAAAATTTAAACTTAAAACATAAGTTTAAATTTAAAAACAAAAAGTGTTTGATTCACATTTAGTAGTCTTATATCCATTATAATTCTTTATATGTGTAACAGTATGATCTGATTGTACTGTTTAACAAGAGGACTCCAGTGATCCAATGAACAGTAAACCTGGTAGCTTTTGGGACCATTCTTCTTCTGCCTCAATTATCCAGTAATCCCTAAAACTTAATCAGGTCAAAAGAAGCAGGTTTTTTTTTTTTTAAACATTTTGTAATAAGAGAACTAAAAAATGCGAAATGGTAACAAGTGAGCAAACATTTTTTTTTTAATTACCATTGCCTCTTTTGAGTTTTCAAATTTTCATTTTTGATAATAGGTGGCTCCTCAAAATTAAATGCTATCCATGTACCATTGCAAAAGCCCACTGACATGCAGGCTAAATGAAATCCTTCCATACCAGTCACTGGCCTGGTTTGAAGTTCCACCAACAGTAGCCACATCCTGTGGCAGAGTGGTTCTTCAGTGAGGATTTCCCCTTCTTCAAGTTATTACCACCTAGAGGCTTAGTTTCACAGTTAAGCTACCAAACTCATCAAGGTGATGGAGTCAGGAAAGTCCTCCAGACTCAGCCACACACTGAGCTGGAACCATGACTGCTATTGGATTTTGGAGGAAGGTACGGTGCATAATCCCACTTCCCACATTCTTCTCACTAGCTCTTGGCAATCTTTCTGTGTCAGTCAATTGTCTTAGTTTGTAGGACAATTTGGAATAATGCTGAAATTCAAAACTGAAAGGAAAGCAGTCTTGTTTTTCCTTTCTCCCCTGAGGTTTCCTGGTAATTATGCAAATTACCCTCCTGCTATCCTCTTTTATATCAAGAAATACTGGAAGAGACAGTTTGTCAAGGTTTCATTAAATATTCTTCTAGAGCAGGGGTGTCTACTAGCCTTATATTTACATATCTAAAAAGAGTCCTGAATGATTCTTCCTAGGAGAAAAAAGTTCTCCAGTGTTACTTGTTTACTCTATAGCTAAAAACAAAAGGAATTCAAGATTCTCAGTTATAAGCAAAAATGAAAAAAAAAAAATCCTGGCTATACATATACCTCCTTGTATCTTCTTTTTAGATCATTTAAGAATTTTATAGATGAATGTTTTTCCACATTAATCATTCACTGTGTTTATTTCATGTTATAAAATGGGAAAAGATACTCTTTACATTTCTGAGTATTATTAATATCAACCATAGGAATATTGAATAGATATTCCTCATGTTTCATCTAGATTCATGACACTACAGAATGAAGTATATTTCATTAAGTTATAGTAAATAAAGTGTATTCTACTTTTAATATTATGAAAATATTAGAACATCAAAGTAACAGATATTCCTTAGATTAAAATATCCTTGCTCTTAAATTTGGTGGAAATTAAAAATGGCTTAGAATATCTGAGAAAATAATAAATATATTTTATACTTATTAATGAAATGATTGACCACATTAAAGAACTGACAAGTGAAGGTCCATCAGCTACATATTTTAATTAAATAAAATTTCTAGGAATTTACAGTGTCATAATGACTTTGTAAATCTCCATGTTGAATAATAAAATCATTAATGGGGAAGTAACTATAAGAAATCATCTGGTCTAGAAATTTTTCAAGTAGGGTAATATTCAGTCAACTCTATTATAGAGGTTTATTCATTTCCATCTTTCAAACATAAGAGATAGTCAAGTCTTTCCATGTGAATCATTAAATATATTTTAAAATAATTTGTTGATACCATAATAAAGAATACTGATTTCTCAGATCTACTACTACATCTTTTATTACATTTATTTCACCAGTCATTTTATTATTTTATTAATTTAAATTCTTTCCCTCTGTATGCCAGACAATTTCAGTTTTCATGACTAAATTGGATACAGTAAGTAGTAAAGTTCCTGGATAATATGGATCTATGGTTCTTAACCTCAACTAAACATTACAATTACTTAGGGAGATTTAAAAACAGTTATATATCCAGACTCCACTGTTGGATATGGTTGAGAGTGGGATCATTTCCTTTATTGAAGTATAATTAATATATAATGTTATATTAACTTCAAACACATATAATGACTCAACAGTTTTCTACATTACTCAGTGCTCATCAAGATAGGTGTACTCTTGATCTCCTTTATCTATTTCACTCCTCCTCTCATACACCTCCCCTCTGGCAAACACCAGTTTGTTCTCTGTACTTCCGAGTCTGCTTTTTGTGTCTTTTTTATTCTTTACTCATTTGTTTCTTAAATTCTACATATGAGTGAAATCATATGGTATATGTCTTTCTCTGCCTGACTTATTTCACTTAGCATCATACCCTCTGGGTTTATCCATGCTGTTGCAAAAGGCAAGATGTCATTCTTTTTTTATGCCTGAGTATTATACCATTGTGTGTGTGTGAGTGTGTGTGTGTATACACACCACAATTTCTTTATCCATTCATCTATGGATGGACACTTGGGTTGCTTCCATATTTTGGCTATTGTAAATAATGCTGCAGTAAACATAGGGCTGCATATGTCTTTTTGGATTAGTGTTTTTGTTTTCTTTGTGCAAATACTCAGTAGTAGAATTAGTGAATTATATGGTAATTCTATTTTTAACTTTTTGAGAAACCTCCATACTGTTTTCCACAGTGGCTGTACCAATTCATGTTATCACCAGTAGTGCATGAGGGTTCCTTCTCCACATTCTCACCAACACGTGTTATTTCTTGTGTTTTTCTGTTTGGCCATTCTGACAGATATAGGTGATATTTCATTGTGGTTCTGATTGCATTTCTTTGATTAGTGATGTTGAGCATCTTTTCATGTGTCTGTTGGCCACCTGCATGTCTTCTTTGGAAATATGTCTATTCAGGTCCTCTGCCCATTTTTAAAATTGTATTATTTGTATTTTTAATGTTGAGTTGTATGAGTTCTTTATATATTTTGGATATTATCCCCTTATCTGATATGTCATTTGTAAATCTCTTCTCCACTAGTAAGTTGCCTTTTTGTTTGTTTATGGTTTCCTTCACTGTGCAAAAGCCTTTTAGTTTGATATAATTCCAACAGTTTAATTTTGCTTTTGTTTCCCTTGTCTGAAGAAACATTATCTCATAAAATATTTCTACAACCAATATCAAAGAAATCACTGTCTATGTTTTCTTCTAGGAGCTTTATGTTTATCACATCTAGAGAGGAATCTGCTTTATATTTTTATTCAATTCTCTCAAAGACCATGATGTGTGGTCCTGGTTGAGAATAACTGATATGGAGTACAAATATCATGTCTGCTTTGTTCTAGATTCTAGATTTGCAAGGTTTATAAATAGATGGGCTTATATATGATGTATCAGATTTAAAGAATCAGCATAGAATTAGAAATAATAGCTGTGAATTCTGTGCTGGAGAATTTCAGAACAAAGACAAATTGTGGGTATATGTAGGAAATTTGAAATCTGAGTTCAGATCTGATTTCTGAGAGCTAAAAGCAATATGGAAATTAACAGAGACAGTCTAGGCTGACACAAAATGTCCAAAATCATGGCTGTGACTCATTTGGACTCCTCAGTACTTAAATGCTTTTTGGTTCTTATGAAATTTTGTTAATTGTTTAGTTGCTTTCCTATCTTATGTTACATTCAGGTAGGGATCTTCATATTCTGAGGACCCAGCCTACTGTCTGGCATATAGTAAAGGATAAACAGATAGTGGAGTTTTAGTGATTGAATGAATGGATAAATGAAATAATAAATAGAGATTGAATAAATTGATAAATGAAATAGTGAATAAATAAAAGTGAGCAGAGAGAGAGAAAAAGCGAGAGAATGAACAAAAAAAAAAAGAAGAAGAAGAAGAAGAAAATGAGAGCAAGAGGAGAAAGGAAAAAATTCCTAGGAATATGACCCTGGAATACCTGGGCTCACATTTGAATCTCATTACTTTTTGGTAGTGTGTCCTTAAGCAAAATACCTGTGCTCCTTACTTCAATTTCCTTTTCTGTATACAATAGTTCGTTACAGAGTTTAGGCACATCATGCACTTGTAACAGCGCCTAACGTAGTCAGAACTTAACTAATGTTAGTGAAGTAGAGTAATTATTACAAACCCATGCTTAGAGCCAGGAATCTTACAAATATGTCAGGGTAAGTAAGTACTCAGTAAATAATAGCTATTATAATTAGTTGTCATTATTCTAATGAAAGATACAATCATATTTGAGGATTTGGAGGCAAATCCAAATTTGGGGATTTGGAGTAAAATGAGGAGTATGGTGGTCTCTTGGAATGCAGGGAAGTACTTACTGAGACATCAGATTGGTTGAAGTCTTCCAAAGTCCCACCTTGAGAGTCAATGCTTGGTCTAGGATTTACTCATAGAGTTCACAAAGACATTTCACTAATAGTCCATGGAACCCCTGATTGAGTCAGTCTATTCTGTTACATACATTTCTTTCACCCCAACATTGCTGACTCACTTAGGAAATTTCCAGTGAACTGGTTCTAGTTTTTTTGTCCTTATTATTTTTGCATTTATGAATGTTTCCCTCTAGATTTGTGTTATTTCATTATTCTTGTCTCTATATTTCAGTTCTACTATAATTCTCTTCTCAGAGAGTTAAATATATCTTATAAGACTTTGCCATTTTATAGATTCTCCCTAGTCCTCCACATTAGAAATAGAAAATGTCAATGATTGCAAATCTTAGTGTAATTTTTCTCACAAACAATAAGCTATCTCTAACCATATTATTCATATAGTTATTTTCAAAAATGGAATGGATGGGACTGGTGTGACCCCTTCAATGCTAAATCCTAAGTGTATCTGTGCCTTTAATATCTGAATTTAATTAATAGTAAAATAAATTCCTACTTTCTACTCTTTGGCCCCACCTTTTTATTTCCCCTAAACCATGAGAAGTAAAATGCATAAGAGAAAAAGAGATTTACTTGAAATTCATTAGGAGAGAGTGGAGGACTTATGGGTTAGACATAAAAAAAAAAATGGGAAAAGAGGTGTCAAAATGTGCAAATCATGTGTGGAAATATGTTCATAATAAGATTATCAGCTGCCATGATGACTACAGTTAAGAATACTATATTATGGGAGCACCTGGGTGACTCAGTTGGTTAAGCATCTGAATTCAGCTCAGGTCATGATCTCGGAAGCTCGTGGGTTCAAGTCTTGTGTCAGAATCTGTGCTGACAGCTCAGAGCCTGGAACCTGCTTCGGATCCGTGTTTCCCTCTCTCTCTCTACCCCTTCCCTGCTCGCATTCTCTCTCTCCCTCTCTCTCTCTCTCTGTCTCAATCTCTCTCTCTCTCTCTCTCTCCCGCCTCCCTCAAAAACATAAATAAACATTAAAAAATAAGAATACCATATTATATATTTGAAAGTTGCTAAGGGTAGATCATAATGTTGTCACTACAAAAACGAACTGGTAACTACATGAGATGATGAGTGTGGGTTAGCTAACCTTGTGATGATCACTTCATGGTAGTGAATTACCCTGGTGTACATCTTAACCTTACACAGTGTTGCAAATCAAGTATATCTCAATAAATCTGAGGAAAAAGTATCAGCTGTCAAATATAATAGCTTCTTGGTGTGGGGAGAGGTCACCCAACCAAGTATTTCATTCTGCAGAGGCAGGGTCCATCCACCTCTGAGATCTTATAAAAGGGCTCCTGGATGGCTCAGTTGGTTTGCCTTCCGACTCTTGATTTTGGCTCAGGTCATGATCTTACGGTCATGAGATTGTGTCCTGTGTCAGGCTCCGCGCTGGGCATGGGACATGCTTAAGATTCTCTTTCTCTTTCCCTCTACCCCTCCCCCACTTGCTTGCACTCTCATTCTCTTTCTCCCTCTTAAAAAAAAAGAAAAAGAAAAGAAGGAAATAGCTATCCAAGGGGAACTTAATTATTAAGTTATACTAAAACAGCACTTTAAATGTCCTCTGTTTTGTACATTTAACAGGCATTATTCTACCACTTAAAAGAAATGTGGCATTATTTTACCACTTATAAGAAATGTGAAGATTAATCACTACTATGTTTCATAAATGGCTATTCTTTAGTAGGGTAGAAGAGCAATATGTAGTTATTAAAATATGCTCAAAATAAGCAATAACCATTAAGCCACGATAAAATGCAGAATGAAAATGGGCACCTTAGTAATTTAACGAGACAACTGGATTTTTTAAATGTGTTATACTATTTTTTAAACAAATACTAAAGCCAGAAGTAGGATGGAAAAAATTTTAATGGTGAAGTCATTTTGTTGAAGATTATCAAATACAAAGAGAGACACATTTCTAGTATTTACCTGATAGAAATGGAAGAACATGTTTAAATTCCTGGCTTTATCTCGGAATTAACTTTAGGAGCAGTATGACTATGACATGGTAGGACGCCTGAAGCTTCAGCTTCACTCACTTTATTTGGTCTTATATGTGGGCTGTATATTTCTACCATATTATTTATTTTAATGTACATTTATAATAATGGTTTCTTTAGCTTATTTCAGATCTTTCTACCATAAAGATAATTCTCCTGCTTTAAAACAGGAGAAGAGGGGCGCCTGGGTGGCTTGGTCGGTTGAGCGTCCGACTTTCGCTTAGGTCATGATCTCGCGGTTCGTGGGTTCGAGCCCCGCGTCGGGCTCTGTGCTGACTGCCAGCTCGGAGCCTGGAGCCTGCTTCAGTCTGTGACTCCCTCTCTCTCCAACCCTCCCCTGTTCACGCTGTCTCTCTCTCTCTCTCCTAGAAATAAATAAAACATTTAAAACAGGAGAAGAATGAGTAAGGTCTCTTTTATATTTGCTTACATTTTTAAGTTTATTTATTTGTTTTGAGAGAGAGAGACAGAGAGAGTGAGCAGGGGAAAGGCAGAGAGACAAGGAAAGAAAGCATTGCAGGCAGGCTCTGCACTGTCAGTGTGGAGCCGCCGCAGGGCTCAATCTCACAAACTGCAAGATCATGACCTGAGCCAAAACCAATAGCCAGACACATAACTGACCAAGCCAGTCTTGTCCTGTATTTGATTTCTATGAACATATTTTTTCATGAACTTTATACAATGACGGCTGAAAATATTGTCTCCGTATTTTATTTCTCTTTGAATCCTTACTGCCTTACTGTTTTTTCCTAAAACTCATCTTACTTATTAACAGAAACTATCATTCACTCATTCATTCATTTATTCATTCATTTAACAAATATATTTTTGTGGAAAATGCTGTTCTACTACTAAAGACACAAGTAATCAAAACATTTATTCAGTCAACAAACGTCTATCTCATTACCATCATGCACCAGACATCATTCTCGGCACTTGTGATACACAAAACCAGACACATATAAAAGCTCTTTTCCTTGCTGTTGCTTATGATCTAACAAGTTAGAAGAGGGTAATAGACAATAAACAATAAATACAAATAAGATCGTCTACTATGTTGGAAGCTGATATTGAAGAAAAAGAAGGTAGATAAGCACACAAAAAAGTCAGGAGTCCTGAGGAGATGTGGAGGTAAGGACAGTTTTCTCTTTTAAAAAAGGTGGTCAGGGTCAGCTTCATTGGAGTGGTGGAAGTTGTTAGCCATTTGAAATACTAGGGAAGAACATTTCAGTCAGAAGGACAATCTAAAGCCAAGGCTGCAATGTGGGAGAGCGATTGACTTGTTAGAGGAGCAGTGAGGTAGCCAGTGTGATGAAGTAAGACAGCAAGTGGGAAATTAGTAGGAGAGAGGTCAGGGAGGTCATGGCATGCAGGGAAGGGCAGTGGAGTAGGGAGGTGGGAGGTGGTGGTTATTGCTGATTATAAAACTTTTGCTTTTGTATTGGGTAGGAAAAGCACGAGGAGTGACTCGATCTGACTACCAGGTAACAAGATTACCAGGGATCACTCTGTCTGTTTTAAAAATAAGAGTAAGAGGATAAGGTTAGATGCAAACAGACCAGTTAGAAGCTTATTGTAGTAATTCAAGTGGGAGTAGATGACCCAGACATCATATGTTGAACAGGAAATCCAGCCAGGTGAGGATTGGTGTGGAAGATGGCAAAGATCGTAACAATACCAACCACCAGAAGTAGGAGCCCCCAGACCTTGGCCTACTACATCTGCTAAGGGTTCAGAGTCACCAAAGAGGATTGAACACACAAGGTGTTCCTTGACACATAAAGAGGTCATGGAAATGGGTCCAATTCAAATATATCACAAGGTAAAGCAGACAGAGTTTTCTGAAAGACTGTCACTCCTCTGCTCAACACCTTCCTATGGTGCCCATCTAACCCAGCGTGAAAGTCAGTGGCTTACAGTGATCTCAGGAACCCCTAGTATCTCAAGAAACAGCATCATCTGCACATGTATGCCCACTTCCATCTTCTTGCTCTAGCCTATTCCATTCTGGCTATACTGATCCCCTTGAAAATCCTAAACCCACTTGTGTCTCCCAGCCTTTGATTTTTCTATTTCCTCTGCCAGATAAACACATAATGTGCTCTTATTTTGGGTCTGGGCTCAATGTTTTCTTTGCATAATCAATTCCCCTTGTATAAACTTAATCCAAATACTGCACGTGATATCTTATTCTAAACATCTTTTATTGTTTATCTGAAATTTTAATATTATTGGTCACCCTGTATTTTATCCGGCAACTCTAGCCATGGGGGAGGGAAAGAGAAAGTGGATGATGACTTAGGCAAGCAAAAATTAACCATTACTGGTTCTGTAGACTTTAAATAGGTTACTAGGTCATGAGGAGAGATGAACAGCTTGACAGCAGATTTTCACATGTTATTTCCCTCTTCAAAAACCTTTGATGACTCTGTCATACTATTTTGTACACAAAGTGCATTGTATTTCATACGAAAAGCTAAGGGCATCTGACTCTGTGGCGGCCTTTTTTCCCAGCTCCCTTTCGTTTCCCTACAGCACTCGTCACCCTCTCTCCACATAGTACAACCTGTAATTTCCCCTGCAGAAACTGCCTCCCTGCCTTAGCTCATGCTTCACCTTTCTGAAATAACTAACCTCCTCCCCCCCTTATTTTACTTTAACTATAATCTTTGATTTTTAAAGATCAAATTCGAAGAGTATCACAAATACTATCTTCTCCCTGCTCCCATATCATAAATATTTAGGCAACACATAGCTTTACGATAACATTCATTGCCATACTTAATAATTGCTTATTTGTGTGCCACTCCTCTGCTTGATGACACTTTACTTGATGTCAGGAATGTATCAGCGCATTTTTTAAAAATTGCAACACCATTCTTTCTTCCTGGCACATAGTAAGTGCTTAATAAATATTTGTTGGATGAAAAAATATATATATATATATTTATATATATACTTAAATTCTAACATTTGAGCTTTTATTACATTTCAAAAATTAATAAATCCTGTATATTCTTTACAGTTTAAGAGAAAAACATTGAAAATCTTCATAACCTTGTGTTAGGAAATAATTTCTTGATACAACACCAAAAGTGCATGGTATAAAGGGGAAAAATGGTAAACTAGACTTAATTAAAATAAAAAAAAAACACTTGCATTTCATTTTTTTGTACTTCTAAATTTTTACTAATATTTTTATTATTTATTATTTTGTTTTTATTTATTTATTATTTTTTCTTTTATAGTTTATTGTCAAGTTGGTTTCCATATAACACCCAGTACTCATCCCAACAAAAAACAATTGCATTTCAAATGGCACTGTCAAGAAAGTGAAAAGATAATCCATAGATTGAGAACTATTTGCAATTCATATAAGTGATAAAGGAGTTATATCATATATATATATATATATATATATATATACACACATACATATAACTCATTAATAAAAATACAAATCATTCAATTAGTAAATGAGTAAAGAATTTCATAGGCATTTCCCCAGAGAAGATATATAAATGACAATAGAGACATGAAAAGATGTTCCATATCATTAATCGTTAGGAACTGCGAATCAAAATCACAAGCAGGTACCACTTCATACACACTAGAGTAGCTGTAATAAAAAGGCAATAACAAGGTTTGGTGAGAATGTGATATATTGGAAGTCACATCGTTGCCAATGGGAATGTAAAGTGGTGCAGCCATTTTGGGAAATAGTACTTCAAAATGTTAACGCAGTATTACTATATGAGCCAGCTAGTCTACTCCTTGAAATCTACCCACAAGAATATGAAACATATGTCCACACAAAGACTTGTCCACAAATGTTTATAACAGCATTATTCACATTAGCCAAAAGGTGAAAACAATCTAAATGTCTCTTATCATGAATATGCAAATAATGTGTAGTATATCCACATGATGGCATACTATTCAGCAATAAAAAATAAAAGTCTGATAACATATTACAACATGAATGGAACTCAAACACATTTTGCTCAGTGTATAAAGCCAGTCACAAAAGACTGTCTATTCTGATTCAGTTTATATGAAAATTACCAAATAGGCAGATTTATAGTGGCAGAAGTAGATAAATCCTGCCTAGGGCTGGAGGTGGGGGTCAGCTGCAAATGATTGTTAATGGGCAAGAGGTTTCTATTTGGGGTGATGCAAATGTTCTCAAATTAGATTATGTTGATAGTACAACCCTTTAAGTATACCAAACACTATTGACATTTATACTGTAAATGGGTGAATTTTATGGATATAAATTCTATCTCGATGAAGCTATTTAAAATAATCACTGGGTTTTCTTTTAATTCAATAATATGTCATTTCAGTTAAAGTGCCACATTTATTTTAAAGATAAGTCTACGAATCACTGTTAAATGATTTGGAACAAAAGTTATATATTCATTTTCTAAGATATAAATCACAGTTTTTAAATGATCTTTTACTCTGGAATTATGAGAAAATATATTAAGCTCACCATAAAATACATTTAAGGTTATTTGAATAGATAAAATGTTACACATTTTTTTAAAAAATAGAAGATTTATAGGGCACTTGGGTGGTTCAGTTCATTTAAGCATCCGATTTTGGCTCAGGTCATGATCTCACAGTTCTTGAGTTCAAGTCCCATGTCAGGCTCTGTGTTGACAGCTCAGAGCCTTGGAGCTTGCTTTGGATTCTATGTCTCCCTCTCTCTCTCTGCCCCTTCCCTGCTCTTTGTCTCTCTCTCTCAAAAAAAAAAAAAAAAAAAAGAAGAAGAAGGGGAAGAATACTATATTGTATATTTGAAAGTTGCTAAGGACTGAGTGTTGTGTGGAAACTAATTTGACAATAAACTATTTGTAAAATAAAAAAAAATTTTAAAAAAATGTCAAAAAAAAAAAGAAAGAAAGTTGCTAAGGGTAGATCATAATGTCACAACAAAAACAAACTGGTAACTACATGAGATGATGGATGTGAGTTAATTAACCTTGTGGTGATCACTTCATGGTATTTACATGTAATGAGTTATCATGTTGTACATCTTAAACTTACACAGTGTCACATATCAAGTATATCTCAATAAATCTGAGGAAAAAGTATCAGCTGTCAAATATAATAGCTTCTTGGTGTGAGCAGAGGTCAACCAAGTATTTCATTCTGCAGAGGCAGTGTCCATCCACCTCTGAAATCTTATAAAGGGGCACCTGGGTGGTTCAGTTGGTTTGCCTTCTGACTCTTGATTTTGGCTCAGGTCATGATCTCACAGTTGTGAGATTGAGCCCCACATTCCTGCATTGGGCTCCGGGCTCCGTATGGAGCCTTGCTCAAGATTCTCTCTCCCGCCTTGGGCTCTGTGCTGACAGATAGCTCAAAGCCTGGAGCCTGCTTCAGATTCTGTGTTTCCCTCTCTCTCTGCCCCTCCTCCACTCATACTCTGTCTCTGTCTTTCAAAAATAAATAATACATTTAAATTTAAGAAAAAAAATTAAAGATTTTCAAACACTTCAGAGAAAAACATGGAAGGCTCAGAAATGTTCCATGGGTAGTCTCAAATTTCATAGTAGTATAAAGACCTTACATTATACATCAGTTGCTAAAGGAATTAAAGAGGTTAACATTTTAACTGTTTTAGTTGCTTGATTACTGTTTATATTTAATTAAATTTTTCTTACCTTGAGCCCCTTAAAAATATGCAATTTTTAAACAAGATTTTAATGGACTTCAGGTGCACAAAATTGGAATAATCATTTTTCTAATTAGAAAATTAACATGATTCAGTATAAACAAATATTTGCTGAATGCGTGTGTATGTGTGTAAGAATACACACTACATTCCTGATACTCATCTATACCATAGAGCATGTATAATTTATATCTGTTGATCTTTATATTCCAAGTAATGGAAATATGGTAAAGCTTAGATGGATTTAACTGGGAATTAAAAGTTCTACATTTAAGGGGCACCCAGGTAGCTCAATCTCTTGAGCATCTGACTCTTGATTTTGACTCAGGTCATGATCTCATGGATCATAGGATCATATCCCGAGTCAGGCTCTGCACTGACAGCATGGAGCCTACTTGGAATTCTCTCTATCTCCTTTGTCTCTATCCCTCCCCCACAATGCTGTAATCTCTCTCTCTCTCTCTCTCTCTCTCTCTCTCCCCCTCTCTCTCTCTCTCTCTCAAAATAAGTAAATAAACTTAAAAAGAAAACTTCTGCATTTTAATTCAAATAGGCTCTGTGTGATTACCTGAGTCTCAGCTTCTCCCAAGGTCTGTAGGTTTCCAGAAATGCAAGTATATTTTCTCCAGTTACATAAAACACTTTTCAAAGCAAAAGTTTGTTTTCTAGTGAGTTTTGTAGCTTCTAAAAAATTGCCTTTTTTTGTTGACTAACCAAAATCCTCAATGTGGGAGTTAGAAGTTCTATTAAAGCTTAAGATCGTTTAGTTACTTATAAGTAGTATACAGAGTTCAAAGATATTTGCTATTGTGAAATAAACCCTGTAATATCATACCTCAGTTATACCAAATTTGGGCGTAACTGACTGGCAGTTGGCTCTAGCCTTCTTCCCTAAACCAGTTATCAGTTGTCCCAAAAGGATTAGAAACTGGCTTATCTCAGCTCAATGTACAGATACTTGTGTCCTGTATAAAGGTCACCATCAATGTTTTTGCATTTTGTATCCATAAAAACTGTCTAGAAAGTTGGTTTTTCATTAGCTTCACAATACCTCTACATTGTATGCGGCATTGCATGCCTCATGAGCGGGCATAACTTTAGAAAGACAGTTCTTACCTCTGATCCCTCAGCAAGTGCTATGTAAGCAGTGGAGGGAATAGAGTTGCCAAAGAATTATCTGGATCTCAGCAGCATCTCTGGCATTTCTACATATTTGTAAAATCTCTTACTTCTTTTACTAAATTATTAGATGTTCAGCATCTGCAATATAAAAGTTCAGTAATACCTTCAAGGTATTAGGTCTGTAGATCTGGCATCTTTAGATACCATTTTAAGATTAACTCCATCTTTTCTGCTATTTTAATTTAGATTTTCCAGGCTGCTGCTTCATGTGTTAGTTCCTAGACTTAGTAAACACTCCTTGCCATTTGTGTGCACTCCCTTTGTCTCTATTTTATCTTTCTCACTGCTTTTATGGTGCTTTCTGTTCTCCCTCTTTTCTCCTACAGTCAGTGCTGTTCTAATGTGTCATTTGCATTCCTCAAAGTTATGAGCTCTGCAGAAATGCGCAATGAAACACACAGGGCTTGTGGAAGAAAAGTTTGTGTCACCACTTTATCAATGGCGTAAATCAAAGAGATAGAAAACTAATAAAAATTGTAGCACCGTTTTACAAGTTAAACAGTCAAGAATTGCATAAATACTACAATAAATATGGCTCTTTGCCTTGAAAAAGGCCCGAGTTTTCTTTACAGAAATGCATGTCACATGGGTTTGAGGGTTTGTGGATTATTGTGAAGTGATAGAAGGTGGGGTGTCTAAAATCAGATGGAAAATTGTAACATACACAGGAGTGGTTTGACTCACAGCATGAGATACACTGATGAGATGTTAGATGTCTGAGGAGCGTTCATGTGTTCATTTTGTATGTTCATTTTGTATGTAGCTCAGTTCAGCTACATATGGTTTTCTGTGTTTAGCCAATGATTCTCTGATTCACAGGAGTGAAATTGTGCATAAGAAAACCTAAAATTTAGAGCATGGAGTAACATACAGAGCTGTCAGATCATTAGGTTGTATACCTGAAAACGAATGTAACATTGTAGGTCAACTCTACTTCAATATATTGAAAAAAAGAAAACACAAAATTTACATTACATTCAAATTGTTTCCTCACGTATCTATTGTATTAAAACAGATTCATGTTTAAATAGTCAAGAATTGCATAAATATATGACTCGGTTAAGCATCCGGCATCGGCTCAGGTCATAATTTCACGGTTCATGGGTTCGAGCCCTGCATCGGGCTCTGTGCTGACAGCCAGCTCAGAGCCTGGAGCCTGTTTCGGATTCTGTGTCTTCCTCTCTCTCTGACTCTCCCTTTCTCACGCTGTCACTCTCTCTCTCTCTCTTTCTTCCTCTCTCTCTCTCTCTCTCAGAAATAAATAAGACATTACATTTTTTAATTAAAAATAAGAATTGCATAAATACAACAAAATTTACATAACATTCAAATCATTTCTTCATGTATCTATTATATTAAAACAGATTCATGTTTTCCAAAAAAATCACTACACGAAAATTAACTGTACTTTCTTTGCTTTTTCTCATGTTCTTATTTCTTTTCTTCGTGTTTATCTTTTTTAACTGGCATCTGTTATTTTCACTTGGGTTAAAACAAAGTACACCATTATTTCCTTATTTCGACCTGGTTGTGGCCTTTTTCTTTTAGTGCTGTTTGTCCAGTTGTTGCCCTATTACCCAGTTGTTTTGTGTTACTTCACCACAAAACTTCTCCAGGGCAGCTAGGCTGTAGGACATGCTTCTGAAGACATGGGTCACCCTGGTTTCTAAGCAGCAAGGGGAGAAATCAATCTCAAAGTATTTAATCCTTTTAAGCCTCCTTCCTGTGGGTTGTGTGCACTCATGACTTTTATGTTCTTAGCAATATAGAAATCAAGGCTTTTTTATGCTATACCTTTGTTCCAGCTAGGTCACATTCACACCAGAAATAACCTTCTTTAAAAGAAAAATGTGTGTAAGCTCTTTCTCTGAGAGTCATTGAAAATAAAACTTGCAAATGCACCAAGATTTTGAATAAAAGTAGAAAATATGGGGCGGCACCTCAGTGGCTCAGTCTGTTAAGCATCTGATTCTTGATTTCGACTCAGGTCATGATCTCATGGTCCTGAGATACAGCCCCACGTCAGGCTCCACACTGGGCATAGAGCTTGTTTAAGGTTCTTTTCCACTGTGCTTGAGTGGCTCAGTCACTTGAGCATCTAGCTCTTGAGTTTGGCTTGGGTAGTGATCCCGCATTTCATGATATTAAGTCCCATGTCAGGCTCTGCGCTGATAGCACAGGACCTGCTTGGGATTCTCTCCCTCCCTCCCCTTCTCTCCCCCTCTCTCTCTTCCCCTTCCCTGCACTCTGTCTCTCAAAATAAATAAGTAAACTTAAAAAAAATTCTCTCTTCCCCTCTCTCTGCTCCTCCCCTGCTTGCATTCTCTCTCTCTCTCTCTCAAAAAACAAATAAATTAAAAAAAATTACACAGTTTCTGTGTTCCTTCTTACTTAATAATAACATGCTGCTTATATAAATATAATATTGTTTACAATTAACTTTGAATATAATTGATAAAATAATAACTGCCATTTATTAAATGTTTGGGATACATGCTAAGTGTGTATGTATATATATGCATATATATATATATATATGTGCATTTGTTGAGATGCATCTGTTAACCTGTTTGAAAATTATTGATCTACCTTTATATTTTAAGGTCCATTAAGACTTTTCTCAAAAACTTAGTTTTTCTTCAAAACTAATTACGGCTCTTAATTCTCAGGGTGAAAGCTCTATCATTTTCATTTCTTTAAGTTTGTGAACTTTAAATTAAAGATGAAGAGAATCCTAAGGCCGTTTCTTTTTTCCTTTCCTGCAGCGTTTGTCCAACGGTTCTATAGACTCAACTGATGAAACTAGTCAAATAGTCGAACTACAAGAATTACTTGAAAAGCAAAACTATGAGATGGCTCAAATGAAAGAACGTTTAGCAGCTCTCTCTTCCCGAGTGGGGGAGGTGGAACAGGAAGCAGAGACAGCAAGAAAGGATCTTATTAAAACAGAAGAAATGAATACTAAATATCAAAGGGACATTAGGGAGGTAAGTGATTTATAAGATTTTTAGTCTTTGCTTTCTGAATGCTGCTTCTGAGATGCTTTTTGCAAATCTCCCATAATGACATACAATCTTTACATCTATTCAAAGGACCGTAATTTGGGATGCATTATATTACTCAGGAAACATGTCCACTAAGGCAAAAATAGTTTATTTTCTCAACCCTTTAAATATGTATGAAAAGAAAATTTCATACCAAGTCTTAGGCAGAGTAAAAACTTCCTATAGTTTCAATGAATTTTAAAAATTGTAAGCTGCTAACTTCAAATAGCTTTAGATGTGAGTATGAATAATGAATTGCTGCACTTTTAGCAAATGTGAATACTTAATATCATTACTTTAAATTTTCCCCCTCTTATTTTGGTGTTGTGTCTGTGAGTGTGGATGTATACGTGGGAACCTGGGAATCTTTTTTTCTCCATGTATTCAGTTCTTCTTAGATATAACATCGCTTCATCTGTTTAAAAGAGTACTTGAAAGTTACTGCAAAAGTTATAGGGAGATGTTTTTGTAACATTGCCTAACCACCTTACCAACTAAGGTGAAATGTTTAGAACCTTTCACTTTCTCACTGTATTCAATTAAAAGAAAAATTCATATGGGTGAAAATTTTACCTTTTACCTTTTGTCATTTTTACTTATTCTTTAAAACTACATATTTTATCTTATTTATAGTTTTATATTTAATTAACTAGTTGTAATTGGAGTTGACTCTACTCCATGTATTCAGTTGTTTCCTTCCCATTCCCTCTTGAGCCCATTTTATTTACTTTTGCCTCCAGCATCCCATCAAATCTGTTCTTATCAAAGTCATTACTGACCTCCATGTTGTTAAACATGGACCCAATCATTTCTCCAACTTATCCTGTCCTGATTCCCAGATGCCTGGAAAATTAACGTATTCTCAAAATTAACATATTCAAGATTGTTTTCCTGTTATTCTTCCACCCCCAAGGAACCAGTTTCTTGTAGTCTTACACATCTCACCTGTCTTCAATGCCATTATTGTTGTTCAGAGCAAAAGCCTTGGAGCTGTCCGTGGTACCTGTTTCACACACACTGCATATGATTCAGTCATAAGCCCATTTCCAGCTTCAAAATTTATCAATAATATGACCTCTTCTCACAATCTTTATGGCTCTTCCTTATTTTACACAATCACCTCTCTGAATTACTACAGTAGTCTCGTGACTGGTCTTCCTTCTTCTGCCTTTGACTCGCTCACTGCAGTCTATACTCAACATAGCAGCCTCAGTGACCTGTTACAATGTTAAGTCAGCTCAAGTTACCTTTCTGCTTCAATGGCTACCTATCCTACTTACAGTAAAATCTGTCTTTGCAGTGACCTATGAGCCATGTACAATCTCCGCTACCACCTTTCTGACCTCTGGGAACTCATCTCCTACTATTTTATTTTAGCCCACTCTGTTCAGTTAAGATGGCCTCTTAGACTAGCCAGACCTATTCTATTGAGTTTTCTTTTTCCTCTTCCTTTTGCTCTCATGTTTTCTTAGCGACATGTTCCCTAACCTTGTTATTTGCACATGAACACTCTTCCTCTTCTTTCATTTTCTTTGTTTTGTCTCACAGTTTATACTGTCATCCGACACAATATGTACTTTACCGACTTACCTGTTTGTCATATACCTCCATCTCCACTATACATAAAGATTCATAACGGCTGGGATCTTTTTTGTTTTGTGATGTTTTGTTCACTATTCTATTCTAATCACCTACACAACTATTGAACTTATGATAGGCATTCAAAAAACTTTGTTGAAAGAATGGATATTTATAGGTGTTTGATGTAAATATCAAAAGACATGGATGAGATTAGAATGTGTATTAAAACAATACCTGTTATCTAAGAAAAAAGGGTGGATGATCCATGAAGTGGCAGGCTGTTCTACTACCATGCAAATGATGGTTCTGTGCTCTCTACTCCTTTATATGAAACGATCGTTCAACGACATGTCTCTCATCTTCACTCCTTAGCTGAAGGAGTTTATATCTCCTTCAGTGCCACTATTCTATATCACTGTTAAGAAACACTAAGATTTTGGGGCGCCTGGGTGGCTTGGTCGGTTGGGCGTCCGACTTTCGCTTGGGTCATGATCTCGCGGTTCGTGGGTTCGAGCCCCGCGTCGGGCTCTGTGCTGACTGCCAGCTCCGAGCCTGGAGCCTGTTTCAGAGTCTGTGTCTCCCTCTCTCTCTGACCCTCCCCTGCTCACGCTGTCTCTCTCTCTCTCTCTCCTAGAAATAAATAAAAATATTTAAAAAAAAAAAAGAAACACTAAGATTTCTGGCTAGTACATCTATTTCTTGAGCTCTTGCTTATCCCGATTTCTTCATTCTCTTAGTCCCAGAAATTTAGCCATTGTCCTTTCATTTAGCACTCTTCTCTTGCCTCCTCTTGTCCTGTTTATTTAATGCAGTGTCACAGGTAGTATCTGTGTCATAGCTCCCCTTTCTTATTGACTATGTGAAAATAATTCCTTAATTCTAATAGTTCTTGGATGTAGGTGACAGAAAGCTAAGTCAGATGGAGAACATCAATCATCTGATGCCAGATACCTTTTTTTTTTTTTTAAGGAATCTCTTCTAATAGGTAAGGTATTCTGCTTTCATGTGGAATTCTTTTAAAATATAGCTATTCTTGGGGCACCAGCGTGGCTCAGTCAGTTAAGTGTCCAATTTCAGCTCATGTCATGATCTCATAGAATATAAGTTTGAGCCCCACTTTGGTCTCTATGCTGACAGCTCAGTCTGGAGCCTGCTTTGGATTCTCTGTCTCTTTCTCTCTCTGCCCCTCCCTCTGCTCATGCTCTCTCTCTCCCTCTCTCTCTTTCAAAATAAATAAAAATTTAAAAATTAAGAATATATTAAAATAAAATACAGCTATTCTTGGGGCACCTGTGTGGCTCAGTTGGTTGAGCGTCCGACTTCGGCTCAGGTCATGATCTCATGGCTCGGGAGTTCGAGCCCTATGAGCTGACAGCTCAGAGCCTGGAGCCTGCTTTGGATTCTTTGTCTCTCTTTTTCTCTCGCTCTATCCCTCTCCTGCTCATGCTCTGTCTCTGTCTCCAAAATAAATTTAAAAATTTTTAAAAATTTAATGTAACTATTCTTATCAGATCTAAAATTTTTATGTAGTTATATTTTAGAAGAGATCCATGAAGAAAGAATATCTCTCATCATTCACCTCTAAAAGGAGGTTGGAAACAGATGTTTCAAGAGCCAGTGAAGCAATAATACACGTATGACACATTCGGCACTAAAGGTGTAACATAGGAAGTGCTAGAGTTAATGAGACTTGGACAAGAAACGTATACACTGCCTGACTTTATACATCATATGTGCTGTGTGTGTGTGTGTGTGTGTGTGTGTGTGTAAGGACACCACAAAGGCCAAATAAAATATATCCCAAAAGGTCAGATTGCCACAAGGTCCTAGTTTTCTGCTAGGAAATTCTTAAAGACCAATCATGAAAACGATTACAAATGCATTATATTTAATTTCTTACATCTCTCCTATCCAAAAGGCACTTGTCATTATACCTGTTTTTCTCAAGTGAGGTAAAGTGACTTGTCAAAGGCATATGCACTGCCCTCCGAGCACCCCACTCCTTCCAACCCCCCAGCACCAGGATGACACAGGATCAGCCCAGCTCCAAAACCTGTGTTCTTCCACTATGAGCAGCTTCTAAAATCAACAAAAACAATTATTTATCAGTGATAGCACTAGCATAAAAAATGCAGCCTCATTATAACCTTCACCGAAATACTCAATCTTGTGCTCTTTCAATAAGAAGAAAATTATGTACTTTGAAAAGGTATCACTTACACTCAAAACTCCAGCTTCTGATTTTAAAGTCCTGACTAACAATGTATTCATAGTCTGTGGACACACAAGATCTGCTAGGTTGCAAACTTTTTTTAGGAGGAACAAAAGTGGGGGCACCTGTGTGACTCAGTTGGTTAAGCTGCCAATTCTTGATACCGGCTTAGGTTGTGATCTTTCGGTTGTGGGATGGAGCCCCATGCAGGGCTCTGTGTTGAGTGTGGAGCCTGCTTGAGCTTCTCTCTCTCTCTCTCTCTCTCTCTCTCTTTCTTTTTCTGCCCTTCCCACCAGGTGCTCACTCTCTCTCTCTGTCAAAATAAGTAAACTTTAAAAAAAAAGTGATTCTTCTTACTACCTAACGTATAGCATTGTAGTATTGTATAAGCACTACATATTCCTTGATTAATGAAAAAATGGAGAATAGGAGAAACCATATAATTAAAAACTACAATGCATTTTGCTTTACATGTAAGGAATAATATATCTAAAATGAATTATGTAAGTGTATTTTATTAATGCTTTCAGAATATATTTTTGTCATTATTCCTTGTTAATAAGTTAATCTAAAATGTACTTTCTTTGATGACTATAAAAGATAAACTTTACTTTTTTATTTTTCAAATTTTTATTTAAAGTATTGTTAGTCAACATACAATGCAATATTGGTTTCTGGAGTAGACTTCAGTGATTCATCACTTAGACACAATACCCAGTACTCATCATAATAAGTGTCCTCCTTAAACCCACCATCCATTTAGCCCATCCTCCACCTACTTCCCTCTATCAACCCTCAGTTTGTTCCCTGTCATTAAGAGCCTCTTATGGTTGGGGTGCCTGTGTGGCTCAGTCGGTTAAGTGTCCCACTTCTGCTCAGGCATGATCTTGTGGTTGGGCTCTGTGCTGACAGCTCAAAGCCTGGAGCCTGCATCCAATTCTGTGTCTCCCTCTCTTTCTACCCCTTCCCCTCTTACACTCTCTCTCTCTCTCTCCAAAGATAAATAAACATTAAAAAAAAAAAAGAGTCTCTTATGGTTTGTTTCCCTCTCTCTTTTTCCTCCTTTCCATATGTTTATCTGTTTTGTTTCTTAAATTCCACATATGAGTGAAATCGCATGATAAAATTTACTTTCTTTGAACTTTTGTCTTAGTTGCTCCTTTAATTGACTGTGACCTATAAGTAGTTGGGGGCTGGAGTAAAGTGAATCATAGTACACATATTAGAAAAAATACAATCTTATAACAAGCTTAGCTCTCCACTTTTTAATTAAGAAAGCTAGTAATGGGGGGGGCAACTAGGTGGCTCAATCAGTTAAGTGTCCGACTTTTGGTTTTGGCTCAGGTCACGGTCTCACAGTTTGTGCTGACAGTACAGTGCCTGCTTGGGATTGTCTCTCCCTCTGTCTGCCTATGCCTCGCTTGTCTCTCTCTCTCTCTCTCTCTCTTCCTCTCTCTCCCTCAAAAAAATAAATAAATAAACAAAAAATAAAGCTACAAATTGAGTATTTAATAATAATATTTTATTAAATAATATGCAAAAATTATACAAAGTAGATATGCAAATAATTAGAATTTAAATTCCATATTATTTTGTGAATAAAACCAGCTTATTTTTCCAATTTATTAAGAGTTCTTCAAAAATTCCTAAGTAATTAAATGAATATATATCAATTTTGTCTTTTCCATTATCTGAAACATGGAGTTTTATTTTTCAGTTTACTAGGTCTGAGTTACTATAGAGTTATATTTGTTTGATATAATAAAATCTATTTTGTACACAAACTTTTAGGTCAAGAGATAATTGAATCTTTACACTCTTTTTCTCCTTCTTTAGAGAGCAATTTTCAGAGACTAGAAAAGCTTCCTGTTTTAGAATTTCCAAGTGACACACAGGGAAAAGATATTTCTCCAACTTGTAAATTCAAAATTTATTTTTGGCAACACAGCTTGCAGTTAAAAATTGAATCTCCCACATGAATCACTGAATCAAAAATGAAGTACCAAAGTATATGCAGTGACTCCTGCATGCAATGTATGCCATAAAGTCATATCAGTTCATTATAGGCTCAATAGTAATTAATAATCAAAAAGCTATTATTTATGGAGTGTTTATTATACATAAGACTACACAGGCATTTAAAATATTATATCACAACAATGTTATATGGTGTATTAGTATCCCAACCAAAAACAGAAAACAAAACAGACAAGCAAACAAACAAACCCAGAAAAAAGAAAAGAATGAGTTATAAAAAAGTTAATCAACATTCATTCATGATAACTGAGTTAATAAATAGCAAAAACTGGGATTTGGAGCTCGTATGTGCTACTCCATTGTTCACATTGTCAAGAAACATGTATGTGTCTTGAACTGAACTTATTGCTATTACAATTTTGTAAGAAATGTATATATCTTGGCTAGATTGAGAATTCTCTTTTTTGGCTACAAAAATTGACATAATATTCCCAGAGTTCTATATGAAAATGAAGTTAACAAAATACAGCTTAACAATTTTAAGCACTCTGAAGGAATCCTCTAAGATGACTCTACTCTCATTGGGCCAAAACATATAAAATTGAAAGTCAAAATTTCAAACCTGTGTATAGATTGAAAAAGTCAAAATTTAAAATAAAATCTTCTTAAATAGTAGCTTTTATTTGTGTTGGCTAAAATCTAGAGATGTGTAGATAATGTTGAAAAAATTAATCTGGGTGATTTTTTGCCAAATTGGTAGATTCATTGAATTCCATACATTTGAACTGTAATATTAACATAATGATCAAGTAGTCTTTAATTGAATCTTGAAGATCCATAGGATTGAGGTGGGCCAAGAAGGTAATAAAAATGCATTCCAGACACAAATGAAGTCTAAAAGTGCATTAGTTTCTTAGGGCTCCCGGAACAAATTGCCACAAACTGGGTGGCTTAAAACAACAGTCATTTATTCTTTCACAGTTTTGGAAGCGCCAAGTCTGAAGTCAAGATGTCAGCAGAGCCATACTCCTCCCCCTGAAGGCTCTAGTGAAGAATCCTTCTTTGCAAACTCTTCTAGCATGTGGTGGTTGCTGGCAATCCTGGTCTTCTTGGCTGATGGCAATATAACTACAGTCTCTGTTTCTCTCTTCACCTTGCCTTTTTCCCCTGTATGTCTCCATGTCCTCAAATCTGCCTCTCCTTATAAGAACACTTGTCATTGGATTTAAAGTCCGCCCTAATTCTGTATGACCTCATCCTGATTCTATCTGCAAAACCCTATTTGTAAACAAGGTCACATTTACAGGTCCCAGGTGCACATGAATGTGGTGGGTTTTTTTTTTTAGGTCTTGTTTGTTTGTTTGTTTGTTTCTGTGTGTTTTTTTGTTTGTTTGTTTTTTGGTTTTTTCGGGGGGGGTGGTAGTTGGGTGGGGAGGTCCACCATTTATCCCAGTATATAGAGATAGAAGTGTCAGGTCATGAAGCTACTTGTTTTCTAGGCTTTGTCTCTCAGATTTTCACTGAAGATGGAGGGGAACATATTAAGGTATTTAGGCCAAGAAGCAGTACAATCAGACTGGCATTTAGTATTACCTCTTGGTTAGTAGCATAGAGGGTAAGGAAGCAGGAAAAAAACCAGGAGCAAGATCCGGGTTAGATTATCAAGTGGGGAGTTAGGGTGAAGATTTCAAGAATGATTCTAAGAAAAGCTGATTTGATTAGGCAAGGGGACTAAGGACATAAGGGGTTTCATGGTAGAAATGCTGTCTTTTAATTGCTTTTAATTTTTGCACATACATAATTTTTCAAAGACAAATAATATCAAGAGGATATGAATCTAAACACATGCACATGTGCGTGAGCACACGCACACACACACACACACACACACACACACACACACACACACAAAGTGCCTACTTACTTTCCATCTTACTTACCTGAGATTCTTAACTTCAATCCTTTAGCTGTTGTTCTATTTGCACTCTTATTGAATCAATGCCTTGCTATTATATGAGGATTTTAGTTTTTTTAGGTTTACTTATTCATTTTGAGAGAGACAGAGAGAGTGTAGGTGGGAGGAGGCAGAGAAAGAGGGAGAATCTCAGCAGGTTCTGCACTGTCAGTGCAGAGCCTTATGGGGGCTCAAACTCACGAACCTTGAGATCATAACCTGAGCCGAAATCAAGAGTCAGATACTTAACCAACTGAGTCACCCAGGCACCCAGTGGATTTTAGCTTTCTTATTCCCTCTTTTTCTCTTTTGCCCATCCTTCCACTATAATTACCCCCAAATCACATTTAGTGTCACCATTATTATGGCTGCGTAAATAATTTCCACAACTGATCCAAGTAGTAGTTTCCTATGATAGCATTCGTTTTGTTGTACAGCTTTTTGTTTTTCCAGGATTGTATTAATTACTTGATACGTTTATTTCCTTACTTGTTTTTAAAACTATGGTGTATCTTTCTGGCCACTCCACCAGACTAGTAAAATTTCATAATTTCAATTCAGTTACAGTCAGTGATCAAGCAGATACTTTGTAATTCTTATTCTTATTTTCTTTAAATCATTCCTTTTTCCTCTTCTCTCCAAGTCTGATCTGTACAAGCTTATTTGTAAGCCTGCTTCATTGTTTTAGCTGTAGTTGTAGGATTTACTTTTGCTATCATCTTGAAAATCCAGGACAGAAAAGTGATCAAGGTCCCTAAAGCAGAAAAGGCATACAGTCTAGAGCACAGATAATGATTAAAACTTTGAGAGAAAGTGAACACTTGATCTAAAACTAAAAGCTAGAGGTTAAAGATTTGTGCATATGGTTATTTCCAGGTGGTGATGAGGGAAAATCGGGACATTGAAGGACTATCCATTTAAGGGTTTCTAATATTTCTTTTGGAAAAATGGAAGCAAATGTATCTGCTCTGTGCATGTGGCAAAACTGGCTCCAGATCCTGAAGGAGAGGACCAGAAGGACTAATTAGGAACACTAATCAAAGTAATTGGAAAGTAACATATGGGAACCACCACCACCATGTCAATTTTGGGCTCCTTATGCAAAGGAGCTCCCCACATTATCAGGAAACCACAGCAGGCCCACGAGCCTTGCTTCCACTGCTGACTTTTCTTAATAACTTTTTTTTAAAAAGTAGGTTATCCACCTACTAATAAATGTTCATGGAAGCTGTTAGGAAGACAAAATCATCACCATATTATCTATGAATTAGATGGTTTAAAAATTATAGTTGAGTGGGGCACCTGGGTGGCTCGTTCAGTTAAGCATCTGACTTTGGCTCAGGTCATGATCTCACTGTTCATGGATTCGAGCTCTGCATCAGGCTCTGTGTTGACAGCTCAGAGCCTGGAACCTGCTTCACATTCTGGGTCTCCCCCTCTCTCTGCCCCTTCCCTGCTTGCACTGTCTGTTAAAAAATGTTTAATAAAAACTAAAAAATTATAGTTAAGAACATTATTAATGACATGGTTATTCCATTTGCACTGATAGCTGGTTTTTCCCTAGAGTTGTGTGTTCATTGAGTTCTCTAAATTCTTTTTTTAATTGGAATATATGTAAGAAGGAAAATGGTTAAGTTCCAAAGTCAGTTGGTCAATTCATTTGTGAATATGACTCTAATGCACTTTTCTGGGGCCTTCTTTTTTTTTTTTTTTTTACAAATGTTTATTCATTTTTGAGAGAGCATGAGCAGGGAAGGAGCAGAGGAGGAGGGGACAGAGGATCCGAAGCGGTCTCTTCGCTAACAACAGCAAACCTGATATGGGCTCGAACTCCTAACCATGAGATTGTAACCTGAGCTGAAGTCGTACATTCAACCTACTGAGCCATGCAGGCGTCTCTGACCTCCTTTTTTAGCCACTGAGTTAGTCTTACTTATATATGAAGATGAGGATACTGATGATATTGGTTATCCATATTTGAAGGTTGCTTTGCAGTTTGGAACGGTAGCCACCATTTTACCGATTTTATGGTTTACAACTATACGCATAATTGTACTTATCTCTACTGTATAATGAGCTAATTTATCTGCCACTAGTTTTCTAATGCCGGTTCTACAGTAGGCAGTTTCATGTACTCCACTGCGTTCTCAGAGAGAGAAACTTTTTAGTAATCCAAGATGGAAGAAGAATTCTGACAGATAACTTGGGAAAATTCACATGAAATTTTGCATACCTTCCATGAAAAGCAAGAAATGAATATTACTTCAAGAAAACAATAGCCTTTATACCTCACTATTTTATTTAAATTACAAGACAATACATCAAACTATCTGAAAATCTGATGTTAATTTATTTACTATTTTAATTGTAGGCCATGGCACAGAAGGAAGATATGGAAGAAAGAATCACAACCCTTGAGAAACGTTACCTCAGTGCTCAGAGAGAATCTACCTCCATACATGACATGAATGATAAATTAGAAAATGAGTTAGCAAATAAAGAGGCCATCCTACGGCAGGTTGAGTATCTGTGTCTTGGTTTTGTTCTGGTCCATGTATTCTCTCACCATTCTCACAAAATACAGAGTAAATAAAATACAGGATTACTTGGCATTCAACTGTTCTCTAAAATTAGAATGAAACTGACAAAACAGATGTGATTTCCAGCATGTAATTTACAAATTTGCCTTAATAATAATGAAAATAGTTACTTTGGGTCTAGACATGAACCAGACACTGCTAAGCAGTTATCATGTATTACCTCACTTAAATCTAACCACCACCTATGAAGTAAGCACAATTATGTCAAGGCACTAAGGTTCACAGACATAAAAACTTTACCAATGTCACACATCTGGTAAATGCCAGTAATTAATGGAAGCCTAAGTCTATTTGGCTCCAGAGCAGGAGGGGACAAACTATGGCCCATGTGCCAAAACTATAGCTCTGTTTTATAAATAATAAATAAAGTTTTATTGAAACATAGCCATACTTGTTTATTTAATCATCTTCTATGACTGCTTTTGTGCTACAGCAGCAGAATTGAATAGTTGGAACAGAGACTAAATGATACACAAAGTCTGAAATATTTATTATCTGTCCTTTCAGAGAAAAAAAAAGTTTTCTCAACCCCATTTCTAGAGCCTGGGCTCTTAATCATTGTGCTATATTACCTCTCTCACTCTAGTTAATACTATAATTTTCAATATTATGCTATCATGGTATGTCTGAAGTCTTAGTATTGAGTTATATTCCATTTGTCCACATTTATACTCACTAGTAACTTTTATTTCTTTTTGCTGCCATTGGTAAGAGCTATTTTTTTAATGTGCTAATTGTTATTAAGGAATGTGAGTAAGTAATATTTGAAAACATGAATGCAATCCTCTCTTTGCACAGTAAGTGTGGTATTACTTATTGGCTGATTTTAAATCTAGAATAATGGCAGAAACCCTAGCAACTGGTGTTTGTTATCCTTCCTGTGACTCTTTAAGTGTCTCTTTTTCCATCCCTCTTTCAGATGGAAGAGAAGAACAGACAGTTACAAGAGCGTCTTGAGCTGGCTGAGCAAAAGTTGCAGCAGACTATGAGGAAAGCTGAGACCTTGCCCGAAGTAGAGGCTGAACTGGCTCAGAGGATTGCAGCTCTGACAAAGGTAATGCCATGAAACAATTAGTCAGTCTAGATATACTTATAGAAATGACTAGTGATCTACATGGAATCTATAGATTTTCTTTAGGTTTTAGAAAATTAAGTTTATTTTGTCTTTATTATATTGGTTTGTTACTTAGATGAGTTTTTCGTATTATAGATCTTGTTTATGATGATATGAATGATTTAGTTATGAATGTGATTTGATATCTTTGCCTGTTTAAACAGTAGCAAAAAACAAAATTTTATATCCTGTTGGTTAATTTTCCATGATAATATTTGTACATTAGAATAATCACTGAATGGAAACAAATAATGATGAAAATTAATACATATATAGATAAGTTAGAATAACTTAATAGACTCAACTAAATTCGAAAGTTACTAAGTATAAAGAGGTTTTAATTGTTGTAATTTCTTCTGAACCATTTAAATTCAGTAATAATCTCAAAAATGTTCAAAATTATCTATCTTGTTATGGCTGTCAAATTCTGCAATTATCTGCATACTTTAGAATTTTGCAACCATTATAAAGTTTAAAAATGACTGTTCTTATCATTCACAGTCAAATGGAAATGACAGTGCTTTAGAGCATTCAAAGTGTATGTGTCACTACAAAAAAAGTTCAAATTTGCTCACTAAAAGCATGTTTTATTTTTAATATCAGCTCAAAAATGTACAAATATTTTAGATGTTCATGCAGCCATTGCTCAGTGCTACGGTTTCCATGCACCCTAATAAATGGGTAAGGTAGATATGTGAACTACAAGTTACAAATTCTGGCATTAGGGATTATCCAAAACAGTTGATGTGGCAATAGAAAAGTAGGCACACACATTTGCTTTCCCAAAAAAAGTAAATAATTAAAGAGGAACAGTAGACTGATGCCTATTGGTTAAAATAGGATAATTAGTCAGGTAGTAAAAAGACAAATATTTGCAAAGTAGAGAAGGGTTAAAATGTATTGGAATAGTTGCTTGCCTGCAGAGTATTGGAATAACTAGCTGAATAAAACATTAGTGTGATTAGGATAATGTCACAATCTGGATCCTTCTATAGTCATAGACATACCATAAACCCTTCTGGCAATTTTAGAAATGTGTACTTTCTAAAATAAAGATAAATCTATCATTTAATTTGAGAAATATTCTCTAAATTATATAAAAATGTGCAACTGTAGTAGTAGTTTTCTACTTTTTTTGCAAGCATATTTTAAATTACTCAAATATGGATAAGGATATATATGTGTGTGTACACACACACACACACTAAGGCTCTTCATTTGAAGAACATGAACTTATATAAGGAGTTATTGAATTGAACTATTTTCAGTAGCCTTAAGTGAGTGGCTAAATAATAAAAATAATTTTGTAAAATTCTATTGTAAAATAACCATCAGTACTATCCTGAGTAAAATACAAAAAGTTTGGAATCTCTCCCAAAGTAATATAATTTAAAATTCACCAAATAATTGCTCCTAATTAACCTCTGATGGACTGAGGACAAAACATACTTTAAAATATAATACTTGGTTTATGAGGCTACAAAGTATATATTCCTAAGCATCCTTAATTTAGAATATAAAAAAAAAGCTTGAAACAGGTGTCTTATCTTTTTTCCCCTCATTTTTTTTCCCCTGCGGCTCTTAGTTATTTATTTTTGATACATAAACTCATTCATGGATCCAAAATAATTTCCTCAGTTTACTTCTAACTAATAATGTATTGCTAAAATTTCACTTCTTCTGAATCCTTTTGATTTCCTCCTTTTTTGGTAGAGTTTTACCCTTCTTAAGTGTTAAAAATGCTAGAATTCACTGTGCTTCTCTTTTTTACTGCTTTCTCTTCAGACTGACTTTATATCAACACCATTATTTCAACTAGAGTTTCTAGATTATTGCCATATTTAATACCCACTTGTCTAGAGAAGAGGTTTTATCCTCAACACACTCCCAATGCTTGTAACATTTTTATAACATTTGAAGATGTTCTTTCATTTGTTTTCCCAAGTTTTATGGCTACAATGATCTTGTACTTTTTCTTCTCTGTTCACACACCTTTAGGGACTATCTCTAGAACCAGTTTTATTTTTTTTTTCACTTTCATTTAGTTTCCAATATCTCACTGTTACTGATCATCATAATCTTTTTCTACATCTTATTATTTTTGATACTAAAGTAAAAAGATTTCTGCTTAACTTAAACCTAGGCTTCCTTATCCTGTATTATCAGTGGCATTCTAAATAATGCTTCAGACACTTTATTTTGCCTTTGTACTTTTTTCTGCTTTTATTATCTGCTACCTATTGCTTTCTTCTTTTTGCCCTTCCCCTCTTTGACTTTTATTTTTTCTCCATTTCCAAATCTACTCATGTTTTTCTCAAAGCCAATTCTCCCTATAATTTCCTCTGAACATTAGCTCATTTGAAATTTCTTTCTGTCACATTAAAGAGTGATGCCAAGATAAGCCCTATATCCCATCAAGGAGTACAAAAATAGATTGTTTTTGTGTGACTTTTGTATTTACACTAATTACTTAAACTACAGTCTTCACAAGGCGAAGATGAACATAAATCAGTAGTAGTAGAAATTGATCCCAGTGTTTGTTTAGAAACGATGTCTGAATTTATTCTTTGGTTGATAATGTGTGTATGTGAATGTGTGCATGTGTGTGTTTGGGGGGGTAGGTAGGGAAATCTCATTTAAGGCCTTAGAAACTCAGAAGTATTAATTCATGGCTATGGATAAAAGTTAAAATTTGGCTATGGCAAGTACACACATAATTAACCAATAAAGACTTTGGGATCCCAGTTTTATGATATGATGTTTACTTCTCTAATTAAAATGCATATTCCCTCAGCAAGAACATAATTCGTATTTCATTCCTTAGGTATTTCATTCATTTTTAGTACCAATAAAACACATCAACAATAACAAAGGAATTTAAACTTGATAGAATTCTTGCTCAGTCTTTGAAGCGAATTTTCACAATGTTTGGTATGTTTTTGATAGTTAAGATGGAAAGAGGTATAAGTTTTGAGGACCTTTGGAAAGCCTACTGGGCTTGTGTTTTTGAAGAGGCAGTTTTGGAAATTGAAATGTTCATGCTTTGACTACCTTGAATCAATCACCTGATTAATTTTTATACCACCAACTGTGTGTTAAAATGTACTTTTGGGAGATTACAGATACCTTAATGAATTTTGATGATATTATTTCAACAGCATTTTGACCCATTTACTATATTCTTATTTGAATTCTAGGTTTTAAGTGATACTAGAAAACCATTTTGTGGCATTTGGGAACTATGATAGCTTTCTGTGTTTCTTCTGCTTGGAAATTTGGGGAGAGAAATTATTTGTTATATTATTTTCCCCATTTATGAAACAAGAATATCAAAAGGAAAATCTTACAAATGTAAATATTGAGTTATAATCTATATAAGTACACAAGTTAAATGTTAAATATTTATGTTATAGATTAGTTGGAATTTGTTGCATAAAATAGTACATATGTATGTGAGCCAATACATGAATAGGCTACTATTTCTTTATAGGTACTGCATGACATATTTATATATAGTCCTATATTTGCATAAAGTAAGTTTCACTGTTTTAGAATAAACTAATAGTATGTAATAGAAAATGCTCTGGAGTTAAATCTTATAGATCTAACATAAGATAATTTTGATGTTATAAATACTTGTAATTATAATTAAAATGTTGATTTAACTTTACATGTAATCTGTGCCTATCATACTAATACGATTCAGCTATCAGCAATGTC
Source organism: Proteles cristata cristata (assembly GCA_017311185.1). Classification (NCBI taxonomy): domain Eukaryota; kingdom Metazoa; phylum Chordata; class Mammalia; order Carnivora; family Hyaenidae; genus Proteles; species Proteles cristata. Next base: position 372,250 of record JAESUZ010003631.1, on the reverse strand, counting down.
ACATGTGTTAACACTCTGTGTCTGTGGTAACGTGACAGTCACCTCCAAGACATGTAACTAACCCTGGCACCGGGCAAATATTAACTGACAAAGGCACCATGCTGCCTGCTCACTTTAGGGCACTATTTTGTTTCCATAGCAACAAAACAATGTAGAAACAGTTTCTGAGTGGTTCCTAGTGTCATTCAGGAGACATCGTAAATAAATAATCTTGTCCTCACAAAATATTGTCACTTTGATAATTTGAGGACTTCTAATCACTTTTATTTAAAATCTCAAATAAAGACTACATCTGAGAAGAGGTGCCAAGGCACTAAACCTATAGTCACACTGTGTTTTCAGGGACCAGAAGTCATTTTGTAAGCTTGTCACTGTTGCTGAGGAAACTCAATCCTGCTTGAATTGGAGAATACCCATAATAATTAATCCTGTGGCTTAGATTTTACTTGATTTCTCCAGTGTTAGGTTTGTAATAAATGTTTTTCCAAACTTATTTCACCTGGGTCATTGTCTTAGCATACACCTCAACGTTGAGACCCACCGTTTGCCTTATTTTTAAGTAATATGATAAACAAACAAGCCAAAATACAAAACTTTTAACAATCTATCAGAGACATATTCTAGTGTTTGGTTTCCCATAATTCCAATTATTCATGACTCTTTCAGAGTTGCTTTAATTCATTCTGTAGTAGTCTTTCATCGCCAGCCGTCACTAACCTTCCATACCTTAGGTTGGTAGCTTTTTATTTGGGCATATCATTGTTTTTCATTTATAACCATTGACTGCATCGTGTTCACCAGATATCAGTGTAGTTTTTTCCATGTAAAATTCTGTCTATTAAAGTATTAAATTTGCTGTCACATTTTTCTTTTAAGCATTCTGTGCTATGTTCTGTTCAGTGTCAGTGTCTTTAGTTCTGATTTTTCAATTTTGTCCCTCTCCTTTTCCTTGACTTGTTAGTCTGATCCAACCTCTTCTACCTCATCTGATGATTATCAATATGTTATGGAAGCTAAACTACAAGAAATGATCTCCATACGTAGGAAGGTAGTCCTACTGGACTTTACTTTCTATTGCTAAATAGAATCCATCTAAGTTTTTCTTTTCATTTATAAAAATTATGTTATTTTTATTTATTGATAATCAACCATCTGTGCAGTTCAGTGCTTCAGGAGCTTAAGATTGGACAATGGCAGGTTTGTGTTCAAACCATGCACAGTCTGCATGTTACATTTGGCTGATTTCATTGCTCATAAATAAGTCCAATGTTTTGCTGATGCTTGGATGTAACAGGCCTTTGTAGCTGACACATTTCAAGCAATGCTGTTCAGCTGCCTGTTTAAAAAAAGTTTATTTTTTGAAAGTTACATTTGCAGTTGGTAGTAGCTTGCTTTACATTTTATTTCAATTTATTTAGAGGTAAAGTGTTAATCAAATCTTACATGTCAGGTACATTTTTCATATTTCTTAACAGGCTGAAGAGAGACATGGAAACATTGAAGAACGCATGAGACATCTAGAAGGTCAACTTGAAGAGAAAAATCAAGAACTTCAAAGAGTATGTATATTAAGAACTACTCCCCTCCATCATCAGTCTATGGGCATGTAAGAAATGAATGTCTTTCTTGATGAGGTTATATTTAGAATCTTATGAATATGCTCTGTGCATTTTAAAGGAAAAAAAAAGTTTCTGCCAACTTAAACACACCAGACATAAAATGAAATCCAATTTTAAAACTAGAAAAATATAAAAACAAACCTGAATACTTCTTAAATGATTGTTATCTCAAGTTTATTTATTTTTTCTTGAATATAAGGCTAGGCAAAGAGAGAAAATGAATGAGGAACACAACAAAAGATTATCTGATACTGTGGACAGACTTCTCACTGAATCCAATGAACGCTTACAACTACATTTAAAGGAAAGAATGGCTGCTCTAGAGGAAAAGGTAAAGTAACAGAAGAGTAGAATCACATGAACATTTATCAATGTTCTTATGAGCATGGTTGTTTTATGCCCTGCTCTGATTATAGTATTGGTCAGATGATCCACTTATTTTCCTTAACCACATATGACATAGTCTTAGAAGTTAAAAAGTAGTTTCTGTAAAAATGTGTAATATATATTTTTAAATGAGGAAAAGTGCTGCATGGTATATAAATCTTGCATATTATCATGATATAGATAAATGTATTAAAATATATTTTGTGATGAAAATATTTAGTTATTCTTTACCTGGTGTGCAAAAAAAAAGAGCAATGAGACAAAAGACAAAAATGGATATTTTGGTGATGTCTTGCATTGAACTATTTCAAGTAAGTAAATCTACTCCTAGTCTGAAAGCCAAAATGAGTGAGTGAGTTTATATCAACAATAGGACTAGTATTAATCCTACTATAGAGTTTAGGAATACAATAATTTCAGCTGCATCGATTCCAGAAAATTGTTTCTTTACAGTGTGCAAAATCATTCACAATGCTATGTGTCTTATGGCAATGACCATACCAGAACGAGTTAATGAGCTGGTTGCCAATTTCAGAATAGAAACAAAGGTAGACGCTAAAACCAGGCCAACAAATCAGTTTGGAAATTGAGAATGAATGCCAGTCACTACTTAAACTAGACATTTCCCCCTGATCCAGACACTAAACCAAAATAGAAAAGAATGCTCCCATGAAATTGTTAAAGTAAACTGACTACTTTACATTACAGAGATAAGGCATGCCTTATTCCGGTTCAACTCCAAATGCATGGCCATTTTACCAATCACTACAGTCTTAGTTTAGTTTTACTAAAATTAAATTTGGAAAAGTACATTTTTTTAAATCATGCTTTGTAGTAATATAAAAAGGTATAAAGCTGTTACAACAGTAATAGCTTCATGACAAAATTTTTTTAAAAATATCTATGATGCGACTTACTTCTCCATGTCATGAAATGTAACACTTTTGTAAATAACTAAAATTTCGTTTATATTCCCTAATGATTTAACCTTTATTGGAAATTATTTTTTCTGGATTTGAAATAGAAATCCGGAAATTAAACTTTCAATAAATTCGATTTGATAATTTATTTTTTCTTCAGATGATAAAAATGAGTTCAGCTAAATTCTTTATCTATAACATCTTTGGCTAATATATAGTTAATTACTCACATTTTCTCATTTTAAAAGTAACCTAGTCATTTCAAATTTTAAAACACTGGGAAGAGGAAAATATAAGTAACTTAGACGATAATATTTATCCCATTTGTCAATCCAAGTGTTACAAAATAACATTTCCCATTTAAATTATGTATTTTTCTAAATGTTAAGGTATTATGTTTAAAGACTCTATTTAAATGTGGTTTCCATGGAAACCAAGAAATAGATGTACCAAAGAAGGAATCAAAGAGAAGGAGTCAAAGAAGATTCTTGAACGAAGAAACATTAATCTACATATTTAATTATTTTTTCTTTAGTTAATTACTTCTTTTCTTTTCTTTAGAATGTTTTAATTCAAGAATCAGAAACTTTCAGAAAGAATCTAGAAGAATCCTTACATGACAAGGTATAATGGAAACTTACATATTACCCATTTTTCTATTTTACACTGATGAATGTGTTGTAAAATAAATTTGATAATAAATAAATATAGGATGCTATCTTTTTTAAACAATTTTAACTTTTATATTATATATACAGAAAATTGTACATATTTAGAGAAGTCAAAGTTTTTACAAACCAAACACACTAAAAATCAACACTCTTATAGCCCCCTTCTTGTTAAAATACAATTATTACTTGTATTCTAAACAATAATCACTGTCTTATTTCTAAAAAAAAAAAAATGCTTTGGACTTTCTGTGCTTTACCCAAATGGAATAAACTAATTTGTATTTAGTTTGAGATATCATTTAAGCAAACATGTATTAAATATCTATTATGAAAAATGATTGTGCTGAATTATGTTTGCAAACACGATCCTGGTTCCGAAGTAGCTGAAAAGCATAACTGAAGAGCGGGAACATACCTTTGACAAAGCAGCAAGGTGCAGAGAAACAGTTGCTGAGTGTCAAAGGAGTGAAATAGGTAGTAAAAGCTACAGGTAGGAGAGACTACCATATACTGCCACTGTAAATAAGGCTTCAGGGAGGTGTGACTTGACAAAGCTCTATGGAAAGGTAAGAATATGTTACAAGCCTCTTAAATACAGTGCATGGCATGTGGCATGATTCCTAGTGCTTTGGGCCAGGAGAGAGTGAGTAGGAGTTTAATTTCTTAAATAATAATGAGCATAACATGAGGCACTGGGGTAGCTCAGTCAGTTAAGCATCCAACTTGGTTTTGACTCAGGTCATGATCCGAGGCTTGAGGGATCAAGTCCTGCATTGGGAGCGTGGAACCTGCTTAAGATTCTCTCATGTGCCCCTCCCTCTGCTCTCTGTCTTTAAAATATATTTTTTTAACTTTTTAAAAAATAATGAGCATAGCAGTTTGGCTGGAATCAGGTATTCCTATTATAGGATATATGGTAGAAGAGGCAGATTAGGACCAACTTATGAAATGTTAGAAGCTGTAGTTGCTAATGTGTCTCTTCCTCCTTCATTAGCCTGTAAATTTTTTAAGTTTATTATTTATTTTGAGAGAGAGAGAAAGACAGAGCATGCAAGCAAGGGCAAGGCAGAAAGAGAAGGAGAGAGAGAAGCCTAAGAAGGCTCCATACAGTCAGTAGAGTCTGATGGAGCGTTCAATCCCACCAACCTTGAGATCATGACCTGAGCCAAAATCAAGTCAGATGCTTAACTGACTGAAGCACCCAGGTACCCTGCCTATAAATTTTTGTTAGCAATTTTGCCTGATTTCATTTTGTTTAGCTTAGGAAAATAATGTAATATAAAATTATTGACTCAAGAAGTGACCTACAAATGTGTGTTGAACAAAAGGGAAGAGAGAGAGAGAGAAGAATCAAGGGAGGGAAGAGATGGAGAGAGAGGAGGGAATATCTGGCAATAGTATGGCATATGAAAAGTATTGGAAAAGATGAGAGAAGAAAGGTTTAAAAAAAAGAACAACTGTACATTTAACCCCACTAAATTCTGTATATTATGATTTTAATTTAAAACTATTTGGCCCCACAGTCAGAGTCTATGTGATCTCCTGAAAGATAGATCTCTCTATGGCAATACAATATGGTCCCCAGAAGATAGCATCTAATTCTTTCCAAAGAAGTTTTTTAAAAAAAGTCTACAGAGTGAAGATGTCATCTCATCAGGCTCTTGAAGGCGCATAAGATCTTACCAAATAGACAAGGGTAGGGCAGAGGTCAGAGCCTATGTGAGAGCACAGAGAAAACAAAGATGGTTGATTTGCTGATTTACCAGAAGTTTGCTATGACTGGTATGTGTTTAAAGAACTGGGTTGTGACCAGATTGTGGATTTTGGACTTGATCCTGTTATGCAATGTTATGTTTTCCAAAGCTCTGTGTGCTCCTGGCAAGATTCCCAGAACCCACTCCCCCACCACCTACCCAAGCCTTGTAGCTTCAACAATCTGCCTAAGCAACCAACAGTACTAATCAGTCCATGCTTTGCACCCTTGTTCACGCCAGTAACTAGAGGAAGCAAATCCCAGGTTATACCCCATTTCTGAATATCATCCCACACAGCTGAACATATTTCCTAATCTGAACCATATCTCCTATAACTTCTCAAATTTCACTCAGTTCTCTATAACTGACAGTCATTCATTAGCCAAATCTCCTGTATACTCAACCTCTTTTCATTGTTTCTCTTCGTCATCTTGATCTGCAAAATTTGAAATTCCTAGGACTGGTTTTGAATTTCTTCTCATGTTTACTCACTGAGTTCAGTCTCCTCTGATCTCATGGGTTTAAAACCATCTATAAATTGAGCATTTCCTAATTTAGATCACGTACTGGGTCCTCTCTCTTGAGAGAGTTCACGTATTTAAGAGCCAACTCAATATCTGTATTTGGATACTTTGGCAACTCAAAACTTCACAGGTTCAATCCCCCCTATCCAAAATTCAGCACCACCAACCTAAACCATAACCAGCAGTAGTCTTCTCGGTAAATCACAGCTTCTCATCTAATCTTGGAGTTATTCTTGACCCCTTTCTTTATCTCACACCCATTCAGTCCAATAGCAAATTCAGTTAGTTCTGTCTTCAAGATATAACCCAAATCCATTCAGTCTCTAGCACCTTTATCGTAAGCCACAGTTCTCTTTCATACGTTTTTGGGAGATCAGTAATAATTATCTTTCTTCCCTCCCTCCCAATCTCATTTAACAAGAGTGATCGTGTCACCACTTTGCTCAAAAATTCTTTTTTTATTTCCTGTCTCACTCACAGTAAAAACCAAAGACTTCAAAATGGTTGACACGGCCTCTTGGGACTACCCTTCCCAAGCCCAGCAACCAAAACTTTTCTAAGTCTGCCCCCTACCTATCTTTCTCGTTAACCTGTCCACCCCAGCCGCAATGACCTTGCCCTCTCCTTCAACGAGTATACTCCTTCTCACTAAGGAGCATTTGCACCTGCTACGCCTTTTCCTAGGACATCTCTATTTTCTTTTTTTTAACTTCTTCCCTTTCTTTAGGTTTTTGCTCAAATAGTACTTTATTGGAGAGATCTTCCATGCTTCTCTTATTTTCTTTTTCCTACCAACATCCTATAGACTTTGTTTGTTTATTGTCTTTTTTACTAGATTATAAATTATAGGAGGGCAGGGAATTTTTTATCTTACAACTTTATCTAATGGCATAGCACAACAGAGATTCCCTATGCATATATGTGGAACTAACAAAAAAAAAGGGATTAAAGTGGAAGTTGGCGAAATAATTCAGGAAAAAATTAAGAAAGTGTCGAGTAGGATGGTGTTAGTAAGAATAAAAAGGGCAGATAAAAATATTGGGAAAACCACATTAACAACAAAGTATGGTGAGAAATGAGGTATGAGTCAAGTAAAATGTCAAGTATTGGCTGCTGGGGCGGGAAAAAAAACAGTAAAAGAAAATCTAGAAGGACACATTTAAACTTTGACAACATTATAAAATGTTTTAATCATGAAAACAAAATTAAATGCTTACAATGCTTACATAAGCATTTAATTAAGGACTATTAGATGACCTTTATCATAGAAACTTTACAGACAGAAGCTGATAATGCCAATCAGAAAATTTTCAGATGTACAAATAATTCTACCAATATCAAGCTCACAATTTTAACTTATATCAGGTAATGACTTTTCTTCATCTTTTTTTAAAATTTTATTTACTTTTGAGAGAGAGAGAGAGAGAGAGAGAGAGAGAGTGAGTGAGAAAGAGAGAGAGAGATAGAGAATGCAGGTGAGGGAGGGGCTGAGTGTGAGAGATGGAGACACAGAATCCAAAGTGGGCTCCAGGCTCTGAGCTGTCAGTACAGAGCCCAAAGCACAGCTCCAACTCACAAGCTGTGAGATCATGACCTGAGCCGAAGTTGAATGCTTAACCAACTGAGCCACCCAGGTGCCCCAGTTTTTTAATCCATTTTAATCCATTTTTCTTTCTCCTTTATCATGTGTATTACAACCCTTATAGAATAATCAAAGTTCTTCTCTCCCTGAATAAGACCTTTTCTTTATTTTTTTAAATCTACTATGATGGTTATGATTCTGTATTTTGAAGAGATGTATACATAGCTAGTTGTGATCTTAGTATTCCTATAGGTTTGCAAAAATTTAGGATTTCTGAATATAGACAATGTAGATAACTTTTTTTAAGGAAGAAAAATATGTATTTTTTATTTTTAACCCCAACTAATGGAAAAACAAGCTTTACAGGAGTTTTTGACAGATCTTTTCATCAGAAATTAACTGATGACCATGAAAGTGATTGCAAAGAAATACAGATCAAAAGAATTGATGTTGGTTTTACTAGGAAATATGATCATTCATATATTGAGTTCAGTTCATTGATGGTGAAGTTTAAAGCATAGCATATTATTCTGTGTTTACTTTTGTCTCAGCGATCTAAAGTACTGCTTTATAAGACATCTTCAAGGCACTAATGTTTGGATAATCTTCTATTGATTTGTGCTATTCACATTTTCATTACAAGGGAAAAATGAGGCATATTTTACTGTCATGTCTAATAACCTATGGTATATAAAAATATATCCATCAGTTTTCCATCTTTAAAAAGCCATTAAGATTGATAGCTTGGTTTATCATAATTGAATGTTGGTATTCTTGGCATATGCTTATCTTCTGAGTAAAACTTCTTTGATTTTTAGGAAAGATTAGCAGAAGAAATTGAAAAGCTGAGATCTGAACTTGATCAATTGAAAATGAGAACTGGTTCTTTAATTGAACCCACAATATCAAGGTAACATTAAATTAAAATCTTATTTATAGTTTGCCAAAAATCAGTATGAATTTTTTATGGTTTCATATCACCTGAAATAAAACAAAACATGCCTCTTATTGCTTAGCAGGCATTGCCCTATGTTTAGTCCTTACTCCTTACTGATTTACTGTTTCTATATTCAAAGATAGTTTTTTAAGTTAGTAACATGTTCTGCAAATATGCAATAAAAATTTTAAGTATGATATTTTGTATTCTGCATTTAATTACACAGCTATAAATAACATAAAAAGAGTCTTAAATGAAGTAAGGAGATTACATTCCTCATTCTAGAAAGAGGCAACACCTCTTTTCTCTACATGCAGAAATGCTTTCAATGTTTAATGTTACTGAAGAAATATCATTGATTATGGTCACTTATCATCCACCTATCTCATTAAATTAATTACAAATACAAAGTGAAGGAGAACTTATGCATGTTTTAAAAACAAGTAAATTTAGCTGTACTCATCTATTTTGACTCAGTACCTCACCTTGAAAAAAAGAAGCAATTATATAATTATTTACTCTCTAGATAAATAGATTGATCTTGATAATTCACATGTAATTTTTTATGCTTAGGGCCTTTTATTTAAAATTAATGAGAAATCCTACAAGGATTTAATCATTTGATCATTTATTTATTAGACAACACAATCATATCAATTGTTTGAAACATTTGACCACCATAGACTTTGAGAAGTTCATTTTCCTTGGTCTTGTGCCTATTCTAAGAATATTCTCTCTGCTGGCACTAGTATTTATGTTTGTTTCGGTTACTGTAATCTCAGTACCTAAAACAAACAAACAACCAAACAAAACCTGGTAAAGTGTATACTCTCAATAGATATCATTCATTGAGTAACTATGTTAAAAAAGAATTTTTTAGATACTCAGCTCAAAAATCCAAGTTAAAAATCCTAAAGGTGCTTATATTCTCTTGAATGTAAGTATTAGTAAAACTAATGTGCAATATTTTGAGTATTTTTACCTTTTACCTATATTAAACTGAGTTTAATATAAGAAACTCAGTTCTGCAAGCATAAAAATACCCAAAGAACTTTCAAACATGTAGGTCTTTAATTTAGAAAGCTATGTTTAGTTTTCTAATTGCTTTATTATGATTTAGGTATCTGAACTGAAATTATTAATTCAGTAATATATGTTCACATGATAAGATGATGATAATGGTATTGATGAAGGAGAAAAAGAACTGATAAAACAGCAACAGAATAAATACATAGAATGACATAGTAAACAAATTTAATATTTTTTTTAACAGAAACAAATAGCCATTTTGTTGGTTTTTTGACATTTGATCTCAGAAATTTGATCTCAGAGTTGGGGGAGAGAGAGAGAGAAAAAAGACTCTTTAATATAGAGAACAAACTAGTGTTTATGAAGAGGGAAGCTGGGTAGGGAGGTGGGTGAAATAGGTGAAGGGATTAAGAATATACTTACCATGATGAATAGTGAGTAATGTATAGAACTATTGAATTACTATACTGTATACCTGAAACTAATATAACATTGTACATTAATTATACTGAAATTAAATATATATGTATATAATATCCTTAAAAAATAGAGAGTTGTACAAGTGTTATCTACAAGTTTTCAAAGTTCATTGCTACAGTGAGTCATCATGGACAGCCTAATAATATGACATTTATCCATAATGAAGGATCATCCTGGAAGCTTGGGAACTACATACAGAACAATTCTTTTTTGATACACTAGATTGTAGTAGAAACAAAACTAGACCAAGAATAAGAAGACTGACATTTCTAGGTCTAAGACATATAATCATTAGCTGTTTCATTTTGGAAAACTCATTTTCCTTAAGAAGTTCACATTTTATATATATTTTACATGAATTATATATAAAATAATGCTTATGATTACCTCACAAGCTTACTTTGCATATAAAATGAACCTAGTGAGCAAAGGGGGTTTTATAAGCAATAAATCAAAAAGTACAAAGTATTATAAGAATTACTGATAGACAAACTGATAGAATTTATAATATGCTATAGGATAACAATATGTATTGAATGGCAATTATTATTGAATATTCTTGCTTCAAAATGCACAATTTAAACAGACATAAGAAAACAGAATATGCATAGGAACTTCACTGATCTTACAGATGAATGAATAATACACCTGTTTCAAATGGGAAACACAGGGATACTGTGCGGACTATTACAGTAAAGGGAATACAGGGGCTATATAGTATAAGACAATGGGAATTTTCAGCTGAGACTTTAAAAATGTTAACTACATAAATGTGGGAAGGGACTGTTTCCAGCAGAAAGGACATGTTTGAAGGCTCAGGATCAAATAAAAGTGTGATCAAAGGAAAGACTTACTCAAGAAATTGAAAGAAAGTCAGTACAGCTGAATGGAGAGAGAGAAAGCAGATAGTAACTTAGAAGTGATGCTAGAAAGTAGAGCTCCAGATAAGGCCCTTGAAGGGTATTGAGCAGGGCATCAATAGAAGCAGATCTGTGTTTTGCGGTTCACACTTTTATAAATGACTTGGAGTTGAGAGATAATACAATAAGGAAACAATACCCCTCGGATAATGAGTTATAATATTAGAATTGCCACTTCAATGACCAAAGAGATGTTACCCAACCAATAGCAGGCAAAAGGTACCTAGAATGTTCTGAGGTAGATTGTTTAGAGTGTATTATAATTAATTTCATTCATTTATGAGCTTACCAGACATTTATCAAGTGTTCATTACATGCTAGGATACAATGGTGACTAAAATCTGACCTTTGTTCATGAAACAATACCCTATTATAAATAGAGTTTGAGAGAGGTCCTATTTATGAATGTGACCTGGTTCATTAGTTTTTATATATGGTTAATCCATAATAAAACCAGTTTCCTTGACTAAGTTTCAAGTTCACTGATATATAAACAGTAACTGCCTTCCACATGGAGGATGATTCCTTAGTTCATTTGCTTTACATTTCTATTTGACAGAACAAGGATTTGCATTACTTAGGTCAGTGTCTTCTACCATTGCAAAAACCTAGACCTCACCTAACCTTTTCTGGCCTTGCCAATGATTTGGAAATGCTAGGGTTTGTTTTTTTTTCTTTTTTCCCAAAAAGTACTATTAGAGGAAGGTAGATCAGTAGGAGCCCCAAGTTCAACAGAAAATACAGTGTTAAACATATTTCCTACTGATGATGGATCATTTTATAGGACAGCATGCTGTCACTATTATCATCATCATTATTATCGCAATAAACTGAATTTGCTATAAATCTATATATAAATAACATGTCTACTGAAACCTTTATTACACTTTGATTACAGTGTTTATTGAAAACCAGTGTGATGATATTTTTCGACTGGAATTTTCCAACTATTTCATCTTTAACCAGATTTCAGAATCAAATTTGCTTATCAAAAGTTTTTTTTAATCTTTTTGAAACAATATCTTATCAATAGCTGAAAATTGTCCTGGTGGTAGATACTATCATATTTAAAAAATAAGATTATTAACATTGGGTCAATCTAATTTTCAGTATTTTGTTAATTTCCTAAATTGACAAATAGAACACCCTAAGAGAGCATTCTGAGACCCCAAAAGTTTGCACATTTTACTGTTAGATTAGTGGGAAATACTTAAAACATGTACAGCAATAAATAACATACATTGATATGTACACTAAATAATTCAACTAAATAGAATTGCCAGAATTTAAGCCAATGGATTTTGGTTGTCAATCTTAACATGTTTTATTTTACTATCACATTTGAAAATGATGATTAATGGACAGCTTTTTTATATTCTGTTTACACAGAATATTCACTTGCCTTCAAGAATGGACCTGAAACTGATTTTGACATAAGCCTCAGAAGAGACCCAAAGAGTCATGACAATTCATCAGTTTTCTTCTGTGACATTTTTCTTTTTCCTTGAGAATTTATGCTTTCTTCACTTTTTATGCTTTATTCTTTATTGACAATGGAGCATTTCATAGTGATTTACTGGAAAGTTTAACTTTTGAGATTGAGTATGTTTCATATTTTTCCTTTTTCCAGAACTCATCTAGACACCTCAGCTGAGTTGCGGTATTCTGTTGGGTCCCTAGTGGACAGCCAGACTGATTACAGAACAACTAAAGTAATAAGAAGACCCAGGAGAGGCCGCATGGGTGTACGAAGAGATGAGCCAAAGGTTAAAATTTTTATTTCAAGTTTCTGATGATTCTAAGTAGATATACTACTTACTTACTATATTGGATAGAATTTTAATACTGAAAGAATTAAAAATGTTAGCATTTTTAGTTTCAAGCATGACAAATGACATTTTTTTAAACTATAAGTAATGTAAAACCACTACTATGTGCCCAAAGTTGAACTGTACATTCCCCATGTGTGTATCCACATAACCTTATGAATTCGGCACTGTTTTTATGTTAACTTCAGACATAAAAAGATTGAAGCTCAGAAGTTTTAAAACCTCAACATCAATTACACAGCCAGCAAAGTGACAGAATCAAAACAGGAAACTCTGTTTCAAATTCAGTGCTTTTATCCAGTATGCTGTATGGCCAAATAAATGGACTTTTGGTTTGCTTGGGCACTTATGCATTGGCATTCGTATTGTCAATTAAAATTCATCAAGTATTTTAATTATAATTAGCATTTTAATAAAACTTTGAGAAAAGTGTACATAGACTATTGAAAGTGTTTATAGAGAACTTTTCTGATAAATTGCCATGGCACCTTTCATTCGATTGATTAATTTGTAAGCTTATGTATATTGTAAGCTTACCGTTACGTTTTATGGTGAAGCGATACAGTTCCTTTGTGCCTTAAGTATAGCTTTTTCTCCCCAACCACTTTTATGTGTCAACTTCTTTATAAGCTACTTGTCCTTATTTGTACACGGGTTTCTGGATACCCTATGGTTTTTCATTGGTACCCGTGTCATGAATAAATTAATCCCTCATTGTAGGCATCCAATATTTGTTAAATGAATGAATAAAGAATTGAACAAATGAAGACTAAATCAAATCCATATTAGTTCTTTTCATATGATGAATAAATTAGGGCTACTTGTACCAAACTAGTTTGTAACACAAATGTTAACTCAGGTCCTCAAATCTTAAATAAATACTAAGAATAAAACCATGTAGTCACCCCCGAAAATAATTTTATATCATCACAACAATGAAAAACATTTTTTTAATGCAGAAAACTATTACTTTCCTTCCTCCCCTACATTCAGATCACAGCTTGAAAAACACTGGTCAGTTGGTTACTAAAGATTTTCACTGGGGCACCTGGCTTTCTCAGTCAGTAAAGCATATGACTCTTGATCTTTGGATCATGATTTGGAGCCCTACATGTACAGATTACTTACAGAATTTTTTTTCATTCATATGAGGGATTTATTATATCAAATAAAAAACATATTCATGTAAATTAGTGTGCCTTGCGCTTAAAAAATCAATGAAGGATTTAAGTGATCAGAGCAGTCGAGATGCAATTAAATTATTTTGCAATATACTTTAATAATCTGTTGCTAGAATCTATATAAATGAATGTTGGGGAGTGAATTACTATATAATTTGTGTGATAATATTTGTAGTCAGCCTATAATAGGAAAGTGCAAAACTAAATAGCATAAGAGAGGGAAATGCTTCAGCACAAGCGAATAGAGATTGTTATATTTGGAAAGAAGGAAAAATGACTCAAACATAGAAGCTTGAAAGTAATTGATACCTTAAATTGGGGTTGAACCAGAAATATTATGTAAGTTTATCATCACTATTCCTATTAAAGTCTTGATATTTATGCTGACAGTTAATACCTGCCATTACTTAAGATGTCAAAGAAATATTTTATTGAAAAAATACTTTAAAATTTTAATAATCAGTTCTGCTTTTGCTAAGTAAACTATAAAAGAGTCTGTGCAAGTTGATTTTTTCAGACTAGTGCTTTGATAATGAGCAATAAGATATGTGCAATAATTACTCATTTGCCATTCAGGTGAAATCTCTTGGGGATCATGAGTGGAATAGAACTCAGCAAATTGGAGTGCTAAGCAGCCACCCTTTTGAAAGTGACACTGAAATGTCTGATATTGATGATGATGACAGAGAAACTATTTTTAGTTCAATGGATCTTCTCTCTCCAAGTGGTCATTCTGATGCCCAGACTCTAGCCATGATGCTTCAAGAACAATTGGACGCCATCAACAAAGAAATCAGGTGAGTTCAGTTACCACTGATGGTTTTAAGAGATTAGAAGACCTTGATCTTAAAAATGTCATAATTGGATCAGAAACACAGGCAACACCTGGGAGCTTGTTAGAACTGCAGACTCTTAGACCTCACACTACACTGAATCAGAATGTGCATTTTCACAAGATTCTTAGGATATCCATACATGTCTGTATGGATAAAATTAGGACAATCTATGAAACATAGGTAGGTTACAAATGAAAATGTGCCTCCTTGTTGGGATGAACACTGGCTATTGTATGTAAGCCAATTTGACAATAAATTATATTTTTAAAAAAGAGTAAATGTGCCTCGATTTTTCAATTTAAATTTTTGGAACTTATTTTTTTCCTTAAATAGTTTATTGTCAAATTGATTTACATATAACACCAAGTGCTCATCGGAACAAATGCCCTCCTCCATGCCCATCACCCCCCTGTGATACCCTCCTGTATCCCTTGGGTAAATTCCTAGCAGTGCTACTTCTAGGTCATAGGGGAGTTCTATTGTTAATTTTTTGAGGAACCTCCACACTGTTTTCCAGAGGGGCTGCACCAGCTTACATTTCCACCAACAGTGTCGGAGGGTGCCCATTTCTCCACATCCTTTCCAGCATCTATAGTCTCCCAATTTGTTCATTTGAGCCACTCTGACCGGCATGAGGTGGAATCTCACTGTGGTTTTGATGTGTATTTCCCTAATGAGGAGGGACGCTCAGCATCGTTTCATGTGCCTGTTGGCCATCTGGATGTCCTCTTTGGAGAAGTGTCTGTTCATATTTTCTGCCCATTTCTTCACTGGATTATTTGTTTTTCGGGTGTGGAATTTGAGGAGTTCCTTACAGATATTGGATACTGACCCTTTATCTGATATGTCATTTGCAACTATCTTTTCCCATTCCGTCATTTGCCTGTTAGTTTTATGGATTGTTTTCTTTGCCTTGCAGAAGCTTTTTATTTTAATGAGTCCCCAGTAGTTTATTTTTGCTCTTGATTCCCTTGCCTTACGGGATGTGTCAATGAAGAAATTTCTGCAGTTGAGGTCAAGGAGGTTGTTTCCTGCTTTCTCCTCTAGGGTTTTGATAGTTTGCTGTCTCACATCCAAGCCCTTTATCCATTTTGAGTTTATTTTTGTGTATGAAATTTTTGGGTAGAATTCCCCAGGGAAGCCATCTGGCCCAGGGCTCTTATTTGTTGGGAGATTTTGATAACTGATTCGATTTCCTCACTAGTTATGGGTCTGTTCAGATTTTCTGTCCCTTCCCATGTGAATTTTGGTAGTGAGTGTATGTTTAGGAATTTGTGAGAAAGTGATGTAGTTTCACTTTTCTGCATGATGCTGTACAGTTCTTCCAGCACCATCTGTTAAAGAGGCTGTCTTTTTTCCATTGGATACTCTTTCCTGCTTTGTCAAATATTAGTTGGCCATACATTTGTGGGTCCAATTCTGAGTTCTCTATTCTATTCCATTGGTTTATGTGTCTGTTTTTGTGCCAATACCATACTGTCTTGATGATAACAGCTTTGCAGTAGAGGGTAAAGTCTGGGATGGCGATGCCTCCTGTTTTGGTTTTCTTCTTCAATATTACTTTGGCTATTCAGGGTCTTTTGTGGTTCCATACAAATTTTAGGATAGTTTGTTCTAGTTTTGAGAAGAATGCTGGTGCAATTTTGATTGAGATTGCATTGAATGTGTAGCTTGCTTTGGGTAGTAATGACATTTTAACAATATTCTTCCAATCCATGGGTATGGAATGTTTTTCCATTTCTTTGTATCTTCAATTTCCTTCAAACGTTTTCTATAGTTTTCATCATACAGATATCCTATATCTTTGGTTAGGTTTATTCCCACATATTTTATGGTTTTTTGTGCAATTGTGAATGGGATCAGTTTCTTGATATCTCTTTCTGTTGCTTCCTTATTGGTGTATAAAAATGCAAGTGGTTTCAGTACATTGATTTTGTATCCTGCAACATTGCTTAATTCATGGATCAGTTCTAGTAGGCTTCTGGTGGAGTCTGTTGGGTTTTCTATGTACAGTATCATGTTGTCTGCAAAAAGTGAAAGTTTGACTTTTTCTTTACCAATTCTGATGCTTTTTATTTCCTTTTGTTGTCTGATTACTGATGCTAGGACTTCCAGCACTATGTTAAACAACAGTGGTGAGAGTGGACATCCCTGTCGTGTTCCAGATCTCAGGGGGAAAGCTCTCAGTTTTTCCCCATTGAGGATGATGTTAGCTGAGGACTTCTCATAGATGGCTTTTATGATGTTTAAGTCAGTTCGTTCTATCCTGACTTTCTTGAGAGTCTTTATTAAGAAGGGATGCTGTATCTTGTCAAATGCTTTTTCTGCATCTAGTGATAGGATCATATGGTTTTTATCTTTTGTTAATGTGATGTATCACATTGATTGATTTGTGAATATTGAACGAGCCCTGTAACTCAGGAATGAATCCCACTTGATTATGGTGGATAATTCTTTTTATGTGCTGTTGGATTTGATTTGCAAGTATCTTGTTGGGGATTTTTGCTTCCATATTCATCAAGGATATTGGCCTGTAGTTCTCTTTTTTTTGCTGGGTTTCTGTCTGGCTTGGAAATCAAAGTGATGCTGGCTTTGTAAAATGAGTCGAAGTTTTCCTTCGATTTCTATTTTTTGGAATACCTTGAGAAGAATGGGTATTAATTCTGTTTTAAATGTCTGATGGAATTCCCCAAGGAAGCCATCAAGCTCAGGGCTCTTATTTTTTGGGAGATTATTGATAACTGATTTGATTTCCTCGCTAATTATGGGTCTGTTCAGATTTTCTATCTCTTCCCATGTGAATTTTGGTAGTGAGTGTATATTTAGGAATTTGTCCATTTCTTCTAAATTGTCTAGTTTGTTGGCATATAGTTTTTCGTAGTATTCCCAGATAATTCCTTGTATTTCTGAGGAGTTGGTTGTAATAAGTCCTTTTTCATTCATGATTTTGTCTATTTGGGTGCTCTCTCTTTTCTTTTTGAGAAGCCTGGCTAGAGGTTTGTCAATTTTGTTTATGTTTTCAAAAAACCAACTCTTGGTTTCATTGATATGTTCAACTGGTTTTTGTTTGTTTGTTTGTTTTTTGGTTTCTATATTGTCTATTTCTCCCTGATTTTTATTATTTCTCTTCTCCTACTGTGTTTGGGGTGCTCTTGTTGCTCTGCCTCTAGTTCCTTTAGGTGAGCTCTTAGATTTTGTACTTGAGCTTTTTCTAATTTCTTGTAATAGACCTGGAATGCAATGTACTTTCCTCTTCGGACTACCTTTGCCACATCCCATAGAGTTTGAATTCTTGTATTTTCATTTTCATTTGTTTTGATATATTTTTTAATTTGTTCTCTAATTGCCTGATTGGCCCATTCGTTCTTTAGTAAGATGTTCTTTAACCTCCATGTTTTGGGGGGTTTCCAGACTTCTTCCTGTGATTGATTTCAAATTTCATAGCATTGTGATCTGAAAGTGTGCATGGTATGATCTCAGTTCTTTTATATTTATTGAGGGCTGCTTTATGTCCCAGTATGTGATCTATCTTGGAGAATGTGTCATGCGCACTTGAGAAGAAAGTGAATTCCATGGCCTAACGATGTAGAGTTCTAAATAAATCTGTCAAATCCATTTGGCCCAATGTGTCATTTAAGTCCATTGTTTCTTTAGTGACTTTCTGTCTAGTTGATCTATCCATCACTGTAAGTGGAGTATTAAAGTCCCCTGCTATTAGCATATTATTATCCATAAGATTGTTTCTGTTTGTGATTAATTGTTTTATATATTTAGGTGCTACCATATTCGGTGCATAGACATTTATAATTGCTAGCTCTTCTTGATGGATATACCCTCTATTTATAATATAATGCCATTTTTCATCTCTTGTTACTGTCTTTACTTTAAAGTCCAGTTTGTCTGATATAAGTATAGCTACTCCAGCTTTCATTTGACTTCCAGTAGCATGGTATACATTTCTCGATCCCCTTACTGTCAATCTGAAGGTGACCTCCAGTCTAAAATGCATTTCTTGCAGACAGCATATAGATGGATTTTGTTTTTTTTATCCATTCTGCTACCCTATGTCTTTTGATTAGAGCATTCAGTCCATTTACACTCAGTGTTATTATTGAAATATATGGGTTTAGAGTCATTGTGTCCTTTGTGGGATTCATGCTTGTGGTGGTGTCTCTGGTAACATTTCCCTCAGAGAGTCCCCCTCAGGATTTCTTGTAGGGCTGGTTTAGTGGTGACAATTTTTTTCAATTTTTGTTTATTTGGAAAGACTTTTATCTCTCCTTCTATTCTGAATGACAGGCTTGCTGGATAGAGGATTCTTGGCTGCATATTTTTCTGTTCATCACATTGAAGATTTCCTGCCATTCCTTTCTGGCCTGCCAAGTTTCAGTAGATAGGTCTGTAACCACTCTGATACATTTACCTTTGTATGTTAGGGCCCTTTTATCCCTAGCTGCTTTCAAAATTCTCTCTTTGTCCTTATATTTTGCCAGTTTCGCTATGATATGTCATGCAGAAGATCAATTCAAGTTACATCTGAGGGGAGCTCTCTGTGCCTCTTGTATTTCAATGTTTACTTCCTTCCCCAAGTTGGGGAAGTTCTCTGTTATGATTTGTCCCAGGACTCCTTCAGCACCCTTCCCTCTCTCTTCCTCTTCTGGAATTCCTATGATATGGATATTGTTCTGTTTGGTTGTATCACTGAGCTCTTGAACTCTTCTTTCATGTTCCTGGATCAGTTTATCTCTCTTTTTCTCAGCTTCCTCTTTTTCTATAATTGTGTCTTCTAAATCACTTATTCTTCTTTCTGCCTCTTCAGTCTGTGCATTGGACACCTCCATTTTATTATGTATCTCATTTATAGTATTTTTAAATTTATCACAACTATTTTTAATCTCCATAGTCTTTGTAGCAATAGCTTCTCTGATGTCTTCAATACTTTTCTCAAGCCCAGCGATTAATTTTATGACGATTGTTTTAAATTTTTGTTCAGTTACATTGCTTATATCTGTTTTGAGCAGTTCTTTAGCTGTCATTTCTTCCTGGAATTTCTTTGGAAGAGAGTCCTTCTGTTTCATCATTTTGGTTAGCTTTCTATGTCTTGTTATTTTAAAAGCTTATGTGCTCTGCACCTGTGGATGCTTCTGTATTAAAGAGTGCTCTATGACTGTCCAGGGGCTGTCCGTTCAGGAAGTGTTCTTTAAATGGTGTCTCTTGGTTTCTCTTGTTGAGATTTTGGTTATTTTATTTCCCTATTCATAGTGGTATTTGGGACTCTCTACCATGTGTACTTTGGCTTGTTTCTTGAGGTAGCCCTGGAAAACAGACAGACAAACACACAGGGAACAAAGGTACACAAACACACAGACAAATCCAACAAACACGCAAACCAGAAGAGAAAAAGAAAAAAAGGGAAGGGACAAAAAACAAAACAAAACAAAAAAGAAAAAAAAAAGAGGAAGGAGGGAAGACAAGTAATAAAAATAAAAAATTTTAAAAAAGGAGAAAAGAAAAGAAAAAAGAATAAACCCAAAGACAAAGGACATTCTAAAGGCATGAAACCAGGATTTCCAGCTACAAATAAAGAGCCAGGTGTATGCAGTGCTGATGGAAGAGCATATATAAAGAGAAATGACAGGGCCGGGAGGAAGAGAAATTGGAAATGAAATGACCAGGCAGAGAGACTAAGAGGCTTGATTCAGAGGGAGAAATCATAGAATATGTTTAGAGGCGATGAGAAAGAAAACGAAGATGTTACTCAGAGAAACGATACAGTCTGATTACTCCAGAGAGAGAAAAATAAAAAGCTAGCGGTGGAGGTGTAAAATGTACATCTAGAGGATGGATTAAATGTGACTGTTTAAGCAAACCAGTGACCAGAGTGCCCCGACCAGCAGAGTAGAGGGTTACAAATGAGAAAAGGGAGAATATATCTGAATAGAAAGAATTATCTAGGATTAAACATGGCAGTGCATCCATGTTGGTCTTGCCCGGAGCTCAGATTTTAAAAAAAAGCAGCTCTCTGGCAGGGATGGCGTGGTTTGATGTAGGCAGGTCTTAGCCTCCACTGTGTCCCGCCAGCAGGGGACTCCCTGAGGCACCACCTTGGTAGTTGTGGGGAGAAAAATGGCAGCGCCTCAGTCCCTTCTCCAACCAAGCCTTGCAAATCACTCCTTTGGGTCCGATCTCCCTGTGCTGTGGGCGTAGCCAAGTTGAGCTGGGTTCTATGCCCACGCCCTGCCTCACTTCCAGGTCCCAGTCCACGTGCTTTATTGATACCGCCTGAAACACAGTCCTGCAGGTCACTGCTTCTCTGCTGCCCCGGGTCAAGGGGTGGGGGAAGGTGGGGGAGTGGTGCAGCCTCAGATCCGCTGGGGCACAACCTGGGATCTGCTGCCTTCGGGGCAGGTCCAGGTAACTCAGCCTCGGCCCACCGCCTCAGGGCTGCAGGGAGTCAATCCTGGGGAACACAGCCTCAGGCCTGCAGCCTCTGCGCTGCCTGCCGGGGATGGTGCCGGGAGCTCAGCAGAGCAGTTTTCCCTGGCGCCCTGTAGGACCGGGGGCACCTAGTTCAAAGTCAGCACCCTAGCTAGAACTAAAAACACCCTCTTCCCAAGCCAGGGTTTTTCTCTTCTCCAGGTACGGTTCCATGAGCAGTTGCAGCTTCACTTTCTTTTCCCCGCGACTCAGCTGGAGCCGGGCTGGCTCTCAAGCCGGCAAGCTGCCTCCCCTCCCTCCGTGTCTCTGGTCCCGGTCCACTTTTATCTTCCCCAGTTCGCACTCACACACTTATGAGGTTGCCTTTCCATTATGCTCTGTCCCTTTCTCTTCCCAAACTCCTGCAGCTCAGTGTCCTATGGCTTCAGGCCTTCTCTGTTTGAGAGATGGGTGCCAGCAAAATGAACGAGCTCCCTACTTCTCTGCCATCTTGCCGCCGAGCCTGTAAATTTTTGGAGCTTATTAAGGTTCACACAAAGTTGGGGAGAAGAAGGTACAGAGATTTCCCATATATCCCCTGGCCTTGCACACAACTTCCCCCATTATCAACATCCTTCACCAGAGTAGTATAATTGATGAACCTATATGGCACATATTAATCACCCAAATTCCATTGTTTACAGTACAGTTTATTCTTAGTGGTGTACATTCTGTGCGTCTGCAAAATGTATAACAAGTATCCATCATTATGGTTTCATACAGAACATTTTCACTGACATAAAAATTCTCTGTACTCTACCTGTTCATCTCTTTCCCCACCCCCACCTCTGTCAACCATTGATCTCATTACTGTCCTTATAGGTTTTGTCTTTCCTAGAGTGTCATGTAATTGGAATCATACAATATGTAGTCTGTTTAGATTGGCTTCTTTTATTTAATCATATGCATTTAATGTACTTCCATATCTCTTCATGGCTTGATATCATTTCTTTTTAGCTCTGAACAATATTCCATTGTTTGGATGTACCAAACATTCCATTGTTTGGATAAACTAAATTTATCCATTCACCTTTGAAGAGAATCTTGGTTGCTTTCAAATTATAGCAATCATGAATAAATCTGCTATAAACATCTGTGCTGGTTTTGTGTGGACATAAGTTTTTAACTCATTTAGGTAAATACTAAGAACACAAATAGTAGATAATATGGTAAGAGTATGTTTAGTTCTCTAAGAAACCACCAAGCAGTTTTCCAAAGTAAATATAAAAAAATAAAACTTAGTAGTGATTATAACTTAATAGTTAAAGGTTATATGTCCTAGGAGATCACAATAAGCCATTTATAGTTAACAGAAAAATGTCTTAGGAGAGGTTCTAATCCCCAACTTTTAAATCAACTATTGGCACACAGTTTCATTATAACAATGTGCATAATGTGTGTAGATACAGCTTAAATAAGATACTTATGCAACTCAGCTAAAGCTCTTTGTTCTTTGCATCTCACTTATACATATTCTTGAAGCTTCTTTTTATTTAAAGAAAAGGGAGTAGTAGTGCTTTGTCTTCTCAAAAGCATTATCAACAGTTAAAATATTTTTTTCACTATGTTTGGTAGTATGATGTATATATCTATCTAGACATAGATCACCTCCACATTATTAAATTGCCTGGTGCTTATTTATATTTTTAATGTTTGTTTATTTTTTTAAAAAGAGAGAGTGGGGAAGGGGCAGAAAGAGAGAGAGAGAGAGAGGATCCAAAGTGGGCTTTGGGATGGCAGGAGCGAGCCTGATTTGAGGCACAGATATGGGGCTTGAAATCATGAACCATGAGATGATGAGCTGAGCCAAAGTTGGGAGTTCAACCAACTGAGCCACCCAAACACCCCGCCTGGTACTTATTTAAAGTTGACTTGGATGAGCAGGTTATTGGTTTTTAAAAAAAGTCTCAGAGATTTATTTGACCAAATGATAATTATGAATGACCATTTATTGAAGATTCTATCAATTATACTTTCCATCAGTTGGGAGGTAAGATTCAGCATCTTTGTTAGGATCTGAATTTCTAAAAGTCTCATTTATTGGCAGCTCAGTTCAAAAGTAAGATTAGGATTAGTGTCAAAATTATCTAGGCAGACAAAGTTTTAAAAGTTTTAGCAGGTGATAGTATAGATAGAAAGGGGGTCAAACTGAAAGTGTGGAGGCTGTATAACATTTGAAAAGAACGATTCTCTAAATTTCAACCAGAAAGTCTCTGGAATTTATTAACAATTATATTGCCTTACACCCTCCTACACTGTTGGTGGGAATGTAAACTGGTGCAGCCCCTCTGGAAAACAGTGTGGAGGTTCCTCAAAAAATTAACAATAGAACTTCCCTATGACCCAGCAATAGCAGTGCTAGGAATTTACCCAAGGGATACAGGAGTGTTAATGCATAGGGGCACATGTACCCCAATGTTCACAGCAGCACTCTCAACAATAGCCAAAACATAGAAAGAGCCTAAATGTCCATCAACTGACGAATGGATCAAGAAGACGTGGTTTGTCTATACAATAGAATACTACATGGCAATAAGAAAGGATGAAATCTGGCCATGTGTAGCAGCATGGATGGAACTAGAGGGTGTTATGCTGAGTGAAATAAGTCAGGCAAAGAAGGACAGAAACCATATGTTTGTACATATAGGTGGATTAGGAGGAAACAAACAGAGGACCATGGGGGAGAAGAAGGGGGAAAATAGTTGGGGAGAGGGAGGGAGGCAAACGGTGAGAGACTCTTGAATGCTGAGAACAAACTGAAGGCTGATGAGGGTGGGGGAGAGGGAAAGGGGGGTGATGGGCATGGAGGAAGGCACTTGTTGGGATGAGCACTGAGTGTTATATGTAAACCAACTTGACAATAAACTGATTAAGTAAAAAAAAGTTATATTGCCTTAGAGTAAAGAAAGCATTAGATTTGATATAAAATACTCACAGAGTTATTTATTTATTTATTTATTTAGTGAATTCTAGTTACCACTATAGCAGCTTATAATGGATCCTAATTCAACTTTCTCTTTTAGGCTAATTCAGGAAGAGAAAGAATCTACAGAGTTACGTGCTGAAGAAATTGAGAACAGAGTGGCTAGTGTGAGCCTGGAAGGCCTGAATTTAGCAAGGGTCCACCCAGGTACCTCTATCACTGCCTCGGTTACAGCTTCTTCGCTGGCCAGCTCATCTCCCCCCAGTGGACACTCAACGCCAAAGCTCACCCCGCGAAGTCCTGCCAGGGAAATGGATCGGATGGGAGTCATGACACTGGTATGATGATGTGCACAGAGAACATTTGCCCCCATTAAGATTCATGGTACATTGGCTGATTCTTATTGGGTATTTATTCTAAGGACTTTCTTTGTGTTTTCTTGTTTTTCTTTTTTTCACAACAACCGTATATGGTAGGTGCAACTATTAATCCCATTATGAGTTGAGGAAATGTAGCCTACAAAGATGTAATTTTCCAAAGTCACATAATAAGGAAATAGAAGAGTAGCAATCTGAATATCACATGAGAAATCTGAATGACTTAAACCATTAAGTAAATTTTTCCTGATGATATCTTTATGAAGTAAATTGAGACTGGGTATTTTACTTTTAACACAATAAATAACAAAAAATATTTATTCTGATTGCTCCAGTATAACTACATAGAATGTTAAAATTTTATAATATAAATAATATAATTTTAATAAAAAGAACCACCAAAACCAACAGCAAAAATTCTCCAATTTTGTTTTAGAATTTTATGTCAACGGTTTTTACACTTCTTTATTCTTTAATCCTTTCTTTCACTTATTTTTATATTTAGAATTAAAAGTTGGAATCCTAAATTGTTAGGAATTAAAAGTTGGAAACCTAAATTATTAGGAGGTGTGCTGAACATAACTGAGAGAAAATCAAAGTGCCCTTTGATAAAACTAATGTAGAAAAACCTCTGGATAAAATGATAGGAATGATTGCTGAATACTGTGATCTTTAGTCATTTACTTCGCATTATAACATCTGCAAGTCAGAGGACACTATTTCAATAGAAAACAGAACTGGGGTTTGAGAGCTTGAGTAAATTGCCCACGTTCAACACAGTAAATGGAGCTGTATTTTTTTCAAGTTTGGTAATGCAAAAGCATATACCATTCTTTGTTTTTTCTGATTACCTAGAACTATGTTTAAATGATTATAATGAAGATTTAAACGTTCTAAACTATTTATGAAGGTAAAATTCTGTTTTTGTAATGAATATTAAAACTATACTATGAAAACAATGAAATTCTGATTAAACATAATTTGGGAATATAAGTTAGGTAAAAATAAATAAATCAAATAATAGCTTATATACAGTGAAACTAGCACAAATACAACAAATAGAGAAGAAATTAATGATACTACAGAAGAAATGAAGTGTATATAGTGTGTCTACATATATTCAGGAAGCTATGAAGCTGCTATACAAAGTGTCACAATATATCTGTGTATGTATGTTTGTAAAATAGCTGAACAAAAAATTTTGTTTCATTTTCTAAATAGCAGTTTTAAATAAATATGCTGCAAAAATGTATATTGTAGCTAATAAAAATATACATACACACACATATCACACTCGCACCTCTAGGGAAAACAAAGATATCTTTTTAATTTTAATTTTTATAAAATGTATTGTGTATAAATACATTTTTCTTTAATTTTACAATTGTGAATTGAACCAGTCAACTATTTATATGGTGTGGCAGCATTTTTCATATTCAGACTCTCCAGTTATGGACTTCAATGCAATAAAGTCAACATAAAAGAGAAATGGCAAAATTTTCAAAAAAAGGAAAGATTTTATCTTCTTAAGACATTGAGTCCCCTATTCTGTGCTCATTTCTAGACTTGATATTAAAAGTATTCTTAAAATAGACATCATAGACAATGCCCAATCAGAACAAAGGACACTGAATCAGAACTGACCCCACCTAGACATAGCACAAATGTTTTAGTCAATGTACTGAGATACTACCCAATATGCTGAGCTACATTATAATCTGCTAATTTTAGAAATCTAAGAACCATCAATTTGACTTTATTAACTGAACATGATACTGTCTTCGGCTTAGTTTTGTTTATATTTGCTACATATGTTTGATGACTTATTTATTATCAAAGCTACAGTAAGAATTTTTGCCCACATAAGTTAGTCAGCATTCAAGGCAAGGAAACTTTGGTTGTTTCTGTCCTGCTATTTGTCCTTACATTTTTGCAACATAGTAGTTTGCTCTTTTAAGTATTTTCATAAACATTAGCATCCTAATCCTTGATAGTGTTATTATTATTATAACAAAATAACATATGTATATTTTAATTTTTTAAAATGTTTTTCTTACTTATTTCTGAGAGAGAGAGAGGCGGTGTGAGCAGGGGAGGGTCAGAGAGAGAGGGAGACACAGAATCTGAAGCAGGCTCCAGGCTCTAAGCTGGCAGTCAGCACAGAGCCCGACGCGGGGCTCAAACCCATGAACTGTGAGATCATGACCAGAGCCAAAGTCAGACACTTAACTGACTGAGCCACCCAGGCACCCCACAAAATAATATATTTTTAATCATTTAGACATGATGTTTTCATATATGTGAAAGAGATGACACTGCTTTCCTACATTTTCTTTAGCAATTAGCCATAAATACATCAATGGTAAATGAGCATTATTATACTGTAATTACAGTACCTAAAAAAATTTTTAAAACATTTCTTGAGGGTAAAAAAGTACTTAAAATGCCTGACTCAGAAAAACAATAAACAAATTCAGGAAGTCCTTATCACCTAATAAAACTTGGTCATTAAATTCATCACTGTTATGGTGAAAGGCAGGTGAATTTTCTTTTACCTGTAGAAAATGTGAGGGGGGCATAATTTTGTGGAATATCATCCCAAATTTCCTCTGAATATTCAATGAAAAAATTGGGAGATAGAAAATTAGATTTTGGAAAGATATTATATTCATTTGTATTGTATGTGTTTATATGTTTTACAAACATTGTTGTTTGTTCTGATTAGAAAATGTACTTTTATTTACTTTTACCTCACCACAAATCCAGAAGCATAAAGAACATCCTACTGATTTTTAGTTAGAATATTGTGTGGAGTAAATCAAGTCATTTTCCAGGAATAGCAAAAATATATAAATGCAAATATTACTATAGTGAAATAAAATTGTTTTACTTACGTAAGAAAAATTAACAAAGATATTAAGTGAATAAGATTCATCTGAAATCATTAAGACTTAACTTGAAAAAAATTCCGTAAAAGCACATTGACGAGAAAACGGTAGCCCTAGAAACATATTATACTGAGGCCAGAGCACTTGGCATTTGGGACTGGAGACTAGTTAGGATGCCAGGAAGTTAGACATAGCTCAGGCACAGCATGCCTGTCCAAGGGTGGATCAAGGCTCTGCATAGGTAAGGCGAAAGGTAATGTTTACAAACTCCATATATGTGCATTAGATCTTTGTTTATAGATAATCTCTTTCATTCCCATTTATATCTTGGGGGGAAGATGTAGTTCCATCCTTACTTCTGGCTAGCTCACTCTATGTGTGCTTCATATTCCCTAAGGTTCCAGATCCCATGCATGTGTGTTTGACCCCATCATGTAGACGTGCCCATCTTCCCGTTCCATCTAAGAACTCCCTCTCTGAAGTCACTCTCAGGAGGAACCCTTTTATAATGGATCAAGGCACTTATTTAGAAAATAATGAAATGAAAAAACAAGACAGTCAATTTATAGGATACTATTAAAACTTGTAATGTGGTCATATGGTACTTATTAATTAGTTCTGTTTTATGTTGCTTTTATTACTGCCAATCACAGCCAAGTGATCTAAGGAAACATCGGAGAAAGGTAAAGTAAATATCTTTTGTATGACTACTTCTAGAATATTGTGTTTTTTTCTGTGAAAGCCTTAAAATTGTATTCCCTGTAGTTGAGGCATTTTATTAATATAAACAGAAATATTAAAAGTATTTAAGCATTATTGAATTTTTAAAATGTTATTATAAGAGCAAATGCCTCAAAATAAAACTGTTTATGCTTCCTAGGGTAATGATTAGATTATATAGTCTAAATATCCTAGAATTAGATTATTTATTGTCAATGCTAGAATATTGCCACTTATTCTTAAATGTAGTTTTACTATTATTCAGGTATGTGAGACCAGCAGATCAGGAGACTACTGCCAATGAAAAGATAGCTTGTTACTCACCCTTCCCAAGAGGAGAGGGCACACCATGCTATGCAAAGGCAAAGGAAGCACCAGAGTCGGTTATGAGGCAAAAACAGCCAGGAGAAAGGATGGGTAGGAGTTTTATTGTGGTCTGTTGGAAAAGCAAGGCAGGTTTAGCAGGCTTAAGATTGGTTTATTCTAATCATTTGCGTGGGTTCTGGGTATAGGGACTATCTCTAGTTGTCTGATTCCTGATCTGGGAGGATTAAGGCAGAGGAATATTGCCTCCCGGAGTAGCAGAAGAGCCAGATCGAGAATATGATTTGGGATACTGGTCTTGGTTGATTGATGTGCCTATGAAAGACACACTTCAGGGAAGTAGTTTGCAATCTCTAGGAATTAGCTAGTCCTGGGAGGAGCATTGTGTCCTGTGTCAGCATGGCGCCAGATACCAGAGCATCAAGAATATAGAAATTATGAAAATATAAATAATCTGCTACCTTCTTGTTTAATGTGACATCAGTAGAATACATATTGGAAATGAAAAACAAAATTGACTACAGTTCTGTTCACAAAATGACATCTTCTTAGATAATTGATAACAGCAGAGTTCAGACTCATGGGATAATCAGATAGGAAAGATTTCAAAGGTTCAACCTACTCTCCAGTGCATAAATCTATTTTTTCATCATTATCAAGATGTGGTAGACTATGCCCAAACACTTCTAGAACTATAAAACAATTTTTTCTTTGTTTCTCTTTTAAATTAAGGGAATCTATGTTATACTTGTGTGGCATAGATTAATGACATTTCTTTTTTTGAGTAATGATCTATCTTTCTATAGCATCTTCTCCTTGATACTACCAGTTGTTTTCTTGAGTAATGATCTATCTTTCTATAGCATCTTCTCCTTGATACTACCAGTTGTTTCTTAAGTGTCAAATTTACCATCATAATTCTTATTTGTCTTTGACTTCCTCTACCAGTTAAAAGAATTATACTGGGAATATGAAAAGAAGTCTGAGTAGATGATGGTTGTAAAATAAGCTTAGTAGATATAAGAAAAAAAGTCACAAAAGAAGGTTCCATACAGAAATGGAGGCTTAGGGAATTCACAGGGTGAAGAAATGGTTGATAAGAAAGGTAGGTCATGGAAAAAAGACCACAAACTAAAAATTGTATATCAGGCTAAGGAGTTACAAGTGTGATTCCATTTACCCTTGAAGAAAACACATTAGGATAAGTATTATTACTTCCATTTTACTTATGAGGAAATTGAATCCTGGAGCAGGTAAATAATTAGCACATGTCTTTCAACACATAAGAGAAACCAGAATTCAAATCCATCTCTGATCCAAATCCTTTCTCCTTTATTTTATCTCTGTAATGTAAACTCTAAGCATTACTCAGAGGAACAGTGTGTATGATGTTTTTAAGAGCTGATATTTGGAAAGTTGTCTTAGCTTGACTGCCAGCGTGGAGAGAGGAAGGCATGTTAGGAGGTGTTTCAGGAGAAAAAAAGTAATGGAAGCAGAAAGGTCAGGCTTGGCAGAAATAATCATAGAAAACAATTATAGCTAGATCATGGAACTGTGAAGACGTAAATACATATCAGGAAGAGTTTGGAAACACACCTTAGGAGTATAGATGAGATGTGTATTTAGAAAGAGTTTTCCGTAGGATTAACATCATGCTGAAAGTAGTTCTTGAAGAAGTCTTCTGGTGACACTATGCTAGTTGAAATGGAGAGAGGAAATCCTATAAAGATGCCCACTTAAACAGGTAAAAGTAATCAAGGCTTGGATGACAAGAGCCCAGACAAACAATTTAATTGTTTCATCAATGCATAAAGTCTTTGTCATGTATCATATATAAACACATTTATGCAAAATAGCCTAACATAGAAAACAAAGGAAGTCATTATGTAGACGTAAGATGAAAACAGAGCTTTAAATTTTTTGCTGTAGCCATATTGCTAACCCTTTGTCATCAGAACTTCCAGAACCATATCTATTAGCTGTGCTTTCCACAATCTTTCTATGTATAGGCATTTTACTGCACAGTGATGCCATGAAAAACAATGCAGAATTGTTGTAAATAATGTCTTTACAATCTACTTTACCGTTGAAAAGTCTTTACTGTAATGTAGTTTTATACGTCTGTCTCTCACAAATGTTGTAGTATCTTGAACTGCTCTGGACTCTGAACTAAATTCTTTTTTTTAATGCTTATTTATTTTTGAGAGAGAGAGAGAGACAGAATATGAGAGAGGGAGGGGCAGAGATAGAGGGAGACACAGAATCCAAATTGACTCCAGGCTCTGAGCTGTCAGCACAAAGCCCCCGTGTGGGGCTCAAACTCACAAACTGAGATTTCATGACCTAAGCCAAAGTCGAATGCTTAATTTACTAAACCAGCCAGGTGCCTCTGAACTAAATTCTTTAAAGAAAGCCCTTCCATCCCATCTTCTGGTTTCCAGATGCTTTTGTCTGTGTTCCCATGGGAAGTAGTTAAATGAAACAGTTTTACTTATGTTTTTGTTTTTACCTTTTATAATCCTTACTTTAAAAAGAAGTTTTTTCTAATAAGCTGCAATTTAGTTTTTAAACATCTGTACCACATTTCATTTGCCTGAGTTAACACCCTTTATCTGATAAAGTTGTAGTTTTGCCATCTTCTCTTCTCATTTCAAAATATCTACTTAAGCGGTGCCTGGGTGGCTCAGTCAGTTAATACATCAGACTTTGGCTCAGGTCACGATCTCAAGGCTTGTTGAGTTGGAGCCGGGTGTGAGGCTCTGTGCTGACAGCTTAGAGCCTGGAGCGTGCTTTGGATTCTGGGTCTCCCTCTTTTTCTGACCCTTCCCAGCTCATGCTCTGTCTCTCAAACATAAACATTTGTTCAAAAATCTCCCACTTAAAAGATGTCCATGTTATAATAGCCTGACTATGCATACTTTCTTAGTGAGTTAACTCAAATATGTGTCCAGTAACTTTTTGTAAAGCCTATGTGTTTTGATATATTGAAATGGATTCCATGAAAGCTTTTTCATGGTCCCTGGATATTGATCCATGGTGCTTATTTACTCTTAAATAATATTTTTTTTTGAAATGTGTCCGTGTTTTGTTTTAAACTGGAAGACTTCACTTTTAAAAACAGTTATTAAACTCACATGCTTCAATAATACGAATTTATATGTTAAGACTATATGCCCCACGTTTTCTTGTTTTGTGTTTGTATTAGAATTACTCAAGTAGCCTTGCTACTTGAGTGTTCTCTTTTTCTGTAATTTTCATTTGAAATCTAGAAAGAATTCATCTGAATATGCTGTTTTCCCTTCTAGATTGCAGTGGTGGAAGAAGATGGTCGTGAGGATAAAGCAACAATAAAATGTGAAACTTCTCCTCCCCCCACCCCTAGAGCCATCAGAATGACTCACACCCTTCCCTCCTCCTACCACAATGATGCCCGAAGGTATGATTCTTGCAGCTCGCATCTCATTGCTTGCTCTCCTTCTCAAAGTATTCCCCTTTCTTTGAGTGCCATCAAATAGACTGCTTAAAAATTTATATGAGAAATTTGGTTTGAGCTATAACTCTCCAGTAGAGTACTGCCCTGCTCCCTCTCCCCTCTTCTTTTGTGAGAAAAAAATTACATTCTGAGATCAAATTTTTAGTTTTAAAATTAACCATGTATTTGTGGTGTTATTACTAGCCGATGTTGATGAGATAAGCTCTTCTATATTTAGTGGATATTTAGTACTAAAATGAAATCAGGCTAATGGAAGGACTTACTGGGAAGAATAACCAAAAAACTTAAAGGATCCTAGGACAGGACTATACATTTGGCTTATGTGCAAAAGTAAGGTCTAGGGGACACCTGGGTGCTCAGTGGGTTGAGCATCTGACTTTTCATTTTAGCTCAGGTCATGATCTCATGGCGGTGAGACAGGACTCTGTGTTGAGCATGGAACCTGCCTGGGATTCTCTCTCTCCCTTTCTTTGGGCCATTCCTCCATAAATAAAACACTTTTTAGAAAGTAATTAAGTTCTGAAAAGTCCATAATTGCAGTTCATTTACTTTTAGCAAATAGGTAGGTGCACCACTCCGCCAGGAGCTGGTGTTGACAGCTATAACAGCTAATCAAGCGGAAAGTTCTTAGAGGGGGGAAATAAAGCATACTTGCCAAAATGTTAAAAGAAAAGGAAAGAGTGGGGGGCGCCTGGGTGGCTCAGTCTGTTAAGCGTCCGACTTCGGCTCAGGTCATGATCTCACGGTTCGTGGGTTCGAACTCCGCGTCGGGCTCAGTGCTGATGACTAGCTCAGAGCCTGGAGCCTGCTTCAGATTCTGTGTCTCCCTCTCTCTCTCACCCTCCATCCCCTGCTCATGCTGCCTCTCTCTCTCTCAGAAATAAATTTTAAAAAACATTACAAATATTAAAAATACATTTTAAAAAACATTTAAAATTTAAAATACCTGTTTGTAATAGCAGCTCATCCTATGGTGCTTTCCATCTGCCTACAAAATTGCAAGTAGATCACTATAATACATAGCATAAACAATCTAAGTGTGCAGTTCACATCTTAAATATATGTCCTTTCACAAACTTATCAATTTCAGCATCTTGAGACACATCAGTGATATGACCCCATATAATGGCTTGGAATTAATACTTTACGTAAGAATGTGTCTTCTAAATAGTATGAGTTTTACAACAAATAGCTTAAAAACAGAGGTTCTGTACTTGCAGGCATTTGTTCCTTTCTGTTGTTTTTTTTTTTTTAATTTCAAATGTGAAAATAAAACCCCAGTTACTCCAGCTTCAAACTATATGCTTTCATCCTCCAAGAAAAAGGACTCATGTTTTAACATGTGAAAACCTGTTGGTTTGGAGTTTAGGGAATGTGAACTCATTAAAGACTATGAATAAGTCAAGTAATTCATCATGGTGTTGTCAAATGAACAGCTCTAGAATAGATAGCAATGTATCTATTGTACCTCTCCTATTAATACAGTGTCCGTTACATTGACTAGGAATGGAGCAGTTCCAGAGCAACTGCTTGGAAATCATTTCAGTTTATCATGTACCTAAAAGAATACTTGAGAACTATAAGAAAAAACAAAGAGATCACTAGAGCACATGAGTATTTGCTTTTAAATCCCACGTAGATGATTTAAAATTAAATGAATGTGGCACTGGGGTGCCTGGGTGGTTCAGTCAACTCAGGTCATGATCTCAGGGTTCCTGAGTTTGAGCCTTGAATTAGGCTCATTGCTGTCAACACAAATTCCGCTCTGGATCCTCTGTCCCCTTCTCTCTCTGCCCTTGCCCCACAGGCGAGCTCTGTCTTTGTCTCTCTCTCTCAGAGAAACATTTAAGGGGCACCTGTGTGGCTCAGTTAAGCAGTCAGCTCTTGATTATGGCTCAGGTCATTAAGGTACGGTTGTGGGATCAGGTCCCACGTTGGGCTCCATGGTGAGTGTGGAGCCTGGTTAGGATTCTCTCTCTGTCCCTCCCCTATTCACTCTCTCCTTCTCTCTCTCAAAATAGATAAATAAATTTTGAATGGTTTTTAATTTTAAAAAAAGAACAAGTGGTACACACACACACACACACACACACACACACACACACACACACACACTAAAATGACCAAAGGAAAAAAAGAGAGACACAAGTCAAGAAACAGGCTCTTAATTGTAGACAAGAAACTGATGGTTATCGGAGGAGGAAGGGTAGGAGGATGGGTGAAATAGGTGATAAGGATTAAAGAATACACTTAGGGTGCACTGAGTAATGCATAGAGTTGTTGAATGATTATATTGTACATGTGAAGCTAATATAACACTGCATGTTAACTATGTTGGAATTAAAATTAAAAACTTAATATAAAAAAGAGAAATAGGCATCTCATAAAAACAGTGACAATCTGCCAATACCAAGTAGAATTTTTTTCTGGTTAAGATTTTTCTTCTTTCACAAACTAAGTTAACCATTAAAAATTTGCCTCTTTTCTGGTTTCCTCACTGCTCATTAATCTCTCTTAAAGGAAGAGATCAAGCTACTTCATTTGCTACTGCCTTGTTTGTTAATTGATCTGTGCATCTATAGCTACTGGGCACCTGGTGGCTCAGGTGGTTAAGCATTCGGCTCTTCATATTGGCTCAAGTTGTGATCTCAGGGTTTCTGAAATTGAACCCCACTGTCAGGCTCTGAGCTGAATGTGGAGCCCTCTTGGGATTCTCTCTCTCCCTCTCTCTATCCCTGCTTACATTCTCTCTCACTTGCTCTTTCAAAATAAATAAACTTTAAAAATAGATATAAAATAAATAAACATTTTTTAATTAAAAATGGCTAGAAGAAAATCAGGTAAAGCTGTGGGCTGGAATAACAGCTTAAACTTCACTGTTAATTCAATTTAAATGTCTTATCATAGGTCATTATGTTTAAGACTAAAAAAACATACTCTGAGATAGAAGTAGGTCAAGGGTTACTTGCTAAATAATGGATGGGCATTTAACATGCATTTGATAAGCCAGCCTATGTTCGTTGATTGTATGAAAATAATGGGGGAAATCAAGTAGAACAACATTTTTTCCTAGACAAAATTGGGAGGCCCAAGGCCCTAAGGCTGAAAAAAAAAAAAATGCACTATGATGAAGAGCAAATGTAGGAGGAAAGGAAGAGAATAATTGTTCTTTCATTTGTCCCTTTATGAGGGAACAACTCTGTGTACCTTGTGGATGAGCAGTCTGCCCTCTTTTGTGTTTTGCAGTAGTTTATCTGCCTCCCTTGAGCCAGAAAGCCTTGGGCTTGGCAGTGCCAATAGCAGCCAAGACTCTCTTCACAAAGCCCCCAAGAAGAAAGGAATCAAGTCTTCGATAGGACGTCTGTTTGGTAAAAAGGAAAAAGCCCGACTTGGGCAGCTCCGTAAGTGTGCATGAATTTGACCTTCCACTGCCACTCATTTCTGAGAGTCTGTCTCATTTTCATTTCATTTCTCATCTGCATTTTTCTTTTTCCTACCTGACAAACTTCCTTTTTCAGTCAGCTCTGTAAATTCAATTTAGGTGAATAATGTTCGACCAAATTTACAAGGGAAGAATATTGTAAAACGTACAATTCTTTTGATTCCTCTGAATAAGAAGAGCTAGATGTTATTTAGTACTGACTCTGATAGACACAAGGTCCCTATGAGACAAGTGTTATTACTTCTATTCTTATTTATTGATGAATAAACAATGTCTTAGTAATTTATAGAACTGAAATATTTATCTTAGTGTAAGTGTTTAAAACCACTGAATATACTGCCGCTTAAGGCACAGATGTCTATAAAAGCTTTTCTGTTGAAAAAAATTGAGATGCCCTCAAAAAATCTATAATACTTTTTAACCAAAATAAATAATTATGATATTCAGGGCAAAAAAGTACAGGTTTCTTTATTTAAAGCTATCACAGCTTTCCACGAAATAAATTCTACAGTATGTAAGTGAGGCACAGAAGAAGGAATAGGGCAATAGGGATTGTGTTAGTTATTGTTAGTCACTAATGGAATAAAAATATACATCAGTACAGGGACACCTGGCTGGCTCAATCAGTTAAGCTTCTGATTCTCTTGATTTCTGCTCAGGTCAGAATCCCATGGTTTGATTTGTGAGATTGAACCCATGTTGGGCAATGAGCTCTCAGTGCTTGGTATTCTCCCTCTCCCTCTCTCTGTGCCCTTCCATGGCTCACACTTTCTCTCTCTCTCAAAATAAATAAATAAAGTTTAGGGGCCCCTGAGTGGCCCAGTTAGTTGAGCATCCAGCTTCGGCTCAGGTCATAATCTCGTGGTCCATGAGTTCGAGCCCTGTATCAGGCTCTGTGGTGATGGCTCAGAGCCTGGAGCTTATTTTGGATTCTGTGTCTCTCTCTCTTTCTCAAAAATAAGTGAACATTAAAAAAATTGTAAATAACTATATATAAAGGGGATGCCTGGGTGGCTGTTTGTTAAGTGCCCAACTCTTGATTTTGGCTAAGTCATGATCTCATTGTTCGTAGGTTTGAGCCCTGCATTGAGGGCTACACTAACAGTGTAGTACGTGCTTGGGATTCTCTCTCTTTTCTTCTTTTGGCCCTTCCCCCGCTTGTGTGTCCTATCTGTCTCTATCAAAATAAATAAATAAACTTTAAAATAGATAGATAGATAGATAGATAGATAGATAGATAGATAGATAGATGATAGATAGATAGATAGATGATAGATAAATAGATAGATCAGTACACTTGAAATGACCCTAGGTAAATATACACTTGGCGTGTGTGTGTGTGTGTGTGTGTGTGTGTGTGTGTCTTCCTACATGTTTTCTTCTGAAATCTCTTTTCATCATATTGGTTATTTGTGACTGAAAATTCTTTTTTTCCATCTTTTCCTATTTAACTTATAAATATAATTAAACTATTAAAAAATATTTAGCTCCTACCTCCAATGGTAAATGCTGAATAGAATAATACAAATCTCTTAGCACTTTCTTTAGTTTCCCAAATAAAAGAATGATTGCTTACAAGTAATGCTCCAATCCCTGGCTCACTTTTCTGACCTGGCACCAAAAACATTTCTGAAACTAATATTTATGTTTGCAGATGGACACATGTAGTATATTCAGAAGTGCCTTTCTCAACTTCCATAATGTAAAACCCACACAAAGCATCAGAAACCATGGGAAACTAAAGTCCAGCCAGCTGTGTAACTAAATGTTACTCAGCAGGTGCATTAAATCCTCTTAAGACTTCTATTTCTCAGGAGAGAAACTCCTTAGGCTATTAAAAAAATTATTGCATAAGGAAAGAAGATAGAAGATGATTATTTTTTAGATGTAAAATATGCATGTCAAGGCATTGTTTGAATGTTTTATTTGATAACTATTTATAATTTTACCAAATTTTTTGTCATAGCCAATATATTACAGTGTAATTCACAATAGTATAGTTATTTTAAACTGTTTTCCTAACATAGTAATCATTTTATTCTTATTTAAACATATGTATTCATTTTAGAATCTATAATTTACTCTTCCCTTTTAAAATATATTCAATCACCTTTCTCTTTTGGAATTTTTTCTATTTTTATTTCAAATTTTACTTTGATGAAGAGTTACTGAATCATTAGAAATTTTGCTAACAATATTCTGTCAAAATTAAGGTATCCAAAATAAAACTTAAAGTCCAGAAAAATATACATTCTTCTAGAAACCTAGCCTTTCTTATCCATTTTTAGTAACTGCGTGTCTCTATGTCAGACCAGATGTAAAGGGAATCAGTCATCAACTCCATCCAAATCATAAACTAGCAATAGTTATCCATGATCATATCATCACCCTGGGAAGATTTCTAAACCCTGAGCAATTTTGTTTTACCCTGAAGAACAAAAGAGTTACCACATAACCAAAGCCAGGGTCAAAAGCATGCTAAGGACTGCAATACTGATGAGGAAGACAGTTACAAATATCTATGTCTCTGGAGCTATGTTGAAGGTGAATCCAAGCTCCTGGAGAAGCCACAGATAAAAAGTCTTTGTTGGAAATAAGACTTGAGTAAATAAGAAGAAAATACAGGCACAGGTAGGTTCTAAGAAACCATATTTGTCCCAAGAGAATATGGTACATGACACCACTGGTTCTTGTTTGAGGGATGTGGTCTCAAGTCTACATTTGTCTTGGAAGGTGTATCCAGGTTGTAAGAGGAAGAATGTGAAAACGTATCAAACCCAGGGACTACCACCTACTAGTTCTGCTTTATGCATCAGAAAAGCTAAGAAAGCATCTCTAGTGGTTATTATCTTAATACCTTGATCTGGAAAATTTAGATACAGTCACTGCCAATTTTCTTTCTTTATCGATGAGAATAGAAATAGAAAAAAAAATGGCATGGTAAGTAATATGGTAGATGGATGATGGTGTCAAGGAACCAAATTTGAGAGCGCCGAATCCTAATCACTAGACCACCAGGGAGCGACACAAAGAACCAAATTTGAAATTTTGGACCACGTCCTAGTATTTTGAACTCTTAGTTAAAGAGCTTAGCTCATAAGGGGAAAAAATTAATCTGAGAATAGTTCTGTTACATAATTCTAAATGAAATACGGTATGTAGGAAGAAAACTGTCTAAACAAAACTATGAAAATGTTCACTTGGTCCCATCAGGAATGATAAGCAACAAAGGAGAAATTTTAATAGTTTCCAGAGGAGAATATTGGTAAAGAGGGTGTTGTTTGCATTATATAATAATCTGAAAATCTAGGATTATAAGATAAACTTCAGGTACGATGGATCAGTCAGTGCGACTGCATTAATAACCTCTAACCATGGTGAATCAAACTAATGTACAAATAGTCTTCCTACTTTGAGTGAATAAGCATATATTGAGCCACTTTTAAGTTTAGAGTACCAATCATGAACCTTAATAAAATGGCTAAAGCATAACTGTTGGCATCAAGCAACTTTCAGTTTAGTAAGAAAGAGTACATAAGCATATCCAACCTTTTATTAAAAACAAAACAAAACCATCAACATATTTTTGATCCAGAAAAATTTTACCTGCTACATTGTCTATCCTACCAGTGTCGCTAGGGAAAAAGGGTTTGAACCCCACAATCTATGACTATACATCAATTGGAATCCTGACTGCCTTGCCTTTTAATTTTATCTGAAGGCATTAACCGATTTTGAAGCAAAACAAATTAAAGTGTGTTAAAAATAACTGTCAAATGACACTCATTTGTTTCTTCAACAAAGTTACTCAGTAAGAGAACAGGAAAGGCAGTGGGTGAGCTGTGACTCATGGCATCCCTGTGGACAAGATGTCACAGTGGGGCCTGGGTGATGGAAAATTCAGTGAGGCTTGTAACTGGTTGAATAATCCTCCTATTATAGTGCTAGTAAGTGCAATATGACACCTTGGATCAAGGTTTCTAATGGCCTAATTAGGATTCACTCTGTCCTTGGTCAGTATATCCCTAGTCACTTGACATGAATATTTCAATAGCATAACTATCTGATTTATGGATTATTGATATGGATAGGAACCACAAATGAAAAAAAAAGTGTTATTCCTAAAAATTATCTCAAAAACTCAGTTATGGAGGGTTCAAAATATCTCTCCATATGATCTTAACAGATTCTCTGATTTACTACCTAGGGAAATACCAGCTCTCCCAGGTCATCAGAGAACTCCAGTTATAATGACTATTAAGAAAAAAAGAACAGGGGCGCCTGGGTGGCTTAGTCGGTTAAGCGTCCGACTTTCGCTTATGTCATGATCTCGCGGTTCGTGAGTTCGAGCCCCGCATCGGGCTCTGTGCTGACTACCAGCTCAGAGCCTGGAGCCTGTTTCAGTCTGTGACTCCCTCTCTCTCTGACCCTCCCCTGCTCACGCTGTCTCTCTCTCTCTCTCTCTCTCTCTCTCTCTCTCCTAGAAATAAATAAAAAATATTAAAAAAAAAAACACAGACACACATGACCATCCTGACTGATGTTAACACTGAATGATAAGGGAAAAGAAAAGAGGCCACTGGGGTGCCTAGGTGGCTTAGTCAGTTAAGTGTCTGACTTAGCCTCAGGTCATGACCTCACAGTTTTGAGTTCGAGCCCTGCATCAGACTCTGTGCTCAGAGCCTGGAGCCTACTTCAGATTCTACGTCTCTGTCTCTCTCTGCCCCTTCCCCACTTGCCCTCTGCTCTCTCTCACACTCTCTCAAAAATAAAATAAACATTAGGGGCACCTGGGTGGCTCAGTTGATTAAGCATCCAACTTTGGCTTAGGTCACGATCTCACCATTCATGAGTTCGAGCCCTGCATCAGGCTGTGTGCTGACACCTCAGAGCCTGGAGCGTGCTTTGGATTCTGTGTCTCCCTCTCTGTCTCCCCGCTCCTCTAGATGAGCTCTATCTGTCTCTCTCTCAAAATTAATAAATGTTGAAAAATAAAATAAGCTTTAAAAATTTAGGAAAAGAGGCCATTGACAGGCACTGTAAGAGATGACAACAGACATCAGACAAAGAGGTTTTTAAGAATAGAGACTTGATCCAGTAGAACCAAATGTGACAAATCTATGAAAATGAAAACAGTAAAAAAGAAAAAAATATATTAAATTGAAGAGGCAGTGTCCACAATTACTAATGTATAAAATACATGTATCACTAAGTAAAAATAAATACATAAATGTATAAATAAATACATAAATAATATAAATAAATACATTTCCTAGAGAATTTTTTGCCTACTGAATTGCAGTTGTTTCCTTTATGGTCATCTGACAGATTGTATTATAGTTGCCTGAACTCCTTGACCTACTGTAATCAGCATAATGAAGAAAATAACTTCATAATGACAAAAACAGCATCAACATTGCACCAGGATTATTTGGCAAGCACCTTTCTACACATAAAATTTGTGTGGCTTGTGCTGGCCTTTACTCCCAAATTTACATTGTTCCTAGATGCAATGGAGCCAACAGATACAATATAAATTCCACAAAGTATCTATTAGAGATGACTCATACTCTGCATGGTAAAAGGGCCTTTTGTGAAGAAAGCACTATTTAGCTTCAGTTATGAGAGCATTTATCACGTACCCTTTATGAGCCAGGCCCTGTATCGAGGTGTGTTATTCAGAGAGCTAACAGACTAACAGATACAGAGCAAAGAAGTAACCATTTATAAACTCAAAGTGCGTTTAAATCCAAGTGAATGCTATGGTTTTAATACTGAAGAGAGATCAGATGAAAGAAGAGATGAAGTCACCAGTGGGCAACAGATTGCAATCTTAATCTCTCTGGAGTAAGAAGCCCCTTGTTAAATACATTCTTCAATTGGACAAATGGAGAGGCACAGACCCTGCAATGTGAGTTTCGGCTAGAAATTCCTACAGTCTGTACCTCAAGGGCCAACATGAAATAAATTATTTTGAATGGCATCTAAGAGCCAAGAAACATAGAGATATTTGCCCTTACAGTCTGGATGAACAGAAGGCTCAAACCAGTACCATTCATAGATCCAAGTATATGAGGGTCCTTTTCTGAATTCCTTGGTCTGGGTCTTAGGAAGCCTCATACTTTGCAATACTTTCCTTGGAATTTTCTGTCATCCTTTCTGGTGCCTGGGAGAGACTGGGGCTGGCAGAGCTATCTGGGCAGGACTATTAGCCAAGATTTGGACCTGTGTGGGTCCAGTCATCGGAAGCACTGATTTTTTTTTTTTTTTTAATTATCCTTTCAGACCCTAGGACAAACCAGGGAAGCTGTGCCATCTGGGCATGGTGCCTGATCCAACCAAACCATATGGATTTGAGTCCCTGTTTCTCCCCTTCAGAGTGCACACTGACTCTCTACCTCATGCTTGGGGTCAACCAGATATCCCAGAGAGCCCAGACTGACACCCATAAGGTTGCTCTGGGACAGTAGCCTAACTCTGCTTCCAAAAGGGTGATCTGACAATTAATCACTCCTGCTTTATAGAATGATATTGTATGATATTGGACTACCAGATCGTTGTCATGCTGATTTGAGTTATTCAAAACGTTTATGTAGAAACGAAGCTAGAAAAAAACACTTTAGTGGAACACCCACATCCACAGAAGTGGACCTGTGTCCAACAATTTCAATACCTGAAAGACCTCACCAAAGTAAGTATGCTTAGTGACAGCACAGAGAACTTCGTTGATGGCAAGGATTTGGACTTGGCATTTGCCTGCAGAAATACTAGGGTGGCTATTGGCAAAGTGATAAGCAATTTATTATCTAAGTAATCCACTGAATGATGAAACTCACCCCTTGTATTCCTGAGTACCTCATGCCATGAACGGGTGGGGCTGATGATATGCGCTTCATACTCCTAGAAGACCTCCTGAAGAGTAGGTAACCCTTAGCCTCCACAGGCTAGGTGTTTCATATCAGGGGCACTCTTGGATGTAAAGGACACATTAAGGGATTTTCTTATTTAAGAATGCTTAGAATCCTTGTTCTCTGCCCAGTATCTATCAGTTGCCCTTTGCAGTCACCGTGACATCTGAATATGTGTTTCTCTCCTCCAACCAACATACACAAATATTCATATTTCTTCTGGGTATTGGTACTGTCTGCAGTTTAGAACCACCGGGATATATAGAGCTGCCCAACAGAAATGTAATTCAACCCGTAAATTTGAATACCATATATAACATTATGAAAGTAAAAGGAGACCAGTGAGGTGAGATAAATCTCAATAATTATTTGTCTATATATCAGAAGTATTTTAACATGTAATCAACATAAAATTAATTAGATATATTCTTTTTTTGCACTACATTTTCAAAATCATATGTGTTTTATACTTGCAACACTTAATTTGCACTAGTCACATTTCAAGTGCTTCAAACACTTGTATGACTAGTATATTAAAATATTGGTATAGATAAATAGGTAGACATTCCGAAAATCCACACAGCCGTATGAACTCACTACCAGCTGGGCAAGAATGAGGCAGACTCTCTCCAGATTTAGATAATAATTCATAAAGTAAGAGTTCCTAAGCTGGATTGGCTGAGATCATCCTTACCAGTAGCCAGAACCTGAAATTGGATGTATCAGTTCTATCCAGAAATGTTTTAACTGGGCTGAAAACATACATGTGACTAGACTTTTGCTCTTGCTTAAGGGTACCGTCCTGCATGTGATGCTTAAAAATAGTTGTACCTACTATGACCATAAATGTCATTTTCTATTGGCATTTTGAAATAGGATGTAGCCATAATTCTCTATCAAGTGCTCTATTCCAAGGATATTAGATTTTGAAGTATTCAGAGTATTTCCAAGCTCTTCCTGCTTTTATTTATGGTTTTATTTATGAGAAACAATTCTAATATCTATTTTCCAGGGTCTAGTTTTGACTCAACAATATTCTTCTAGAGCTTTCTTTCTCTCCCAGAACTTTTTTAATGTTATTTTTGCTAATTAAAATATTGGGTTCTTGAAAACATTTAAATGATAATTTAGATATTCTTCTTTGCTCAGAAAAAAATCAAACTCCTGATTCATACAACCACTTGGTGGTTGAAATGTCTCATTGTTTATTTAATGGATCTACTTCATCAATCTGTTTGTCCCCATCTGATCTAGAATTTTGTAACATTTAAGGGAATCATTCATTTTCATTTCCATTTCAGGAAAACAATTTTATTGTTACTTGTAGTCTGTGAATAATAATTTATGGCAAGTCCATAATTATATTTGGACTATATTATATAATAATAATTATATAAGGCAAGTACACTGATGAAAGAAGTAAAATATTCACATACTGTGAATAAATGGAAAATCCCACATTTAAAAATGACCCCCAAGAGTCCTTCAGTCATTTACTGGATGACTTTCCCGATGGTACCAACAATAAAATTCTTTCATAATAAAAATTTTTAAGTATTAGTTGCACATGTGCATAATTGAATAAAATAAATTTTTGTCCCTGAACTCAAAATTATTGATTAGATCTAGATAGCAATCAATATGTTTCAATTAAAGAGGACTGTATTACAATTATACAGTTTGTTAACAGTTACTAGGCTATGAGATTAACATTTATTCCAATGCTCCAGAATCAATAGCATTGAGTATTATAAATTATTTGCTAAAATAAATTATGAAAAACAGTAACAACACAATTTGTCACTGACACTTTAATAAGGTATTTCTTTTCACTAGAGAAAACATAACCTGGTCAAGCTCTGCAAATGTGAAGTCAGGAAATTACAGTGACAGAAGAGTAAAATTGTCTTCAATAATTTTATTCATCGATATATTGGTG
The DNA here is from genome assembly GCA_017311185.1 of Proteles cristata cristata. Taxonomy (NCBI): domain Eukaryota; kingdom Metazoa; phylum Chordata; class Mammalia; order Carnivora; family Hyaenidae; genus Proteles; species Proteles cristata. Next base: position 328,090 of record JAESUZ010003631.1, on the reverse strand, counting down.
GTGTGTGTGTGTGTGTGTTTAGCAGTAGTAGTAGTAGTAGTAGTAGTAGTAGTAGTAGTCTTTGTAAAAGTTAGTATTAGCTTAATTCTTTCTACCTAATCTTGTGCTTAACTGGAATTGAAATCTCTTTCATTTAAAAAATATATGTACTTTAACTCACTTGAAAATAGTGAACATTTTTTCATTTACATTGACTTCATGTTTTTTGCATATAGTAAATGCCAAAAACAGAACAGAGTCCAGGATTAAGTTCTCAGTTTTCAAACTGTAACAAAGAATTTATGAATTAACTATATGTTTATGGGCCCTGAATGAATGAATTCCATTGTAAAATGGATAATTCTCTTTGATGCCCAACATACTTTTCTTTTTTCTTCCTTTCCTTGGAAGGTTATGTATATTACATATTTTTCAACACTAATAAAAATGATACTATACCAAATAATTAGTGGCTTGCTGGGTAAAAACCATTCTTACTAAGATCTTTTGAAGATACAGGGGTTTTTTTTTTCAGATATAATTATAAATTTTACAAAACAAAACAAACCTGCCAGAACATATGAAGTTCTAGAAGTAAGGCATATACTGAAGGATGAAGGAGTCAGCCAGGTGAGGAAAAGAGGATGCCAGAAGCAGGCTATGAAAAATCTTTAGAAGTCAGCAAATGCCTCTATATTCTCTTGATTTAGAATTGAAGACATGCACCCAATTGTGTTCATAGGGCTATCATTTATCCCATTATGTATCAAATATATCAAATTTCAAATGTTGAAATAAAATCTCATGCACTACACAGATATGTGCTCTCTTTTTTCATAAGAAGAAAAAGAGACCTTGAAGCTTGTATGTTCCGTGGACTGTATATTCCACAGATTATGTATTATGTTGCTGGTGGTGTAAATAGTAGGTGAATAGTTACCTCCCCTTTTCATTCTCTCAGTGTACATTCATTTATGTACCCATGCCATTTTATGCATGTTGGATTAGCAATATAAGGATGATCTAAAAAAGAAAAAGAGTGTGTGATACTGAACAGTTGATCAAATAACTTAAAAAAATTTATTTTCAGAATTGACCCAATGTATCCAACCTAATATGAATAGTTGCTTCTTTGCAGGAGGATTTATGGAGACTGAAGCTGCCGCTCAGGAGTCCCTGGGGTTGGGCAAACTTGGAACTCAAGCTGAGAAGGATAGAAGACTGAAGAAAAAGTAGGTTTGGAGATTTTTCTTCCTCCATTTTCTAACTTGTACTTTTTATCATTTGTGGGGAATCAAAAAGACGGTTGTTAGAAACAATAGACTAAGGCCCCTATTGTTCTCGTATTCCCTATTACTACTCAGTGCTGGAGTTTTCTGGTTCTACTGAGCTACAGTTTGAAATAGATGTCCAAAACTCTGACGTGTGGTAGAAATTGACAGTTTCTTCTAAGAGACCAATGCATTGATTGCAAAACTCATATGTATTTAAAATATTTAAATGTAGCCTTGTAAGTATGTGATAATCTATTTGATGCAAAATTTAGTGCTGAATTAGTATGATAAAAAGGGAGCATATACCATCCAACTTTGTGTTTCCTCTAAAAATTAAAGCATCTCCTCTTACACTGGAGTATTTAAAAGAATATTTCCCTGACTGATTGAACATAAACCTATTTTAGACCCAGAGCAGATTGTTTTGCATCTGGCAGGAAACTGATAGTGTATCTTTTCATTCACATATATAATATGCAACATTTAAATGACTTGCAAAATTGGCAAATGTTGAGTCTTAACAGCTGTTAGAAAGCTAGTGGGTCCATAAATAACATATTTTTAAGATAGAAAGTAACATTTGCAGCAATGAACTAGTACCTATAGAACATGTTTTTTAAAAGCCAAAGGATTTCTCCCTTCCAGAATCTATTGGTTGGTTACTTCTTTTCGTTACCTTCTTCCAATATACTTATTACATTGTGTTTGTATTTTTTATGTTTACCTTCTTTCCTAGGAAATAATATTCATTGCTGTAGTCATCATTATGGTAACAGATATGCTCATAGGGTTATAGCATTTGGGATAATCAATTTACTTCATATTTTTTCTTCTTGTTTTCTTTACAGATGTTTACTAATAATGAGGAAATACAAACTTACAAGTTGTAGAGGAGCTCACTAGCCCAATTATTTTCTACATAGTCAAATTATATATGTCTCCAAATTTGCATTATATTAAATTTATATATACATATATATCCAAATTTGATAGGAATACTGTAGAGAAAAAAAATGACCTTGAGAATATTATTTCTTGAACACACGCCAAATGCTCAGTTCCATTCAATACTAGTAGATATTTCTTTTTTTATTACTGATCACTCAAAAGTATAATTAAATATTATCACAATCTGTTTAAAATCTCTTAACTTTATTTATTACTATCAAGGAATGTTTTATTCAGTTTTATGGCTATGTATTGAGGAAACATTCTTGTAAAAAATCATCTCCTTTGATAGACTCTTTAAAATTTATTTCAAGTATAAAGAATTCTCAATTTTATTTATTCAAAATTACTTTAATTCTAAAGGAATAAGAGTAATGAAAGCCCAGCCTGGCTAATGAACTTGTTTTATTTCACTTAAAAGTTAATTTTCATTTCTCCTGTAATGAAATATTTACATATAATGGCAATTTGGCCTGTTTTCACATTGCATACAAGGATGATATTGAGGCAAACCACATAGTTCATTGGTTGTTTATGGAACCAAATTAAATGTCCTTTTCAACAATCACTAAAATTAAACATTCCAATTATGCAAGATTTAAACAATAGTATGTTTAAATTTTATCTTTTACTTTTGGATTGACTTAATGTTAACTTTATGGAATTATTTCTCAAATCCTGACTACCCTCATAGTCAGAAACCAATTTTAATTCTGGACTTACTTTGAAGATTTTACTGTACTTGAGTTTTGAGTTTTATTTTTGCAATATGTTTTGGCCAAATTATAATTTTATAATGTGTTAAATAAACTACTTGTCTTTAATATTAAGAAGAATAGTAAGAAAATTTTATAATAATAACATTTCTCATAGAATAGTAGTATTTGGGTTAAAATGGATCCAACAAGACAAGGCAGAGTTGATTGATAGAAGGACAGGAGTATTTCTGGGATTACTGATTATTCCATGTGTATAAATAGGTAACCAGTATTTATGAGATGTATGTAAATGCTAATACTTACTCAGGACTTGGATGACACCATGCCTTACTTTATGGATTACCAAAATCTCATATAATGAGTTTTATAAGCTAGATAAAATAAAGCATTTCATGTTTATTATCTTTCAAGATGGAGAAAAAATTCAAATAACAGAAAGAAAAACGGAACCATTTCTTTCAAAATGTTGAACAATTATAGGTTTATGTGCATAGTTGCAACGACTGTAGCTTCTTACCAATTGTTTATCTACATTCTATCCATTGACCGAGCCAAATGATGTTTCTAGGATGAAGTACTTAAGACCTATGTTCGCTGCCCGAAAATTCCTATCAGAGCTTCCTTGGTCTCAATGAGAATAAGCAGAGCTGAAGAAAAATCTTATTTTCAACTCTACTAGCATATCGGGTATCTACAGTTGACAATCTGTGGATTTAAATTTAATTGAGAGAAATCTTATCTAAAGAAGTTAGTTATGACACATTATTTTTAAAACCATATGTGGGAGATACTTACAGAGAACAGCATGCAAAATAGTCCAAATTCTTGCAAAGTTCAGAAATCTGTAATGTTGGCGTTCTCAAACAAAGGTCTAATTTGAGGCACATTTGCCACCCAGTATATTAAACATACATAGGTTAGAACAGCTTACTGGATCTGTGTCCCTACTTCATTCTACTTTTACTTTACTTTGTGATGTAGGCATTTGTTTTTCTTATATTTGTAGTTATTTTCCTATGATCAGAAATAGGAACAGCACAATACTTGATCTGCTGAAGCACCCACTGTTCAAGAAAATCTTGCCAACCTTTCCCTTCCTGAGTTGGGTAATCTGAGTTACCACTCAGGTGCTATCCCATCAGAACACCATCTCACCCAGGCCTGAAGTCGCTCTACTATTGTTCTGCCTGGTTTGCTTTTACTATGCCTTATCTTTGCTGCACTTTCCTTTAAAGCTTTAATTGTATTCATTGTTCCAGCAGGTTTATAGAGGGTACAGTAAATACCTACAATGATTCTGTCAAACTGAAACTCATCTAGTAATTCTTTGAGTAAAGAATATTTACTGGTCTTCCCCACTAAAATTTGACCAGTTTTTCTGTAGCCTCACGGTATAGCTCTCCTAATATTTAAGCACTGGGTCACTTAATACTCTCAATATGTTCTCTTCATATTAAATTTGTGATTCTTATAGTTTTCTTGATGTTGGCTCTTCTGGAGTGTTACTGCTCTCTGAGATCTTGTCCATCATCCTTTGTCTGGTTTCAGTGGACTCCAGGCACCTTCTCTGACTTAACACATACTAAATGGCATTACCATTTCTAACATTCATATTATGAGCAACTAGACCTGAGAATTTCACCTCTTCCCTTTTCTGTCACCCTGATATTTAAGAACCTATTTCCCTTTCTTAGCTCTCTAGCCAATGTTTTAATCTAAAACCTACACTTACTTGCTCAAGATGACCAACTGAAGTCAGCCACACAAATACAAAAGTTAACTGTTGCAAGGTCACAAACTTACATGCTCTGGCTCATAAAAACCTGATTTTCTTTTCATTGTTTCATCTGAGCATAATATTTTTATTGAAGTATAATTAACATAAAATGTTATATTAGTTTAAAGTGTACAACATATTCCAACTTGAGAACCTATTTGATGATAGACAAAGGAGTCGCAATTAGAGCTAAAACTGTCAGCTTTATTACTAAACTGTTAGAATATGACTTAAGTACATGGCAAATAAAAAGGGGGGTGGTTCCTAAAACTGATGCCCAAAATTCAACATACTTACCTGACACAGAAAAAGTGGGGTTGTCACAGGCTTCCAAGACACACAAGTATAATCCCCACTTCTCATTAAAAATAGCCTCTACAACATTATGATTTTGTAAATGTGTCTCTCTAGAATCAAGGACTATAAATTCACAAGGAAGGAGATGAAAGTTTAGGTCATTAGCGTCTAAAAGAGTTTTTAAAGTATCAATGTTAGTGTATTTGTATTCATATCTCATCATATTTCTTGTCTTTATTTTCCTGGAACATATTTAGCTGACAATTTCCCATATCACCATCTCTAGAAATGTTGGGCTTGTGGCAACTTTCCTGAGTCCTTAGAGATCTGGAAATACAGCTACATCTAAAATTAGTTGATAATGGCCAGAAGTATAAAACTATTGGTTTAAAGTAATTTTCCCTTCAAACTTTAAAGCTACTCCTCTTCTCACTTCTAGTTATATCCAATGTTAATTAATTGTCACTTTTGTATATAACATGTAGAGTTTCTTCCCCATTTCTCTCTGAGCATGTTAAGATTTTTCTCTTTGGGGTTCAGAAATATCATAAGCATGTTTCCATTCAAATATTTTTTGTTTCGTATTTTTACTTTATAGTTTCAATCTGAAGACATGTTAATCTGGACTGTTTTACATGTATTGACAAAATAAAAATTCATTTTTAGGCTCAACTCTATTTTACAGAGTTTTGAGATTAAAGATGAACTTGCTGTTTCAATAGTAATACACCTAACTTTCATGACAGTCCTTGGTAGTCAGTGAACGTATTAAAATTGACAGAATATCCTGTGAATGTATATATATCTCTAGATATATATGTTCTGAAGTCTTTATCCTAATTTTGACCTGCTAATTTTCCTCCTGCATTTTTAGACTGTATAATTTTTTGAAACATACATGTATACTAAAATCTTTCATAATTGAGACCAAAACTGAAAAATACCATATAAATATTAATATACTAATTTATCATTAGTATCATTATCATCACTCTTTAGTTATAATATAGGTAATATATTATTATGTTGGATATGCTATATTCTTCCAAAAGGATATCATTGCTAAATGAATATGGATTTGAAATCAATTTTTCAACATCATTAAAATGAAATTAACATTCCAACTCAGCTATCAGTAGTATCCTCCAGAGAAGCAGTTATATCCTTGAAGCATGGCAGTCATAGTTAATCACTACCAATGAATCTTTATGTTAGAACTTCAAAGACATAAAAGTGAAGCTCTATAGATTTAGTTAATTTATTTCCATTGCAGTCCTAAGGGTCTTCTTCAGTGCATAATCTTTAATGTGTTTTGAGATGGCACTTTTAATCTTTGGCATTTGGAAGGTTTAGAGTTTGCATATCTCTAAGTAAAATAAATATCACTGAAAATATTCATAATTAAAGGTACCACATAAATTCCACAACATTCTCTCATTTAATAAATATTTATTAAGTGTCTGTGTGCCAAGTTAAACTTACAAATGAGTTGCATTCCAAAGGTTAATTTGTAAGACATGTGTTGGAAGATTTGAATATATTTTCCCATCGAAGTAGTGCTATATAAATGAAAGGTAAATGTCTTTGCTTCCTCCTCAAAAGTCTATTTTATAAAGCCTGTTATAGGAATTGAATCTGACTAGATTCAAGCAAAAGTGAGAATTCATGGTAGGTTATTAGAGTATCAGAGATTTCAGAAACAACAGAGCCAGGACTCCTCCAAAATTTCAACAATATGAGATTATGAAATATTTCTGTAGAGTGTTGTCAAGAATTCATATTTTCTTCTTTTTTTAGTGTTTATTTCTTTCTGAGAGAGAGAGAGCACACATGGGAAGGGCAGGGAGAGGGAGAGAGCAGATCCAATGCAGGCTCTGCACTGACAGCACAGAGCCCAATGTGGGGCTCAAACTCACAAACCGCGAGATCATGACCTGAACCAAAGTCAGACACTTAACTGACTGAGCCACCAGGCACCCTAAGAACTCATATTTTCTGTTTCACCTCATTCAAAATTGTAAATTACTGGTTGAAAGCATGTGATTGGCTTAGTGTGGAACAGATATTTGTACTTGGATCAATCAGTTATAGTCATAGGTTTATTTCATACAGACATGACTGCATGAGAACATTCTGGGGACTCAACTCAAAAGGACCTACCAAAGTAAAATACTTTAGAACCTAAACCTAATGTTGTCAATATTTCTCTGGGAAAATGTATCTCGATTTCCTACTCGAAACTTCATAAGTATGTCTTCTCTGCCTGCACTGAGCTAGAGCTGTCATTGCCTTGCCATCTGAGTCTATGTAGCCCTGTCTGGCTCCAAGTGTGGACAATTGTAAAAATTCCCTAAAATAAGAAAATAATGATATCTGAAGGCTAAAGGCTAAAATACATTGATTTTTTTTTTAGGAAAAATAAAGCTAAGGAAATTCAAAGTGTTTTTTTTTTTAATTTTTTAATGTTTATTCATTTTTGAGAGAGACAGAGACAGACCATGAGTGGGGGAAGGGCACAAAGAGAGGGAGACACTGAATCCAAAGCAGGCTCCAGGCTCTAAGCTGACAGCAGAGAGCCAAATGTGGGGCTCAAACCCATCAACCTTGAGATCATGACCTGAGCTGAAGTTGGATGCATAACCAACTGAGCCATCCGGGCGCCCCACAAAGTTTTTTTAATAATTGTATTTAGATATATTTTACCTATTTAGAGGAAAGAAAAGAAATCAGAATGAATAGGGCTGCTCTTTTGTTACTATTTTTTAAAATCTTTTTAACATTTATTTATTTTTGAGAGACAGAGCAAGCATGCAAGCATGAGTGGAGAGGGGCAGAGAGAGAGGGAGACACAGAATCTGAAGTAGGCCCCAGGCTCTGAGCTGTCAGCACACAGCCTTATGCAGGGCTCGAACTCATGGACTGTGAGATCATGACCCGAGCCAAAGCCGGAAGCTTAACTGACTTAGCCACCCAGGTGCCCCTAGGGCTGCTGTTTTGAACCAACTGTCCAAAATTCATAGATGAGAATAAGCAGAATAAAAGTGTTGTATAGTCTCTATACTTTGTGATCAGGGGAAATATTTTTGACATGGAAAGAGTAAAATAAAAATTAGTAGTAAAAAATTAAAACTTAAGATAGTTACATGTACTAGAAGAATGAATGACCTCCTTTTTAAAATAAGCCAGTATCGTTTGTCTTTATTGAAGTATATCCTGGATTAATGGAATACACAAGTGATAGTCTTTTACTCATTGACTTAATGCCTATTATGTCCCAAGAACTATGTTAAACACTACTGATATTCAAATCACACAGTTCCATTTTTCAAAGCACTTGTAGAAATACAGAAATGAAAAAAAATAATTGCACTTAGGTATTTCAGAGGCCATGATCATTTCTCTACATCACTAGTCTTTGAACAGAATAAAAAAAAAGTGCCACAAACCTAAAACTACCTAATGTTCTTATTTCAAAATTGTTCTCCAAGCCAAGGACTGCTGACCTCATTGTTAGTTTCCAAAATAAATCTATAATATTTATTAGATTATTTTTGATCAGTAAGAAAGGAGATTATTGAATACCAAGAGTAAACGGAATTCTTTAAGAATAAGCTGTGTCCTTAAACTTTTCACACATTTTCTACACATGCAGAGGAAGAAAAGTGCTGTAGAAACACCATTTTTGGGGTTCAACAAGGTATTTAATTTACTTCTAAACACAAGATTGGATTGAAACTAACAAAATGGATTTATAACTGATGAAAGCATTGTAATCAAAGGAGCTGAACAAAAGAACTGGTGAGGACTAAGTAAAATAGAATGTGGCAGACTCAGCACTTTCACAAGTGACTTAAATTAGAATATCAGATTTGTGAAAGAATGAAACTAGAAGGAATACTTAATATTTTAGATAATTTATGTTATTTAAGGAAAACCTTTACATAGAGATCCAAATCTAACAAGATAAAGTTTAAAAAGAGTGTTTATATAATTCTAAATCCAATTTTATGACTCTGCCTACTGGTTACTTGTGTATGGGGAATATGGTATACATGTAGGTATAGAACGATCTTAACTGCAACTCTTAAGATCTCTGTTTCTGCAAAAAAAGACAAGTTAGCAATGTCTGGCAAGGAAGTTAATGATTTTCAATATCCATAAAAGCAATGGATTAGGCCAAAATTCTATGTACTGCTCAGATTATAGCTAGATATTGTGTTAATTTCTGGGAAATATACTTTAAATGGATGTATTCAAACCAGCATATGTTCCAAAGAACATGACCAATGTAGCAAGATTATATCAAACCATGTCTTCAAGGTGTGCTAGAAATAATTAGGAATGTGTGGGGTAGAGACAACAAAGATCCAGATTTTGCCAAGAGAAAAAACAATCAGATGTGTTCTTTATGGCTTCATGATAAGACCTTGGGCCAGAAGTCAGAGGTTGTTACAGATAAATTTGAGTGACTCTAATTAAGAATTGCTAGCAATCACTTATATGAGAGGAAAGAATTAGCCACCTGGGAAGAAAGCTGTTCCTCATGCTTATGACCAATATAGACCTGCCAAGCACGTGTATGTGGCAGAATTATTGTATGGAGGATTCAAATTATATGACAGATTGAATTACATGTTCTTCAAATTACCCTCTCCCTAGAATTCTGTGATTCTCTATAGGACTCAGGAGAACCTAGGCTTTCTTTCTTTTTTTTTTTTTTAAACATCACAGTGCCCAGCATATTGGAAGTACTCAAAACATATTTTCTGAATACTTGAATGCATGAATAGAAGCTGGGTGGGGAAGGAACTCTCAAGTAAAGAAAAAAACATAAGAAAGTAACAGGAACTAGGGCAGTGACTTCTACTCAGATGACCAAATCAGAAAACTAGGCTTCATCTTTGTCCTTGTCCTTAATTCTTCCTCTGTGTGCCTCTGTCCGCTTTTGTATCCTCTTGCTCCATACTATCTATTTAAAATCTCCCAAATGTATTGATTGTCTTCTTTCCTTTTTCAGACCATCATAGTAAAACCATTTTACATTTCTGGCTTCCTGTAATCCGTTCTTCACACTTAGCTAAAGAGATCTATCTAAGTTATATTTCTGAACCTGCCTAGAATCCCCCAATTATTACCTAGCTTCTCTAGGACAAATTCCAGATGACTTTGTATTGCCCACAAATCCCTGCATCATCTGGTCCCTATTTATCACACCAGTCTTATCTCTCTCTACTTCCCATCTTGTATGTTATTGTCTTAATAAACTTAATATCTAATACTTGTTTGTAATTACCCCTGTCTCCCTGGGTACATACATTTTGTCCCATTTTCCTCCTCATTCTTTGTATAGTGATAGTATTTATTATATATGTAATAAGTATTTGATAATCACATTGAGCAGTTACAGTATTCTAGGTACTGTACTACATATTTTACATGTATTCTCTCTTAACTTTCACAAAGCCTTCAAGGTAGCTTTCCCTCCGCCTGTGAGGAAACATAGCTTTCCAGGCACTGTGCTATACTAGAGTCTGGATCTCTTGAATCCAGCTTTCCTCTAAATTATTTGGGATCTCAAGGTAAAGCTGCAATTTAAAGTATGTTGTTGCCTGTCAACTGGACCTTATATATCTTATATAGTTTGCATGGTTTATATAGGGAGTCAAGAGAATCCCTCACCCTCTTTATACTCTGAAAAGAGTAGCATATTTTTTTCTAGACAATAATTAGTTTGTCATCTGACTCTATCTCATCTTTCAACATAAGCAACAAATATATTCAAACCAAACACTTTTTTTAAAGACTAGAAGGGGAGGTATTTTCAAGCACAAGATGTAGCTCAAGATGTAGCTATGTTATAAACTTGCTTTTTTTTTTCATATAATTAGCCACACATAATATCTCAAAGTTTGATGTAAGAATGGTAATGATCACTTATAAATAAGCTATGTAAGAAATTCAAGTGTGTGCTTGAATCAATCTTACACTATTCTTTCCAGTAAAACTTAAAAAGTATCAAATACCAAGGATAATTAAGCTCATTTTTTAAAAGAAAAAAGTCACTAATTAAGGTACCTTTAAATATAATGCTGGAAAGAATTCTCCACATTTGTTTCCACAAATATAGGATCTTATATTAGCTCTGCATAGGTTTTTCATAAGGTCTTTGAAGATGCTATCTCTTCCCACAGTTATTTAAAATTAGCCACCCACCGAGCAAGATTCTCTTCCTTGTTTCCACATTTCTAAGGACAGCAGTGATTATCTATATCTTATTGTCAGAGTTCTATTATGAAAACTAGTTCTATACCAAAAGATAACCACTAAAATCATATGTATGTGTACATGTATATTTTATGCACATGTATGTAAAAATACAATGAAAGGTTTTTGTTTCAGATTTTATAGAACCACTTTAGCTGGGTTTGACTGAGTTAGATTTGCTAGGTAAATGAACAAAATTCTTAGAAGAATAATGTTTTCTTAACCTCTTTGAAAGAGTCTCAAGAATCTTAAACTTTAGCTATTTGAAATCAGCCTTAACTTTATTTTGTTCCTTCCAATTTTTCATTTAAATTTTAGATAACATATAGTGTAATACTGGTTTCAGGAACAGAATTGAGTGATTCATCACTTACATACAACATTCAGTGCTCATCACAGCACGTGCCTCCTTAGTACCCAGCAACCATCTAGTCCATCTCCTACCCACCTCCCTCCAACGACCCTCAGTTTGTTCTCTATAGTAATGAGCCTTTTGCAGTTTTCCTCCCTCTCTTTTTCCCCCTTCCCATATGTTCATCTGGGAACATGTTCATTTGTCTCCAGAATTCCACATATGAGTGAAGTCATATGGTGCTTGTCTTTCCCTGATTGACTTATTTCACTTAGCATAATACACTGTAGCTCCATCGACTGATGAATGAATATAGAAGACGTGGTATATGTATAATGGAATATTACTCAGCCATCAAAAAGAACGAAAGCTTGCCATTGCAATAACACAGAATAACTTCAAAGAAAAGTTATTTCTGAAGTAGTATGTTGATGAACCACACTGAAAACTTCTGAACCATTTCCTTTCATTTATAAAGATCACTAGAAATATGCTTACTATTTATTTTCAATGTGCCTCTTGTCTTTATATATAAAGTAAACCTTTCCATCACCCTGGGGTGCTCTATATCCATATAGATCACCCACTTACAACTTAATATGTAAGTGTCATAGCTTCAAATGCTATTCTCTTTTACTCCAAGTCAGACACTTTCCATGGTCATATTCTGTGTCTTTGCATCACCTCCAAATCACTCATATTCCAAAATTACTAATTCATACTAATTCAGACAGATCATTCCTTAACCATAGTCTTCTCTCAGCTTTGCTTTATCATTTTCTTCCACTATCATTCTTCTTAGCTTCTATCCTTTCCCAACATAGTTGCCCCTTTCTGTTCTCTTCTTCCTTCCTATTTAGCTTAGATTCCATGTCCATGATTTCAACACATTCAAACATTCCTTTTTTTTTTTTTTTTTTTTGGCTCCTCTTTCATTTGGTTGTATCCACATGCCACTATTGCTGCCACCAATGAATTTTCTTTCTCTTTGTCTACAACTGAACACCTCTATGGTGCTGGAGAACATTAGAGCACAAGACTTTGGCATTTCTGCTGTACCCTGTAATTATAATATTTTTCTCTTACCAGTCTTGTGTCTACTCTCTGCAGCTTTTGTTAGAGACCTCCACTGTTCTCAATCCTGCATCCTCTGCAGATTAACTCACATTCTGCCTTAGAGGGAGAGAGAGGAGAAACCATCTGAGTGCCCTGAATTATTTGCTGTCAAATGCATACTAACACTAGTCCCACAGGAAACTAGAATACTCTCTTGCTTGAGTGCCCATCTCTTCCCAGTCTCTGTCATGTTGTACTGACTTCTCATTTGCTCTTATACCTTCAGATTCTGCTCTCTTCTTTAAACATTCTCAGGTTTCACCTATTAAAAAAAATTCTTTCTTTATTCTACTTTTCCACATCAGTTACTACCCATTCACTCCCCAATCTGGTGTTAATGATTGTTTTTAAAATCTTTCTGAGTCACTAATTGGAGCCTTAATAAGTGAGAGACAATCACATTCCACATATGAAGCTCATGTAGTAAATTATGTATCATGTGAAGTTTTAACATTCAGAGTTGACTAGTTTATAAACAGGAAAAGGCCCATTCATGTAGTAAGAGATCTAGAAGATTAAAATGAGACATCTGAACAGTTTCAGGCACCATTTTGGAAAAAAGACAGATGTTGGCTGGTAATGTCTTCTTGTGTCTGGTTGTATGCTGATGTTCCCAAGGAAAACATGCCAATAATTGAATTTTATCGTATTCATTAAATGGTAACTTAAACCTATTCTTTTTCTATGTCAATTAAAACTTGTTATTTGTCTATTACTCACAGTGATCTTTAACTGAAGAACATTTATTTTTCACAGAATCTGTCTTGCTATCATAACCTTGACAATCTGGAGTGAAGAGAAAAAGAATAATGAGGTTATGTGTTATTGTAAATAACTACTTGTAGGAATGACTATAGAAAGAAGAAAAAATTAAATACTTTATCCAGATGGAAAAGCTCTGCAAATATATATTCCCTCTGACATGAATTTAGAGTATTTACCACACCATATGTCAGAGTTATTTGTCCTTTGCAGGACTTTTTTTTATTTTTTTAAGCCGTGAGCTGACATACTTAATATTCTAAAGTGAGGTAACTGCTCAATATTGCTTTTAGTTGATTATGAAGAACAAGAAACTCATAAAAACTCTGAGAAATCAGAAAACTTATACCAATTGATAACATATATATTAGAACTTTAAGCAATACTTTTTGAGTGTTTTCTTTATATTTGTGTTTCCTGTTTCTTTTCATAATTTATCTTATATTTTATATTTAAGGTATTTTTATTGGTGTAAGTTTCCTATTTTTGAAAATGCTAAATGAAGACATGGGGACTATTAATATTCCATTGTGTGCAGATTTAATCAACCTGTTTTATTGGAGAGCAATTCCTAGATAACTGGTAGGCTGAGAAAGATGATTTTGTCCATGGGAATAAATGGCCCCAAATACTTTTGGCAATTTTCCTGGAGAGCTCAGAAATTGCCTTTTTTAAGAGCTCATCAAAGAGTTCACAGATATGTTGACGGGAAACCATTTTAACAACTTACAAACTGTCTCTTTTTGGTTTTAATTTTCTTTCTGTTCTATGTATGATGTAAAAAAAATGCCTTAAATTTCTTAGGTCATTATGGTGCCAATGTGTATGAACATTTACGTTTTTGTTTATGTGTAAACTTAAAGAGCTTCCCACAGCTGTTCTGGAGCTAAGGTCAAAGAATATGCATTTCTCCAAAAGGCCTATTTAATAAAATAATACATGGTTTCTCTGAATGAATGCATTTAGATGAGGCACGTACAGGGTGTTCCATTGCACGCGAATCTTTTCTTTATAATGATTGAGCAATAAAAAAAGAAACTCTCTAAGTTGCCTAATTTTGAAATATGGATTTCTGCTTCACATTTTGTTATATTTAATATATTTTATGAGTTGTAGTAAATGTTTTATTTTTTCTAAGAATTTCTCTACTATGCTTGTATAGAAAATTCAAAATAATATTACCATGGCTTTCTGTTGAATTATTTAAATTCCGTATTTTCCCAGTGCCACTACTATATCCAGGGAGCAAGTGGGCTACCTCAAAAATTATATTTAAATCATTGCTTTTTTGTGATAACTTATGGTAAGATTGGTGAACCAAACTAGTTTGATTTTTCCTCAGAGCAACATTTATAATCATCTGTCCAAATAAACGTTTCTATTGAAAGAGACTCAGTTGGCACAAACAACATTTATTTTGCCAGTTCAAACAGAGAAGGAGGAATTATTATAGCAAGGGGAGAAGAGTCATGGGATTATTTTATACTTCTCATGTTCTGATTACTAACAAATGCACATTTACAAAAATTATTATTCTTACAGCATTTGTTAGAATATTAAAATTATTTTAATTTCCCTCTTGTTCCAGATTAAGGTATGGAAATTGAAAATCAGAACCTGCTAGTAATTTTGGCCAAATCATGTATAAAAACTAGAACCCAGATATTCTGACCTTCACACCAGTGCTCTCTTAAGTTACTGCCTCTCCAGGGATCTGTTGTACTTTTTCTTGAGTTCGAACAGTAGGCATGTAAGGCTGCATGAGAATCTGGGCACCATTTTGTAAATTACTGCTTTTATTTGTAAAACAACCCAGGAGTGGCCTGATGTAAAGCATGTTCTTTAATAAAGTGCCTGATTTCTTCCCCGGGTATACTAGAGGCTGGGAAAAATGTGGTCATGCATGTTTCAGAGTGGCTCATTTTCAAGAGACAGACTTACTAGTCAACAATTAGACCTGCCCTCAACCTGATCATGCTTTTGGACGCAGTGAGTATGTGTGTCACGGTGAAATAAAAAAAGACACCATGTCTTTCTCATATCTGAGCTTTTGCACATCTGAAATGATGCTCTTGTTTTATTCCATGGCTTTCTTTGGACTAAAATGTATCCATTAACATTTGTGTGCTTTTCTTTTCCATCCATCCTTCTCCATCTCATGAAAAGCACATCTGGGTAAGTTGAATGACAATGGCTGCTGAACATGTTTATTTTCAGCACCATCCTTTTTGTCTTTTATCTTTAGTATTTCTCTTTTCAGTTTTAACACAAGCTGCACTGCCTCTGACCTAAAATGAAAATTGCAAAGTGTATTCATTTCCACACTGTAAAAGGAATCATTGGTTCAGAGAAATGTTCACCCTCAAATTAACTATGTTGGCCTTGCAGGCACTTCTGTTTCTTCAGTTCTATTAGACACTCATCAAAAGATATTCCAGACATCATTTCCTTCCTTTGGGAGTTATGCTTTAGGAGTTAGTGTAGCACTCAGTGAGGCTTAAGTAATAGTTGGAGGCCACTGTGGTATTTTGGACTGTGCTGCATGGCTGGGTTGGCCTGTGTGCTCATTGGTGTGTGGTGGCTCTCCATCCACATTCTCTTCCAGAAACAAACTTCTTTGTTAATTACTAGCTTAAATGAGGAGGGATACATGCTGGATATTCCCCAGTAGGACTTTTACACCTAGGTTCCAAAGCAGTCCTTGGTTTTGGTTAATTCCTTTGGTTTCGTGTGTGCTTTCCATTGTTTCCTGTACTACAGGTTAATTTTCAAGATTTAAAAATCGAAACGTCTCAGATTACAGTACCAAATTTTAAATCCTTCTCCTTAAACTAAAATTAAAACATGTTAATTATCTATTCCTAAGACAAATTAGGCTTCAAAGTAAAACAAATTATGCATAACATTTATGAACTATTTACAATGGTATAAACTTTTGCGTTGGTAACACGGTGAGCTTTTAAAAACACTTGTTTGGGAAAAATATTGCTTTAAAATTGAAAGAAAATATATATCTATATATACTTTATACTTTATATATATATGTGTGTGTATATATATATATATATGTGTGTGTGTATATGCATATATATATATATATATATACACTTGCTCAGTAAGTAAGATGTCTCCAATGAGGTGTAATTATCCAGGATGCTATGGAGAGTGTCAATTGGCTATATCGATATTCTATATACCAATACAAGGTCATATACTTGTAGTATTTCTTAGTTCATTAGTACAGTTTATATATGTTATATTTTTCTAATTTTAAGGTTTAGTTACTACTACTAATTATTTAGTAATGCAGAATTTATTTCAGCCAAGATAAATTATGATATTAAAGTAAAGCCTTTAGGGTATTTTTCAACTATGACAGCCAAATTTGTAAGCTCTTTTTAAACATAATAAATATTCTAGGTATTCAAAACATTGTTTTCATGTCATCATGTAATAATCAGTGTTCTGTCTTCTCATGGTGTTTAAGTTTCATGAGGAAAATAATCCCAAGAAATAAAACTTCATTCCCCCTTCACTTTTTGAATTAAACATTGAAAAATAATAAATGCATGGTGCATTGTTATTTATGGACTTTAAGAAACTGATGGAATTGTCTTCATTCTAAAATTCAGATTCACATTCAAATACACATTCCTGGAATTTAGCATTTTAAGACTTTAAAATCATTTTCGTGGTAGAATTACTAAAAGAAAGATTAGGAGGTTAAAGTGTCAGGAAAAGATAGTACACACTTAGTGAAGATGGGAAAATTGAGGTGGAAAGATTGTTCATTGAATTAGGAATCAAAAGGTAAGAATGTAAGCCACAGCTTTCCCATTTGCTTCTTTCATACCTTTGAGTGATTGACATATTCTCTGCACTTACTGATACTGCTGTCAACCTCCTGCACCTCACACGAGTATGAGAAGATATGTATAACCTCAGAAGCATGAAAACTATAAACTTCAAAATCTGAGCTAAAGAGAGCAAAAATTAGATGAGGAACTCAGGTAATCTAGTCTAAATGGTATCTAAATAACGTGAAAATTACCAGTGTTCCTCCACTAAGTCTCACATTTACTATCAGGAAGTATCTAGGGAGAATAAACCATAGAATCTTTCAAAAATGAAAGTGTTTAATGGAAAGTAATACAAGTCCCTTTAGTTTTCAGTAACAGCATGAGTAATTGTATTGCTTCATCACATTTCTGTGTGTGCATGTGTGTGTGTGTTTATACCTTTTTAATGGCTTTGAAACTGATTAAATTCAAAATAAAGTGAGGAAGGGAATTATGTAAATCCCAACTCAAACTCGCAAATAAGTTTCATTTCTGAGACTATACCCTCCATTTCAGAGCAGCTTTAAGAAAAAAGGTTTCAATATGAATAAACTTTGGCTTTAATGCAGTCAAACTATTTCAGTTTCAAACAACCTAGCATGTGTTCTTGGAATCTAAATAAAATACTACTTAGATGTGTGATGGAGTTTCATATGCACTTCATGTAAAAGTGTGCCATGATAGGACATACACACACACAAACACTTGCACACACACAATCACAGTATGCTCTGCTTTTAAAATCAAGTCAACCTTGTTAATGTTGAACCCGAAACTCTTAATTTTATGGAGCTAAATATGTATATTTAGGCAATCAGTGTTCTGAAGCAGCTGATTGGGATTTATGACATTTCTGTTTAGAAAAATTATGTTAATTAAGATATACATTTTCAGCTTGCACATGTTAGAAAAAATGTGGGTGGCACCACATTTTGTTCATACTTGCTGACCAGAATTTCAAATAGTTTCTCAAATATGTAATGTTGATTTTCATAGAATTGATCAATAAGTCTATATTTCTGGATGGTAGACTTACATAGCTCATCGTCTGTTTGGAATTTGAGATCATAGCCTACTTACCCTCCTGACTATTGAATTTTGATGGAACGATTAATACTGGTGTGAAATGAAGTATAAGGAAATTTACTGCTAGCATTGTGTAAGGGAGATTTATCCTCTGGCCTATACTGTTAAGAAGTAGATTCAATTGTCAAATTATCTTGACTTGGGTTTTATTGTTGGTTCTTATCCAGCCGCATATTTATTTCCTAGTTATATCAATAACTAATTATTTGCCATGTGCCACAGTAAATTAATAAGCCCTTAAGATATATTTTTCAATCAGAGAATTACCTTTTATTACAATTATGCAAAATCAATTGAACTGACACTAATTGCAGGAAATCCAGCTTGTCCATCCCAATCAGTTAATCAAGACCAACCTCGCTTCCTCGGGCAGAGATGCAGAACTTGATATTAGGGAGGAACAAGAAAAGAAAAGACAAAGCTCCTTTTGTATCTGATAATGTTGTGAATTAAAGGGTGTGATAGTGAGGGGGTAAAGATCATACATATTATCCAGGAGGTCAAATAAATATGTGCTACCTCTAAATATAAATGAACCACAAGAAAAGAAAGAAGAGCGGGAGAATACCATTTTACTTAGTACTAACAGTAAAGGCTTTTAATGTAATCAAGTTATTACAATCAATTTATTCTCTTTTTTCAGTTACAAAAATTCAAAGAGATTAATTAGCTAAAGAATAGAATAGAATGAACGTTAAGAAAGTTAACTCCATGGCCAAGTTTTTTGGCTCAAATTCTGGCTCCACCACTACTGACTCTGTGCTCTAAGTGGCTTCTGTTCTTCAGTGTCCTCATCTGCAAATGAATATCAGTATGTATCTTATTGTTGTGAAGCTTAAAGAAATTATATATACAAGGCACGTATGATACAGTTTCACACAGAATATGTGATAATGCCTGTTAGCTATTGTTTTCAGGGATCCAAACCCTAATTTGTTTACATCCAGAACCTTTGCTCTTTCAAACCATGATATCGTAGCTCAGAGAATAGAAAGGGGTTTAAATGAAACAAGAAGTCACATTGGAAAAATCCGTTACAGTACATACTATATTAAATTGTAATTAATCTAAAATTACATTTCAATACATTTTTAAATTTTAAATGAGAGGAATAGTAAGTGCAATAACTAGAGTATACACAAGTTATAATATTTGTGTAGAAGAAAAAATTAATTCTACCTGGGAAAGGTCTTGTCATCTTAACAGGAAGGACAAAGCATTAGCTATGCCTGAAGGACAAGTATGAGTTTGCCATGATCATGATGCAAAGAAGAATGTTTCACTCAGAAGAAAAAGGGAGATAAAAGTCACAGAGGGTCAAATAGAATGAGATATTGGGGGAATGGTAAGTATTTCAGTACTGATTGAGCAGAAAAGTCTGGAGAGAGTTAGGGCCAGATTACTAAGGGTCTTTTCCATCATGCTGAAATATTTGACATTAATTTTAGGACAACGGGGAGGTTTTTAAGTTGGCAAGACTTAATAAAAAACTCATATTTAGGAAGTTCTGACTGGGAGTTGGAAAAAAGGTGGAGAGAGGGAGTACCAAACAAGAGACAGAATCTAGGAGTCCATTGCCATGATCCAAAAGTGATGAGAATTTGAACAAAAGCTTTGGTAGTAGTCATTTTGCAAAATATCTTATGTAATGTTAGAGAGTGAATCCTTTTCTCTTTCTGAGCAGCCAGTATAGGTAACTGCTAAACAAAACGCTTGTTCCTTTTTAAGATGCGATGCATAGTTTGATGTTAACAAAAACAAAATACTTGCAATTCCCCCTACGATCAAATATCCCAGGTGGTTGTCAACATTGAGAGTTTTGTGGATTATAGTATTAACAGTCATTCAGGCTATGTTCTTGGCTAGAGCAGGTGAGGAAAATCATGATGCAGTGGAAGAGCAAGCTCTCATCTCTAGGACTTTAGAGTTTGGGGTGGGAGATGAGGCGCACACATGTGGTGCTAATCAATAATCTCTGTGAGTGATACTGACACACTAAATTTTCCAGATTTTTAAGGACAAAGAGTCCTTGTGGAATGGGATTATCACAAAATGAAAGTAAGGGTCATAGTTTAGGCAAGCAGTAAGATTGTGATAGTTGAAGAATGGAAAGAACTTATCAGCCCTGGAAAATGGTGCTTGCAATGACAAAATTAGTAATGCACAAATTATATGCAAAAGTAGGTTTTCAGTTCTGGTTAGATGAAGACGATCAGAAAGATAAGTTAAGACTAAACCTATTTTCGTATTCATAATTCAGGTTGGGGTTTATACTTTAGTATTTGAGAAGCCATTGGGAGGTTTTCAGAAGACAATGCTATGACAAGTGACACCTCACATTTAGTCACTGCTTCCTTTG
Organism: Proteles cristata cristata; assembly: GCA_017311185.1. Taxonomy (NCBI): domain Eukaryota; kingdom Metazoa; phylum Chordata; class Mammalia; order Carnivora; family Hyaenidae; genus Proteles; species Proteles cristata. Next base: position 307,318 of record JAESUZ010003631.1, on the reverse strand, counting down.
TGTGAGGCACTGTTGTAATCACATTATGTATTTAATTACACCTCATTTAACTTTCATTACAGTCTTCGAGGTAGGCACTAGTATTGTCAGCTTCATTTTACAGATGAAGAAACTGAGGCACAAAGAGGGAAAGTGACTTGTTTGTCAGCTAAGAAGAGGAGGCACCAAAAATCAAGCCCAAGCCATCAGACTTTAGAGCTTCTCTCTTAACCTGTTTTGCTATCACAGCAGATTTTTTTATGTCTGGGTATTGAAAGGGTTAGGGACCAATTAAAAGGTTTTAAAAAAAAGAAAATAGAGTGCTGGCAAAAATAGAAAGTAAAGAAAGATGAAATAGAAAATTATGAAGGCAGGCATTAAATGGAAGGTGACTGAAATCACCATCCTGAGTGACAGAGCAAAGGATACTGTATAGTATTCAGACAGTCATATCACAAATTGGCAATCCCAAAATAGCACTGGAGGCTAAGTGGTCTGAGAATAAAGTCTATTTTTACTGACAGTGATGAGCCATTCATGTTGGGAAAAATAGAAGAAAGGAGACTTTACAGACCCTATGGTCTGTGACTTTTTTGAGTAATAAATGAATTTTATTTCTCAGAGTTTAACATTCTCTTGAATATTTTGATTTATAAGTTGTGTTCTCCTACTGTGAAGGCATGAATAAGGGACTTTTCATACCCCAAGATGAACCAAATTTGTTAAGTCGTCAGTCATCTGATTTTAATAGACCTACCATGTACCACGTTTTGTGTTCAGCAAAGAATAAAACCGACTGCATCTCTGAGTCAATAAAATGTTAAAGGTACTCTCGGTAAGAATGCTTAGTATATATACTAGGGGCTTATCAGAAGATGTAGTAAGTATTGCCTCAGGGACAAAAAACGAATGGATTCAGAGAAGTATTTTTGTATGTCTCTGCCTGGCCTTGTTCTAGATGCTTCTAATTATCTTTAAACAGCTTATGTGAAAACATCTGTCCTCCTTGAGCTTATATTTGATTGAGATATAATAAACTGGGTTGTAATGATACTCTGCATTAGAATATAAGTACTATGGAGAAAATAAATCAAGTAACAGGGATAAAGAATGTCTAGTTGGGATTAAAGGAGGTAGGAGAGAAGATACTCAAAGAAAGTAACACTTGAGTAAAGATTAAAACTGGGAGAGGGAGTGAGCCATGTGGAGATGGAGGCACATGCATTCCATACAAAGAGAATAGTGAGTACAAAGGCCTTGAGGCAGAAAGAAGCTTGAACTATTTCCAGGATCAGTGAGGAGGCCAGTGTTGTTACATGAGGTAGCAGCTGAATTGGAGAGGTGAAGAGGGTAGGGGTGGATCCTAACTGCTGCTGTGGCTTTTCTTCTCAGCGAGACAAGAAGTGATTAGAGATTATGAGCAGAGAAGTTACATTATGTGACTTAAGTTTTAGCAAGTTTAGTCTGGCTTGTGTGGTAGAATATTTTCAGAGAACTAGTTAGAAGTTTCACAATTAAAATGTTTTAACTTTTAAAAATGGCTTTTGGGGACACCTAGGTAACTCAGTTGGTTGAGTGTCCAACTTCGGCTCAGGTCATGATCTCATAGTTTGTGGGTTTGAGCCCCACATCAGGCTCTGTGCTGACGGCTCAGAGCCTGGAGCCTGCTTCGGATTCTGTGTCTCCCTCTCTCTCTCTGCCCCTCCCCCACTCATGCTGTGTTTCTCTGTCTCAGTAATAAATAAGCACTAAATTTTTTTTTTTAAATGGCTTTTGTACAGCTCATATAATTCACTTGTGAAATGTTATGTACTTCCTAGGTGTTGAGTGCATATTTAGTTGCCTTTTTACTAAATGTGGCAAAAAAGAAAAAAAACCAGCTATAAATGTCTATTTGTTTCTTCCCCTTTAATGTCGCTGAGCTGTTACATAACTGGAAGTGTTTCTTCCCTATTGGATATAACATTACAACTTTTAATAATACTCCTCAGCCTTGTGGAGGTCTAACTTCAGTTGTCTTGCAGACAGTCCATACTTGACATTACTGCATATCCTGCTTGGAACGCCTTTCCACATGACCTTCAAAGCCAGCTCAATCGTCAAATGCCTTCACCAAGTGTGTCCATTGCTATTAACCCATTTTCAAAATTCTCACACTCAGAATGTGCATCACTGAGTTTTAGCATCTCTTTGTGTATTGTATTGTGTTCTGGAACAGCTTGTGTGTTTGCTTTTTCTATCTTACTAAGGATCTTGTGAAAAACTAGCCCATGTCTGTATTTTCTACACTGAGCACAGATCTGAGCTCAAAACAGGTGCTCAGTGAGTACCTGATGGTTGGTTGTTTGCCCTTTCAACCCATTTCTATCAATACCAGTAACAGTGAGAGTAGACTATTCAAGTCGGGTTTTCGATGAAGGAATGTCATTGGGAAGCCCAAGGGAATGGGAAGCCAAGTGAGGAAGTCCCTCTAATTTTCACTTCAGATTCAGGCCACCAGTATCACTTTTCCCTTCCTCAGTACTGAAAAACTTACTTGCAGAATTTACCTATGCTTTCTGTGCTATTCAGATAAAACAGCAGTGTCTTATGTGTGTCTTCAGCAGCTATAACTTCAGTCTTTGTTTTGCCTCTTTGTTTCTTTTTCACACTGAACTTTTGCTGGTAGCATCCACTGAAAATATGGAAAGTTCTTACCGAAAAGCGTTTTTGATTATGTACAGTTGATCATTGAACACCATAAGCTTGAACTGCTCGGGCCCAGAAATGCAATTTTCTTCAATAAATACATTACAATATTGTAATGTATTTTCTCTTCTTTATTATTTTCTTAATAATATTTTCTTTTCTCTATATTGTAAAAAATATGGCATAAAATATGTATAATGTACAAAATATATGTTGACTGTTTATGTTGTCAATAAGGCTGCTAGTCAAGGCTCTTACTAGTTACGTTTTGGGGGAGCCAAAAGCTAAATGCAGGTATTTGACTATGCAGGGAGTTGGCGCTCCTAGCCACCATGTTGTTCAAAGGTCAACTGTACCTTAACGAATTATAAAACTCAGTTGATTGATTGATAGTAGGAAATAATCAAATATTTCATTTTGGAGTCCATATATGATATTATTGATAGATTCCTAAGCATGAAATACACACATTCAAAAGAATGAATATGCACTACACTTTTATCAAAGTAAGCATACTAAGGAACAGAATATATTTTCCAATATAACCCTGGTCAGGTATATATCAACTTCAGTTACAATGAAAACACATATTTGCTATTTCAACAATAAATGACTCAAATTGGCTTTGTAAATGGATTTCAGTTATAAGGCTTGGTTGTAGGGACAATGATTAATAATGCATTTGTCTAGGCTCTTTACATGTTGCTGTCAGAAACAGCCATTTGTTTTTTCACTTTAATTAAAAACAGGAGTGATTATCAATGAAAATTGAATGAATGAATGAAAAATGAATGTACTATTGAATTTCATACCTTACATTGCTTTCTAATGGTAGAAGTTCATTTCTCTCTGAGTTTTCTTTAAATAAGAGGCAATTTCATAGTCTAGATTAAAAACAAAAAACTCCTAATGTAGCTACCTTGACCTGGAAAGCATACTGAAATGAGGCACATCTCTTAAATGGGGCTAAAATAACCAAATTTATCCACTGCCTCTATATTCAGACATTTTCTCTGTCATTGAAATAGTAAGGGAAAGTAAGTAGGGTGAAAGATGCCTCATTTAGATCCCATAATGTATGCTTGAAAATGCCTATGTGGGCCATTTTCTTGTTAAAGAGCTAAGATATTTGCTGATAATATAATTCAGCTTCTTAATCCATTAACATTTAATGTTTGAATTTTGTGAATAAATGTTGGGACAAATTATGTTTAGATGTCAGTGTTTTACTCAGAACCAATGGGTGATTTCCATGTATTACTAAAAGGAAGAAGGAATTCTGTTATTCTGTATTAACTCAGAAAAAGCTTGTGAAGGATTATTGTTTTTTTAAAAATATTGTCATTAAATCAATCACTACCATCTTTTTCCATGCTACCTGACTAATGATCTTTGCTGTGTACTTCAGGCATGAACTTCTAGAAGAAGCTCGGAGGAAGGGATTACCTTTTGCTCAGTGGGATGGACCCACTGTAGTTGCATGGCTGGAGGTAAGAGAAATAAACCAGAAAGCTCTTAAATTAATGACTTCAATTTGATGGTATTTCTAGAAACCGGTGAAGATGGGTTCCTGAAGTCACAGCATTCTACTAACCTGGAGTAGCTTATAAAGGGAATATTTGCTTTTTCCAGGGGGCTATAGGCATTGTTGTGATGCATTCTTGTGATTGTGGCAGAAGGAAGCACCCAAGAGGATAAAAGGAAGTTTCTCTAAATTTCACTATCTTCATCTCTAGAGTAAGGGAAGGCAGGTATTGAGCCACATTTCTCTTGGTGCAAGAAAACATCTGGCCTAGTCCATCAGTCTAGATTTCTTTCTCATCAGCAGGTTTCAAAGAAGAGCCATCTCTATATTCAACCCTGTTATCCAGGATATCACTGTCACCTATTTGCATAGAGAGCCATTCCTTTGCTCATAGAATAATTCCTGAACCTAATTCTCTAAAGCCTAGAGGCCAGCTAGGTTTAGACACTTGGAATTAAGCAAGAGAATACTTATCCCATTGTTCTCTTCTATATCTAAAGTGAATGTAATTCAGCATTTTCTACAGAACACAGGGGCCCGGAAAAATAAAAACAATACCTGAGCACAGTGAAGAGCAGTAGAAGTAGACTGCAACAGTGAAGGAAACACATTTGACCACAAAGGACCACTTCATACCACTGAGTAGTAGTGTTCCCTTGCCTGTTCCATTCAGTCCTCTAATATGGGCTGCCCGCAGCCACCAGCATATGCCAATGTCAGGGCAAAGAAAATGGGTTTATCTTGCCTGGAAAAGGCAATTCAAGACCATTGTTTTAAGTGGTTGGGGATTATAAAATCACTCACTTTCATATCACATCCGGGGCTAAAAAAATCAATCAATGATGAAAAATTAACACCCTTTTTGTTTTAAAAACAGTCTTTAACGCATAGATATAATAACATGCTTTGCATTTTTTTTTCTTGGACTGAATAAAAGGAGCCTGTGTCTTGCGTTATTTTATTCTCTCGTAGCAGTCCGGGAAATTTTAACATATTAGTTATCAGAGCCGCTTCTTCCAAATATGCCTTTAAAATTACTACACTTTAAAAATCAATTATAAGTCAAAATGCTTAAGAAAGCACACCTCGAAATTAATAGCAGCTCTTTGTCAGTGTCACTCCAGTGAAATGAGCTGCAGTGACAGAGAGTTAGCTCCTATTTTGGCAAATGATGAGCAAACCTTTAGATTAAAAAAAAAAAAAGATTTACTGACATGAAGGGGCTAGGAAATGACAGGCAGTGAAGTTTTGTGCTAATTAAACCTATCCTGAGCACATAAAAATTGCTCATAATGTGCTTCCGAAAGTGACTCAAATTATAAAATGGAATAAACAAGATGAATGAGTGAGGTGATCCAATGAGCGAGAGCTCTTAACTCTCACCTCCTTTAGCACCTCCTCGTGTGCACAGCCTGCTCAGAGTGATGTGTAGAAGGAAGTCTGATGCTTCACACACCATTTATCAACACCAAAATCTTTTCGAAAGTCTAATTAGAGATGGTACTGATAATGATTTGGCAGGCATTTGGGTAATATTACTTAGTGTGGGGATCAGAATATCTTAAAAAAGAAGGAGTGAAAAATCATTAAAGTCCAGTGAAAGTATATTTAGATGTTTACTTATTTTGAACAAGTTGAGTTGATGAACTAAGAAGTTAAGTCCCATCTTCCATCAATGGTACCTAATGGTATCTAATGGTACCTGTCAATGTAAGGCTGATTCCTTGTGCCTCACCTGCTGGAAGTCAGTATGAACTATTCAGTCATGTGCTCTACTTAGATTCCCTTCTCTCCTGTCTTTTATCTCAGTCACAGCCCAGACCACATTGATCCAAAGACTTGGCTTTTGGTTTGTTTGTCTCCCTGATAAAAACAAGTAGCCTTCCAATAAACAGAATTTTTTTAAATAGAAGGATGTCTAGGTTAATTATCTATTACCATGTAACAAATTATACCAAAACTCAACATTTATTCTTCATAGCTTCTGTGGATCAGGAGTCTGACTTAACTTAGGGCCTTAAAAAAATAAAAATTAACATTTGTTTATTATTGAGAGACAGAGCATGAGCAGAGGAGGGGCAGAGAGAGGGGGAGATACAGAATTCGAAGCAGGCTTCAGACCTGAGCTGTCAGCACAGAGCCCGATGTAGGGCTCAAACTCACAAACCAGAAGATCATGACCTGAGCTGAAGTTGGACGCTTAACCGAATAAGCCACCCTGGTGCCCCAAACTTTGATCAAGAGTCTTTCACAAGGCTCCAACCACGGTGTCAGCCAGGGTGGCAGGCATCTCAAAGCTCGATGTGGGGAGAATCCACTTCCAAGCTGACTCCTGTTTTCACAGCCATGATTCAGTTCCTTGCCAGAGGTTGGCTAGAAACATCAGGTCTTTGCCATCTTCACAAGGCTGTACGCAACATGGCAGCCGATCCCCTAGAGCTAGAGCTCAGCTCTAGGGAAGGAGAGCTGACTAGCAGGAATGAAGCCAGAGTCTCTTTGTAATCTAATCTGGAAAGTGGCATCCTGTCACTTTCATAATTCATTACACATAAGTTGCTTTCAGCCCAGTCTGAAGGGCAAAGAATTACACCAAGGCAGAAATATCAGGAGGGTCCCCTGGGTGGCTTAGCTGGTTAAGCTTTCGACTCTTGATTTCGGCTCAGGTCATGATCTCATGGTTCGTGGGATCTCTGTCAGTGCAGAGTCTGCTTGAGATTCTCTCTCTCCTTCTCTCTCTGCCCCTCCCACACTGGTGTGCTCTCATTCTCTCTCTCTCTCAAAATAAAAATAAATAAACTTTTTACAAAAAATCTTAAAAAGGAGAAGAAATATCAAGAGGAGGAAATCCCAAAGACCCATCTTGGAAGCTGCCTACCACAATGCCAGGAATAATAAAGCTGAATTTCTTTGTTTTACAAATGAGGAAAGTAAAGCTGAGGTTTAGAGAAGTTAACAGGGCCAGTGACACTGGAGGAATTACAGCCCAGCCTTCTATTCCAGAGCTCTTGGCATTGACTTTTGCTGGTTTATAGCTTTTCTTCTTTCTCTTACTCTCACTCTTCTCACTCATGTTCTCACCCTTTTGCTCATTCTATTCACATCAACAAATATAATAGTCCAAAAAATCAATATTATTGGACATTTAAAGACCAAGATTTAAACTGCTCACTTGCATGTGCCCTGCTTCTTACTCCTAGCTAACAATGGTGGGGAGGGAGACTGGAGAGAATATTCCATTTTTAAGTGTGTGTAATTCAAATGCTGCAACACAATCCATGTGAATTGGCATTCGCCCAGTGCTTAAGGTGTGTGAGGCACTGTGCTGTGTTCATTGCACTACTGATTCAGTTGTCTTTCAGTAGCATCTTAGCAAAGTTGGAAAATTGGAATCCCTAATTTCTAATGCATTATTCATTTTGTTACTCTCTTTACCTAAAGTTTTCCAGATGTTTATAACTTTAGCCTCTTCCTTTCACACATCATCTTCTTCTCCAAAACTTTGTCCATGGAGAACATCAATTAAGTTGTCACAACTATCACATGAGAAAGGGGGCTAACTACATACAATGTTGGCTTCAATCTCTTTCCATGGCAGAATTTCTCTGCACTCATAATTCCAAACGAGAATTATAAGCTGAAATCATGCAATAAACAAATGTCAGTTGCGCCCTTACCAACTTCAGCTTCTGACTCTTCTTGCCCTTAACTCAGTGGGGGCAGGGGGAAATTGCTGATGTGCAGCTACTATGTCTAACCTAATAATATAAATTAGTTGTTAAATTGCACACCCTGGAAACTGGATTTCAAATCTTTGTTTCTATCACTGCCTGGCTGATATTTTTTAATAAATCGCTTAATGCCTCTGTGGCTCTGTGTCATCTGGGGAAAATAATAATAGCATCTATCTTTTGGGATGTGGGCAATAAAACAGTTCACACGTGTAAAGTGCTTAGACAAATGCCTGGCACATAAGAGAGACTAAGCTGTTAACTGTTAGTATAACCTGTGTTTGTATTTTTTCCCCATCCAACAGCTCTGGCTGGGAATGCCTGCTTGGTATGTCGCAGCCTGCCGAGCCAACGTGAAGAGTGGTGCCATCATGTCGGCGTTATCAGACACTGAGATCCAGAGAGAAATTGGAATCAGCAATCCCCTGCATCGCTTAAAGCTGCGATTAGCAATCCAGGAGATGGTTTCCCTAACAAGTCCATCAGCTCCTCCGACATCCCGAACTGTGAGTCAGCCTGAGCTTCTTCCCTCTCCCAGTGCTGGGCAAATAGCATCTTTCAGAGTGAGACTGTGGCAGCACACATTTGACTGTCAGCATGAATTATTCTGAAGAGATTTCACTTGCTCTTCATTAACCTTGCTGCTGCTTTTAATAGGTTTTCAAGTGAGGAGCTGTGATTCCTATCAGACTGGAAGGCTGCAACCAAGATAGACTTGTGAGCTAGTTTCTAACAGAAGTCTAGGGTTTTCTCCCAGGCAGCAAGACCCCAGTTTGCTCTTTTTTAGGATGTTCCCTTTTTAAAAAATGCATCATCCACCATCTCAGGAGATGAGTTGTTGGCGTTAGTGCTTTCTGAAGGTGCAATACTTCACTCACTACTTCTTCAGCAGTTTTCATAATTATGAAAATGTGCAGATATTTGATATTTTATAGATACCAAGTGGAATACCTTCCTTCCAGTTCTGTTTGCTGCTCATTTATTGCTATTCTTCTATAATTTTGTCCCTATCCTAATGTTAAGAAAGAACAAATTATCTTTAAAAAGTGCATGCCAAATGACAAATTCATACACTAAGAACAACTCCAAATAATATTCATTCTTTTTTTTACTCCATTTATGAATTATATCTTTTGCTGATAAAGGATATGATTTCTGATGTTAATTGAATTTAAATTGGGAAATTTAATATTCTTATGCAGAATAATAAGATATGGAAGAATGAGGTAAATTTTAATAACAAGTAAAAGATAGAAAACTGTTATTACTTTATTGCAATTTTCAGGCACAAATCTAACTTGAGCTAACTTTTTCTATGTGGTCTAAACAGCTTTAAAGAATTGGCTTTTCTTTACATTCCTTCCCAGTTTACTAGATTCTAATGCCAGAAATACCAGGTCAACTTTAAAAAGGTTTTCTCTTTCTTGCATAATTCCATTTTTACTTCTTTCTAAATAAAATGTAGAAAAAATTTTATAATTTAACAAACTTATGTAAAACATTATAATGTAAATGATGTTGTATAGTATAGCTAAAGTATTACTCAAGCTAAAAAAGAATACATACTGTTAAAAATAAAAGCTGAGTAGGCCATTAAAATAGGTATTGTAAACCAAATTCAGATTTCATAGAGTTTCCTGCATAACTTCAACTGACAGAAAATCGTCACAACTGGCTTATATCAACACTCTTTTCCTAAGAACCAATGCATGCATAATTGCTAAAAATGCAAAATTAAGAAGTCCCAATTTCAAGATGAAAAGTAGCATATACTTTATATTTTTATTTAGCATCCTAATCCATTTATTTCTTAATGGAAAACAGAATAATTGAGCACTATTTTTCTAAAAATGTCTAAGCAAACTTAAGAAATTTAAATCACAAACTATTAAAAGTATACTCAATTGTTTAAAGAACAGTCAAATGTGAAGAGAATTTATGAGACTCTTCATGATCTAGCCTCAGCTTCATCTCCTCAGGTCAGGACCCCAATAACACAAAACTAATTTGAGTTTGCTAAACATTTATGATCTTGGGTGATTATGAGGCTTTGTAATTGCTCTTTGCTCTGACTGGAACATTTTCCCCACCAGGATCACCGTCCTTCCCCAACTCATCCTTCATTGAGTGAATCTTGAATGTTTTTCCTTGAGAAACCTTTCACCAAGCACCAAAATCTGGTTTGCTTCCCTTCCCGAATTACCACTCTGTGTACTTATAAAAGCTACTCTATAATTTTCTCTTCTTCATTTACCCTACACTAAGCCAACCAAAGATATCAGTTTTCCACAGTCCCCATGCCTTAATTCATTGCCTGGCAAATTGGAGAAAGTGGTCAGTAAAATTCATCTTAAAAAGGGTGATTGTATAAGTAAGTCGCTCTACCAGCCATTACAGAGGATATAAAATATACTGACTTTAAAACGGATAACTATGGTAAGGAAGGTAAGCCTTGTCCACCACTAGATTAAGTAGGAGATGATATAGTTTCATTCCTCAGTTTTAGGTAGTAGCAAAGAGTTGTGGAATTCCAAAGAAGGGGAAATCATTTCTGGCCTAATAAGGCTTCAAAGATGATTTAACATTTCAAAGACAGGGAATATATTATTAATTATTAAAAATTATTAATTTTTCAATATTGACTTTTGGACAGATTAACTTTCAGTCTTTTTTCTTTATCTTTTTATAAAAATGAATTATTTCACATCATATATTATTTTATGTTTTCTTTTAAAATAACATAATATAGTACAAACATTTTCCTCATTTTATTAAATATACAATTGTAATATGTTTAATTGCTGAATAAATGCTTCATGGAAATACCACAATATATTTAACCAAATCCCTAATATTGGACAGTTTCCTATTTGACAGTTTTCATTGTTATTCACAATACCATAGTGAATACACATGTAGTTATATTGTTGCATAAACTGATTAGTTCTGTAACAATATTCCTGTATAGGGCATTTATATTCTTATTACTTTTCAATATTGATTGCTAAATTGTATTGTGTAGCCTTTTCTTCATCCTTTCATCAGCTTATCATGCTGCTTAAATTATGTTTTTATTTTTTTTTAATTTTTTTAATGTTTTTTATTTATTTCTAGGAGTGAGAGAGACAGCGTGAGCAGGGGAGGGTCAGAGAGAGAGGGAGTCACAGACTGAAACAGGCTCCAGGCTCTGAGCTAACAGTCAGCACAGAGCCCGACGCAGGGCTCGAACCCACGAACCACGAGATCATGACCCAAGCAAAAGTCGGACGCTTAACCGACTAAGCCACCCAGGCGCCCCTTAAATTATGTTTTTAAAAGGGCTACTACACTGAGGCACTGGGTGGCCCAGTCAGTTAAGCATCTGACTTCGGCTCAGGTCATGATTTCATGATTCGTGGGTTCAAGCCCCGCGTCGGGCTCTGTGCTGACAACTCAGAGCCTGGAGCCTGTTTCAGATTCTGTGTCTCCCTCTCTCTCTGACCCTCCCCTACTTACGCAGTCTCTCTCTCTCTCTCAGAAATAAATAAAACATTAAAAATAATAATAATAAAATAAAATTGCTATTACAGTTAAAATTTTTTCATATGCTTATTGATTTTGGATTTATTAATAATCTCTCCAAGTTTTCTTAAAAATTCTAGAAATATACCTCTTTTTACTAATGTGTAAAAATTCCTTATTCAAAGATATATGTACCCTTTACCAAATATTGATACAAGTTACATAAAAGATAAGTTGTATCTATTTGTCTTAAAAATGATCTACCAAGTAGTTTTTCTTCCTTTTACTCCACCTACCTGGAAGTATTTACTCATATCTAATATATTTTAAATACTATTTGCTTTACAAAAATGGTGCATATAAATTTTTAGTAATGAATCTATCATATAAAGTGAAGACTAAAACATCTTAAAATCATCACATGAAATTATATATTAGGATTCACATTTTAAAAATATAAAAGCAGATTGTCTTTGTTTTTTTTTTTTTCAAGGAAATGGTATCATGTCTCCCAGAATACTGTAACTAGTTCAGATCATACAGGTGTTTCTGTGTGTGCAGGCTTGGGTTCCTCAGTCAGGTATATCTTGCTTATTTCCTCAAATTCTCAAAAGAAAAAGACAAGTTACATCACTTGGGCTTTTTTAAAAATTTTCTACCCAAACAGAAATTCTGTCTAATTCTAATTCTGCCTCCTTTCTTGTCTATGTGAAATGGGCTGTACCACCAAAAGGAAAATCTTATGTTCATATTTATTATTTTCTTGGGCCAACCATGATCTTCCAAGATGCCATTACTGTGGAAGTTTCTTACCTCATATAATAGGGATGGAGATACCAGTTCATTGAAATATTTGGTTATAGAGGGATGTCATAAAGAATAAGCACATGCTTTTAATATTTTATCTTCAATAAAAATATGTAAATGTTCAGGCACTTGCAAATTTAGATGAAACACTTAGGACTTTTCTTTGAGTACAATTCCAATGCCTGAAGTTCTATGTTATCTTTCTTTTATAACTTCATCCATAAAACATCTTCAATTTTTCTGTTTTGAGCTTTTTTTTTAAAAGTGATAACTTAAGATACTTAAAAAGCTCTTTTTGAGTGCAGGATCCTCCTGAACATTTACAATTTTTTCCCTGGACTGATGAAGTTGTATCTCATTGATAGCATATGTTAAGGTTTGCCTATATCTAATCTTTCCAAAATAATTCAACTTAGTGCTCATACATAAGCCAAATTTATTTTTGTTTTATGTAGTATATATTTAAATTGCCTAATTAAAAAATAGTGCCGTAGAAATAAGTAGGTTTGGTAACAGAATTCAGCAAATTTGAGCAGAAATGTAAGGCATAAAATAGGCATTGCTCAGTTACAATGTACAGAAGAAACATTTGTTAAGTGAAAGACTTACTTGAGTGAAGATTCCTTAACAAAATTCCTAATGAAATTGTAGTAATTTTCTAACAAAATTGTGGTAATACCTGACATCAGTGGATGCCCAAGTGTCACATGCTGTTCTAAGTGCTTTACATGTAATAACTCATATAAGCCCAGCACTGTGATGTAGGTACTTTTATCACTCCTGTTTTCTAGATGGGAAGAAGTGATATACAGAGAGGCTAAGTGACTTGTCTAAGGTCATGTGGTTTGCCCAAATTTATGCTGCTAAGAAGTACTCCTTCCTGCACTCTGTTTTCTTCTCTTTTTCAACATTCTTCCAGCCTGCTTTGGTTCCCCTTTTCACTATAGTAACCTTATAACAAAGTGAGGCATCATTGTGCAAATACTAGTCTTATTATAATGAGAAGTAATTCTCTTCTTATACTGAGAAACATAAATTCAGATAGGGGAGACATGTGAATCAAGGCCATTTTGATTGTAAAAAGTAAATTTCAAGCTTATTTGCTTTGTAAGTCAATTATAAAGTAGAAAAATACTGCAAAATGACCTAGTAAATAACAGAAGTTACTTCCAGGCAGGTAAGGTTTAGGATCATTCTGAGGTCTGGCTGCTTTACTTAGTTTGTATTTCTGACAGCAAGAGAATTAATTATTTTGCCACATTATTTTTAATGGTTTATCCTTTAAACTCATTTTAATATTCATTTTTATGTCATAACTCTCTCCTGGATGGTTTAATTAGGAAAGTGCTTGAATCCTGAACATCCTTTAGGAAATTTCCTCCCAGTTCCTACTCAATGACACTATATACATACTCTACTCCAATTGGACAAAGGTGAGGCGATTGAGGCACATCAAATACAAAACTGAGGCAGGCACATGCTGTCAGGTGCTGACCTTGCATTTGCACAGCCAGGAAGGTGAGGCCATCCTTGAATGTACTTCCCTTGGCACCCCATCCGCCCTATCCTAGTCTCAGGCCTGTAGCAGAATTTACAATACCGAAGCTTAAACTTTTCAATATTTTTTTCTAGTGTGAAGTATATTTTTACCCCACTTAACAGATATTGAATCTAAAATTTAGAGAGGTTTAGGGAATGTCATAGGGTCGTTACTAAGAAGTGGCATGACTAGACCTCAAGCCTCTTGATTATAATTTGGTAAATTTCCAGATAGTTGAAATTTTAGAAATCACCTAATAGACGCAGACTGTGACCCCACACACACACACACGCACACACACGCACAAGACTATAGGTTTGCATTCTTCAGCTCAGCTACCGCATGGACTGCCGAGAAATGAATAGGTAGTTTTCAACAGCTCTCAGAGAAGCACACCCAAATTATGTGACCCATGTCCTTTCTACTTTTCCAAGCTATGTTTTTGCACTCTTTACCTTTGGACCTCAGGCACAGTATCCTCTGACCTTTGGTTACTCAAAGTCTCCCACCCCAGCTCCTATCTAAGATATCCTCTTCACTGAAATGCTTATGCTCTGAAGCATCCCTTTAGGACTCACCCAGGTGAAAGCTGTCTACCTTTAATGGGTGCCAAAGAGAAAGGAATCTGAACACTTGGCTTACTACACGTAGGCTTGATTGTAGAATCAACTTGTTGAAACCTAGAGTAACGTCTAAATGATTGGGTTGTGCAGAATCTCCCTCAGAAGATTCTGAAGCAGGCAGTGCACCTCACAAGCGGAACTTGCAGATCAAAGGAGAGTGACTAACCTGCAACTTAGGAAAGGTTGTCAGCCATGCTTTAGAAGATTGCCCTGCATATATACTTACCTTTCATGTAATGCTACAGATAAAACCATGGCTTCCAGCATCTTGCCTATTCCAAAATATGATGATGGAATGGCAAATATAGACTTTAAGATGAACTGCGAAAGAGGTTATACAGGTATGGATTCCAGTATGAGATAATACTGGTCCAGTTTCTTATAGAAGGAGAGAGATCTTAATTATTTGGATTCAGTTAAGATAAAGCTACAGAAATCATTGTAAAATGAGCTGGCTTAAATGAATTTCCTCTCAGGTGCTGAGTACCTGAGAGGAAATCCATTTAACACAGCTCACTTTGAACAAATAGCACAGTCACTCAGGCAAAGCACTGTGGTCACTGGGTGTAAAGGGTATGTAACTCATTAGTGTGACACCTGAGTTTTTAGTATAGTACATTCCTCATGCACAAAGTTAATAAAAGCTGTTTATTCCAAGTGATTTAATGATTCATACACTCATATGCCTCTTTCTGTTTATAATGAGCACCATTCCCAAGAGCTGAGAGTAGAGGGGAGGGGCTCTTAGTAACATGGGTGACTCCTGTATTCTAAATAAGTTTATAGGTGTGCATAGTTTTATATTACAGGGAAAAAATATTCAGATATACTCTAAATTCCAAAACAGTAGGAAAATAAGAATTTTACACAAATTTTGCACATATAAGGACTATTCTCTGGGATTGATTTTAAGCTCCATGCCCAGTGTGGGGCACTACTTAACTCCGCTTTGTTACTCAACTATATATATATATAAATTCTCATTCTATATTACTCATATATATATATACATGATTATATATATATATATATATATAAAATTCTCATTCTATATTGCTAATTACTCATATGTATAATTCTCTAATGAAATTTCTCTTTTCTTGAATTATACTCATCAATTTAGTTTATATGTAAGTATTTTTCAAATTGTGCTAAATTACATAATTTATAAGAGAAGGAAAATTAACATGGCATACCATTTGTTATTAGAAGAACCCAGAAAGAGTTATGGTGGAGGCTTATGTTGGTGCAGCAACTTAGCTACTTTTGATTCTAGACCCCTTCCAAAACAAGTAATAAGCAATGCATAGAATATAAATTCCATTGTAACTATAGGATGGGCATACTTGCACAAGCTTGCTATGTTCATAAGGATTTCCCACTGAAATGGCGGAATATGCCTGCTCTGTATGTTACTGACTGGACTTAAGTTTCGAAGTTGTACATCATTCAGCATATAGAACAAGTATCATGGGTTATCTTATTTAGAAAGCAAATGAGACTTTATAAAAGAACAGTTCCTGCAGGAGGGAATTTTTTTCCTTACACCATGTTCTTCTCTATAATCGTATAGTACACTGCTGAGAAATTAAGAAACCAAGCTCCTGTAATTTCTGACAATATTTAGTAAGGTTGAAAAAATACCCTTTATTAAATTAAAAACAGCATTTCACTTCTTTTTCCTCTATAAGAATATAAGAAAACAACATACCTACTGAATTGTAAAAGGAAGAGATCATTTGGGAAAAGCTGATATTATTTTCCAGACAGGTTATGATAGTGTTTTCAGTTTTGTATTGACAACCAATTTTCTTTTTTCAAGGACATCGAAGAATCAAATCTTTCTGAATGAAATGTAATCACACAACAAAGTACCTGTGCCTTTGTTTTCTGAAGAAAAAAAAATTCATTCCTCCACAGATCAAATGTAATCAGTTCTTCATGATTACAAAAAAATGGATCCAATAGCTACATACCTTTGCAATGCAAATTTTGATTTAGCCTTTTTCCCGATTAATAATCACAGGAGTATCATTTTAAACCTATCCCACGTGAGCTTCACAGCATGCCTCTTTCTATTTAATCTTTTTTAAGTAGAAGAAAAAGGGAGCTCTGAGCAAACCAGCAATGCTGTCTCTCCTGTGCATGCTGTAGAGGCGAGAGCACTGTCGTGTTGCTGTGGTGCTGTTAACTCACAGTACTGCTGCCTTTCTTCTTTACCACTGCTTCCCTCGCGTGGACCCCGCCGCTCCCCCTGAACCTCCTCACTAGCCTTCAGGCAACGTTTGGGTGACCCACGAAGAAATGGAAAATCTTGCCGCTCCAGCAAAAACGGTTAGTCTTACGGCTTTGTTGCTCATGAAGAAACATTATTTTGCTGTTATTTGGATGAAAAACTATCTTGTTTATGACAGACTAGAGTAATGGGTATGTTTACATAGTGATATGCATGAAAACTAATGTTTTTCATGAAGGTTTGATTTTACCACACTTGGATATTTTTTGATGAAGCAGTGCTAGACTGTCATAATGCGGTTAATATCATAAGAGTTTGTGTAATGCAGATAATCAAGAATTTAAGAACACTATTTTATCCATTTTTCAATTTTGGGAAATTTTAATAACAGATATCACCTAGTATTGGGCACATTCACAGGTAGTACATGTTACCTTACCCTACTTAAAAGAGTGCAAGTTGGGGAGCAGCAGAGAGACAGGGAAAGAAAATCCCAAGCAGGCTCTGTACTATCAGTGCAGAGCTGGACACAGGGCTCGATCTCACAAACCATGAGATCATGACCTGAGCCAAAATCAAGAGTTGGATGCTTACCTGACTGAGCCACCCAGATGCCCCTGAATACTCATTTTTAATATAACAACTTAGTTTCTTGTACTTTACCAATACAGAGCTTAAGCCACCCTTTCCCCAAAATGTTCTGTTCATTTGATATTCAAAGCACAGGCTTAAAAAGGGTTTTTTGTGACTTGGATTAATTATCAGCTTTAAAAATGTTATATGTAGTCATTTATTTTAAAGTAACAAAGGTAAGTATATCATCATTTTATTCTTAGCAGGTTTTTTTAATTTAATGTCCTTTCGCTGTTGTCCATATTCAAAAACTCAATTATCTAGTTTATGAAGGGTAAAAATGGCAGCGTTTCCTGATTACATTTCTAGTTGAATTTGTTGTGTTTAGTTTTATTGTTGTTTAATTTTGTTTGTTGTTGACTGTTGCTGAAATCTACCTGATTACCACAAAGCTCTGTTAGAGGGAAACAGTTTCTTTTTGCACTTCATTAATTTAGTTTAGGGGGTCAGTCGGTTAAGCCACCGACTTCGGCTCAGGGCATGATCTCACAGTTCATGGGTTCGAGCTCCGCGTTGGGCTCTGTGCTGACAGCTAGCTCAGAGTCTGGAGCCTGTTTCAGATTCTGTATCTCCCTCTGTCTTTCACCCTCTCCTGCTCCTGTTCTCTCTCTCTCTCTCAGAAATAAATAAAACATTTTAAAAAAATTACCTTTTATAAGATTTCTTTAGAGGTGACTGGGTGGCTCAGTCAGTTAAGCATCCAACTTCAGCTCAGGTCATGATCTTGAAGTTTGTGAGTTTGAGCCCCATGGCGGGCTCTGTGTTGACAGCTCAGAACTTGGAGCCTGCTTCGGATTCTGTGTCTCCCTCTGTCTCTGACCCTCCCTTGATAATGTTCTGTCTCTCTCTCAAAAATAAATGTTAAAACAATTTTTTAAAAAAGATTTCTTTAATTGTGTATTGTATATTTGTATACATATAATCAGAAATTTTTATTACAGCTCATTACATTTAGAAAACTACGTACCTTTAAGAATAAAAAAAAAGATTTGGAATGACCAGATCAAATGTATCATGTAAACCCCATATGTTGTATGTGTGTATATTTAACTGGAATTAACTAGAAACTATGTAGTTGTCCTTGTAGTTGCCCTTGAACTGCTAAATTGATTCCTGTGGATTTGAATAAGGATCCATGTATTTATCTACTTATCTCAGAATTAACATTTTCAATAACAATTTTGCTTCTGCTAGAAAAATTTTGCTGTCTTCATTTGAGATTAATTCATATTTATCTGCTTTATTAATCATTTCCTGCTGCTAACACAGAAAGAATCTGAGGAAGGAAGCTGGGCCCAGGTAGGAAATTCATATGCTCTAAAACAGTAGCGTTTACTACGCGATGAGGGTATAAAGTAAGAAACTGTAGTATGTCCTAATATTAGAAACCTTCACTTAGCTTAGGTTTAGGCTAATATGTATACTTGAATTTATTATGTGTAATACTATATATGTCTTTTTAAATCACCATGTTTCACAAAGGAAATGATTACCATTTCATATCTGGTCTCTTTCACAAAGGGAAATTATCTTTCTCTTTTCCAAAGAATGAACTATAATTTAAATGTCTCTGAAATTGCCCCTGAGTATCTTTAATCAGGAATCATTCATGTTGGATATAAACGGGGAGGGGCATTAAAAAAAGCCTTGTTAAACATCTGCTTTAAAATGTAATGGGTAGCGCGGGAGGGCTGGTGTTGGAAGGACGTGTGTCAGCATTGCTCCTGTGACTCAAAACTGATGTCCGTTCATGGAGACGGTGCTGTGGCAGAAGCAGGTGTACTTTGAGCAAACCTGTATGTTTGCAAGGGAGCTGCACATATGTCAGCATTTCCGTGTGACACACAACTGAAAGAATGCATGCGTGTAATAGCGCACGTGATTCAAACCTTTGGCTGTAAGGAAAATTTTGGTAGTTATCGCTAGGATCTGTATTTAAACATTCAGTAAATTAAAGTGGTATTTGGTTTTGATATTGCTTTGAATTTCATCATTTTCAAGAACAGGCAAAAGAAAGGAAGCACCTAAGATTTTCAGTAGAAACAGATGCTATGGTTTCAATGGTGAATTTGTTGTACCATAAAGAATTGAAAAAAAGGCATGATAAAATGAGTAGATAGCGAGTTCTTTTTAAAAATTGGTTTAGAGGGGATGTTTGACTTTAGTTTTCATTTTGGCTGTTATGAACAATGTTTGGTTAGATGACTTTGTTCATATTGTTATATTAAAGAATTAGAGTATTTGTTTTTTGGTTTTTTTTTTTAATCAAACCCTGCTTCTTAAATACAGAGGCTATCCTGATTGATTTCTAAAAAGAGATGGATTCTTTCCAATGATCTTTCTGGAACGCTGGCTGCGCGCTTCACTAGATAACAACAGAGTCCATGCAAAGCTTCTGCGTTCTGTCTCTCTAGCCCTGTTACTCCTTTATTTGTTTGTTTGCCAAGGTTTCTATTTTCACATTGAGATTTGTCATTACAGCAATGGTAGTAGTATCCTCGAAGAGAAGGAAATGGTGGCATATTAGCTGATAGATGAAAATAAATTAAATAAGCTGATGTATACAAAGAACTTGTAAGCTAACCATTTATATTATACCCTTAAATCCATTTTTTAAATTTAAAAATGCATGTTAGTATAGAATGTGATTTCTTTTGAGAAAGTGAAATGAACACAATTATTTTTTAGGGGCAGGTACCATGATACATGTACCCAGAGTTCCATTTGATAACAAATTAAATCAAATACTTAGAGTCTACATATTATTTTTGCTTTTTTCTCATATATCATAGTAATTAAACGTTAGTTATGATGATATACAGTATCCTCCTATTACCATCTCATTTTATTGGCTAAGAAACTTGACTGCTATAAAACAATTCTAGTGTCCGGTTTTTCTACAGACTCTGGCATATGGAGATATGAACCATGAGTGGATTGGAAACGAATGGCTTCCCAGCCTGGGGTTACCTCAGTACAGAAGTTATTTTATGGAATGCTTGGTAGATGCAAGAATGTTAGATCACCTAACAAAAAAAGATCTCCGTGTCCATTTAAAAATGGTGGATAGTTTCCATCGGTAGGTATTTTCAAACAGTAATTAAAATGAGACAAGAAATAATGTATACATGACTAGAACAAAAGTAGCTGTCTAGAAAATAGAGAATGTATGCTATTCAAAACATCTGGATACATATAGCTGGCAAAATATTTTCATGTGGTAAATTGCAGGGACTATTGAATGTAGAGCTGTGTACATATTATGAGCCCAAAGTTTATGGAACTGCACATATACACAATTCTCATTAAGCATAAACCTTTTTTTTTTTCTTTGTCTTTAGGAAATTCCATGTTTGTGATTTGATTCTGTGTATGTTTTTATATTAGGAAATTAATAATAATTTTTAAAATTAAGTCAATTTCAACTCTATAAATATATGTGGTTACCAATTATACAATTTAGGTATATACTAGAAAAATTTTGAGAAGGAATTCTCTGAAGAAAAAAAATTTGGGGTTTCATTTGAATCTTTTAATATTTTTGCTTATTTGTGCGTTAATTTTCAGAAAAAAATATTGACTGGATTGTGAGAGCTACAAGCACACCAGTGAATAAAATGCAACTTCTTTTTTCAGGTTGTTTACCATCTAGGGGTTAAAAAGAAGCTTGTTATAATACCATGTCGTAAAAGTCACGCTGATATCTTTGTAGGCTATGTAAAAAATTGTCAGCTGGATTATGATTCCTTTTGTTTGTTTATTTCAAGTTTTTATTTAAATTCCAGTTAGTTAACATATAGTGTAATATTAGTTTCATGAGTAGAATGTAGTGATTCATCACTTACATATAACACCCAATGCTCATCACAAGTGCCCTCTTAATGCCCGTCGCCCATTTAGCCCACCCCCCGCAGCCAACTTCCTTCCAGCAATCCTGAGTTTGTTCTCTGTAGTTAAGAGTTTGTTTTATGACTTCATATATAGTTTATTATGATGCTAAATTAATAAATATAAATCTAGATGATTTTGCTTATAAAACCCTATTTGATTACATCCTGTCCAACATTTAATTAGTGACTGAAATGAAGAAGTTATAAATATCAGATATGTTGAGGACATAAAGATCGGATAAAGAGATAACAATCAGAGCTCTTTGATTAAACTTATGGAGATGTTTTGAATCTTAATACAGTTGTTGATACTGTTGGATTAAATTTAACAGAGATAAATATAGTATAAATTTAAATACCATTATAATGCTAGATGGGGAATCCATGATTTAAAAGTAGATCAAGTGAAAAAGTTACAATTTATAGTTGGCACAGAAATTTCAGTTTTCTTTAATGGCTTCACAGTGGTTTTTGGAAGATGTAATAAAAGTTTATCATATGATGAAATGACAATAAGAAACTGTATTAATTTATGGGCATTAAGGGGCGCCTGGGTGGCTTAGTAGGTTAAGCGTGCGACTTTCTCTTGGGTCATGATCTCGCGGTTTGTGGGTTCGAGCCCCGCGTCGGGCTCTGTGCTGACAGCCAGCTCAGAGCCTGGAGCCTGTTTCAGTCTGTGACTCCCTCTCTCACTGACCCTCCCCTGCTCATGCTGTCTCTCTCTCTCTCTCCTAAAAATAAATAAAACATTTAAAAAAAAAATTATGGGCATTAAATTGTTACTGATAGGTAAAATCCCAGTGGAAAAGCTGAATAAATTGAAGACCTGTAGCTTGAATAAGGGTAGACTTTTTATGTTTTCCTATGTTTTAATATTATTACATGATGGAAGAATATTTGCTCTATTTAACATGTACTTTTCTAGTTCAGGTATATGTAGGTAGTAGGATGAATGATTTCTGTTCAATAGAGAGAAGAGCTCTGTGTGACTCTCAATTTCCATATGGTATATACACAATGTTAGGTCGTGAGTTCCCGGTCACTGAACATTTAGGCCTTCCAGTTTCTTGTGGTTGTATTACATTTTGAATACTAGAAACTTGGATCGCATATTTGTGCCTATTTTACATTTTCACTAGATTTACTTTTTAAAAAAAAAAATCTGTGGTTTTTTTTTTTTAAGTTTATTTATTTGTTTTGAGTTAGGGAGGAGAGGCAGAGGGAAAGGGAGAGAGAATCCCAAGCAGGCTCCACACTGTCAGTGCAGAACCCCATGCAGGGCTCAAGCTCAGGAACCCTGAGATCACGATCTGAGTCAGAATCAAAAGTCGGATGCTTACCTAACTGAGCCACCCAGGCATCCCTCTAGATTGACTTTTAATTGCTTTACATCATGGTAAAAATGATTAGTACAATGATCAGATTTTTTAAAATGTTTATTCATTTTTGAGAGAGAGAGCAAGTGAGGGAGGGGCAGAGAGAGGGAGACCGCATTGGAAGCGTCCTCTGTGTTGGCAGTAGAGAGCCCAATGCCAGGCTCCAGCTCACAGACTGTGAGGTCATGAGTTGAGTCAAGGTCAGATGCTTAACTGACTGAGCCACCCCAACACCCCAAGTTTTGTTTTTCCTTTAAATAAAAATTACTGAAACAGCAGCATTCTTTTTGTTCTGGGAAATATACAAGCTTCAATCTCTACACTATGCTTACTTCAGACTTAAAGCACTGACTATAAAGTGCATCCCACTGTTTTTATGGCAGTTTTTCATCTGACAGACACTAAAGTAATAATATATATATCATCCTTATGGTATAATTTTCTATTACTTATAAAAACTTGGCAGAAATTAGCCAAGAGCCATTGGTTTAACCTCAAGCTGCCTAATGTCTACGACTGTTATTACATCAGTATTATCCATTTTTCCACTGAATTCGCTTCCTGAGGCTACCATAACAAAGTACCACAGACTGGGTGGCTTAAACCACAGAAATGTATTTTCTCGCAGTTCTGGAATCTAGAAATCCAAGATCAAGGCGTCAGCACGACTGGTTTCTTCTTGGCTCGCAAATGGCTGCCTTCTTGTTGTGTCCTTACATGGCCTTTCCTCTGTGTGTACACTTCTGATTTCCCTGCATGTCCAAATTTCCTCTTCTTGTGACAACACCCACCAGTGAGACTGGAATAGTACCCACCCTATGGGCTTTATTTTAACTTAATTACCTTTTTAAAAACACTGTCTTTAAATATATTCACGTTCTGAAATACTGGGGATTAGGGCTTGAATGTCTGAATTTGGGGGAACATAATTCAGCCCATAGCACTTGGAATTTTTTCCAATTTCTTCTGATTGTGAAATATTTTAGTTCAGCATTGTTCTTATTAAAATGCAAGGCTTAGAAAAGCATCCAGTGCTTGGGCATTACCTGGTCAGTGTGTGTCTGAATTTGTGTGTGTTTCTAAATCAGAAATCACTAATAGCAGTGTTTTTTACTCTTGAAGCCTGGAAATTCTTTTTTTTGTATTGCACCCCGTCACATCCTTTATATCTAATATCACCATGTCTTCTTTCTTCTCTCTGAATGTCTCTAGTTGCTGAGTTTTCTTCTTATGTTCATAGCAATTGTCCTTTTTGTGCCCTTTATTTTCACAGCATTGACCCCTTAAATGATTGCCCTATTCCTAGGCTTACCTATTTTACATATTTCCGATTTTGCTACCAGGTTAGCCTTCCTTAAACCGATCATTTCAGTTTAAGGAAGGCTAACCTGGTAGCAAATGCCATTATGATCATTTCTTTCCCCTTTGAAAACCATCCAGTAGTTCTCTGTCACCTACATGTATTCCATGCTTTTGCTGAATGCAAGCTTTCCATAATGTCACCCCATTATGTTACCCCATATATATGTCACCATATTCCTCCCTACTCCCTATCATGAATTTACAATGCTGTGCAGTATGTCTCTCTATCACCACACATTTTAAATTTCATTGGCATCCCTGTGTTCATGGTGCTTCATTTCCTTTATCGACCCTTTCTCTCCTGCCTGATCTTTTAAGGACAGTCAGCTTTCTGCTCTTCCACAGTATCCTTTCCACAGGGAGTGTCATGTCTGCCAACCTATTTCTTTCACATACTTCTGTATCACTGAGAGGTGGAGGCTATTCATTTTGGTATGTGGGTCTCTATCTTATTTTAACTTATTCATGTTTTTATATTATTTTTCTCAGCAGCTTAAGAAGAAAAGTATTCATCTCTCATAAAGTCCTTCCTGTTTTCATATTATGACTTTAAATTATTTCCAAATGGGTAAAATGTTCATTTGTCAGCAAATAATGTCAAAACAGCCTGATGGAAGATAAAGACATATGGATGAACAACATAATCCATAATCAGCTTAAAGACTATGGTTTTCTTATTTTGAAATTGATATTTTTACTCTTCACAAACACTGTATGCTTAGAATAACTGCAGTTTATTTCCCTCCTGTACTAAAGGATTTGATTACAAGCATAATTTATTATTCTGCTGCCCTCATAAGTAATGCAAAATGTTAACTATGCTTAATCAAGGAACATGCATTCTCTGCTGAGTAAATTCAATGTGTTTTTCTCTTCTTTTTTTTTTAAAAAAAATAACAGAACAAGTTTACAATATGGAATTATGTGTTTAAAGAGGTTAAATTATGACAGAAAAGAACTAGAAAGAAGACGAGAAGCAAGCCAACATGAAATAAAGGGTAATACGTCTTTCTTTCATACTAAATGCCTTTGGGGGAGGGTAGCTTTCACTTTTATGAACCTAAAATGCTTTACATGTTACAGTGGTCACTAAGTAGCTTAAGTATTTGTCTAAAATAGTGTCATCATTATTTCTTTTTCATTACTTTTATGATTAAAACATTGAAAGGATATCATCACCGTATAAGGTGAATATCCTAAGACATATTCTTGATTTTTTAAATTGATATTTATTCCTCTGAACTTATTAATTTTACATGCTGTTTGTCCTAAAGATGCTTCCATGCAGATATTTTTGTCAAACTTTTAATAGAACATTCTCATATGATTCAGAGAAACATGACATATAATTTATTTATAGTAGTTCATCTTTGGTTTATATCATTTGAATTTTATTGCAGTGCTTAGAAATTTTATTTTTGTACAGTAGTTACAGAAATTATATAGGGATTGTATATAGAAGTTACATAGAGACTCCCCCCTATAAATGAGACTAGCCCTTTGATAATTTTAGCTATAATTATTAAGTCAAATAAATAATTAGAAACATTTGTAATTGCTGCAACTATTATGTGTACAAAAACGTTTGATTTGAATAAAAAAAGGCATTCCCTATTACAGATTAGATAACTACTGTATTTAATAATTATTTCTCTAAATGTTGAGAAGTACCTTAATATACAGGGGAAAGAATTGTTTAAAAGAACAACACATTAGATCCTATACTTATTACAGACCATATTACTTTTATTATTGTTGTTGAAAAATATATAATTGTTAGGTATAAGTATCTATGGGTCTTTTTGGTGAAAATCATCAGTCCAGTGATGTCTATTTTTATTTTTTAAGGAAAAAAAATTCTCATTAAGGGAAATATAACCAAAAATTTTTGTGGGAAATTTTGGATAGAAGCAAAATAAACTATCAGTTGTATTTCCATTTGGTGTTACCAGGAGTTGACGTGGAAGCATTTCATCAAATTGAATAGGGGTTAAACATTAATTGTTTACAATTAGCCATGAGTCTCTGTTTTCATCTTCACTTCCTCTGGGGCCCAATTTAGATATGAAAATAGTATGTACCGCATGTTATGTTACCCTTCCCCTCCGATTCAAACTAGCATTGTCTTATTCTTTAAGATTATCTTAGACTTCTATCATTTTCATCTGTGATAAATAATGTCAGAAATTACTTTTATCTTTGGCAGTTTTAGGACAGCACATTAATTCTAGTGGAATGGTCTTCAGTGCATGCAAAGGTGATTGGTTGATATATTTTTCTATATATGGTTCATTGGAGAGTAGATAGACACACAATGGATTTCTTCTAACAGTTCATTTGACTCATTACTTAGGAGCAAGAAAGTGTTTTTCCATTATCAAAATTGAGTTGTTTGATTTCACATTATTTTGGAGCCCAGAAAATTGCAAGTCGTTTTCAGTACATTGTCATTCATTTGAATTGAAATTTGGGAACTAATTGATCAACCAAAGACCCTAGAAGGAAGTCTATGCTTGACTTAACAAAAGATGTTTTGGCACACAGATTTTACCCATGAGGTAACCATTTTCTAGGTTTTTTTTTTCTGATGTATTTTTTCCATTAGATCTTATAAGGCTTAGTTTCAGGACATGGAATGCTTCATATATAGATAGATGCAAAAGAGAAGGAGGAATTACCCCTTTGGCCCTACACCAAATATTATATTAGTATTTGGCAGTTGCTGGTTAGAGCATGGCCCTAAGAAAAGGTGCTGTGATTCACTGTGATTATACACAGACAGCTCCATATGATGGGTGGCTGTGGGTGAGATCATAAATAGCCCCTGTTTCCTGTAACTGATCCAGTGACATTTACAGAAATAACTCTTGACTCTGACCAGGGGTCTCTGTTATTATCTGAAGTGTTAATTAACCTTGACCTTAATAAACAGCTTTCTGAAGTGAGGGGACCTAGTGAATATCAAGAATGTACTAACATTTAATTTGTTGCTAGGAAACAGTCAACACTGATCTCTAGCCATTTATTGTTTAGGTCAAGAGGATCCTTACAAAGCTTTAAAAGTCAGGGCATAAATTTTGCTTGAAAACAGATTTGTAGAAAGGGGTCTGATTTACAAATGAAAAAAGAAAGATATGTTGCTGTTCTGAAAAAGAAAAGCTTAGATTGGTGCCTTATTTACCATCATCCTATAAATAAGTGAATCATTTTCTATATATTATTTTGTAAATATAGTTTGTAAGTCTGAGAACTCTTAACTACAGATGTGTCAATGGAATTTTTAATGAAGACATATTTGCAGAAATATGATAGTTACGAATGTCTTAGACTATCAAAATATAAACCCATCTCTAGAAAAGAACGAACATTACCTATTGACGCTCCACTTGATGCAAAGAAAACTAGACAGTTTTGTTATTTTTTGAGGAAATTGTTGTCCTATTAGTTTTAAAAAGAGTTTCTCGTAGTGAAAGCAATGGGAAAACTGATGCTGTCAGCTGCAGGTTCCTGCCCAACTTTTGAAGTGCAAGTTTAGTGTAACCAATAGTTTGAACTAATCAGTTGTTATCAACAGAAGTTGATTAAAGTAACCAAAATATAATACTCACCAATTGACATCCCATTTCCCGAGATTTAACACTGCAATAGAACAAGCTAAAGAAAACTCAGAGGAAACTATATACTTTAGGAATGACCCGGAAAGACCTGGTGAATATATATGATATATATATTATAATATGATATATAATATAATACAATATATTATATATTACAATTAATATAATATATAATATAAAATATAGTAAAGATCATTAAAGAAGTCTTGTTTTGTTGAAGAATGGGGAAATAAAGACCCAAAGGCTGAGGGAGTCAGTAAATGACCTACTCCCGTAAGAAATTCATTCTGCTTTGACCAGAACAGGAAATAGTAATAAGACTGTAGCAAGAGGGCATTGTGGGTCTTTCTTCACATGTTCCTCATTAACTAACAAAAAATACAAGGATTGGAAAAAATATATAGAAAATCCAGGTAATCTAATGATGTGCCATATAATTCAAATTAATATGTGAATTTAGCAGGGTCTGTATATAAAAATTTATTATGGCTAAAAGAAATGAACTATCAAACTGTGAAAAGAGATGGAGTGACCTTAAGTGCATACTACTAACTGAAAGAAAAGTACTATATAACTATACTCTGAGAATCATACCACACGATTCTGATTCTATGGCATTCTGGATGAAGTAAAACTATGGACAGGAAAAAGATCAGTGGTTGCCTGCAGTTAGTGGAGACGGAGAGTGAAATAAATGTTGCAAGGGGATTTTTAGGGCAACTATTTTTAGTGAAACTATTTTGTATGACACTATAATGATGGATACATGTCATCATACATTTGTCCAAGCCTGTAGAGCGAAGCCAACAGTGAACCTTAATGTTAACTACTGACTTTGTGTCAATGCAATTTGTCTGTCATAACAAATGTGGCGCTCTGCTGAGGCATTTTACAGTCAGGACGTCTATGCATCTGTGGGGCAAGGGATATAGGAGAACAATGTACTTCCTGCTCAGTTTTTCTGTGTACTCAGAAATACTCTTTAAGGAGTGCCTGGGAGGCTCAGTCAGTAGAGCATCACATTCTTGATTTCGGCTCAGGTCATGGCCTCACACTTCATGAGACCGAGCATGATGACAGCATGGAACCTGCTTGGGATGTTCTCTCTCCCTCTCCCACCGCCACCCCCTTGCTTGCACATGTACTCATGTGCTATCTCAGGCACACGTGCTTGCTCTCTCTCAAAATAAATAAACAGTTAAAAAATACTCTTTACACATAAAGGCTATTTTAAAGTTTCAACAGAAAAAGAAACTATGGTTCCCGAAGTATTCTTTATACTTTTTCTGGAAAACCACAGAAATGTATTGTCTGACAGTTCCGGAGGCTAGATTAAGGTGTTAGCAGATTTCATTCCTTCTAAGGGCTGTGAAGAAGACTCAGTTTCATTCCACTCCCTTACTTTCTGGTGGTTTTCTGTCACTCTTGATGTTCCTTACCTTTTAAACACATCACCCTGATCTCTGCCTTTCTCTTGTGCTGTTTTCCTTGTGTGCATATCTTATTTCCAATTTTTAGAAGGAAACCATCATATGAGATTGGGGCCCACCCTAAAAACCTCTTCTTAATGCTTCAATAAGGACTATGTCTCTAAGTAAGGTCATATTCTAAGGTACAGGGATTAGGACTTCAACATATGAATTTTGAGAGGACACAATTCAACCCATAACAGCAAGAAATTTACCATAATGACTTAAAAAAAAGGCAAATAAAACGGATGAAAAACAAAAGGTTGGTAAAGATGCAGACTTTTATACATAGTTATGGCTTTAAATTATGAGAGTGGAATTTATTTAGCATTTCTATCAATATTCAAAGCAGCAGTATCCTTAATAACCTACAATGGAATCTAGCCAAATGTCCATCAACAGTAAAGAATGATCAATTGTGGTATAATCATACAATGGAATACTAAATAACAATGAAAATAAGACACTTCTATTTTCTATAGTAGAGATAAATCTCATATTTAGTGAACATAGACACAAAAGTATATATTGCATGATTTTATTTATAAAAAGCTAAAAAATCACAACTACAATGCAAAACTAATCTGTAGTGAGAATAGTTAGAATATTGGTGACTATCAGTGTGAGTTCAGTGACTGAGAATATGACATGAGAAGACTCCTTGGGCTGAGTTATCACCGTAATGCTTTAATATTAGGCACAAGAAAACCTAACTTGATTATAAGTGAATGTATTAGAACAAATTAGTAATTTTTTTGAAAAACTTAAACAGAATGTAAATACTCTCTTTGCCACCACCAAAGAAACAAAAACAAAAACAACTACTACCTTGATTTTTAAAGACTTTTATAATTTAAATGGGGGAAGATGAAGGAAGATAAACAGTTGAAGCTGAAGAATATATCCCAACGTATTCTTTATATTTCTTCTGGCAAAGCCATGCATTTCATTCAGAAAGAAAAAAATTAACAAGAAATCTTAAAGTTTTATTGTAAAATTAAATTATGGGTTTTATTTCCATTTTTACAAGATTAGAAAAAAAGTTTTCATTTTTTCACATTCCTCTTTTCCAGCCTTAAAATTCTTTCTTTTCTGTAGAGCATTCTGGCCTTCTATTTTACTGGTTTTTATGTAGAATTCTGTCAACTCACAAAGACAAGAAATGGGGAAAAAATGATAAAATATAGTATGACACTGTAGAGCAAAAATCTGAAAAAGGCACATGACATTTTTCTCTAAAGTTTTTAGTTTTAGAAAATAAAATTTTAAGTGTTCTGTATCTCAATAAAATACTACTTTCAACCTAATAGGAAAAACAACATGTGACTTGACCAAGTGCTTGATTTTTGCATTAGCATGTGATTGAAATATAATGAATTGACAAAATAGTGGGGTAAATTTCAGACTATGGAATCCCTGTTCTATCTTAGTGTTCTGTTCTTTGATTTATTGCTTTTATTGCTTCAGGTAGAAAAAAGACTCTTCAGGTCTATATTCAGTATTTAATTAGTGGTTAAAAAACAATGATGAAACCCATATTAGCTTATCATTTTTCTATCTTTACTAAAGAGCTCTGTATCAAGACAGGAATAAGAAATACCACTGTCTGGCGATGAAACCATTGAGCTGGGGACAGATCCTTGGAGCTCTAGAATGAAACAGCAAACACTATGAGACATTGTATTCCATGTGCTGGAAGTGCTTTTCAATGATAACAAACACTCCAAACGAAAACTTTTTTTTCCAGGCTAAAAGTAGGACAGGTTAGCTCTGAGAATGGTAAATACATGCTACACTAGGAGGCCAAGGCATTAGGGAGTGGATAAGGAAACCAGCATAAATGCTGGCTCAGCCAGACACCTGTGGCTTATTTCACCCAGTATTTTTGTTTATGGTGCAAAATACTGTAGCCTAAAATGATGCACCTCTTTTCTTAGATGTGTTGGTGTGGAGCAACGATCGAGTTATTCGCTGGATACAAGCAATTGGACTTCGAGAATATGCAAATAATATTCTTGAGAGTGGTGTGCACGGCTCCCTGATAGCGTTGGATGAGAACTTTGACTACAGCAGCTTAGCTTTGTTACTACAGATTCCAACACAGAACACCCAGGCAAGCCCCTTTCTACTGTAGTTGCTCCGTGTCCTAGTTTATAGAACGATAAAGTACACTTGTGGGGAGAAAAAAAATTGGCTGTGTGTCCATGAACCCTAATGAGAGTTAGCTCAGCTCAACCTTTGAAATATGTCACTGGGGCTTTAATTGCAAGCCACTGGATTTCTAGCCAAAACAAAATCATGAAATTAATCAGGAAAAGGGATTTAGATGTTATGTAGTCCAGCCTTCCACCTGAATGCCAGATTTCCCAAAACAATATCCCTGACAGATGGCTTTCAGTCTCTATCTCTCTGAGAGGCATTCATTTCTATTTACATGTCTGAATTAGACACTTAGCAATGAGTATGCCACTGATTCCCCAACCTGGATAATTATTCCAATCACCAGAGTTTCTTAAAATTTAAAAATAAAACCCACAAGCTATAGCACAGGCCTAAGAAATCAGATATCCAAAGACTGGGTATAGGAATCCAGTGTATCTAAAGTTTCCCCAAATAAGAGCATTAGCCAAGTTTGAGAACTATCTGTATAGACTTGATAAAAATTTGGTAGTCTAATTTCATTTTTCATTTTGTTTTCATATACTGCAAAGTTTATATAAAATATTCAGTGGGATTAAAGTAGCAAAGTGCCCCTTGACCTCAGACATGTATGTGACACTATTTCTCCACTGTCCACAGACTAAAGAAAATTGCCCTACCTTGTATTTACATCTAAAACTTGCAATGGCTTTTAGACATGGAGAGCTGAAATCCTAAGACTCCTTAAATAAAACAAGATTTGTAATGTTTCCTCAGATGAATATAATCTCTATGACATTTAAAGTAAAGTGTGACTTCAGTGATGGTAACTGTAATTTGATGTCAACAGGCAAGGCAGATTCTCGAAAGGGAATACAATAACCTCCTGGCTCTGGGAACTGAACGGCGACTGGATGAAGTAAGTCCTTACCCGTCATTCACAAGGGATATAAAAGTACAAGTAAAACAACTTTCAAGGAATAGTACTCAAAAATTAACTGGATGCTTGTTCTCTGGATAGAATCTAGAATTTTTCTAAGGATTGTGCCTAATTACTACATTTTATTAGTCATTTGGTTTTTGGAAGAACGTTTATGAATTCATAAATATTATCGTGTCAGCAGTTAGAAATACCTAGAAGTAATTCAAAACCAGATTCTTATGAGCTATGACTGCAAAATTATGTTGAGTAACATTTTTTAAAAAAGCAATGATAACACTAATCCTGATAAACTCAGCTTTTAAGTAATTGTGTGCTTCTGTCCTAAATATCAGTATATCTTCACAATAAATTTTAGGATATTACAATGAAGAGAAAACTTGCTTTCAGTAAATGGGAAGCTTTTCATTATCTTAGATAGCGACACCGAGTTTTCCTTAAAAACAAATGAATAACATTTTAACAGTCATTGGATTCAAAAGTGGAAGTGAAAAGTGTAGTGGAAGAATCCCAAACATAATATATTCACGTTTAAATCATTTGGAAAATAATAAACGAGAATAGACTCCTAAGACAAAGGAATGCAAGGGACATTAACAATCTCTGTGCATTGATAGATGTTGTGGATTTTAATAGTCCTTCTGAGTTTTTTACAGGGTTTTTCTGGAAGAAGTAGAAAGAAAACTTGAGTATGAAGTGGAAAATTCAGAGATGCATAATTCTGTGTTGCAAACTGCAGGTGTTTCTTGGCTAGAAAGAAAAGCTGATTAAAATAATTTTGTGAATGAACCCAGCAAATCCTAAAATGAGGCAATTATTCCACATTCAGATGGGCAGGGACGATGATCTTGGATTTATAAAACCCAAGCTTTCCTTTGTAGAGGCATTTGTAGACCGATTAGCTCTACGGTTTTGACCTCAGCTAACTTCCTATAAATCCATACTTCTGACCAAGCAAGATAATGATTGATATTTTTAAAACAGTTAATGATTAACTGATTTTAATTTTTAAATTGTTTGATAATCTTTTTAATCCTTATTCTTAATTGTTGAATCAAAAAGATAGTCTAAAAAAGCCCTACATGCTTTTGAATACAATTATTCTCCTTGTTTAAAAGTTGCAAAAGGAGGGGCGTCTGGGTGGCTTATTCAGTTAAGTGTCTGCCTGGCTCAGGTCATGATCTCTTGTTTGAGGGTTCAAGACCCACGTCAAGCTCTGTGCTGACAGCTCAGAGCCTGGAGCCTGCTTGGATTTCTATGTCTCCCTCTCCCTCTGCCCCTCCCCTTCTTGCTCCTTGTCTCTTTTTCTCTCAAAAATAAATAAACATTAAAAAATGTGTTTTTAAGTTACAAAAGGAATTTTAATAAAAATTCTAAAAGAGCCATCCTATTGCTACATTTTAAAATGTGGATTGACTCAAAGGAGCCAGGTAGAGACAGAAAGGTATAGGAGTTAGTGTTGCTTTCTGAAAGTAACAAACAAGCAGAAAGGTCTATCTGGAGTGTGACTATCTGCCTTTAAAATATGCTGCATCTTTTTCTTCTTCATTAAATAAAGAACATAGCACAAGATTTTATTATTCAAACACTGTAGTCTCTTTTGTCCTACTTTTCTGTTTGTTTCTTTGTTTTTTGTTTTTATTTTTTTGTTTCTGATTCTTGAGTGTGAACAAAACTAGCTAAACAGCTTACCCAGAACGTGTGCTTGTTTCTGGGGCTGATTACATTCAGCTCCCACTGCAAGAATTTGAGAAGTGCTTGTGTGCTTCTACAAACTTTCACTTCAGTTAAGTTGCTATCCTTTAACTTAATCTCATGGAAACTTTTTCCACTGATGTCACTTGTGGGTCCCATTAACCTTCTGAGAGAAGGCTGTGCTAAAAGAGCAAAAGGTATCATGATTTAAATCCTCAACTTGCTTATTTTTGAGTCCTTAATCCATACATTACGGGAGTTGTATATCCCTACAATGTACTGTAGTGTTTTGTAGAATTGAAGAGTATTTATGTTTATGCAACAACTCTTCCAAAATTCAAGAAATCCGGGCCACAACTATGAACTTCTGCTGCTTTTCTTTATTTATAAACATTTGGGAGGCTTAGGACAATGCAGAACCTGGCAGTGGAGAAAAAATACATAGCAGACATCTCTTAAATTGTAAAATGGCTCCCTAATCTAAACAAAATTTAGATTTGGAAACTATGGATTCTAGTAGAACAATGGACGTATATCGTTTCATAAATGATTTTATTTTTCCAAATTGACTCTGAATGTCAACTCAATTAGCAGGCCACGATGAAGAATACCTTATAGTTGTACTCATTTAGAACAATGATAGTTTGAGCTAAGTATCAATCTCTTATTCTGTATGCCAAAATGAAGTCACCTGAGCTAGTCGGGGCAACCACACACACTGAGATTAACTTCAGGGAAGAGACAGCCATTCCCTTGATGAGAAACTTAGTGACATAAGAAGATAAGATCTATGTAGAATGATTAATATTTTCCTTAGAATTTGACACAAAGAATAATTTGTGTTGAATAAAGAATGATACTTGTTAAACACTAGATTACATATCATTCCTTATGAATATAGAGAAAGTTCATTGTATCTAAGCAGATGCTTTGTGTATGCGCAGAGGGAAAAGATTATATCATCATGATATAACAGAATCAGCAGCCAGGAATACACTTGTAAAACAGCAACCAGAATTATATTATGCTTTTAGTAGCGTCTAAAGGGCACACGTATGTATTACAAGGATGGCTTCCGGGCTCCACAGGTTCTTCAATAAACCACAAGTTAATTCAGTATCAGCTGAAATCTAACAAATGACAAATTTAGTTTCTTACACAGACTATAGGTTACAGTACCTCATATGATCCAGGCTGTATTAAATATAGCTTTCCCATACATCTCTTGTTTACATAAAAAACTCATGAAATAGTTATTCAAGTTCATGGGTCAAATGCAGTTTGCCTAACACTTAGTGAATTAAATATATAATCTCATACTATAAAATCAGTTGGCATAAAGTGTGACAAAGAAAAGCTAATATTCTTTTCAGAAAAAAAAACTTTGGGCTTTTACTTTAAGATTTCAAAACTATTTACTTTTACAGATAGCAAACCTTAGATTTGGAGTCAAAGGAAAATTTTTATAAAAACATTTCTGTTGCAAATCTCCTGTGTTATTGTTTTAGCATCAATAGAGCTCTCCAAATAAAGCATATTTTATAGGTATCCTTTACAGACTGACTGTAAAGGATAATTAGTGTTGCATGTTTCTAAGTGCACAGCTTTAAGGACCTGGACTAGTTTATTTGCTGTTACTACATCCAATTATAATTCTGTACTGGCAGAGTGATGATAAGAATTTCAGGCGTGGGTCAACATGGAGAAGACAGTTTCCTCCCCGTGAAGTACACGGAATCAGCATGATGCCTGGGTCCTCAGAAACGTTACCAGCTGGATTTAGGTTAACCACAACATCTGGGCAGTCGAGGAAAATGACAACGGATGGTACAGTAGTTTTGCATTTCTGCTTATAACGTCAAAAAAAACCTGTTTAGCAAATGCTAATATCATTCTCTGACCTTGCATAGCTTTCTGGAAATTCTTTTCTTAAGTTGGTTTGCTCTGCTTGAAGTTTACTTTGCATTCATCAAAAACAGACCCTTGTAAACGGCTGATGCATGAACCCATGGCACCTCATTTACATTTTTAAACATAATTTATAAAATCCTGGAAAGGACAGTTTTGGCTAATGTCCACATCTAGGAAGAACAATACTCATCTGCATGATTTGTGTTTCTTTACTCTTCTGTTCTCAAAGCAAAGAATTTGTTTAGTTAGAAGTTGGATTTGGACTAAAGGTCCTTAGTAAATGGAAATTAACTCCACAGCCTCCCTATGTGTTTGCATATTGCAAGTTTTATATTTCATCTTAGAAACCCTGACTCATCAGATATTTTTACCTCTGACCAAGGCAGAAGGCCTTAAATAAACAAGCACAACTATGAGAAGAGAATTAAACAAACACAAAGCCAACAGTAATTTCCCAATTAGTATTATTTCCTTCTGTGGACATTAGACTTGTGTTATATACCTCACAAAGGAAAACAGCCATTCTGAAGGAGAGACCACTTTGAAATAGCAGTCACAAAGTTACTTGTATTTGGTAGACAATAAAAGAAAAAAAAATAGTCCCACTGTCTGTAGTAAGCCAGTTGCCTAGAACCATTATTTCTTTTCAGAGTTATAGCTATCATGGCCCTTAAAATCAGTTCCAATATAACCCGTGATCTGTGTTTTACATCTCTTCTAACTTGTTAATATCACAGAACATGTTAACAAAGTTCAGGAGGAATTTATTGCAATTACAATTAGTGAGGAAGCTCTTCAATACTTGGAGGGGGAAAAAAAAACATCA
This sequence comes from Proteles cristata cristata, assembly GCA_017311185.1. Taxonomy (NCBI): domain Eukaryota; kingdom Metazoa; phylum Chordata; class Mammalia; order Carnivora; family Hyaenidae; genus Proteles; species Proteles cristata. The sequence continues at coordinate 270,833 of JAESUZ010003631.1, read as the reverse complement.
TCCTGAATTCTCCAGGAGCAATCTTTGCTTCACAAGCAGAAACACCATGGGGAGCTGCTTTTGTTACAGGCTTCATCTAAGGAGGAATACACAGTAATTCGAAAGTACAGTCGAATCACACTGGAATAAATTTTCATTAGTAACTTGGTCTAGAGGGAAGGGAGAGGAGTGGCTGATGTCTGAGAGAAAGAAGGTCTACTAGTGTGTTCAGGATCCCTGTATGCAGGGGATAATCTTTCTCATCTGAGATTTTTGTACTCAATCATCCAAATTCCTCTAAAGCCCTTTTCTCCATTTGCAGTTGCCTCATCAAGACTGCAGAGGTTAGACAACTCCACTGTTCGCACATACTCATGTTGACAAGCCACTCAAAGGAGGCAGCACTGACTTGCTGTGAGTAGCTTTCCTCGGCTGACAAAAAAACAAACCACCCAAAAATGGAACCGACATAGAATAGAAAATACACATACTCTCTGGTATGGCCTGGCAGTACAGAAGGGAGATGACCCTTTTGGATTGCTAGAGGGTGGAAGAGGAGTCTTGATATCATAGCTCTTAATCTCATCTTTCTGATCACCATCTGTCTGCTCTGATTTAAGGTCCGTCTGCTGGAGGCCCGTCACTATCTTATTACACATCAGCAGGTCGCAGCCCCAGCCACCGCCATCTACTTGTTAGTAGCATCTTCTATTGACGCACATAGCATTTTATTGAAGTGAATTCGGCACCGACAGAGCAACACACTTTGACATGAATATGTTATATAGGGGAACTTAAAGCAAGCAGATAGTGATGCTAGTAGGTACACAGAGTCGAATAGCAGCAGAGGCAGGAAAATGATATAGAGGGACTTTATGATTAAAAACAAAAGTATAACTGAAAATTTTGAATTTCCGTATATTGTTTTTCATCACTGTGATTTATATTTGTTGAAAACAAATATGAGTTTTAAGTATGTGAGGGATCGCAGCATAGGAACAAAGTGAAATTATAACAACGGCAAAAAGGACTAAAACCTTGATATATAATTACACGATATTAGGCATTTGTATTTAGAGAAATACTAGCTGATGGGATCTACTTCCAAGTGAGACAAAAATGGAGTTTTATTGAAAAACAGTTGTGGAAAACTCGTGGTTTCCTAGGCTATAAATGTCAGTGCTCATGAAACATTTTTAACCTAAAACTGAATCTTACCAAAATATTTACCACTTATAATAAATTAATATTTGGGGAAAAGACTTTTTAGAGCAACATTTAGAACCCAGTGCGTGCACAGGGATGGGAAGAGGAAGCAGTTATAGGCAGAGAACAGCTCATCTTGTGCTGTTTATTCATTGCCTTGAACGAAAGCTCCATGCGATTTATTGTTGGTCCTTAGGGCCCACTATGGGAGCTGCTGCGCTGCCTTTTTGGGTCACTATTGGAAGCCGCCAATAAAATATAAAGCTTTAAGAGATTTAATTTCAGAATGTAAAACCCTAACATTAAAATTTTAATTATGGTATACAATTTGGCATCTAATTAGGCATGATCTAAAGTATATAATGATTTGGCTAAATAAGAGGCTTTCGAAAATACTGTTTGTAATAGCTTCCACACATAACAGGATAATTTCCCCCGGAACTGAATACTTCACTAATTTACAAATGACTATTTAACATGTTGAATAGTGCTCGCTTCTTAGTTCTTCACTGGTGGGCAGAATTGCTCTTTAGCTATTTGCAGTTTGTATTTTGTGCATGGCATTCTAGTCCATATTTCCTAATTTTTACCATTAAATGGGGTAAAGGTATTTATTTACAATAACCTAATCAAGGGCAGCCAGTTTCTGTTGTGACGAAACATTAGCACTTTTGTTATTAAAACAACCCAGAACATATTATTTATCATTTCATTTGTGTCAGAAATAGAAATTGTGAGCTTTTTCTAAGTATATTATGACAGGAAAGAATCAGTGATGCCACATCGCTGATCCAGGTCCTTTGAAATATAGCTGTTTATTATCATTATGTTTTTGTCACAATTAAACAAAGATGTCTTTTTAGGGGCGCCTGGGTGGCTCAGCTGGTTGAGTGTCCAACTCTTGATTTTGGCTCAGGTTGTGATCTCACGGCTTGTCAGTCAGACCTGCTTTGGGCTCAGAGCTGACAGCATGGAACCTGCCTGGGATTCTCTCCCTCTCGATCTCTCTCTCTCTCTCCATCTTCCTCCTTGCCCTTCCCCCCACTTTCTGAAAGAAAGAAAGAGAGAGAGAATGAGAAAGGAAGGAAGGAAGGAAAGAAGGAAGGAAGACAGCTGGGGTGCCTGGGTGGCTCAATCAGTTAAGCATCCAACTTCAGCTCAGGTCATGATCTCATGGTCCGTGGGTTTGAGCCCCGCATGGGGCTCTGTGCTGACAGCTCAGAGCCTGGAGCCTGCTTCGGATTCTGTGATTCCGTCTCTCTGCCCCTCCCTCACTCAAGCTCTGTCTCACTCTCTCTCTCAAAAAATAAAAAATAAACATTAAACTTTTTTAAATAAAGAAAGATGTCTTTTTAAGAGGTCTAAAAGATATGAACTAAAATAAGAATCCATTCCATGAAATAAGTCAATTCAACCAAATTTACTGACGAGGAAGCTGCAGATTTTTCGAAAGGACTGCTCACATTTTCTATGAATACCTTTGTTTATATTTACTGCCATGCTTTCCACAAACTCAAGCAAATCTTGTTATTTATTAAGTCGGTCTACACAAAGTTGGAGAAAGAGCAAATGTTGATGCTGTCCAGCTATCGGTCAGAACCTAGCTGGTGTTCCATTTATAGACTCCTAGGCTGGAAGTAGGCAGGCTGCACGGAGGAGCAGCAACGGAGGCAGAGGGGGACTTTCCAGTCCGGGAACTGACAGCAGACTAACACTGTGCATTAACTATTTCAGATGTCGTCTTTTCAGCCTACTCTACCTAAAGTGCACTACCATCTATGAGGACGAACAGTAAAAACCTTTGTGAAGACTGAATTCTAAGGAAACACCACAAGTGATGGTTTATTAAGCTGCAAATGTGATTTTCGGGGAGTCAGATGTTAAGTTTGATTAGTTTACTACAATTGTAAGAAAATGCTTAAGTCATTTGAATAATAAGCATCATCCACATCATAAATTCTGTACAACAGATGCTTTTATGAAATGGAGCCACTTGTTTTTTCATGTTTTATTGTAATATACTAGGCCTTTATGTATTACTGTGTATGTATTTCTTTTTAAATGTGTAAGTCTTATGTAAATGGATATAAATATGATTTTTAAAAAAATAAAATATATGGTTCATGGAGTCTCGAGTGCAAACATTTGACAATTCCAAGTACTGTTTGTATTTTACCATTCCACCATTTTTACAGTTTTTGAATTGTAACAGTCGAATCGATATGTTTCTCCTTCAAGTCTGTCAATACTTAAAGCTGAAAACCTGCCTCTGATCATGTAAAAAGGAATGATTTAACCTGGAACTGGAGCCAAAAATAGTCCTTTAAAGGCAATCAGGGATGTCCTATAACTTTAGAAATAGCACTGTGATGGCTCGATCTCCTTTTCAATACAAAACAAAGCTAAACTGTTTACAAGAGTCAATAGCAAATATTTAAAAAATAATTTATAAGGAATAAACATTATCTTCTCTTGTTATCCATGGACCAAGAAAAAAGAGAAAAAAAAAAAAACTTCTTTACTAAGAACCACATGTTCATCAGATATCTCGAACCGCCAGCCAGCGCTGCTCAGTGAATGTCAACCACTGCAGAGCCTGAGGCTCATTTCCATTGGAAAAAACCAAACCCAGAAACCTTTCCCTCTTGTCGATGTAACAGGGCATTAGCCAGACTCATGTCTAATGTCACAAGCTTCTAGCCAAGATGGCCTTGTTGAGACTTCCCTGAAGTCAGTCTTATCAGAGGAAATAAATGAAAGACAGAATGGTTAACATATATAGTGTATAAAAGTATAGAAGAGTAACCTCTTCCCTGTGGCTTTATTTGGTGGTGTTACTGTTGTTTATTCCTTGTTTATATGGGAGATTTCAAAGTAAAACCTATTTAATAATACCATTTATCTAACTGCTGATTTTCTGCTGCTTGATCTTATGAAGCGCAAGACCTGTCATTAGTAATTTCCTTTTTGTATTTAATTTGCTGTTTGCACGTACATTACATTTGTTTTGATGTCTATTTTTGTTTAACAGATTCGGTCAAAAGGTAATGGTAACAGAAACCCTCTCCACTGTCAATAAAAAATACTTCCAGTTCTCTGTTTAATTTTTGTTTTCTAGTCACATGTTTTAACAATTTAAACTATAATGAAAATTGTTCTTCTAGTGACTCTCAGTCTAATTTTTATCTTCAAAAGTGAGTCGGCCACAAGAGGGAGCACTGAACTTGCTTATGAAGGTGATTTTTTAAATTTTCTAGAAATGTTGCCTGAGCAGAAACAATGGAAAAGAGCTTTTTCAATTCATTTGATCACTGGGATATTGAATTAGGAAATGAAATATAATACAGAAACTATGATATTACAGTAACAAACCAGATTTGTATCTACTCTCAATTCATGACTTAATCACATCATCAATTTCTCCCCTTTAGAGAATAACCAGTAAGAAATGTTAGTTGTTTATAATAGATTCTAATGTATAGAGATAAAAAGATCTAGTATTCCCTCAAAAAAAAAAAGAGCATAAAATACTTTTCAACTTATAGTATAATTTCTGCCAGATTCTAAAATCCACTTAGTGGACTGAGCTCAGAATCTCAATTATTTCCTTTTGACCATCTATCAAATTTATGAATTTTCACATTTGTAATGATGAGAGACTTCTGAAATATAATTTTATATAAACTCAAAAGTCCTCCTTAGATGTAAAACAGATCTAATTTTTACATATTTAATGTACTGTCCAGAGCATAATAACTGGAAAACACTTTTCCATAGATTTTAAAAGAAAATCTTTATATTTAAATTTTTCCAATATCTTGCAGTAAAAAATTCTATGAAAATATCAAAAGAAGGTCATGTGGACTTATTTCAGCAAATTTAAATATGATTGTATTTTTAGTAACATTATATTGTTATTTTAAAGATACATTTAATCGAGAATATTTTAGGTACTATCTAGTGCAAGTGCTTTATGGTAAGAATGAAAGAGAAAATTCCTTTTTTTCTACCAAATTTTAGGCAGTCCAACAATTCAAGTGTATCTTTTTTGCCCCATTTTTAGACACGTAAAAGTAACAGTACTTCCTCTGACTCTTCGGAGGAGATAAATTTCCTCAGCCAGATGCAAGAACAGTACTTGCTCCCCAGTCTCATGCCCCGAGTTATTGGAAAATAACTCGAGCCTGCTAGCTAACATGTCCCTTCAGGATTGATTGCCAGGAAAAATGTGCGAGACATCCACTGATGTGCTCTTCCCACAGTTCTCGGACCGGCCTTTGTTTATACCTCGCAAATGAACAATGATACACATTCAGCGAAAGAATTTGCCATTTCAAATTAACTGATTCTTACCTGAAAAAGCAGTTGTTAATATTCTTAACAAGAATATATTATTAAGATTACAGTTGTGATAATGGGTCAAATGTACCCAAGAGAAAGGATACTTTAAGGAACTCAGCAGCTTCAAATTACAAATTGAAAGTCTATCTAGTTGGTTTACTGCAGGCTACTAAAATAATTAAAGAGAACAATTAGCTGAAGAAATTTTCAGGTGTAACAATCAAGTAGCCAATTTAAGCAAATAGGACTCTGCTTTGAGAAGCCATTTATTTACAGCTTATGGTCCAAAAAAAAAAAAAAAAGTAATAATAAACCTAGCATTTTCACAATGTCTTTATATATAGGTTGTAAGCAATCTTTATGAAATAAACAATAAGCTCTTATCTGTTATCTCTCACACATATTTCATATATCCAGACTATTATGTTAGAATAGCTGCTCTTAAAAATAATTTTCCTGATGGACTGAAATACTTCGAGCACCATCAAAGACTCAATGGGCATGGTATATTTATTTTTTAGTTTAAATGTATTCTTTAATAACTGATATCTTGTAGAATCCTAAGTAAATCATATATTCAATTATCTATATCTGCCCTGGCTAATTGGTACATTATCATAAACTTATTAACAAAGATTCATTTTCAGTAATTTTTCTTAAATGCTCAATAGTTTTGTATAATTTTAAATGGAAAGATGTGCTTGGATGTCACAATATTTTTTAGTGAATTATTTAAAACTTGGAGATTTCACATAAAAATCTGGATTAGGGATTTCTAAAAAAACTCCTGATTGTTAAGCATAACATAAAAATTTTACATTTCTTCCTTAAGAGCGTTCCTCCTCAGTTTACTGCATTTCTGTGTCATTTCCTTGTTGTTATAGGAAGCTGGAATCATTAACCGTATAGTCGACTGTTACCTGAGACAGGAGGAACCCCAAAGTGCTCTCATCTCCATGACAAACAGATTGGGCTAAATGACCTCTTGAATCTGTCAGGCATGTGATTTCCCTTGACTAAGTCAAAATGACCTGAAGGCAGAGCTATACCCTGGTATCTAAGCTTCCCTCAGGAAATGTATGAGTAGACAGATCCTCCTATCCAGAAAATCATCTGTCTAGGTGATTACCTAAAACCTTCTGTTTTATCTATTTTCTTTATAATAACCATGCTTAAGGACATTTCAAGAACGTTAGAAAATATTCAGAATTTCTATAAGAAAAGTTGTTATTTTCTGACTTCAACTTGAGTTTTAGGTTTTGGTTCAAAGCTACAGATTCCTCATTTCAGAAAGTAGTTCCATGTTAATGTGTCACTTTCAATTAAAATATTTGGGGGTCAGCTTTTTAAAATCATACATTAGCTATATTCTTCCTAAAGTGGTAGACCATGAACCATGTTCCAGGCAACTGAAAAAGATGCTAATTGGGTCTAATTAAACAGAAGGCACAGGTCTTTCTCTAGTCTTCAATAATTTTTTTTTTAGACCAAGCTTTACAATTCACATTTTGGTTTGCAAGTAATTCCTATTCAAATATTTATTTGTGGGAAAGGATTCAAAAAATTTGCCTCCCAATTAGAAAATTGACTCAAATTGACTCAAAATAGGAAAAAAGAAAGTCACGATGCCTGCTTCAGCACTTCTTCTATGTGCCCAAAAATGCTGGGGTCCTCAATTGTAGGTGTTATCTAAAAAGAAAAAATGAGAGTCTGATGAATGTTCTTCCTCAAACCCCTTCCATCTGTCCATAATTAAACAATTACATGCAATGTTGTATTCCCCATTATCTTATAATTTGCATATAGAAATGTTCAAAACAAGGGAACTCTGATTTTAATATTTTAAAACATTATTTGTAGTCTTCCAGAGTAATAAACCGATCAGCTAGCAAAACGATTCGTTCTAAATAATAGGGTTTCAGGGTGTTGGTGGGGGTTCAGAGCCAATGGCCAAAAAAGAATTCTTGAAGTCTTTAGTGCCAAAAAGGTGATTTTATGAAAGCACGGGGACAGGACCTGTGGGCAGAAAGAGCTGCACTGGGGTTATGAAGTGTGACTGCTTACATACCTTGGAGCTGAGGGAGGTAAAGTTAAGAGAAGTTTTTTTTTTTAATTTTTTTAATGTTTTATATATTTCTGAGAGAGACAGTGTGAGCTAGGGAGGGCAGAGAGAGAGGTAGATGCAGAATCTGAAGCAGGCTCCAGGTTCTGAACTGTCAGCACAGGTCCTGATGTGGGGCTCGAACCCACGAACCATGAGGATCATGAACTGAGCGAAGTCAGACGTTTAACCGACAGAGCCACCCAGGCGCCCCAAGAGGAAGTTTCTTAAAGGGATTTCTATATGCTAAAGAGGATTTACAGATGACTTGAGGCCTACCTATTGTCAAGCTCAGGTTGTTTTTCTCTCTAGCAAAGCATTATCCTTAAGATAGTAGGGAGTTCCTGGAAACTTGGTTATTGGTAAAATGGCCTTTTTCTTGTAATATTACTAAAATGAATTGATGGAGACTCTATCAGTTTAGCCATTTGTTTTATGTCCTTTCCTTTGTTCTTGGGCAGCCGGAGTACCTGAGGAATGTCACACACATCCCACTTGAGGGGTGGGGGGGCATTGCAGCCTGTCAGCTTGCCTTAGGCTCCCTCATTACTAAATGATCTTTTCTCTATAATCCCTCTACTGAGCCCTTCTATGTGCCTCCTGCGATTTTTTTTTTTTTTTGCATTTCCTCAAACTACTATTGCATCACCTCCTTGTAGATATTGGTGATTAGATACATATATTTGAATTAGTCTAACATTTTCCAAAAGAATTTTCACTCAAAACAGGAGAAATAATTAGAATATATATAAATTAGAACTATATAACCAGCATATGTCTGCGTATATACAGCATGTATATAACCAGCATGCATAACGGGCCTCAACTGTTTGCTTTCTCATTCAATAATAGCCATTAATGAACCACAGTAAAGGAAGATGTGTCTTTAATTCAGTAAAACTGCATTTCCACAAGTTGTGTACATTTAACTGACATACTAAAAGTATTTTCACACACTGGTTCCTATAATCTCAAAGCATATGGTTTTAATTAATATGTGTTTCCACAACCCTCATTCCTAGAGACTGGCTATGCAGGTTCTCCCTTAACATTAAAACACACACACACACACGCACGCACGCACGCATGCCAAAAAGTGGGTAAAAGTATTTCAGACCCTGGCATTAAACATCTTGGATAATTTACCTTATACGGCTTGCCGTTGACCAGGGCAGACAGAGCCGACCGGGGAATTTTGCCAGATCTTGTTTTGGGTAACTGTTTGACAAACAGTGCATTTCGAAAAGCAGCCACGGGGCCAATGCTCTGTCTAACATGGTTCACAATTTCTTCCAAAACTTGTTTCTCTGTTGTATTAATATCTAGGGAGAAAGTTCAGATGGATAAACACTGAATTAACCAGTTAATCATTCAGGGCCCAAACACTGGGGGAGGACAAAGATCTCTCACCTTTTCTCAACACGCAGAGTGCTAAGGGGACGTGACCTTTCAAAGGATCTTCCTTACCAACAACAGCGCAGTCGGCCACCGCGCCGTGAGAGAGGACCGACTGTAATAAGGAAAGCACTCATTTAGAAGACCTATGTATGTGTATATATATATATATATATATATATATATGAACACATAGAGAAATAGATATAGATACATGTATTTCAACTGGGAAAAAAAGTACATGTTAGAAAACCCAACCCCTATAGCTGCCTGCGTGAAAATTACTAATTCACAATTCACATCATTGTAACCAGGGTGAACGAATTATTAGGAGCCCCATGGTAGTCACTCACAAAAGGCTAACGGTGATTAAGACAAATTGCTGAGCTTACCTGGAAGGTAGGGGAATTGTTTCTTCACCTCACTTGTTTATTTAATGAAGTCAGGGCAGATATGCAGTGGCCACCGCATGAGAACACACTGCGTGTGCATCCGAAAACAAAGGGCCTCATGGTGATTTAGCATTAGTGCTGGCTACCATCAGCACACTTTCCAGAGAAATCCAAGGCAGTTCCAAGACTAAACGGGGATTTTATATCTGTATCTGTTACCGAGCAGTGAACAGAGCATCTTTTTTCTTGAATGGCCACCCATCCAGAGAGGATTTTCAGACTTGAAAGAAAAGGCTGGGAATGGCATGAAGCCCTGACTTCAGATAATCACCCCTGTTGGGGAGCCATTTTCATACTGCTTACCCTAAGCTCTAAATATCTTAAAGAACAAAGCAGCCATCAATCTAGAATCACAAGAACCCACAGAGTAACCACATGAAATACAGAAGCTGAGGGTTAAAAAAAAAAAAACATTTCTGCTGTGATGGTACTTTTAAAAATGATTGTTCAAAATGTCCTCTTCTGAGACAGTAATAGGTATTTCAGGGACTGCAAACCTCTAATAGCTGGAGAAAACAGGGAGCAATAAACCAACAGCCCATTTGACACTTCTTATTCTTTATTCATTCTTTCAACAAATATTTACTAACTCCTTCTGTGTTCCAACCACCAAACTAGGCTCAATGCTGAGCAAAAATAGGTGCTTACAGTCTAATAGATGAGAACAATCTTAGCAAACAATCACGAGTATTTATTATTGTGAATGTCTAAATACAAAAGCGGTAAGGGTGCTGGGAAATAACTGGGTTTTTATATAAGAGCAATAGCAAAAGCCTCCAAAATAACTTGGGTTTTTATATGAAATACATAGCAAAAGCAGAAGGGTAGGGGGCTCAGAGAAGCCTTCAGGAAATGACAATGAGCTCAGGTGTAAAGGATGAGTAGACCCTGAATAGGCAAGGAGGAAGGGTGGGGCAAAGCCCTGAGGAGAGACTTCACACAAACCATTTGAACCTGAACGAAAGAAACTAATGTGGCTAGAAAACAGACAGCAAGATTGAGAAAGGTGCAAGAGGAAATGAAGCTGCATATGTGGAAAGGCGCTGCGCTAAGGACTTCCAATTTAGTAAAGTTGGAAAAGCGGTAAAGCACTTTCACGAGCTGAGGAGGAGATGCAAGATTTTTGTGGAATTTTTTTAAAAAGACTATATTTTTTAGTGTACTTTTAGATTCATAGCAAAATTGAACGGAAAGCACAGAGAGTTGTCATATATCTCCTGCCCCCGTATGTGCGCAGCCTCCCTCACTCTCAAAATCTCTCACCAGAGTGGTGTATTTGTTAGAATTGATGAACCAACATCAACACATCATTCCCACCCTAGTCCACACTTTACATTAGTGTTCATTCTTGGTGTTGTACATTCAGTGGATTTTATGAAATGTGTCCATCATTGTATTGCATTTTACAGATAGTTTCAAGGCCCTGAAATATCTCCTGTGCTCTGCTGATGCATCCTTCCTTCCTGCTAGCCCTTGGCAAACATTGATCTTTTCAGTGTCTCCAAAGCCCTTCTCCAGAATTCTGGAACCATGCAGTATGTAGTCTTTTCAGATTGGCTTCTTTCACTTCAGAGTATATTTTGAAAAGCAAACTTAATTTGGGTCCACTGTGGAGAACAAATAGAGGATTCTTAAGGGTGAGCATTGCAGTTTGTTCAAATCTCCCATGAGGCTACCATAGTAGATTACGGCTATGACAAAGGGTGTGAAGATTCTAGAGTTTCTTTAAAGGTAAAATGAACATATTTTGCTCCATATGTATATGGAGCAAGAAGAAAGTAGGGAAGTTAAGGATGATTCTATGTGCTTTAATTTGAACGGCTGATTGGATAGTGGTGCCATTTTCTAAGCCAGAAAATACTAGGGAAGGCTAGGCCTGGAAGGAATGATTACATATTAAGTCTTGGAGATGTTCCACTGAGGCATCTTTGGATATCCGAGTCAGGTCAGTTGAATCTGATGGGAGTCTTAATCTGGAGATGCGCGTTAAATGTATTAATGCATAGATGGTAATGAAAGCTAAGACAAAGATTAGATTATTTAGGGAGAAAGCAGCAAGAAGCTGAAAGCCTTAAGGAACTCTGACACTTAATGGCTACATGAAAAAGAAGCTAACAAACTAGACTAAAAAGGCACAACTGGAGAGAGAGGAAAAACACAGCAGAATCTGGGACATGATGCTTTCAAGCCCAAAGTTTCCAGGAAAAATTTGTTTTTCTTTTAATTACATCACATTGAAAATGAGTCCTGGAAGACTCGGTGAACGACCAGAACATTTGGTACAAACCCAGTGCACTACCTCACACTGCCCCTGATGAAGTATAGAAATCAACACTTCCCCCACATCCTATTGTTACCATCCATTTTGAAGTACTGAGTTATAAGAGTTGCCATCCACATAGTTTTTGACTTTCTAGTGCTGAAGACGGTATGTGTTAAATAAATTATTTTTTGTGATATATGTTTTATGAACTTCATTGCTGAGATAGAGAGGTAGACTGCATCCTCCATTAGTTGGGTCTAACTAAAAAGCTCCTGCAAAACACATACTATACAGACCACACAACACCATCTTCTCCCAGGGCTTCAGTTGGAACTCTCAAAAAGCTTCCAACAGCTTTCCCATTTGTTAAGATCTTATTTATGTTTTAGGTCCATATGCTTAGAGTAGAGACAAATTTCATTGCCAGAGATCTGTACTGGGAGTTCGTATACTCAGCCACAGTCTGTGGAGAGAATATTTTGTCTACAGCAGATAGGATATAGAATTGGTAGGCCCAATCCTGTACTTCTGATTTAGGATTCCCTTACTGAGTAGAGAAAAATTTTTACCGTGCTAACCAGGTAATTTTTTTTGTCAAAAAAAAAAAAAAAACACCCCACTTTGTTCAAGTTTTCACTGGTGCCATAAGCCTCTCTACCTTAGTTTGGAAAATGCCAAGGTATCTGCTCGAATTACTACAAAAATAATTGATCATCCAGGTATTTTGTCACCTAACCAGTGTAACCATAATTTTAACTAAATCAAACATCAAACTTTCTAGTTTACCATTCATTCACCTTATTGTTTTAATTTCACCACGTTTCCACCCTCAGTACTATCACATTTAGAAGCAGATGCGGGGGTCGGGCCGGGAGGTGACAACTGGGTGGCTCAGTCTGTTAAGCATCCAACTTCAGCTTAAGTCATGATCTCACAATGAGTTTGAGCCCTGTGTCAGGCTCTCTGCTAACAGCTCAGAGCCTGGAACCTACTTCAGATTCCGTGTCTCCCTCTCTTTCTGTCCCTTCCCTGCTCACGCTCTGTCTGTCTCTCTCTCTCAAAAATAAACAAACATTAAAAAAAAACTTTTTTTTAAAGTAGATGGGGAAATTCTGACTGGTTTTCTGTATGGACAGAGTATTTTAAAATCAGAAGTAATATATAACACAGTTTTCTACAGTATCATAATTTCACATTTTTTCCCAGTTTGTAGACAAACTCTTAAAAATCTGTGAAAAACATAATCACTTACCAGAATTTTATGTCATCTGTAAAATATTATATTAATCCATCAGTATTAAAAATATGCCATAAAGGAAGGGGGGATCGCTTTCATTGTTGGCTCCATAAATAATATTTGCATGCCAAATAATGATTTCAACAACTGAATCATTAAAAAGGAAAGCAGCAAAGAATGTCTTGGCAACACTTAAGGGACAGAACCAAACAAATGTCCTGGGGTGGGGGGCAGTAAAAAATATCAAAAGCCATTTTCATGTATTTCTTCCACATAACATCCACCATAAGCATCTGTGATTAACTGGCATTTAAGAACTGAAAAAGTAATACAACTTAAAAGGTAACTTTCTCGCCAAAAGTATGCAATGGTTCCAATTTATGGCTTATCGTCTTTAGGGTGGTCTGAAAGCAATATGAGTTCAGTAGAAACTATATTTCAAATTTTGCATTTTGGGCTTTTCCTAAGCTGGCAATATGCACTACAATCCTTTCTTGTGACACTGGGCAGTGGAGGAACCCTCAGCTCCCAGACAGCCAAGTGATCACAGGGTACACAACTGATACACTTCCAACCACTCTCTACCCATACCACCATTCTCTTTTTCATTTTCAGTACAGTAGTCAATAAGTTACATGAGGTATTCAATACTTCGTTATAAAGTATGTTTTACATTAGATGATTATGTCCAACTATAGGCAGATGTGAGTTTTCTGAGCATGTTTAAAGTGAGGTAGGCTAAGTTATAGTGCTTGGCAGGTTAGGTGTGTTAAATACATTTTCAACTTATGATCTTTTCAATTTACGATAGGTTTATCACAGGATAACCTCTTTGGGGCGCCTGGGTGGCTCAGCTGTTTGGGTGGCCGACTTCGGCTCAGGTCATGATCTCACAGTTCATGGGTTCGAGCCCTGCATCGGGCTCTGTGCTGACAGCTAGCTCAGAACCTGGAGCCTGCTTCAGATTCTGTGTCTCCCTCTCTCTCTCTGAATCCTCCCCTTCTCACACTGTTTCTCTCTCTCAGCAACAAATAAAAAAACATTTAAAAATTTAAAAAAATAATAAAAATAAAAGACATAACCCCTTCTTGGGGCACCTGGGTGACTCAGTCAGTTAAGCATCCAACTTCAGCTCAAGTCATGATCTTGCGGTTTGTGGGCTCAAGCCCCACATCGGGTTCTGTACTGACAGCTCAGAGCCTGGAGCCTGTTTCAGATTCTGTGTCTCCCTCTCTCTCTCTCTCTCTGCCCCTCCCTCGCTCTTGCTCTGTCTCTCTCTTTCTGTCTCAAAAATAAACTATAAAAAAAAGACATAACCTCTTCTTACATTGAGGAATATCTGTATAAATGTTAGGGTAACAGGCCTGGTAAATGCTTGTCATTTGTTGTTTCTGGGGTACTGTCATTTCTGGGTACATTTTAATGGATGTGGAAGGTTTTGTGGCTTTAGTGACCTGAATTACATAGATCTCTTAATTATGTTTTTAAGTAGCTTAATCTTAGAAGTATTAGTTTAAATCAAGCACCTTCATAAGATGCAAAGAGACAGTCTTTGGTGGGAGATTGTGTCTGCAGTAGGAAGAGGAATGCTTTTTCATTTCCTCTGATGTTGGAGTCATCTAGGAAACTGTCAGATTCCACATTATTATCAGTATTCATATTCATACTCGGGAAAATATTCAGGATTTTACAACTATTTAAATCCAGTAGTCATTTAATGCTGGGTAGAACAGAAGCTACATGGCATCTTTGTTGAAGATACACTTTATGGAAATATATTTGATCCTGAAGAAATCACTCCTAAAAATAGCAAACAAAATAGCCAACTTGAAAAACATACAGTGATATGGTCAAAATAACCGTCCAAAGGGCAAATTGCAATGAACACTGCCCCAGGCTTTAATGCAGTATTTTAATGCCAGTTTTCCAGGTTCCCAAGGATACCAGTAGGATTATTTTAAGCTACCAGTGAATAAATGAAATCAGGGAGGCTAATTTGTTCCCTGGAGGTGTCTGTATGAAAGCCTGCCCACAGCAGCATGACAGCACCAAGCAAGAAGGACCACAGTGGCTCCTAGTAAATTTGGCTCATAAGACCTGAACTAGCAGATTTCAGACCCAATGTTCTTAAGAACACCTTGAACTTCCACCAAAGTATCCCAAGTGTCTAGCTAGATGCCAGGCTTTCAAAGATTAACTTTGCAAATAGATACAATTGTTCTTTACTAGTTACAGAAGGCCCTGACAGGTGTTGAGATCTGAAATTTAAGATGGTCTTAAATTTATAAAAACTATTCTAGAACTCTGTTTTATTATGATGAGAACAGAAAAGAACATACAGTTTCCTGAAATGTTTTTGATGTAGTAATTTTAGTAAAATTTGTTTGATTTAGTCTCATGTAATGCACTTGTCATATTTCACTTAAAGAAACTGGGAAGGCACAGATTTTTATTCTGTATAACAGCAATATTCAGTCTATTTTTAATTATTACAGATGAGACTCCCATGAATTAGGACCCTCAAATCCTATTTCAAAAACTCAAAATGGAATCCAGCATTCAGAATTGACAGTTGAGAATCCCAATGGGAATCCTGGAAAGCATTTACATGTGAAGTGAGGTTTGGGTACTTTCTAAAAGTTGGTTATGTCATCAATAAAAGCATTTCAAATGCATATTAATTATCAATATGTTAAACAATTTTTCTAGGACATGGGAAAAAGCCAGTAAAGAAAATGAGTTCCCAACTCTTTGAAGGATGTCAACATAAGGAAAGCAAATCTGATATGAACTGAGGTATTAACTTCCTTATTAGACATAAGTATACAATAGAGTTAATCATTTAATTCATACAAAGGGAGACATTTACTTCAAGAAGGCTTTAAGGCTGGCAGGTGTCCTGTTATGTGCTTTAAGTACTCTAAGACCTAGTGACAAAATTCTTGTTGGAAACCATTGATTCTAGCCTGTTTTTTTTTTTCACTTTTGTCATTTTAACTATCTTCTGTCTCTCTCATTGTCTGATTACATACAGTGAGGATGTCAGTAGAAACTTATATTTAAATAGATTGATACTTCCCTTTTTATTCTAAAAATAAAAGAGAGAACCAAGAACTTTGATAATAAGAGCTATGCACATATAATCTCCAACTTTTGATTAGCTGAATCTGTCAGAAATGCAGGTAAATATTGGAGGTAATCTCCTACAGGCAAGAAATTAAAAGTTCATGCAACCAGAACCACCTTTTGCCAACACACCAAAATACATGAAGCATAAATTTTAATTTCATGTTATCACAAAGTTCAGAGTAGGTTAAACGCAAGATAATATTATAATAGAGCACAAAGCCACATATTCCAAAATATTACATAAAATTCTTTCTTTTTACTCAAATAATATCAAACTGTCAGACACACACACACACACACACACACACACACACACACAAAACCAACATGACAAGAAATGTTCATCTATTTTGTTTTAGCTGAAGATGAGTATGACTTTTAAAGAAGGTGACCATCAGGGTGCCCGGGTGGCTCAGTCAGTTAAGTGTCTGACTTTGGCTCAGGTCATGATCTTGAAGTTCATGCCTCCAAGCCCACATCGGGCTCTGTGCTGACAACTCAGAGCCTGGAGCCTGCTTTAGATTCTGTGTCTCTCCCTGACACTGCTCTGCTCCTGCTCTGTCTTTGTCTCTCAAAATAATAAATAAATGTTTAAAAAAATTCAATTAAAAAAAACCTGAAGAAGGGGCGCCTGGGTGGCTTAGTCGGTTAAGCGTCCGACTTTCACTTGGGTCATGATCTCGCGGTTCATGGGTTCAAGCCCCACGTCAGGCTCTGTGCTGACTGACAGCTCAGAGCCTGGAGCCTGTTTCAGCCTGTGAAAAATGCTGTCTCTCTCTCTTCAATTAAAAAAAACCTGAAGAAGAATAATCTTTTAATTATGGGAAGGAGAACTAAACTTTGATTCTGCACACTATAATCCCACTGGATTATTGCTCGTACTACTTTAAACATTTTGTTTGATTTAAACCGTAGTTTGCTCTATTACATTTAAAAATAAATCTGGGTTTGGTTCTGATAAAGATGGAATAAATATGTTCCACCTTATCATTTTCACTAATTGCAGTGAAAAACTCTGGGCTGAAAAAAAACGTCAGATAATGCTATTAGAATTATAAAGTTGAGATACAACGTGATGATGAATCCCCTCTTTTTTGCTAGTTTCTTTGTAGGATTTGGTTTTTGTTGTCATTAAGGTTGTTTATTTGTTTGCCTCCTGCATATTCTGGCCTGGATGCTGGAGTAACCCAAAAGATGGAACTGCCAATAAGTGTAAACAGAAAAAGCCCCAAGATATGTCTGCCTTTACAGGGGTCCAGAGAAAGGAGTAGAGGATCTGGGAAACAATCCACCCCACAGTCCTTTTCATGCTACCTCCCTCCTCTAGGTGAACGCCAACACAGAAGCACTGCCCTTCTTCCACCCTACAGAGCTGTAGCAATCTTGTTGACTCTCCACTCCCTGCTCCAAGTGAAGGCCAGCGAAGAGCTGTGTCCTTTCCCTTCTCCACTACTGGTGTGCGTCCTGTGGAATGGAGCCCTGGGAGATCCACCATCCCCCCAACACACACACACATTCTAAGGGAGCCTGGAAAGATTCAGTGTCATTTGCCTTCCCCCCACCCCCAGTAGCAGCCATGCAGTCCCTGTCAACTTGCCCTGCTCTACACAGAGTGCTGCCAATGAGACAGAGTCCCATCCTCTGCCCAGGGATGCTGGGTAAGTAAAACATGCAATATGGAATCCTGGTAAGAACATAGGAGGGTAAAGCCCTGACCTTTTTTTTTTTTTTTTTTTACCCAGAAGAGAAGTAGTGAGGAGCCCTGGAAATCAGAAAGTGCAAAGCAAATTATGGAGAGGAAGGAGTTGGAGAAAGGGATACTTTAAATCTGTGTATGGAGTCCTGAGCCCAACCCAGATTTGCGCATGCACGATTTCAACCAGAATCAGCACAGTGAGGATTCTGAACACTTAACTCAAGTTTCAGATTGGCCTTTGGGAGAGAAACAAGTGAGATGGATCAAATAGCACTTCAGAGTCTTTGAAAATTAAATTGACATTAGAACCACAGTCCACAGAAAGTGGGTAATATCTGATCCAAACTAAAACAAATAATCACAAGAACACAAATCCAGATGATTTAAACAAGATCCAGACTCTCATAATGTCATATTCAAAATATCTAGGATAAAATATAAAGTTTCTGGACATAAAAGAAATCAGGAAAACCTAAACATCTCTTAAGAAAAAAAGACCATCAGTCAATAGATGCCAACTCCAAGATGACCTAAATATTAGATTTATCAGACAAAGATTTTAATGGAGCTATCATAATGGTGGTGGGGTCATAAAATTTTCCTGGATTCCTTGTTCCTCCTATAAAAAGCCCTCGCCTCCTGAGAATCTTCGAATACCATGAGAATTTGATCCATAGCTATTTGTTGAATTAATTGCTCTGATCTGACAGGATAATAAGACTTTTCTAATTTCCCTGGGAAGGCAAAATTATTAAAGTCTAGACTAGCTCCCTAGGTTAAACTCACAAAGTGCTAGGGAAACGGGCTCACTAGCTTCCTAAGTATTGACATGTCAAAAAAGATGAAGCCTCAGATCTTAGAAATATTTCTAGGTTTTAAGAGTAGAGATTCACAGGGCTGTCTGGCTCCTGGAGAGATTTTATTTACATATCAAAGAGTTGGAGTTTGGATGCAGGCCATTTGGGTTAGAAGGAGACCTTCTGAGGAGGGTTGGAGGGTGCTGCATCATCCCCCTTCAGAAGCAGAGAAAAATTATCTCTCTTTTCTCTCATCTAGGAAGTGTCTGGCACTTACGTAGGACTAGGACTAAGACCTCAGGTAAGAGGGCAATGACACACTTATTGTCAAGAAACGGGTCTTTGACCCACAACACCGCACTTGCACTTTCAGGATAAAATTGACAAAGATGAATATTAAAAGCCCAGCAATAGCCATGGCCCAAGAAGTACGGGCAAACATTCTTGGAATGAATGGAAACAGAAGTTTTCAGTAAAGAAACTGAAGCTACAAGAAAAAAAAAAGAATGAAATGACTTAAAGGCAAAAGGAAAGTCAACAAACTGATAGGTATAACTATAGGCATGTGAATAATTAGTTTAAATGTAAATGGTCCAAAAACACCAGTTAAAAGATACAGATTTTCAGACTGGATAAAAACAAAAGTAACTGTATGCTACCTGCAAGTCCACAGAAAGCAGAATGATCCAGATGATGGATCTGTATGAATCCATAATGATCCATAGTGATCCAAATGAAAGGATGGCAAAAGGTAAATGATTCAAACACTATTCACAAAAGATGGAATGTCTACTGTGATTACTACAAATGATCAACTTCAGAACAAAGAAAATTACTATAGATGTTTTTAAAAAATCAATATATAAAAACATTGCAACCAAATAAGATTTATCCAGTAATGCAAGGCTGAAGAGTTGAAAATTAATTAATGTAATTCACACTTTAAAAGGCTTAAAAAGAAAAGGAATATGATCATATCAATAAAAGCAGAAAAGACCCTCGGCAAAATTTGGCATTCATTCAAGATTTTTTTAAAAAATCTCATCAAATTACAGGGGTGACTGGGTGGCCCAGTCAGTTAAGCATCCAACTTTGGCTCAGGTCATGATTTCACAGTTCATGAGTCTGAGCCCTCCATCGGGCTCTGTGCTGACAGCTCAGAGCCTAGAGCCTGCTTCAGATTCTCTGTCTCCATCTCTCTTTCTCCCCCTCCCCTGCTCACACTCTGTCTCTGTCTCTCTCTCTCAAAAATAAACATTAAAATTTTTTTAACTCATTAAATTAGGAATAGAATGAACACCTTCATTTTACAAAGTTTATCTCCAGAAACACCAATAGGAAACATCATTTTTTTGGTGTTTATTTTATTTATTTTGAGAGAGGGAAAGAGAGAGAGAGATACATGAATGGGAAAGGAGCAGAGAGAGAGAGAGCAAGAATCCCAAGCAGGCTCCATGCTGTCAGTGCAGAGCCTGACGCAGGTATCAAACTCACAAACCATGATCATGACCTGAGCCGAAATCAAGAGTAGGATGCTTAACAGACTGAGCCACACAGGCGCTCCAAGAAACATCATTCTTATTGGTAATGTATTGAATGTTTTTACCCTAAGACAAAAACAAGGCAAATGTGTCTGCTCTCACTACTCTTAGTCAATATCATACTGGAAGTTTTAGCCAGCTCAAGAAGGCAAGAAAAAAGAACTAAAAGGCATTCAGACTGAAAAGAAAGTAATAAAACTATCCTTACTCACAGACAACATGAAGGATTCTCTATATAAGAAATGTCAAGAAATCTATAAAAAATACTTACCAGTTCAAAGAAGTCAATAGTATTTCTATCCACTAGCAGTGAAAATTTGGAAACCAAAATTTTAAAACAGATTCTATTTGCAATACCTTAAACATTAAATACTTAGTATTAAATAAACAACTCTAGCAAAATATGTTCAGTATCTGTATACTAAAAAGTATAAAATATTGATGAAACATATCAAAAGAGACCTAAAGGAATGGTGACATGTATAAAATTCATGGGTTGGAAGATTCAGTATAGGTCAGATATCAATTTTTCCCAAAAGAAACTAGAGATTAAGTCCCATTCAAAAGCTTGTTCTAAAACGTATATGGAAAAGGAGAGGAACTGGAACATCCAAAACAATTTTGAAAAAGAAGAGCAAATGGTGGACACCATTCAACTTTAAGACAGTTCATAAAGCTAAGTGTCAAGACAGAATATTATTGGTAAAGAGATAAACACAAAGAATAATGAAACAGAAGAGATACTCTAAAAATAGATCCACTCCAATACTGTCAGCTGATTTGGACAAAGGTGTAAAGGAAATTTAAATGACAAAGGAAGCCTTTGCAATAACTGATACTTGGAACTACTGACATCCATACTAAAAAATTAATAATCCTCAACTGCAACTTTCATCATACATACACACACATGAAAATTCAAAATGTAAATGCAAACTGATAGAAAACATAAAATACTAAACCAAGTGTAAAACATGAAATTCTAAAATTCTTAGGTCAAAACAAAAGAGAAATATTTATAACCTTGGATGAAGACAGAATTCTAATATACAACACCAAAGTCATGATCTAGCAAAGAAGACCGTTAGTGAATTTGAGTTCATCAATATGAAAACTACTTCTGCTCTGTTAAGAACACTGGCAAGAAAATAAAAAGATTGTAAAACAGTATTTGCAAATCACATATCAGATGAAGGACGCTCAAAACTGAAAACTAAGAAAACAATGTAATTTTTAAAAAATGGACAGAAGTCAACAGGTATTTTACCAACAGGTATGTGGATGAGAAACAAACATGTCAAAAGATGCCCAATGTCAGTAAGTCATTCCAGAAAAGCAAACTAAAGGCACAATGAGATACCATTTCACATCTATTAGAATGGTTTAAAAAAAACTAATGATAACTCCAAGTGTTGATGAAGATGGGAGAAATAGAAATCCTCAAACACTGCTAGTGTGAACATAAAATTGTGCAGACACTCTAGAAAACAGTTTGACAGTTTCTTATAAAATTAAAGAAACATACACTTACCATATAACCCAACAAACTCACTACAGGTATTTACCCTAGAAAAATGAAAATTAATTTTTCCCCAAAACCTATATATGAATGTATATAACAGAACTATTCAAAAATTTTCCAAACTAGAAATAATCCAAATATCTTTTAATGAGTGCATGGATGCAGAAACTGGTTAGTACATGCACACACGGAATACCACACAGCAATATAGAAGGGCAGATTAGTGATATACACAAAACGTAGATGGATCTCAAATGTATTTCCACAAATAACCCAGTCTCAAAATGTTACATACTGTGTTATTCCATTCATATGGCATTCTAGAGAAGCAAAAACAGAAATGAAAAATCAGTAGTTACCGGGGGTTAGGAACAGGAAGGGTCAGAATACAAAGATAATTTATGGTAGACTTCTTTGGCAGTGTTGACATTTTTCTCTCTCCTGTCTGTGGTGATGGTTTCATGAATCAACACAAAGATAAAAACTCATAGTATTATACAACAATAAAGTGGATTTTACTCTACATAAATGTAAAAATAAAAAAACATTAAAAAAAACTCTTCTGGGGACTTTGTGACAATGTGTTTACATTGGAAGAAAATTCTCAGGATTTAAGAGTAGAATAAAATGTCTAAAAAATCTCATACCACTTAAAGCCTACATGCAACCTGGTTATCAAGCAAGAAAAAAATCAAGATATAGAGGCTATCAAGAAGCAAAAATATATAAGCTGTCCTTCTAGCTGGGCGCCTGGGTGGCTAAGTCGGTTAAACGACCAACTTCAGCTCAGGTCATGATCTCATGGTTCGTGAGTTCGAGTTCCATGTTGGGCTCTGTGCTGACAGCTCAGAGTCTGGAGCCTGCTTCAGATTCTGTATCTCCCTTTCTCTCTGCCCCTCCCCTGTTCATGCTTTGTCTCTCTCTCAAAAATAAATAACTGTTAAAAAACTTAAAAAAAAAAAAACCATAGGGTTTCCTATAAATAACACATATATATCCTTAAAATTCCTCACTACTACCTAGGCAGAGATCAGGGAGTGTGGAGAACATGAAGATTTACACAAGAGGAAATGAGGTAAGAGAAATATTAATCTAGCCTCTGCTTCCAATGAAGGGCATAGTAATTTTCCAGGTACAGTGACTTGACCTCAATATTAACTTCAGTTCAGCTCTGTCTCTAAATACTACCTGGAATAGTAAACCAATATTTATCAATACCTCTTCAATAGCACCAGCAGAAATTCTGTGGCCTGCAACATTTATCACGTCATCAACTCGAGACATAACATATAAATAGCCTTCTTCATCCATGTAACCAGCATCCATGGTGTCATAGTATCCCTGTAAATAAGAATCAATAATGTCTATTAGCATGTGTTGCTAGGTAAGGCAATCATTTAAGCTTGGTATAATATAACATGTGATAGAAATGGATTTACTCAGTGCATTTGACTTTTTCCAATCATAGACTATGGAATAAAATTCCTTTTGAATTTTAAAGTCTATGAACTCAATTTTTTTAATGAAGAAGTAATAGCTCAATATATCCAATGTACCTTGGTATTGGAAAATAATTCTTTGATAGATTTCTTCATTAATTATAGAAATTTTTAAAAGCTTTAAAGCTCTCTATGAATAATTGGAAAATATAGCACTTAGTTTGTTAACATGAATTTGGATTGGACTCGAGCTTCCGTGAAATATAATAAGGATGAAGTATAATTTTTAATCAACTCAAAGTAGCAACACATCTTCACTGACCCAGAAAATCACAATAGAATGACAAATAAAGAAGAAGAAGAAGAAAGAAATATTACTTCTAATGCTTTTCAGTTTTCTTGATTCTTACATTAATGAGCACAGGCTTTCGGAACAACCCAGATGAGTCACTATTTGGTTTCTTGGTCTTTCTGAGACTCAGTATACTCATCTGTTAAACAGGATAGGGAACTATACCCTATATGCCTTCTGTAAAGCATAAATGAGATGGTTTATATCAGTAAGGCAACTCTGGCACATCATAAGCCCTATGTAGTGGTCAGCTCTTACTGCGATTTCTACTGGAAAGAAAACCTAGAGTACGGTTAAAGAGAATGGACTCTGGAATCAGATTTTATGTTCAGTTTTCAGCTCCATGATTTCTAAACTACAGGTAAGGTACTCAACCCTGTGGTAGTGTGGCCAAGCCCTTAGATGAGTAGTGTGAGGTCAAGATAACAAGGCAAGAGTGTGGAGTTACTCCATACAGTTTAACCATAAACTGAGACTTTGAAGGAGCTTTCAGTGTTAAAGGTAATCATGTTAAAACCACATGCACATCTTATTTGCCATTGTCGGTGGAATTATTCATATCAGAACTCCGATGACTTCACAGTGGCCCATCAGGCAGATAGATTGGGCTGACTGGAGTCAACCCTACTGACAAATCTTCGCTGCCACAGTCCTTTGGGGCATGTTTAATCTTAGCTACTTAGGTCATTTGACTCCAGATCTCCTTCTAAAGGAAGCTATTTTAATCTTGTCATTTGTCTGGTTGATTAGGTTACCTGTCCTTCACTCACAAATAATAAAGATAAAATGCTAAATACTGAGACTTGCTTTTTTTTATATATGAAATTATGACCAAACATTTTTTTTCACCTAATGCATAATGAGAACCAAGGATGTCTCAGGGAAAGAAAGAGAGGCGAAAGGACAGCAGCAATATGATGGTGGGACCTGACGTGGATTGTCAGTAAAGTGCTGTTATAAACCCAAAACACATCACGATGATATGGACAAACAGGTAGAAATGACAAAATAGAAAGTAGGAGAACACTTTTCGTTATCCAGGGCACTGGAGCTTGTGCTGGGAAAACACCGTCTCTAGCATATTTTAAAAATGGGAGTTTCGAATAAAAAGCTAGGAGAGCATTCAGGAACAAAATGTCAAAAATAGGTAAAAGGATGGAAAAATACAACTTGGGGGCCACCCGAATGAACTTTGCTCACATAACCAGCTGTGAAGGGTGGAAGGGGTCCTAGTGATAGTGTACAATTCTCATCAGGTGCTTTCACTCTGCAGAGGAACTCAATGTAGGAAAGAATACAGATGGCCCCCGACTTTATAACTTAATAGAAACTTTCCTGATATTGAGGGCTGCTAAATGTCAGGAAAATGTGCTAAGAGAAACTGAGAAATTTCCACAGACTGAGAAAAATAAATCCACAGATTTGATTCCAGAGAAATGTCCACAGACTGAGAAAATAAATCTAAAAATGATGCATTTAGATAATTATGCTTTGGACATTCTTATTTCTGAGATCTAGAACTTGGTCCAGATAAACTTTAACAGTTGTAGTATTATCTATGATTCTAGGACAGAGTTGCTTAAATTTAAATGGCAAGAACTACAAAGAAGTATTCTGGGAGATTTTTTTTTAAGTATAATAAAGTTCTTACAGGAAATTTTTCAAAGTATAAATGCTTGAATGCTTCCTGATTCTTCCAGAGTCCTGAAAAAGCACCAGGTGGTAATGGCAACCTTATATAAAAACAAAGCAGTTAGAATTATGATCAAAGTGATAATAAAGATAGATTGAGTAGAATAATTTTCTAGTGTGATGGATAATTGCAAGTCAAATCCCACACTGAAGAACAATCCCTAAATCTGCTGGATAGATCATGTCTAAGAGAGGCTGAAGTAGCAGCAGCATTGAGGGATGACTGTAGTTTCTGCAAAGGCCACCAAGGCACGTGCAGTTGGCATTCAAATAGATATTAGCAGCAATCACTGTTTCAATAAGAAGCATAACATCTGCAAAAAGGAATAAAAAATGCATCACTGAATTACTTTTTAAGACAAATATACTTCCACCATAGGCAAATAAATTCTTTTCTTTTCTTTTTTTTTGAAGTACCAAGGTCCCAACTACCACACGTGTGTGTTTGTGTGATGAAATGCTCCAATTAAACATTCCATGAACAATCTTATCTTCACAATCAAGCTGCCTTCTGCTTAGGGAATTCCCTTTCACTATGCCCTCTGTTCTTCCTTTTTCATAACCATCCCAACCTCTGTGATTTCTCATCCTATGAACACATAGAGATATTTGAGAATATAAAATATAAAGTTGACTACACCTCTTCTTTCCAACTAACTTGCTCTTATATTTCCTGCTTTCCTCCATAGTAACAAACAGGTGTTTTATACATGGCAAGGTTTAATCCGTAGCTATCTTTTTTTAAATTTTTAATGTTTTATTTATTTTTGAGAGAGAGAAAGAGACAGAGTGTGAGTGGGGGAGGAGCAGAAAGAGGGGGAGACACAGAATCTGAAGCAGACTCCAGGCTCTGAGCTAGCTGTCAGCACAGAGCCCAATGTGTGGCTCGAACTCACAAACAGCGAGATCATGACCTGAGTCAAAGGCAGACATTTAACCAACTGAGCCACCAGGCACCCCTGTCCATCTTTCTAACACGTCAATGTTAGACTGGTTCCCTGTAAGAAGTGCCACCTAACAAAAATAACCACTCAAATTCTTTTCTGGATACAATGCTTTAAAGTTCGGAGATTTAGATACTGTAAAATGAAAGGATTCTGAAAATCCTTCCCTGTCCATACTCACACACTAAAAACACATAGTGAAGCAGGGACTGTATAGTATGGATGCTGAGAAAACTGAAAACAAAGTAGACATGGCTACTGTCCACGTGAGGCAATGTCACGCATCCGCCACCCCAGTATTAGGCATCTGAGGCACCAAACTGTATTCTCACATTCAATGAGACAGAAAGTGCTGTTACAAGTGGGGTCAGGAGCCCAGCTGTAATCGCCCAGCCCCATTCTCTCCAGCCTCCAGGTAGGTCCTCCTTGGCGAGGGCTTCATTTTGTATTATTTTAAGATGGATGAAAAACTCAACAACTGCATTTCCGTACCTCATTTAATGACATAAAAATGCATGTGAAAGCATTCTGTAATCCGTAAAGAAAACTACAGAGATTCTGCTGTTGTTACTCTTGCTGTTCATTACTAAGCCTGAGTGCAGGGGGCAGGCGGAGGCAGATGATCCCTTCAGGTCCTTCAAACAGACTTTGTTACATCAATTCCAAGTCATTATGTATATAATATCACTTCATCAGTGTGTTTTTATTGTTAATATTTTACAGACAAGCGTACATCATTGAATAGTAAACATGGAAAGAAAATATGGATAGAGCAGCCACCAAAACACATTCAATTTAGCATCATTTTCAGGAAGCTGAGGATAAAGAGGTGAAGAGGACACCAAGAAGGGATGGTAGATATCAAATCAAAAGCCACTACTGGCCAGAAGAGATAGCATTAGTCAGTGAGGCCGACTATATATAAAATAAGCAATACCAACAATAACCTTGATGGAAAGGGATTCTGCTTACATATCAAATAAATCATTTTTAGTTGTTTCCCCCTAAATATATCATGTTATATAATCCTGTATGTCTCTCTTGGTGATATTTTTAAACTATACTCTAAGAAAAAAAAAGATAACTGTGATAATAAAGGTTAACTGACATTTGGGAACTGTTTGGGGGCATCAGAGAGTGGTGGGGTCTGAGGCAAATTAGAATGCACATGAGGAATAATGCCAGGTGTTTCTTAGCTCCATAAATGCTTATCTTATACTGAGACTCTTAACACTGCCCATACTAAAAACTATGTATATAGAAGGACATATTGTTAAATAAGCTTCTCTTTTGCTTTATCTACCCCTGGTATTAATAATTCATAACAGATAGATTATAGTTTTATAATTAATTAAAGCTTAGAGGATTAAAGTATAGGTACCCATACTCTGGGGTGAGGGTCAGAAAACAACTTTAAGGACCTGGGCTTTTTCAGCTCTTGTACAAAATTTTAAATACTTGTTTAAATTTTTTAAAGAACAGGGACAGTAGGGATTTTTTATACCATTTCTCATTAGTGTGTGAAAGGTCTGCATAAATTTGGGTATATCCATAGACCCTGAGAATTAAGATTAATATACCAAAGATATGATCCAGGGACCGAACATGAAATAGGAAGGAGGAATTCAAGGCCAAGTGCTATTTTTCTTTAATGACCAAAAGAAAAAAAAAAAAGATCATTGAACAAAAATAAAAGAGATGTATGAGAACTAGGAAAAAATAGTAACTTAGGAGCCATTAGAGTTTTAATAATGACTAAGTGTTCAACAAGATCAAATGAAAGCATAGATTTTGTCTGAAAGTGGATTCAAGAGAGGTCAGGGAACTTAGTGATTAAGATATTCTGAGTATCCTTAGGACTGCCATTTCAGTGGTGTGGAGCAGCCAACAATGGGTATGATTAAAACTACCCAGGAAGTTAAGTGGAGGCAGCAAGTTTAGACTGTATTTTTTTTAAAGTTTATGGGTGATGGGTAGCCAGTAGAGAGATGATGAAGATATGAAAGGTAGAGAAGAAAATACCAAAGAAATTATGTTTCATTCATTCATTCATTCGTGTATTTATTTTCTTCTTTCAACCAATATTTGTTGGATTCTTGGTATTCCTCACTGATTGTATTACACATTAATGATACAAAAATATAAACTCTGGTCTCAGACCTATGAAAATCCTGGCATGTTATGTACTACAAGAAATGTAGTATTTAAAATACAGAGAGGGATAAAGACCATCATGAATGATATCTATTCCATCACATTAATGAAATAACATAAAGATATTTGTCAGGCAAGTTTTACAGCAGATCCTTAAACTCTCTACTGGCAGGAGCCCTTGGAAGGGAAGATTCTATCCCTAAAACTAAGTAACACCTAATAACCCAAGGTGTAGACCTACTGGAAATAGTGTATGTGCTTCCTGATCATTTTTGAGATGTCTCCAGAAAACTACTTAATTATCCTCACGTCTAACTGAGGAACAGGCTGGAAAGCATATATGAGATTGCAATTGTTAATTAATAGGATAAAATGAGGGAATGCTATCTGTTCTTCACTAATAAAGTCTCATGTTGTTATTTCAATATTAGAGAAGAATCCTATAAAAGGAACCTTGAAAGATGCCCATATAATGACCCTAAGGAAGAGTTTCCAGAATTAGGAATATCTGTGGTTATCAACAGGTATATACAATATACGTGAACTAAAACATGTAAGAAGAGAAGCAGTGAGCTTCAGACAGAAGTTAGGTGAATGTGAGCTAGAGCAGGTTTTTTTTGGGGGGGTGGGGGCGCAGAATTCTAAATTAACGCCTTTCTTGTTGATATCCAAATGATTACTCTTTACTAAATATAGGTCTTCTGTCTGGATCAGTGGGTACACTGGGGCTTTTCTTCTGAAGTTATCTTACTGAAAAAGAACTTTTTTCTATAGCTACAATAACATACAGATACGCTGGACTGGCAGAAGAAACAGGAAGATATGAAAATCCTGAGGCACCTGCTAGTTAGTGTCTGTACTCTTCCTTCAAATTCAGGATAAAACACTACCACCCTGTGACACATTTCCCAACTCTTTAAAACAGAGTTAAAAGGGAAGTTTTGTTGCAACCTGTCCAATTGTGAATCAAGAGTTATCCCTAGAAAACACCTTTCCAAAGAGACCATTCTTAAGGGGAAAGAGAAATAACTGAAGTGATTCCACGGGACAGTGGTGGTGGAGAGGGTGCATGATGGGGAAGCATGATATACTGAAAAATCCTTAAATAGCTAAGAAAGGAAGGGAATGTCCATCATTGTAGACGGTGACACATTCCTAACCACTCTGAAATATCAAACTCTTATATTCCTGGTCTGTATTTACTGCTCCATCAAGAGTCTCCCTGGTAACAGAAGTAAACTGAAGATATAACTACTGTTCCCTGGAGAATTCTGGGGTTAGATCCCAACTTTGCACCTGAATATTTCCTATGGAGTCTTTAGGCTTTACTTGAGATTTTCATGTGAGGCTACTCTTTGTCTTCCCACAAAGAGACTGATTAGGCCATAATTTCTTTCTCTTTGGACAGACAAAAGATGAGATTTGAATGTGAGCTCCAGCTGTGTAGCTACTAATGATGTTTAGATGCCCATGTCTAAAGTGAGGACGACATCTGGCCCACTGTCTACCTCGCAGTGATGTAAGGCTAATAAAAGATCTTGCTAAAATCTGTATATGACCTTTAGAAAAGGAACATGATTACAATTATGGGACAAACTTGGTTTTACTCAAGGCCTACACTGATGAAAAGAAAGCTGTCTAACCCTTTCTCCAGACAGCAGCAGAGTGACTGAATCCCTCCTGCAAAGCTGTTAAGATATGAACAAACAGCATTAGGGGACAAGAGGTCAATAGCTGGAGGCTGAGATATTTCTCGGCAGGCACTAGAGGAGAAGCCACTTGCACAATGCCATACGGCTCCCTCATACCCCCGCCACTGGCTGCGGGGGCAGTGTCCCAGGGTATAGGGTGGGGGCACACACTAGGGGGATGGACAGGCCCCTCTTCTGGTGGCAACAACTGGATCTGGTCCAAGAAAATGTAGCCTCATAAAAGAGGACTTTCTTTTTTTCTTTTTTAGAAAACTGAATACTGTGGAAAAGATTTATTAGTCAGTACAAGTTGGTTATGATCAACTATTGCCTACCCATTACAGTAGCCAGAGACCTATGGCTTTAATAACAGTGAGCACTGTGTTACTGAGGAAGACAATTGCAGTAAAAATTTTCTTTCATGCCCTGCTCTGTGTGCTTAGAAATTACTGACTCGGTTTTATTTCTGCACTTTAGAGCTTTGGATACAATTGCAGGAACACCTCCCCAAATGCATGAACATCCTGTATTCATAGCAATTCAGATACCATAACTTTCCTGCTAAATTAACTGCCTGGAGTAGGTTTCAAAATCAAAGGAATTCTCTAACATCCAGGCAGACATGTAGTTTTCTTTTCTACTAGAAAGGCAAATCCTATGAATGCAAGAAATCTACAAAAGCCTTGGATTCATGTTTATTACATTCTAGAGTCTGAAGTAGTTTAAGAATCACTTAAATATCTACCTTCC
The DNA here is from genome assembly GCA_017311185.1 of Proteles cristata cristata. NCBI lineage: Eukaryota > Metazoa > Chordata > Mammalia > Carnivora > Hyaenidae > Proteles > Proteles cristata. Next base: position 240,152 of record JAESUZ010003631.1, on the reverse strand, counting down.
AGTTAAAGGATCCCCAAGATAGCAAAACAGTGATTTCTAAAAAGCGTTAACAAAGAAAGTGGAAAAAACGAACTGGAATAAGAGCTTTCTTTTCAACATTTCCACATACCATGATTTCTCATTTTAGGGTGAATCATCTTAATATGATAAAATGAATCATTACATTTAATATCTTGAAAGGGGCAGAAATATGATTATAGCTTCAGATTTTAAGGAAACTGTCAGACAAAGTTTCCAATGTTATTTATAGTATTCATAACAGAGTTTATAATGAAACAAGAAGCTATAGCCGTACTTACAAAAGCAAACAAATTTGGGATTAAAACAATGAGTCATTTCCCTTATTGACTTACTTTAACATAGGTTGAGCCTCATACATTTCAAATATTCTATGCAGATTTTCCTTGCATTCTTATAATAGTTATACTATGTATAATTAGTGAACATAAATAACTTTAGGGAATACTGCTCTTTCAGACTGCTCCTACTCCGTTATTATACAAAGCAATAAAGAAAAACATGGGCATGAATAATTGAGAGTGGACATCTATCTCTGGCCAGGGATCACTCCCAGTGCTGGCTTTGGATGCCAGCTCAGTTTAAGTCCCTCATAGACCCTAATTATTCTTATTACTGGGAGCCTCACCCCAATATCTCTGCACAAATAATAAAACATAGCAATACACCATAGAAGCTAGAACTTTTTCTGGAAGAAAAGTTATAATTTTGCTTTTAAAATTATTTGGCAAGAAGCCCCATGTTTAGTTTATGGTTGGCTATTATTTCTCAGCAGTCACTGTACATACTCGGAAATTATGCCAAGTAAGAAAATAAGACCTAAAAATTGTTTGCAAATGAAATGAAAAAATTAGGAAGATTAAATTGACAATGAAGTTGTTAGGATGTTAAATTTCAAGGATATTTAATGAAATATGTATTAGTTTTTTTCTGTTTTTCAAATTTGAGAGTCAATATATTTTTTAAAAATTTAGAATCTCAGGGGCATCTGGGTAGGTTCAGTCGGTTAAGAGTCTTACTTCAGCTCAAGTCATGATCTCAAGGTTTGTGAGGTCAAGCCCCACGTCGGTCTCTGTGCTGACAGCTCAGAGACTGGAGCCTGCTTCAGATTCTGTGTCTCCCTGTCTCTTTGTCTCACCCCTGCTCACACTCTGTCTCTCTCAAAAATAAATAAACATTTAAAAAATAAATAAAATAAAATAAAATTTAGAGATATTTTGTGGACCCTTCTCACCGTGTATAATCCCTTTTACAGGTCACCTAGTTTTTCTGGGGGCCCATGTAGCTAATCTCTGGAAAGAAGCCTGCTTTCAGATCATAGACCTTCTCTAGAATGTAGTCTACATGAAAAGAATTTTATCTCCCAAATTACACCCTACTTTTTTCAAACAAAAAAAACTTTCATTAAATCAAAAAATCCGTGCTTTTTTTTCTCTTCCTTAATTCAACTAAACATATTTTTATTATGAGTTCTTAAAAAGCATTCATTGGCTATTTCACATTCTGGATGAATAATGTATCCCCTCAAAACACACAGAACAGCTTTAAAATGACACACACAAATCTTATGGGTAGATGTTAAATATGAAACATTCTATTCATACTGCGGGTAGCCATTTAGATGCACGAATAATTCTGAGGTTGATAGGTTAGGACAGAATGGCCTCTAGAAATGTGAGTTTCAGAAGGAAATCCTTGCTTTCACAGATAAAAAGAAGTTCCTAAAATTAGATTTCAAGAACTATTCTTTAAGAAAAAAGAGATCTTGGTGGGAGCTTCTTTTCTTACTTTAACCTTTTGAATACAATAATATAAATATAATTTCTTCAAACCTCTAGTTTCACTATTAAGGGAGGGATCAAAGTCTGCCGCATGTCGCAATATACATATCTTCAAACCATTCACATAGAAATTTCAGAATCCAGATCAGTGTAATAAAATTCCCTGTTCAGGAGTGCAGAGGGAAGAAAATGATTCTGAATTGGTAACAATTTAAACCATAGAATGACTAAAGGCAATTGTTGTTTTACTTTTAAGTACTTGAAGTAACACTAATGGCTTCAAGAAAAAATATAGTTTATGTGGGCTATTGCTACATTTTATTATTTTTTAATGCGAGTAGGAGAAAGCCACCAATAATTAGAATGACAGAACACACGAGGGTGTATAACTGCTGGCATCAAATGCTACCTCTAGGATCTTACATGAGTTGCTTTATGAAATAGATGACTCACATAGAGTTAGGAGGTTACACAAAAACGTATGCTGCTAGAGTGCTTTTAAAGGCTCTCAAAAACCATGCACTTTCCTAAGTAAGCTAAACATCCACCCACGACTTGTTCAGATTGTTAATTCCTTAAATCCCATCACCCATCCCTACCATCCTCCTAACCCTCCCTCCCCCCTCCCCCCCACAAGAGGTCAGATTTCAACCAGCTATTCAACCTGAATATAGATTCTGGCCCAGAAAAAATATAACTATAAATGGTATACTCGGTATTTTATTTTTCCATCTTGCCAACAAGATGTATTAAAATTTAAACTTGAAAAAAAGTAATACAATGTTTACTGATAACATGAGAATCTGAGAATTGCTATCATCAAGTGTACCTCCTCTGTTATTATCCCAACCTGAAGAAATACGTTTTTTTTTAAAGTTACTGTTTTTATTTAATTTTCCCAGAATTGTAAATTTTAAAAATATTTTTGTGTTTTATTTATTTCTGAGAGAGAGAGAGAGACATTATGAACAGGGGAGGGTGAGAGAGAGAGGGAGATACAGAATCTGAAACAGGTTCCAGGCTCTGAGCTAGCTGTCAGCACAGAGCCCGATGCAGGGCTAGAACCCACACACTATGAGATCATGACCTAAGCCAAAGTCAGACGCTTAACCGACTGAGCCACCAGGTGCCCCTGTAAAATTTTTTTAACCTGAGAAAAACAATTATTTTCTCTACCTCCCTCCATGTCATTGCAAATGACAAGATCTCATACTGTTTTATTGCTGAGTAATACTCCATTGTATAAACATATCCTATCTTCTTTTTTTCTTTTCCCCTCTTCCTCTCAGATTTAGGGTTTAGGTTCAGGGTAGGGACCAGGTAAGGGTTTTGGTATCCTGCAGCTCAGAACCTCACCTGAGACAGACAATTTCATATCAATCTGAGGATGTCAAGTCCTAAGAATTCTTCTAAATAAATGAGAAAACAAACCCTTTTCAAGGCTTGGCATACAATGTTCTTTATAAAGGCTCATTCTGCCAAATTCTACTACTTAAACCATATCAGCAAAGATGCCAATATCATGTTAATCAGAGGCACTCCAGCAACCTATATCAATCATTACAATGTCACTTCTTGTGTGTCCCTCAACTTAGTCTACTTGCATTTCAGCTTCCACTGTCATAACAATTTCAAAGCATGGATTTAATCAAAGCAATGTTTAATATGTTCACTTCAAATTTTGACAGTTTTGCTTACCAAAAGGACAAAGATGAAAGTTATTAGCAAGAAATTGTGGTACTTGCTAAATCACGGATTTTATATTAGCTACTATTTGACCTAGCGATTACACTTTAAGAAATCTTTTCAGTTCTATGGTAATTATCAGAAAAGGAGAAAAAACCACACAAAAAATGATGTTCAATACAGCATTATTTATAATCATAAATATTCAAAAAAGACTAAGAGCTCTAGCATGGGTATAAACGTTTTCGAGAGGCAGAATAGAAGTTCAAAATATGCGTGAAACAGTATTAAGGAAAAATGGCCACACAGAAGAGTAAGCTGAACTGTTTCAACAATCTAAAATGTTGGTCAAAAAGTAAAAAGTCATATCTATTATGAAATAAAATTAATGTTGTGTCATTAAAGGGTGGGAGTATAGAGACTTTATTTACTTCCTTATATATTTGGTATTTAAGTTAAATATACCACCTACACATTACTTGATACTCAAAAATTATTTAAAATGCAAGACCTATCTTTTTAAAAATTTTATCTAAATTTGTTCTACCTTATAGGCCTTCCATGCTTCAATTACAAGAGTTGGCACTGTGAACTCTCACCCAATGCACAAGCTTACTTTCCAACCCCCTCTTTAGTACGTCACTGCAACCACTCTAGTTTTTTAAGTTTATTTATTTATTTTTGGGAGAGGGGAGGGGGTGGGGGGAGAGAGAGAAAGAGAGAGAATCCCAAGCAGTCTCTTCACTGTCAACACAGAGCCTGACACAGGGTTCAAACTCATGAACTGCCAGATCATGACCTGAGTCGAAACCAGGAGTCAGATGCTTAACCTACTGACCCACCCAGGTGCCCCTCCACTTTTTTTCATATTATATACCAATATTTGCTCTTTTAAATAGTTGCATTGCAAATTTTTCTTACTTTACCACAATATTTCCTAAACATCGAGCCTTCAGTTTTTGCATGTTGTCATCCAAAATCATAACTGCAAAGTAAAATGTAAACAAATAATATAAATGTGAATAAAAATGCATAACCTTAAGGCTTAAACATTTCCATATTTTCTATACTCAACCCTCAAAACTGTACCTTAAAAAGGTATCTTTTAATTCCTATGAGACCAGGAACATATATAACTATGCTAACCTGTCTCACCAAAAATTAAAACAGCGTATCTTTGGATACCTAACAAGATTATAAATTTTCCTTCAGAACCTCCATTAAATAGACATTGTATTTCAAACATGCTGTTAATTTCATAATCTATGTCTATATCCACTTCAATATATCCTTCTATCAAAAACATTAAAAATATATCCAGTTTTTCAAAAAATAAAGGAAACAAACGAAGTTCAAAAATACACCAAAAAATATCTCAAGTAATAAAAATAAAGTACTTAAAAGCCTGGAAAACCCCTTTTTTTCTGATTTGAGGTTTAATATCCACTTATGAGCCTTAAAGTTCCATTTAACCTTCCCAAATATTATAACAATGCTTTCTGTGCTAAGCTGTTACAATCCTGAAAGATTTTAGGAAGTCAGTGCTGTATCCCCATTCAGCAACTGCTAGTGCAAACTGGAAATGAAGGTATATCATCATGTTTTAAGCTCTAATTTGTCCTGTATGCAGCTTCATCCATCCAGGTTATTCTACTGGATGGATGAGAGAAGGACATTGTCCCCAGAAAAATATTAATCATCCCTTCATTGTGTTCTCAGAGTACTTTGTTTTAAAATTCTATTCTAACAATTAGTAGTGGTGTAAATATCCCTCTCGTAAGATTGTGAAGCCATTAAGGGTGGAGGTCATGCCTAACTGTCCCCAAATCCCAATTTACTCTCTGCCCCTGAACGAGTATTACCCCTTTGATTTCTCTATATAAAAAGTGGGAGTAGTTCTTTTCTCATAGTTTGTTACTAGAATTACTTGGAAAAAAAAAAGTGACAAGTTTGTGGAGGGTACTCAATGAATGTGAAATTGTCATACTACATTGGATATTTTTCACATAAAAAATGGTTTTCTTTCCTTTCCCAAGTGGATACCGCTTATGCTTCTGAATCTCTGACTAACCACAAAACACAAAAATTATGAGTCATAAAGCCATTATTTCCTTGGTTATAAATACTTCAGTTCTAACATTTAACCCATGCTGCCTGTTGGCTTACAGGCAACAAGAAACTTCTGTATGGAAATTTCATGAGGTATCAAAGCTCAACTCCTTCTTATAGCTGGATATAAAAATGGTACTGAAATACTGAGAGGGAAATGTATTTAACATCTCCCATAAACATTACCCCTAAAAATGGCTCAACACAAAGCATTTTTTTTTCCAATAAAAAGAACAGGGATGACAGAACTGTTCAAAGTGAGGATTTCACTAAAGCTGGGTTCACCTTCTCATGCCTGGAAAAGTCACTGACTTCACAGAATATCTATTTCTGTTCTAAAAAAACCTTAAGTGTCTTTTTATAAATACATCTGCTAGACTAAACCAAATGATCCAGGTTTCCTTAACTAATCATTGTCCTAGAAAGAAAATGCATGTTATTTTAGCATGTTATGTTAGAGAAGCAAGGACACGTCTCTATATTTTATAATTTACATGCAAATAGAAACTATATGCAGGAACCAGATTCTGTCACCCAAAGATGGGTCCTCATGAATCTATTAAGCTAAACTGCATGACCTTATGCAAATAAAATAACTTCTGTTCTTCATTTTCTTGTCTGTCAAATGAATAAGTAAGTCTAAATTGAGTCACCCCTTCTGGCATCCCTGAAATATCAGCACACTACTAGCTGAGACTAGGTTTAGTCTGTTTACTGGCAAGAGCATGCATTAATGCTTTGCCGTGTTACATCACAACACAGTGACCCTACATGTGGTAGCACTATTCGCGATTAGAAATAAGGAAATCAAATTTTCAAAAAGTTAGGTGAATTGTTGTGTAAATTATACAACTAGAAAGTAGAGCCCAAGGGAAATTTTTGAACTATTATAATCACTATGAACAATCTAAAAACAAATATTTAAAATATATTGTATCTCATTGTCACAAATCGCAGCATGGATGAAATGATTTTTCTACTTAGAATCTTTAGTTCTTATATTTATCTTTAGCTAACAAGGTTCAGAAGCCTTATCACCACTCCTAAATTGAAAGGTAGCATATATAGTGGAAAAAATTGCAGCTTTTTTAAGAAAAACAAGCAAAGACACAAAGAAAAAAATAAAACACGATGGTTTACGTTGTCTACAGGACCTAACCAGCCATGTTGCCTCAGCAAAGTTATTCAGTCTCTCAGGGCAACAGCTAACTCATCTTTAAAATGGTAATGATACCTCTAAATTAAATATGCTTCATCATTAAATGAAATGATGTATGCAAAGTACTCTGCACCTAGCAAGTATTCCATACATATTAATTTCACAGCCAGATTCTTAATGTGCCTTATAAATATTATTTTCTTGGTTATGACAGTCACGTAGCACATGTCCTTAGAAGTTGACAATCTTATTTCTTATTTTTGGTCAAACTAATAACAAAATTAAGGCATTTATTTTTAGTATAAAGTATTCATTCAGTCAAATGCTTTTACACACCTACTATGCAGTTTCATTCGTATTAGATACAGAAAAAAATACCAAATATATTAACCTTACATATTTCAAATAATCAGAATCCTTTCTCACCGTTGTATCCCGGAACACTTTTTCCTGCTTGTCCTGGAGGAGGGGTTTTAGAATTACCTAATCCGATACATGATGCCGTAATTGGAGATCCAGTCTCTGGAGAAATAAATATTATTTATCATTTAATAATTCAACTTGAAATCATGATGTTTCCTCAGTGTGTGCATTTCTCCCTGCCCACTGCCCAGCCATTTCTCACAGAATTTAGCTGCATGAGGAATAGATAAATAGTGCAAATGTATTATTTAAAAATGGAGAAAATATTAGCAATCTATACCAGATAAACATTTTTAAAACTTAGGGATACAAACTGAGAATAACATATATTGTAATGCTTCTTCTAAAGAAAAGAGAGACCTCTCCAATGTCATTGGTTATAAATCAAAAGGCATGAAGAGTGGAAAATTGTGTGACTGAGAATTTTAAATTTTTCATATTTATTTATTTTTGAGAGACAGAGAGAGACAAAGTGTGAGTCAGGGAGGCGCAGAAAGAGAGGGAGACCCAGAATCTGAGGCAAGCTACAGACTCTGAGCTGTCAGCACAGAGCCCAAGGTGGGGCTTGAACTCACAAGCCATGAGATCATGACCTGACCTGAAGTAGGATGCTTAACTGACTGAGCCACCCAGGAGCCCCTTGACTGAAAATTTTACAACACATGTTAAACACTAAAAGACCTCTAGAAAAGATGCCTCCTCTTAATTCACCTAGTCATTTTATCATGGTAAATAACAGCTACTTGTGAAATATTTTCTGTTATTTATGGCTTAATCTCTAAAATAAGTAATCCAAAGAATTTGGGGAATATATTAACAATATCAACTCTAATTTTTAAAGAACTACACCTCCTTAGAGACCTTGCAGCTGAACCTGAATTTAACAAAACTTTGTCAAACTTATCTCAACTTGCTGTTTCTGAGCTTCCAAAAGATAAGCAGCCAAGCAGGTAAGAAGGAAGGAAGAAAGGAAGGGAGGTAGGAAGGACATTATTGTATGCTGATGATTGCATCAAGACCAGAGACTTAGCCACAGTTAACCTACATTGATTAACAAAAACAATAGATTAGTTTTCTCAGTCTCAAGTTGTTAATAGTCACAATAATAGCAGCTATCATACAATATCCATAAGTTCTGAAGATGGTTATTTTTATGGACAAATGCATTTGTTATTACCGGTAAACACAAGTTTGGGGTTAACAGAATCTTTTAAATATGAGATTTGTGTGTGTTGGAGGAGCCAGATAAGAGTACTGACAGTGAAAAATTTTGGCACTACTGGCTTAATATTATACACAGAAACATACACATACATGTCCCCAAGGAATTACCTGCCAAACCAGCTGTATCCAGAGTAATCCAAAATATTAAAAAACATCTATCTTCCTATGGACTCAGAATGTATTCTTTCCACTATGGCTTCCATCATAATTTTTCATACATTTCTATCACTTTAGCATGGTGGGAAGAATTTATTACTGTTCTTTACTTTCCAGAGTAGCTCAGTTTATTATTCACATTTTACGGATGGTGGCTCAGCTGGCATCCATAACGGAAGATGGCCTCTCGAACATTAAAACACAGTTCCTAAGTCACAGTCCAGTGCTCAAGATGCTAAGCCATATGGTCACCACTGAGGAGAAGCAGCAAGTAGCCAGAGCAGACATTTCTGATGTTTAACAAAAAATTCTCGAATACTTTCATACTATGATAAAAAAGCCAGACAGGTATTTTATGAAATGGCATTCCATCCATCACGCAATAGCCCTGTCCTTTCTTCCTAAAACACAAGCGAAGCAGGGAAGGAAGCCCCCTTCTTAGAAAGGTTGGTAACATTTCCCCCTTTGCCTTTTTAGAAAGGTCTCGGTACTGCCCTCAGCTGTCCTCCAAACCTGACAGAGACAAGAGCGGTGTGATGACAGGAAGCAACACTGTCGAGTGAGGCGCAGAAAGGAAGATACACAGACAAAGCCAGGTGACGACAGGGGCAGCAGCTACTAGGACGCACGAGGAAGGGAGATGTGCCCCCTTCCACCTGGGGGGCGGAGAAGCAGCGGCTAAAGTACATCTTCTATGTTAAAAGTGTGTCTCATCAAGTTTAGTTTATCACTAGAGGCACTCCAATCATTTCAAGTTCAAACTGTCTACATTTCTAAACACCATAAAGCCTCTTCGCAACGTGCAAGAGATGGCTTCAGAACCTACAAATGAACCTCCCGATGGCTTCAGGACCTGCTGTCTGAAAGAGAAGCAAACACAAAACCACAGCAAAACTCTAACTGCGCTCTGCTTCATCTCGTCTTCATGTGGACTCGTATGAAAGATGCCAGCACTCTGTTCTTCTTCCAAAAACACTGGGAGAGAGAGGGCGTGGATAGGGGAAGAGGGAATAAAACCTAATCTTAACTAAAGACACAAGAATGAGTTAGCGAAGCACGGTCAGAATGTCCTGCCTAAGTAAGTTGACACTACGCATACTTCCTGAGATTCTTAAACATCTGTGTATAGTGATTACATATTTATAATCTTTTCCCCTTCTGCTGTTTTGTTAGAATCAATGATTGTAAGATAAATGAACAGAATATCTTTCTATATGATTACTTTGACTCAATTTTAAGGGCAATGAAAAGGATTTTCCATTCGGGTACTTAAAACAGATACTGTAGGTTTATACTTTGAACATTAGTAACCTGAGTATCTTAATGATTTTAGTTTGATATTCATTTGGGGGTTTGGGAAAAGAACTGTTGGCAGTGACATGTAAAAGATAATTCAGATGAGGGGTGCCTGGGTGGCTCAGTCAGTTGGGTGTCCGACTTCAGCTCAGGTCATGATCTTATGGTTCGTGGGTTCAAGCCCCTGTGCTGACAGTTAGCTCAGAGCCTGGAGCCTGTCTTCAGATTCTGTGTCTCCCTCTTTCGCTGACCTTCCCCTGCTAATGCTGTCTCTATCTCTCTCTCAAAAAAAAATTTTAAAAAGAAATGAAAAAAAAAAGATAATTCAGATGAAATGACTTTCTGGGACTCTCCACACAGGGAGCCATAGTTAGGACAAAAGTGGGATGAGAAAGACCATAATGGTTGCTATAGAAACTTTGGTTGTCTCGGGGCACCTGGGTGGCTCAGCTGGTTAAGCATCCGACTTCGGCTCAGGTCATGATCTCACAGTTCATGGGTTCAAGCCCCGCGTCGAGCTCTGTGCTGACAGCTCAGAGCCTGGAGCCTGTTTCAGATTCTGTTGTCTCCTTCTTTCTCTGCCCCTCCCCCACTCATACTCTGTCTCTCTCTGTGTCAAAAATAAATATATAAAAAAATCTTTTCTTAATTAAAAACAAAAAAGAAACTTTGGTTGTCTCTCCGTATACCTGTAAATGTCCTGAGACCCAAAGAATGTACTGACCCACCTGGAGGGCAAGCACACACTTGTGTGCTCACAGGTTCATGCACACGGACTCTGTCATCACCCTGCCTCTCAGGCTTGTCCAGGTGTGAAATAGGCCTTTGGTTGAGGAAAGCCCTCAGGCATGCTGGCCCCCCTGAACCAAACTTCTAAGGACTCCCAAATCCCTTAAAACATCTGCTTCACACTGCCCAGGCTATAATTAACTGGCTAGCAGTTATCTAGGAAGACAGGAAATCTGGATGTCACACTGAGTCGGAGAAATGGCTGCATTTAAACAAACCAGAACATTCTCTTTGAAGAAAAGAACTGGATGCTTCATTTGGAGAAATCTTTTCAAAGGTACCTAATCTTAGAAAGAGACACCCAGGAAGAAGATGGCAGGGAACTGAAGGTTGTGAAGAAAACGTTATGTTGGTACATTTATATTCATGCTGAATTAACAGCTAATGGAGACACTTCATTTTTTTTTTTTTTTTTGGATCTCTACTGCCTCTCCACCTATTGCATTGGTGAGCTGTTACTTAGAGGACTTTTCCCTAAAAATTCTGACTCTAAAGAAAAGGAATGAGAACATATATTTTTTTTCAAATATGAATTATGCTGGGTTATGCTAAATGTTTTTCGTTTATGCTATTGCATTTAATCGAACTGCATAGGAAGATAGGAAGAAAAGGGAATATTCTTTTTACAAATGAAAAATACTAAGGACTAACCTAGACAATTGAAACCATGTCTCCTGGTCAGAAAAGGATAAGAATGAAATAGAAAAGTATACCACTTGTGAGGTTCTTAAGTGGAATATGGAGGGCTGAAGAGAAATCACCAGACTGTGTCTCAGAGGAAGAAAAATCCTGGTGACAGATAGTGAGCCCAGTCTCTTATATTCACAAATGGAAGTAACGGTGGGACACTGCACTTATTAGCAAATATTTATCGAGCAGCTATTATGTGTTAGGTTCTATCATTAGAACTGGGGATAGAACAATAAACAAAAGTGACCACAATTCCTATGTCATGGAGCTCACATTGTAGCCAGAAAGACAAACAATAAAAAATATAAATAAAACATATGACATGTTAAGGAGTGATAAGCACTAAGAAAATTTTTGAAAACATGGATGGGGTGTGTGATGAGATGCCGAAGAACTGTGATTTTAGATTGCGTGTGAGAAAAGACCTCCCTGAGAAGGTAACATTTAAGTAAAGGCTTGAAATGAGTGAGGACCTGTGTCACATGACATCTAAGGACAAAGAATCCAGGAAGAAAGAAACACAAGTGCAAAGGTCCTGAGGTAAGCTTTTTCCTAGCGTGCTTGTGGAATGGTTAGTCAGCTAGTATTACTGAAGCAGAAGAAATGAGGAAAGTATTAACAGGGAATACGCTCAGATAGGTAATGAGGAGACAGATCATTTAAAACTACTTAGAAGTCCTTTGTAAGACCTCAAGCTTTAGCTCTGAGTGATGCTGCATTCTGATGAGGCCTTTTGAACAAAAAGTAATGAATCACAACAATGCGAATAAAATTTATGTAAATATTTGCACAACATTCAGTTCTGTGGCCAAGTTTATTTTATTGGGGGTTTTGAGAGAGCTGTATGTGAGAAGATGCATGGACAGACAGAGCCTGTATTAGAATTGTTGGTTCAAACATAGAGATTTCTCTGTTTTTCTGAACATTGGGAACCAAGTCACATGAGAATTCACTAGACTAGCAGAAAGGCTAGGGCCCAGTCAGCTGGTGAAAGGAAGATGACTGCCCACATCAATCAAAAATAATCACTTCTGTTACATAAGTATCAGCGTGTGTACAGATCAACACAACATTTCTGAAAGGCAATTTGGCAACTATAAAACCCCTAAAAATGTACATACTCTTTAACCCAGTTGTTCCATGTTAAGGAATATATACAAGGAAATATTTGTACAAGTTCACAAATATTAAGCATCATGGATATTCATCACAGTATTGTTTCTGTTGCTATTTAGAAGACTGTCCAAAAATAGAAATTAGTCCATATTAAGAATTAATGCAAAGCTATGCAAACGTCATAGAAAAATGTCTGATAAGAAATAATTTTTTAAAAGTATAGTTTAGAAAATGTGTAAAACAGAATGCATAACATGATTCTTTTATGTAAATAGTATGCATTGAGCAAAAATATATATCGTGGCAAGAATCACATTAAAATATTGACAGAGATTATTTCTGAATGGTGAGCCAAGGGGAAATTATATTGATCAATTCAGAAGGCTATATACACAACTTTGAAATTTACACACTATAGAGATTAGATCGGCTGCAATTTGTTGGAGCCTCATCTTATTGAAAGGTGGAACCTATGTCGTCTCTATTTGAATCTCTCCTACTTTTTGATGGCTCTAAGAGAAAAGAGTAGAAGTGACTCTTTGTTTCTAGGCACGGGCCTTAAGAATTTTAGATCACTATCTCTGGAACCTCTCTGAGCCACCAAGTAAAATGGTCCATTACTCTGAATCCTCTATGCCAAAAATGCCACTGTTAGGCACTCCCGTCAACAGTCTTGACTGGCTCCAGCCTTGTAGCCATTCGCAGGCATGAGAGTGAAGCCATCTTGGACCCTCCAGACCAGTCCATTCACCACTAAATACTGTCTGAGTTGTCTCAGTAAGGAGTACATGGAGTGTGGGGCATGTGGGTGACTCAGTCAGTTAAGTGTCCATCCTTGGTTTCAGCTCAGGTCAAGTTATGATCTCATTGTCTGTAGGTTTGAGCTCTGTGTTGGACTCTGCTGGCAGTGCAGAGCCTCCTTAAGATTCTCTTCCCTTCCTCCAACTTATGTGTGGGTGCCCTCTCTCTCACAAAATAAATAAATAAACCATATTTTTTTTTTAAAGAAAGAGGAGTACATGCAGTCTAAAACCCTTGGTTGATTGCTGCCCATAACCCTGATCCATAAAACCATGATATATGGTTGTTGTTTTAGGCTGCTAGGTTTTGGAGTAGTTTGGTTTTGTTTGTTTGTTTTTAATTTTTTTTACATTTATTTATTTTTGAGAGACAGAGCACAAGTGGGAGAGGGACATAGACAGAAGACACCAAATCTGAAGCAGGCTCTAGGCTCCAAGCTTTTAGCAAAGAGCCTGACGCGGGGCTCAAACTCACAAACTGAGATCATGACCTGAGCTGGTCAGATGCTCAACCGACTGAGCCACCTGGGAGCCCCGGTTTGTTTGTTTTTCAATACAGCAATAGACATTTGGCACACTTCTCAAAAAGAATTGTTCACATAATTATATGAAAACACCTTCTTTGTCTGTAGTTGAAATCAGGTTCTTCCTGAGTGCTTGAGAATCATTTGAATCAGCAGAACCAAACACAGTCTAGTCCCTGACATTTTATGCTCAGGAATTGTTTGCTTACTACTTCTTACATGGGTTTAGGCTCCAGTTCCCATTATTAAAGTCAAAGCTCTTAAAAAAATAAATAGCAAATCACAGAATAATGCAATCACAAAATGAACGAGGAAGTGGGAGAAATTGATGACTCAGAAGAGTGAAAGCTGTACATTATAATTATAATTCTGTTCCAACATTTTCTTATCCCGAGAATGATATTAAAAGGTCAGTCCTTCAATACATATTTATGGAATTCTCACTGAAAAGCATTTCTTTTAATGGGAAGGCAGTGTGAAGGGTGGAAAGACATGCCAAACAGAAATACCAGCATGTTCAAAGGTTGAGAAGTTAGACCATCAAGGGATTGACTGCAAGCTATTCAGCAGAGCAAAGCTCAGGGGTGTTGGGTGGACAAGGAAGCAAACAAGAGACAAAGTCAGAGAGATGAGCAGAGGCAGATGAAAAAGTGCTTTTGTGCCAGGGTAAGAAATTTGGATATCATCCCAGGAACAATGGGAAAAAAGGGAGTTTTAGCAGAAGTGATTTGCTCAGAATTGCATTTTACAAAAATCTCTTCAGTTGCAGACAGGAACGCTGAATTGGGGATCTCAATCCAGAGCAGAAGTCAGTTAGATGTGGGTGGTGATGAAGGGCTAGCAGGTGTGGAAGATGAGATCAAATCTGAGTTATAGTCAGAGTCAGAGGGTCTCGGTGATTGTTTGAGTATGGACAAAGAGCCAGAGGGAGAGGACCAGGACAACCCCAGGGTTCTGACTCATAAAAGAAAGTCAATGCAGAAAGAAGACTAGATGTGAGTGAGCATTAAGAGGAAGAACACAGTGGCAGGTTCACAAAGCCCATCTCTGTCAATAAGAGCTCCTGCTGCATCCGAAAATCTCCCATTCTGTACACACTGTGGTTCTAGAAACACTACGTTTAAGCAATATGGATTTAGAAGTTGGTAGCCCATGCAGAGAGCTGAAGTCCTGGAAATCAATCAATTCAGCAGCCTGGTACCGCTGAGTCATATTAATCACAGCATCATGATGGGCATAAAAGCAATTTGTAAAGAAACCATTCTCTCCACTTCTGAATCTATACAGTGTGCTATAAATAACTTGAATGGTAGTAGCAGAGAGAAAGCAGAACAGTGAGATGTACACCGGTGAAAGAAAATCAATTTAATCTTTGTGCTCACGAAATGGTACGATTACAGTTTAAAATACTTAATTCAAAGCAGCCTAACTTTTTGTCCTGGAAGCAGACCATTAATTTGAGCTCTAGTCTTATCCTCCTCCCTTACCAGCCCCTTACTGCCGCTAACTGTAGAGAAACTCATAAATAACCTGCAGTTACGTTAGATAAGAAATGCTGAATTAATGAAGGCATAACGATAAGACATAGGAAGGGAGGACTGGGAACAAAACAGAGCAATGAGAGTTTCCGCTCTAATCTCAACTAGCTGGTTGACTGCGGGATATTAGACTCTCTATGATTACTTTTTCTCATGTATAAATTGAACTCTCATGTTCCAAGTTTTCATGAATCTGGATTGTCTACAGGCCAGGAGGCAAAAGATGGTCTTTATATTCATGAAAGGTGATTCAAAGAAAGGAAAAGAAAAGGAAAATATTTACTGAGTGCTCCTATAGGTCAGAAACTCTGCTGCATTGTTTGTACATATTTCATTTCACTTCAAGCCTTCTAAAGGCCATGAGATAAAGTGCGAGCAGAAGATCAAGGCCATGCCTATGGCTATAGCATTAGTGTGGCACCAGGACTGAAAGGAGTCCTGTAAGCGTTCAGCATCACTTTTCACTCCCGACAATGCTTTTCCAAGGAGAACAGTCACCTGTGGTTTTTGAAATTAGAACGGACAGCACAAGAGGAATTGGGAACTATTTTGTGGGGTCAATGGACCCACAATATAGGGGTTTAGAGGCAAAAGGGGGAAAATCAAATTTCCAGACAGTCAGATTTATCAAGGAAGGGTTTAGGAACTCTTTTTTATTGTAGAGACTGACAAAACCATAACATATTTTCACTTTTCAAGAGTGGATTAAATGTGATTCTTGCCCAAAGTAGGAGGATTAGAATGGATGACATTTCAAAGGCCAAGCCAACTTTATATCATTAGTCTATTTCCCAGTGTTTAGTCTCTTGTGAAAACATTACCACAAATACAATAATGAGGACAAGTAAATATTCTAAAAAGCAATTATACGTATCCAAACTACTTCATGTAATCATATTTGAAAAAAAAAACCAGATGTTCTTTCTACATTACCATACTATAAAGATGACAATGTCTGATTCAAAGGCTGGTATTTGACTTGGAAGACTCATTTTCAGATGGATTAACAATTTGTAAACAGTTATTCACTTTCAAAAAGAAAAGCCTTGTGAAGCCTGCCTTCCGTTTGACAAGAGATTATTCCTTCCACGAATCACATTCATGTAGCTTACCTCTAAGCCCCTGCTTCTCAAATTATCAGTAAAAATTACCTACCTTAAACTAATGAAGATTGCTCTAAATGAGAACAAAATCCTGTTGCCAGGCAACAAAGATGGCATCAGGACTTTTTTCTCTCTCACCAGATGGATACTGTCAGCATCCCTAGCTGAACATTGCTGAGAAGCCACTGAATCCCTAAAACTGTTTTTTCCCCAATCACAACTTCTCGTGCTAAATAAACTATGTAAAATGTCTTCCCCATGAATGAAAAAGAAGATGAATTTATTTCTCACTATTACATTGAAAAAAAAAGCAGCAGACAGTAGTAATCCATTCACATCACTAAAGACTCTGCATTCTACTATTTGAAAGTAGCATACAGTGTATCCTGGACAGCCCCATTCATCGGACAAAAACATTGCCAGTCCAGTGCAGTTCAACCCAGTCCTTTGAGTTCCACAGTGTGGGGACGCCTGGGTGGCTTAGTCAGTTAAGCATCCGACTTTGGCTCAGGTCATGATCTCGCGATTCATAGGTTTGAGCCTTGCGTCGGACTCTGTGCTGACAGCCAGCTCAGAGCCTGGAGCCTGTTACAGATTCTGTGTCTCCCTCTCTCTCTGACCTTCCCTTGCTCATGCTGTCTCTTTCTCTCAGAAATTATTAAAACATTAAAAAAATGAGTTCCACAGTGTGTATTTCAAGATTTTAGTACAATCCATTGTCTTTGAAAATACAGGCCTGTACTTTAATGAAGCCATATCACCTGAATTTGATTGAGTCAGACATTAAGTAAAACCCCAAAGCAAGGAATAACAGTCTGAAAGTAAACCTAGGAAAGTGGATTTGGTTGTACATAGGTATCTCACTCTGAGATCCGCAGTCCCATGAACTTTTGCCAGTAGCTCTTTGCCCCCAAACTACAGAGAATATGTTTTAAATAAAGATAGACTCTTCAAGGTAAGTCACCAAGAAGTGCTTTTCTCACTGTCATGTCAGCCATGTAGAGCCTCTTATCCCTTAGTCTTAGAAAAGCATTTTGGAATAAAATATACAGGATTTTGGATGAGGCACAAGTTAAGTACATTTAAGTTAGAAGAAAGTCATAAATTTTGCACATAGTTGTAAATTTTTTTAAAAAAAGTAAGAAATATAGGAGCTTGGGCTGAGCATCAGACTTTGGCTCAGATCATGATCTCACAGTTCATGAGTTCCAGGCCTGCATCAGGCTCTGTGCTGTCAGCATGGAGCCAGCTTCAGATCCTCTGTTCCCTTCTCTTTCTGCTCCTCCCCTGCTCGCACTCTTTCTTTCAAAAAGTAAATAAAATATTTTAAAAAGGCAGAAATAACAAGAGTCATAACGCTTCCAATGTTGAATTCCAAAGATGAGGAAAAGTCCCTACTGTAGACTAAATTTAGGAATATAGACTGACAGATTGGAATCTCTCAGCAAAAATATACTAACTTAACAGAATGTCTGAGAAAGCAGCATAATGAAGGAAGAGGATGACCCAAAACAGCAAGTGGCTTCAACTTTGATACCCCACCTATCAACTCCTCAAATGTTGGCTATTTCACAATTAGTCCACCTAGCAGGAATGAGACAGTACTACATACATTTGAAACTGTACCATTTCCCACAGAGATCTCTGCTTTGGATAATTATTACTAAATTGTAATTACTTATTCCATTTTGCACTTTTGGTTTTTGTAAAGAAAATGTATTGCTGTCTTTAAAAAATCCTGGGCTAATGGATCTTGTCCACCATAAACCTAAGGATAGGGACTGAACTGGGTCAACCTAACTAATTTTTGCAGTTAAAACTGTGGTCGAAGTTGTCTGTACTTAGGAAGTATATCCTACTACACTGTGCAAAAATAAGGATTATTGTGTCAAGCGGCCTTGACACATCTTAATAATGTAGTAGGGAGGGTGTGCTTTTGAAATCAATGATTTTGATTTAAGAACTGGCATGACTGAAGTTTGCTAGAGGCTTTGAATCCACTTTAATAAAATCCAAAATTATCAGATTCCTTCTCAAAGGAGGAAGATTTAGTCTATATATAGAACATAGTGACTTCAGAACTAGCAACTGCAATTGAAACTGCAGCAGTTCAATCAAACAGAGAGAGAAATACTGGGATTACTCTGAGACAAAAGAACTCAGCAAAGATGGCTCAAGGCAGATAAAGTAAGATCAATAACTTAATTGTCACCAATGTCTCAATCTATTAGATGAGTACTGTTTTCTCACTGAAATCCCTTCTTTGGGTTTCTCAAAGACTATGAAGAATCTTATTCCCTCATTAAAGAGAAAGAAAAAAAACAAGTAAACAAACAACAAAATCACCCAGTGCTGCTCAAGTTGGTAGCTATTACATCATTTCAACTACTGCATCACTACTTGGGTACTTGAAATACTTTCAATGTAAGTTCTGTATCTTCTGATGGGAACCACACAGACAATATTCTGACAGCAGATGGAAAGACTCATGGATCTCTTTCATCTCAACCCTTTACCAAGTTGTTTCTTATTAAAGCCTTTGTGAAACTTGAGTATTCTAACCTCATAGTCATTGTCTTTAATTAACTGACTGATAGCATGTGAAAAAATAGTGTTTCTACCTAAATAATATTAAAAAGTGGCCTGCCAAACAGTTCTGTTACAATCATTTTTTAAATATTTATTTATTTTTGAGAGAGAGGCAGACAGCACAGACGAGGGAGAGGCAGAGAGAGAGAGGAAGACCCAGAATCTGAAGTAGGCTCCAGGCTCCAATCTGTAAGCACAGAGCCCAATGCAGGGCTCAAACTCATAAACTATGAGATCATAACTTGAGCTGAAGTCAGACACTTAACGAACTGAGCCACCAGGGAACACCCTGTTACAATATTTTCTAAATATGTCTTACAGTAAAAAGGAAGGGGAGGAGAGGGGGAGGAGAGGGTGGGAAAGGGGGAGAGGGGAGAGAAAGGGAAAGGGAGGGGAGGGGTAGGGAAGGGGAGGAAAGAGAAGGAGAGGGGAGAGAAGGAGAGGGGAGGGGAGGAGAGGGGGAAAGGAAGGGGAGGGAAGAGAAAGGGAGAGGGGGGAAGGGGAAGGAAGGGGAGAGGAGGGAAGGGAAGGAGAGGGAAGGGGAGGAGAGGGAGAAAACCTCAAAAAAGAATAAGGTCTACTGTGTTTGGTTTTAGTAGTTAGTCTCTGAAATTTAAGGATTTTTTTTCTTTTGTACTTGGCCATTCACTGATAAAGAAAATAATTCCTTTATAGTTGTCTTCAGTCAGGGGTGCCTGGTAGGTCAGTCAGTTAAGCCTCCGACTTTGGCACAGGTCATGATCTCACGGTCCATGAGTTCGAGGCCCATGTTGGGCTCTGTGCTGACAGCTCAGAGCCTGGAGCCTGCTTCAGATTCTGTGCCTCCCCCTCTCTCTGCCCCTTAACCACTCGCGTGCTCTCTCTCTTGCTCTCTCAAAAATAAATAAACATTAAAAAATAGATATTTATACTTATCTTTAGTCAGAAAAATAACAACAACAACTTCCCGAAAAGGACACCATGCACTGCACAGACAGTGCTTTCTAAAATTGTGCTTTGAGGGGCGCCTGGTGGCTTAGTCGGTTAAGCGTCCGACTTTCGCTTAGGTCATGATCTCGCGGTTCGTGGGTTCGAGCCCCGCGTCCGGCTCTGTGCTGACTGCCAGCTCAGAGCCTGGAGCCTGTTTCAGTCTGTGACTCCCTCTCTCTCTGACCCTCCCCTGCTCATGCTGTCTCTCTCTCTCCTAGAAATAAATAAAACATTAAAAAAAATAAAAAATAAATAAAATTGTGCTTTGTATCTCATTTCTGGAAAAGCTAAAAATGATTAATAACAGTAGAGTGTTTTATCTGGTGATTGTACACTTGAAGATAATGAAGTTCTGGCTGGTTATTTATTTATTTTTGCCCATGAATTACCACATCTTAATGGGACGACTGTCTATTCTCTTAATCTCTCCATTTTCTTTTGTTAAATTTTTAAAATGTTTGTTTATTTATTTATTTATTGACAGAGAATGCACGAGCAGTAAGGGCAGAGAGAGAGAGGGAGAGAGAAAGAGAATCCCAAGCAGACTGCAAACACAGAGGTAGACATGGGGCTCAATCTCACAACCATGAGATCATGACCTGAGCTGAAATCAAGAGTTGGATGCTTAACTAACTGAGCCACCCAGGCACCCTTAATTTCTCCTTTTTAAATTATGATTGTAGTACCTCTGTTTCTCTTTATGTATAAAAGAAAATGAAAGATTCAGTGAATTATGCAGATATTTTCAATCATTATATGCATAAGTTACTATGAAGATAAAAAATCTGAATGAATGACAGCAATTTGTCTTTTATTCAGATTTATGAATCAAATAGACACAACGCTCCTATCTAAACTTAGCGAGACAAATTTTCTTTATGAAAGCATTAAATGTTTACATTAGCACAATCCAAAACAAAGGCTTAATATTTCAACCATGTTGAATAGCAAGAAGTCTTTTATTCAAATGCTCCTGCAAGGAGTTGATTGGTCCTCAAATTTTCCACAGATTAGTTCTCAGTTTAGAATCTTAGATATTATTTAAATCAAACATTAAAGAATGTTGATATCAAGGGGCCAAAAGAGAACGTAAGTCACTAGAAATCTGTTGTTGCTAATACAAATTTCACTAACCTAACAAAAATAACACGGTAATGAAATGGATTGACTGCTGAATGCCATCTTATAACTCAAGTACAGGAATTAATCAACTTTTATTCATACATTTTAGTTACTTAACATATTCCTAATTAATTCTAAATCATACATCACAGTTTCTAAGCAGCCATTTGTACACATATACTAATGTAATCAGTGAGCAAATTTATAAATTATACATTGTATGGAAGGCTCATAAAAGTGTACAATTATATAATAAATCAATTTCTAAGTCAATAACAAGAGAAAAGATCCTGTAGAAAACCTGAAATATGAAATGAAAAGTATGTCTTTGGCCAAAGCTTAACATGCCTTCAAATGCTATCAAGTTTTCACTGGCATCCCTCTTGTGGACATGTCCCCTCTATTTAATATGTAAATAATAGGAAATTTGTGACTGTGCCAAACATGTCGAATTTTCCTTTCTTTTTCCTAAAAGTTAATAATAACCTACAAAGTACTTGCCTTTTTCCCCTGGTGATTTAACATTAATTTGATATCACTTTAAAAAAGGTTAATGGGGGGTGCCTGAGTGGCTCATTCGGTTGAGTGTCTCAACTCTCGGTTTCAGCTCAGATCATGATCTCACAGTCATGGAATTGAGACCCATGTCAGGCTAGATGCCAAGTGTGGAGCCTGCTTAAGAGTCTCTCTCTCCGTCTGCCCCTCTCCCCAATTCACACTCTTTCTCTCTCAAAAAGCAGCTTCAAACATTAAACTTGAATATCACTTTGCAGTTACTTACCATAGCATACAACTTTGAAAATAATGAATTGATGCCTTCTATACAAATGAATAAAAATTCTAATGAGATTTTGTTAGTAGCTGACATCTGCATCACCTAGGATGAATTTCATTTATAAAGTACAAAATTCTCTACCTGACTGGCTACCTACCTACTTCTCCACATGTTTGTATTTCTGTACTTTAGTTGGACACAGTATCAAATTTCATAAAATCAGATGGGAGGGGAGAGAATCAGTCATTATTAGTAGAAACCCACTATGTTTTCCACAGTATTGAGCACCAATTCAAACCTGATTAAAGTGATGTCACACTGACATGATGCTGCTATTAATCTTCTCTGAACAATACATTAAAGAAAAAATTGCAAATTCACGTGAAACTCAGTACCCACCAGGGACCTCCTATATTTGTTTGCCAGGTGTCAGTAAGCTTTTTGGTAAGCCTGGATGCACCAACTACATACATCTGCCCAAGCTATTATGTACAAAGATATTAACAAGGAAAAAAAAGAATCATAATTTTATGTATATTAATATGCTGGTTTCCTTCAGTAGGCTTTGGCATAGTCACCTGTAATGGGGGAAAATTAATACTCTTCTGTTGGAAACAACCCCTCATTTTGACCAAGAAAGGAAAATCATCTTAAAGTTCACAAGATATTTTACTCTTCCTGCCTAGGAGAATAACTATTACAATTTTCCTGGTGAATAAGGGGATGCATCAATCCTATAGATACTCTTCCTTGCAGAGGCAACAGTTCTGCACTTGTTTTTATATATTTCCACATATGGCACTGCTCTTTCTCTGAATTCAGTCTTATTTTTATTTCCTAAATAGTTATGAATCAGAATTTAGATAAAAAAATTTCTCCCTTAGCAAATAAAACTAGAGAGATAGAAACTCTTTCTGATTTGCATTTTACTTAAGAAAACTGTATCCCACTCTGATCATTCATTTTATATTTTGTATTACAAAAGCTATGGAAAACATGTTTTTCCAAAGAGCAATAACCAAGAAGATAATGTAAAAAGTATCATTTATCAGAATCAAAGAGTTCTAAATAGCAAACACTGAACTTTGGTTTTAGTCACGCACTTGATTTTCTAGACTCTATTGGTTTTAAAATCAGACTTAATCTTTGCAAATAAATTTTTTTCTACCTTTTTTCATTCAAATTTGATACTCTGCCCCAATTGCTCAGAAGATGAAAATTCTGAAAACATTAATCTAAAAGGGTTGATCTAATTTGTTAAACTACATAGAATTCAATTAAAATATGTACCTCCAGAGGCTCCTGGGTGACTCAATCAGTTAAGCGTCTGACTCTTGATTTCACCTCAGGTCATGATCTCACACGGTTTGTGAGTTTGAGCCCCATGGTGAGCTCTAGGCTGACAGCACATAGGCTGCTTGGGATTCTCTCTCTCCTTCTCTTTCTGCCCCTTTCCCACTCATATTCTCTCTTTCTCATAAATAAATAAATAAATAAACAAACAAACAAACAAATAAATGATCTTAAAAAAACCAGAAGCAGAAGAAAGGTGGGTTTTTTAAAAAAATTGTACCAAATTTTATGTTACATCCACTTACTATGACAATTTGTTTCCCAATGATCACTTAGCTGGAGGAAAACAGAATAAATCAAATAAGTAAATAAACAAATTGCATATATAATGATAAATGTTTTGGAGAAAGATACATTTAATTTTATAGAATACAAGAAAGGATCCAGAGAACCACAGAAAATCTTATGAGAGAAACACTGCTTTGAGAAAAGTACTCTGGGAACACTGTGCAGGGTATACAGCAAAGCAGAGAGACCAGAGATGAGTGATGAGGATCATTTAAAACGGGGCAGATGATAATGCAGCTGCCACAGCTCAAAGGCACTGGGAACACTGAGGTGATATGAATCTAACAACCACTTCAAAGGAAAATCTGAGATTTAGTGACTTCTTGGATATAGCCAAAACAAAGAGGAGGAGAAACAAGCAAGATCTTCAATACTTTATACTTAAGGACCAAGAAAATGGTGTCATTGATATCATTTACAGAGACGTTTTTAACAAAAGGATAACCAAAGAATTGCTTATTTCTACTGAAGCCAGAACCAATTGAATTTATGCTTGATGGTAATAGTTCAGGGTCTCCTCCAATCCTTGCAGCGTTTTTGAACTCTTCTGCAATATTTCTGTACATGTCTGGAAAATGCTCACCAGTTTGCCACCAGTGGTCTAGGACAGGTACCCTGAAGACCTTTTTGGACCATTCCAGGGTCTCCACATCACATCGTTCTCCAGCCACAAACAGTGTTTTGAACCTGAATATAAGAGGAAGCATGAATTCAAATTATTTCTTGAAAATAATTCTAAGTAATTTCATTCTTATTTTTTTAGACAGTCGAGAATCCAACTACATTAATTCCATCAAGGAAAACAGCCATATTATCACTATATCATAGAATGGTAAGGATTATTTGTTTTGACCCAAATGTAACCAAATGGACATCACAACATTGAAGAAAGGTGCTTCCAAAGAATTTACAACTACAGCTTCTCAGTTTTGAGAAGGGCAATTGAATTGATCCTTGTACTGTATCTGTCATAGTCATCTAATGATCAAAGAGGAAAACTTTTTCCTCCTTGACATATGTCTGCTAATTTTAGCTCCATGTTTGATTGCTGTATTCTACTTAAGTCTATACACAAAAATATACTCTTGAGTATCAGCTAAGGTAACAAATAGGCTCATAAATGTGATGTTCTTGTTCATTTGCGTGAGTTCCTTTGATAAAGATTACTCTGATTTCACGTACATATTTATCGTATTCCAAGGACATACATAGGAAAAATATGTTATTTAAAAGTAAATACCATTGTGGCTTTCCTGGTCAGAAAGACTCTTATCAAAAGGAATATAAGGTTATGAAAGCGAGCACCATGCCACAGAATAGACAGGATGAAATAGATAAATGGAATTGAATTGACACTACTGGTGGTTCCTTAAAATATTGTTTTTCTTTCATTCTCAATGTTTCTATGGTCTTTCTGTCAAAAAAGGAATGTAAGTATGAAGAGTTAATTCATTGTTATCAAAGTAAAAATCAATCAAATAAATAGAAACCTGCTTACTCATCCTAAACAATGTAATATTAGCCACAGGAGATTTCTTACAATTCCCTTATCATATCATGAAGACTCATGGAGATGCAGATATTCTGCTTCAACAATATACATTTCTCCTCTCGGGTATAAGCATACACATACTTATTTGTTTCTTGTCTATCTCCCACAGTGGACCTGATCTCCTTAAGAGCATTCATCTTCATGATGTCAATATCAATTAAAAACTACTTGGGACTTTTAGGTACATAAACATTTCTAGAAGCTCAGAAAATGAAGTAGAGAGGTGGGGTATAGGTAAAACTTTTGTTGGCTTGACTCATTCTCCTAAGTAAAAGAGGAAGCATGTTGTTTTGTTAGAGTGTGAAAATAGACAATGGAAAAGTGACTTGAAGAGAGAAAGTTTCTGGCTATTTTAGGAAATTTTTAATGAATAACATAAAAGCAAAAGAACTTAAGAGCAGCCACTTGGCTTTCTTTCACTGATTCAATTAGTAGGTCTAGGAGGCCAAGTAGAGATAACACAGACTGAGTGTAGTACAAAAATAACGGATGGCAAATCATGCTAAAATTGCTGTCTGGCGAATCTAGAGTATGTTTGAGAAATAGGGAAGCAAAGTAGGAATAACCGTGATGGAAAAAAGTATCAGGAAAAAGTAATGTAAAGACAGAGAAACATAATTTCAACTTTCAGATCAGAAAAGAACACATTACTAGTCTTTGTTAAGAAACCATTTAAATAATGTGGATCAATCATTTTGGTGAGTCACCTCTCAAATTATGCAAGGCTGCTAGGTAATAATTTAAATCTTTAAGAGCACTCAAGGGAAACAGAGAAAAAGGATGAAAATAAGAAAGCAAAAAGGGAGAATAATAAGAGACAGAGACTAGAAAAAAAATGATTTTTTTACTGTATATATATGTTTGCAACTTGAGATAAACGTATATATATAAATGTATAAATTAAATGTATATTCATTTATAATTTGCTTAAGATTAAAATGTGGATATCAAATATGACCTCATTTGGCAAAACTGATAAAGCACAATAAAACACATATTTAAACATAAAATTACTAAAACTAGGCTAAAATATTAAAAAAGATTAGTGTGTAGTTTTAAAGTATAAAATGAAGTCAACACATTTGTGATTTTAGATGCCATGTACACACAAGACAAAATTTTAAATATAAAGGCCATATTGTTGATAATCCTATTACTGAGAAATGTGAATTTACTTTAATTACATTTTCTTTAAACAGATTCCTAATATTAAAATTTTTTAAAATATTTATTTATTTTTGAGAGACAGAGCATGAGCAGGAGAGGGGCAGAGAAAGAGAAAGATACAGAATCAGAAGCAGGCTCCAGGCTCTGGGTTGTCAGCACAGACCCCAATGCGGGGTTTGAACCCATGAACCGTGAGATCATGACCTGAGCCAAAGTCGGATGCTCAACCAACTAAGCCACTCAGGTGCCCCAAATTCCTAATATTTTAGAAAAATTTTGTAATTATGAGCATTATGCACATGGATAATTTGTATTAAAATTTATAAATGTTATGTTTGGTGATTCTAACAGTGTAGGCAAAGAACATAAAAAGGAAGAGTGTTAACAGATATCAGAGGTCATATTTCCATCATCTGTCAAGTCTCAGCTTACTCAAAAGAGCTCTAGATGGGTCAGATGGTCACGTGTTTAGTTTATACATGTAACTGCAGATCTAGAATTACATATATTTTTGAAAACATGGTGTAAAATATTGTCAATTAAAATTATTAACACATAATACAAAATAATTTTTGGCTAACCAAAGGTCAACCAACATCTTGATATTACCACCATTTTTGCAAGTTTTTTTAATTATTAAGTTTTTGGCTTTTTCCCCCAGTCAAGTAAATTACAATTAATCTAATTAATTGGTTATAATGATAAACTATTAACTAGCATTGAGTTTTCATCTGATGACAAATTTCCGTATTACATATTTTACAACTTAGTATTTATTATTGTGGTTTTGTGGTACAATTCTATCACTTATTTTTCTTAGAATTTAACTACATTTTTATCATTATGGTAGCAATCTTCATGCTGGCACTAATAAGCAATATAGAAAGATGATATTCCATAATGGGTAGTAAAAGTGATATCTAGCTTTTCTGCATGTCAGACAATCTCTTCCATTTCCATTAAAATCATTTATTATTTACTAAAACAGCGGAAAAATTGTGAGATGATTGGTGATCTACAAAAATGTCAAAGTACTATAGATAATTCCTTTCCCTTAATACGCTAAAAACTATCCATTTTTTTATTACAAATTCCTCAAACTGCCCCCAAAGCTATAACTTTTGTCAATTACAGACTCCCAGTTGTATAACATTATTGAACATTAACATACTGTATACAGTGATTTAGGAATAGAAGATGACTAATAGGAAATTAATTCTTATAGTAAATACTTAATAAAATATTACTAACTCCTGGGGCACCTGGGTGGCTCAGTCAGTTAAGCATCTGACTTTTGATTTTGGCTCAGGTCATGATCTCAGGGTTGTGGGATCGAGCCCCGCAGCAGGACCCATGTTGGGCTTTTTGCTGATAGCATGGAGCTTCCTTAGGATTTCTTCTCTCTCTGCCCCTCCATCTCTCATTCTCTCTCTCTCTCTTAAAAAATAAATAAACTTAAAAAACTTATTTAATATATATATATTATTGATGTCCAATTCCTCATAGTAAATAAAACCATTAAATGTGATGATATTTTTATAACCAAGATGATTACTGAAAGAAAAAAATGAGCATAAATCGATAAATTATAAAGATAAATTTTAAAATAATTTAAAGAGAAACTTATGCCTAAGGGCATAAATAGTCTTATTTTTTAAAGGACATTTCATGGCTTGTAATAAGAAAAAATAGTAACATCACTTAACAGTTATATTTCTCATTACTGACTTGGCCATTATTTTATCGATAATATGAAAAATAAATACATCAAAATGAAAAAATAAACATTTTTTCCATAAAAATACATTTTATGAAGATCAACATTAGTCATTTATATAGTAATTTGGATTCTCTGGAATCCAAATTTACCTAAGTTAATTACATGGGTCTTATATCTATACCATAAACTACACTGTATAATATGGTAGCTTCAAGCTACATGTGACTATTTAAATTTTAAATTAGTTAAAATTAAAAAAATAAAATATCAATGTCATGGTATGATTATCCCCTTGTCATGAGTTCAACAGTCACATGCAGCTAGTATCTACCATATTGCAGAGCCCAATTTTATTGGATACTGCTGCCCTAGATTTTGATAGACTAATAAATATATGGGCAATATTCTGATGATAGCAACACAGGGAAAAATGAATTTATGTCCAAGCACATACTACCAAAACCTTAAACAAAATTATAATACACAATACTAGAGTAGGAAAAAAAAAAAACCAGTAAGGGGGGGGATTAATGGGAATGGAGCCTGTATACTTTTCCTCATCCTATATAAAATGGAGTATAATTCAAGACTCAAACGAAGCTGAAAATTAAGCCAAGAGAAACAGAAAAGCAATAATACTGTCAAATTAATTTTAGTCCAAAAATAAAAAGGAAGCTGCATAAAAATGGATAAAAAGCTAAAGATAAATTCTGATGAAGAATTTTCAGGTAATAAATTAGGAGCAGGAAGAAAATTGAAGTGAATATTTCTTTCAAGCTCTATAAACTACCAAACAAGTGAAAATTACACTTCACTTGTGCCAAAAGAAGTTAAATAAAAATAGATCATTTCAGCAATGCCTCATCAACTTCTAGCCCAAAGAACATCATTACCTTTGCCACCGGTGTCCCTGAGGTTATCTCCATTTGTTCTTCATTCTATATTCCTCCACCTGTTCCTCACTAGAATTCAATTTCAAGTGTTAAAGACACTAGTGTTAGTATTACACATGCATTTGTCACTCCGTCAAGGACCTACTAGCATTTTGTCCATCAGTCTCTCTCTCTCAAGCACAACTTGAAAAGCTAAACAGAATGTAAAATAGAAACATCTGTTTCAGGTATCAGAGAACGACAAGAACAATCAGCCCTAGAAGCATTAAGAGCCCAAGGAAAAAAGTGTATAGAAATGTCTTATATTGACTTGCCGTTCTTCCCCCTTGGGGATATCTGCCCAAGCAACTAGTGGTTGAGAACCTGAGAAACTGAACAAGAACTGTGTCTGAGAGGCTTAGAAAATGAACAGCAATTCTTGCCACCACAATTTCTTGGGGGGTGGGGGACAAAAACCTTGGAACTCAAGACACAACAATGGAAAGAGAGAGTGGAGGGTTGTAAAACATTCAAGTTTTACATTGGAATGCCTGAAGACTTACGTTCTAACAATAGAGATAAACTGGAAGTCCAGCTGCAAATCAGCTATATCCCTAACTGGATCAAAGTGATCTTCCCTTATGTTAACAGCCTGTCAAAATAAGAATTATTTGTAGGACCTTAACAACTCCAGAGTGTCAAAGCAGCTATATAGTTTTTAACATAAAATAGTCTATTAAGATAGAAGGCCATGTGACCGACATGCAAAAGAAAACAGAGTCGTCAAGAAAAAAAGTCACAGAGAAGATTCACAGATAGTCTTGGTATTAAGCAGACTTCACAATAACTCTCATGAAATATTTCTATTAATTACCAAAGAACTGGAAATTATAATAAAGAATCAAATAAATGTCCCTGAACTAAAAGTACAAAAGTACAAACTTAGAAAAGTTTAGATCTAAAGAAAGTTTAGATGCAACTGAAAAGAAGATTGAAAACCCACAATATAAGTTGAGAGAAAACAACCAAACAGCAACTGAAAAGAATAAAGGAGAAAAAAAAAAAAACAGTCTATGAGATATGGGTAATATGGTAAAATGTTCTAACATATGTCATCAAAGTATCAATGCCTAAGAAAGGAAAATAGATAGAAGCAATATTTGAAGAGATAATGGATAAAAAGAGTTTCTAAAAATAATGAAATCTATCAAGTTACGACTTTAAGAAGCAATTTGAATGAAATGAAATTGAATCCATAATTTATGGGAGAATAGTGAAATAGATAAAGAAGATCAAGAGTACACTTATCATGATGAGCACTGAAAAATGTATAAAATTGTTGAATCATTCTATTGTACACCTGAAGCTAATATAATCCTATACGTTAATTATGCAATTCAAAAAGTAAAATTTCTTAAAATAAGTCTAAAAAAGATGTCTTCATGCAGTAAACAAAAGAGCATTAAAGAGATAAAGATCTTGATGAATTAAGAGATATACTATGATTATGAATTGGAAGTCTCAATACTAACATGCCAGTTTTTAACATATAAATTTATAAATTCAAAATAATCTCAAACAAAACTCTAGGAGTTCTATCTCTGTGTGTGTGTGTGTGTGTGTGTGTGTGTGTGTGTGTGTGTGTGTAAATTGATAGGCTGATACTAAAATCTGTATGGAAATGCAATGGGTCAAATTAAAGAGCAAAGAACAAATTGATATACTGCTATTGCTACTACTACTAGATATCAAGACCTGTTATTAATCTATAATGACAAAGACAATGTGACAATAGCACAAATATAGGCAAATAGGTGAATCAATGAAACAGTTTGAAAGAAGAAACAAAAAGGATTTATGGACACTCCTATGACAAAAGTGGTATGCAGAGCCCTGGGAAAACATGGCTGTTTAAATAAATGGAACATGGCTACACATAAGGGAAAAAAATGAAACTTGACCCCTTACTTCATGCCATACACAAAAATCAAACCAAGTAGATTATGTGAAAAGTAAAAAAAATAAAGCTTCTAGAAAATGATATAGAAGAGGGGTACCTGTGTGGCTATCATTTAAGCATCTAACTCTTGATTTTAGCTCAGGTCAAGATCTCACTTTCGTGAGATGGAACCTTCTCCCTCACCCCCACCACCGCTGGGCTTGGAGCCTGCTTAAGATTTTCTCTCTCCCTCTCTACTCGTCCCCCATTTGAGCTCACTCTCTCTCTCTCTCTCTAAATTATAAATAAATAAATAAATAAATAAATAAATAAATAAATAAATAAGCAAGTAAGTAAGTAACATAAGAATAACTTCTGACCTCTGAATAGGTAAAATGTCGTAAATAGGATTTTAAAAAGTACTAACCGTAGAGAAAAAACACTGATGAAAAAGTACATCTCTTCATCAAAAGTCACCACTAGGATAGAGAAATTCAAATCACAAGGTAAAAATTATTTGTAATACATATAGTCAATAAAAAACCTGAACCAAAAAGTATGTCCCACTTTTTGGGACATTGAAAATGTGCCAAAGATTTGGATAAACATTTCACAAAAGAGAATCTTCAAATGGTGGATGAAATATGAAAAAGGAATAACCCTTAAAATACAAAAATAAGAGATGTAATATTTTCTATGTTGTATAAATTATTAAAAGTTTACTTCTTGGGGCACCTTGAGTAGCTCAGTCACTTGAGTGTCCAACTCTTGATTTCAGGTCATAACTTGATCCCAGTGCCATTGGATGGACCCCAGTATTGGGCTTTGCACTGTGCATGGAGAATGCTTAAGGTTCTCTCTCTTTCTGTCTCTCTGTCCTTCTTCCCTGCTCACACACTCTCTCTCTCAAATTATAAACAAGCAAACAAATAAGTGATAAATTTTACTTCTTTACGTAATAGGTTTAAATTATTAATTTTTATGATTTGACTACCATGGTGATAAATGGCAACTAAGTTATTAAAAACATTCAATAATGAAAGATGGATATTTGGATCACTCATCTGCAATCCACCACAAACCTCAAGACAGCCAACATATGGTCATGGTCATTCTGAGATTCAGAAGACCACAAATCTGGAGCAGTGAGTTAGATGTAAGATATCTCTGAAAGCTTTTGAAAAGGAAGGATGGATAACTTTCTGAAGAAATTTCTTTTCTGTATGCAGCTTTTCGTATTTGTTTAAATTTTAATCGTGATTGTCACTGAAGTAGGAAAGATTTGTTTAGGCATTGACAGCTGTGTTACACCAAATGAAGAGGGCTGCAAGCCATATACACATACCCTCACCCACCTCTCCTACTCGTGAATACATATCTATAGTGTGACATCCTTGATTTACCAAAGTGGCTCACAGATTTAATGTCAAATGAGCACATAAAGAAAATGGGAAGAATTTTTCATTATGAGATTTTTATCTTCCTTGAGAAACAGGACAAGAGTAGATGATAATACAGTGGACTTATTATCTACATACTGATAATTCTCAGTTTTATCATTCTGCCATATTAATTCACTTAAAAAATAAAATATTATTGATTTTATTGAATTCTCCCCAAACCCTACTTAACTCTCATTTCTCTTCGCCACCCACTAGCCATCCAGTGTCACTGACCAGCATTACTCAGCATTAATTCTTTTTGCTTATTGTGTATCCATAAACAAGATAATACAGTTTTTTGTAATTTTTAAAATTTCTCTTGCAATATGAAAGAGAAAAATAATCAGTTTTCACCTGCTTTTTAAACTCAGCATTGCGCTTCTGAGATAAACTAGCATTTATCCATGCTAATACTCGAAGTTCTGGTTGATTTCCACTTTTGAATATTCCATTGAATTAATACACCACAGCACATTATATATTTTCTATTATGTTTTTACTATACATGTACTTGCTTTTATTTTGTTTTGTTTTGAAACAAACCTGTTAGGAACCTTCAAGTACATAGTTTGCCATTCACATTTGTGAGAGTTTCCCATTCTCATCCCTCCATATTAATAAAGCTTGATCATGGAGCATCTATTACTAGATATTTCCACTTTACACTCTCCATAGTAGTGTAAAAACTGCTGCTTTATATCCTTGCAAGCAAGTATCTCTCTCTCAAATTATAAACAAACAAATAAATGATACATTTTACTTCTTTACATAATAGGTTTAAATTATTTACTTTTCTGATTTGACTTTCACTTTGTTCTATGTGATGGGAATAAAATGCTATTTCTCTGCTTCTTAGTGAGATTAAAGATCTTTA
Organism: Proteles cristata cristata; assembly: GCA_017311185.1. Lineage (NCBI taxonomy): Eukaryota > Metazoa > Chordata > Mammalia > Carnivora > Hyaenidae > Proteles > Proteles cristata. The sequence goes on along the minus strand of JAESUZ010003631.1, from coordinate 207,078 downwards.
AATGTTTTGGACTACTTCTGTCTCTCCATGAGCTGACTGTCCATATCCTTTGCCCATTTGTCTATTGGTTTGTGTGTTTTCTTATTGATTTGTAGGAGGTCTTCATATCTTCTGTACACTAATTGCTTAATGGTTATATATGTTGCAAATATCTTCTCTGAGTGAATCATTCATCACTTAACTTTGTTTATTCCTTTAGTGGGTGATTATTCATTTTAATGTAGTAAATTTCATCAATATTTTCCTTAATGATTTGTGGTTTACACTTTAAAAGGTCATTCCCTACTAAAAAACATATTTTTCCATTTTCTTCTGAAAGTATTAAATCTTTGTTTTACAATTTTAGAGCTTTGAGTCCAGCTGAATTGTATTTTTGTGTATAGTGTATGGTAGGGAACTCATTTTTTTTCTATATATACAGCCAGTTGTTTCAGCACCAATTTATCTAAGGATCTATCCTTTTTCCACTCATTTGTTAAACCACTTCCTCTATAAATCAGGTTTCCATAGCAATGTGATCCTTTATTCAATTTTATTAGTCTTGTTTGTTGATCCCTGCTTCTATACTCCTATCTTAAGTAGAAGAAAGAGAGGTTCTTTACTGTTATTTTTATCTCTTGCTCCCTCTCCTATGTTTACTTTCTCTGTCCAATAGGTTTGTGGGCAATGTAGCTATCCCCCAGTGATGCAATGTCACAATGATGGTCCAGAATTATTAATACACGGTGATACTCAGGATATCATAGATCCGATTCTAGGACAGCAGGCGGGCAGTTTAATTCAGTCTCCAGTTGCTGGGCTGTTCTCTGTTTCACTCAGACCTCTATACCAAACCTGGCTATAAGTCCCAGTCCCAGAGCACAACCTCTAACCATTATTAATTTCCTTTCGTGCATAAAAAGTGACACCGCATTGCAAATTCAAGCACCGACCTGGTGCTGTGGAGCTGCCTCCACAATCAAACTGCAGAATATGAAGTCTGTACTATGTTGTCAATGCCGGCTCGTACACTTAGCAAGCCTCTGGCTTCAGCCATGCTTACTACTTTGCACATCGATTCCATTTCCAATCCACAGACATGTTTACTTTATTTTTGAGCTCTTCGCTGATGTTCTGCTTTTTCTTTTTTGTTTTATCTCTCATTACAATGCAATTGGGAAAAAAAAGGGCTGCATCGAAACATGAGGTACTGTGATATCTTGAATGGAAGTACCAGAACTGAATTTTTTCCAGGATTGAACTAGAAGATTGTGGGGAAAAAAAGTCAACATGGTTTGATGAAAAAGAGCACTAAATTAGAAAGCAGAAAATAATAATAGCTACGACAGTCTACATTAAGAACTAATCCAAGTGCTTTGCGTGGATTATATACCTTTCATTTAATGACATTCTTATACTATTGCTATATTTATATTCCGGAAGGAGGAGGAGGAAGGGGTAGAGAAGGGAGGCAGGAGAGAGGAAGAGAGGGAAGGAGAGCAAAAAGAAAGAAATCAACAACAAAAAGAACAGAGAGGCTGTGTAACTTTCTTGAGGTCACACAACCAGTAAATGGTCGACTTAAACTCAGTTGAATCTAACTCCAGAATGAGAATCTTAACTATATGACAGTGCACTGACTTGTCACAGCTTTGCTGCAGGATAGCTTTGTAATTCTGGGAATATTATTTCACCTCCTTGTGTCAAAATTTTCTCAATTGTGAAATGAGATAATTATACTAGATGACTTCTATGACATCTAATCTGTTTTTCTAACTTCTAATCCTCTATATGATAAAATGAATTTATAGTTCTGCTTAGTACCCTGTTTCAGAATGCCTTTTGAAATTTGCTTTGGGAGTGAAAATATCTGGCAGATCTCCAAATTTATTTTATTTTATTTATTTATTTTTAAAATATTTGTCTATCTATCTATCTATCTATCTATCTATCTATCTATCTATCTATTTATTTAGCTCAAGCAGGGCCAGGGGGAGCAGGAGAGCATGTGCACATGCATGTGAGAGAGAGAAAGAGAACGAGAGAGAGAGAGAATCCCAAGCAGACTACATCGAGCCTTATATGGGGCTTGATGCCACAAACTGTGAGATCATGACCTGAGCTGATATCAAACATACACTCAACCAATGGAGCCATCCAGTCAGGCACCTCTCCACATTTACTTTTTTTTTTAAAAAAATGTTCATTTATTTTTGAGAGAGAGAGTGTGTGTGAGCAGGGAGGGGCAGAGAGAAGGGCATGGAGGATCCAAAATAAGCTCTGTGCTGACCGCAGAAAACCCGGTGCAGGGCTCAAACTCACAAATCTCGATATAATGACCTGAGCTGAAGTTGGAAGCTTAACCAATTGAGCCACCTAGGCACCCTCCAAATTTACTTTAAAACAATCTTTAATGAGATATGTAACACATTTAAAAAATATAATTTTCTCACTTGGAATGTCCTGTAAGAGAAGAGAGAGGCAAGTTCTGCAGATAACCGAGTCTGCAGTTATAATACCTAGTAAGTGTCAATTCAGTAAGTTAAGTATGAAAAGTCTTGAACATAAATTAAAAAAAAAATTAAAGATACAGTTGTGTGAAAAGACTTGAGTTCTGGTCTTTATTCGGTCTCTAACACAAAATTAACTGTTTTGGACTTTGGTTTCCCTGTTTTTTTAAATCAGAGAGTTGGATTTCTGAGATCCCTTCTGTTTCTACAAGTTTCTTACTTCACAAGTGAGAATTTATTAAAGTTCAGTGAAGGTGTTATCTGAATTGACTCGGGGCACCTGGGTAGCTCCGTCAGTGAGGCGTCCAACTTTGGCTCAGGTCATGATCTCGCGGTTCAAGAGTTCAAGCCCCACGTTGTGTTCCATGCTGACAGCTCAGAGCCTGGAGCTTGCTTCAGATTCTGTGTCTCCCTCTCTCTCTGCCCCTCCTCTGTTCTTGTGCTCTCTTTCTCTCTCTCTTTCAAAAGTAAACATTAAAAAAAGAAAGAATGCAGGCCCTTGTTAGATAACCTGAGTTAGTTTTTTACTAAAGGGTTTCTTAAACTTTCTGGTCCTGACAGTACTCATTTGTAAACTGAGGGTAATTACAATTCTTACTTATTGTGGTGACTGAATGAGAAAAACTTAAACTGCTTATACCTGGCACATAGCTGGTAATCAGTAAATGTTTGCATTTATTAACAGTAGTAATTTGAATAATTGAGAGTGTTTTCACAGTCTGCATCATTAAGTATCTATTAAAAACATAAGTGCACACCAAGCAGCCTGAATAACTTAGGTGCCTAAAGACAGACAGAAGGGCATCATTGGGGGGACTTGGTGCAATTTCTCTTACACTAAGATCTCATACACCATATTAGCGTTAGTTTATAAAAAGGTATTCGGTGCTGTTCGATGTTTTATATATCAGGAAAATTAGAAAAGGTTCCTGCCTTGACAGTAATGGATAAGCTTCAAAACCCATGTAGATATGGGAAAAGAAGACGGTTTAGCAAAAGAGAGACTTTAGCTGTCAGGTCACACAACTTCACATCCTGCAATCAGAATGCATGTGTTAGTAAAGAGACAGGACAAAAAACCACAATCACTGTTTCTTCAATACTCCCTGACACTGTCTAAGACATAGAGACTATACACAGCTGAAACCTACTTTTCTATCCTTTTGGCTGCAAAGGAGGAAACAAAATTGAAATGTAGTAAATGAAGGAACAAATAGAGGGTGTGTGGAAATATTACAATGGGAAGGTTCATTTTATGAACAACTTTCATTTTAATGAGTATATTCTTCCTATTACAAGTACAATTTTATGGAAATCCAGACCCAATTTTTCATAAAATAAAAAAAAATAGAAGGACAAGAACAAAAAAAACCAAAACCACTGACTGCCCAAACTGAGAGCTTCTTGCTTACACCTGCAATCAGTGCATGATATCTATTCTACCTCCTTCTTTGGGTTAAAACAGGATATGATTCGTAACATTCGGTTCTTAACTTAAAAATTTCAAAACAGTAATTCAAACTCATTTTTTTGACTTGAAGAAATTACAAAATCCTTCTTTTAGTTTATGATAGCAGTGACCAATTTCAAAGAGGTTCAATAAGAATTGATGTTGGAAACTGCCTTACAGATACAAATTGCTATTATTATCTTTGAATATACATATCATTAAACTAAAATGGATGCCAATAAACCAACATGAATATTTAAACTATATTATTATAAAAGAATAGAAAAATAATTTCTTTCACTCTTTTAATAACAGTACTTTGGACCTCAATTTTCGTGTTTTATCTGTACATATGAAATCAAATCATATTTTCCCTCTATTTACACTATTATTCTATTTTCAAAGACAGATGCTATTATATATGTACAAATACATGTTAAGTCATAGTCGGCATTTTACTCTAAGGGAAATACAAGTAAAATGCTATTTTTTAATAGTTTAAAAAAAAGAAATATTTTGGTAAGATCTGAACTGAAATAAACACAATATAGTATTAAAACTAATCCCGGGTATAGTTAAAATTCTAACTAATTCAAAGCTATGTTTGAAATAGTCATTCTTAATAACATTCAGAATCTTCTGGCTCTTTCCATAGAGGTAACGCTGAGCCAAAAAAATGTATAACGTTCAGTTATTCATTCTGATGGCAGTTTTTAATGTAATTTGCCCCGTGCATCCCAAGTTCACCTTGTCAGAGAGTACCGCTTCCCCAAGGCTGCCCCAGGGTCCTGCTGACGGATGGCTCTAATTGCAGTCGGCGCTGTAAACAAGGCAGCTACTCCATGCTCCGCGAGCACACGGAAATAAGCGCCAGCATCTGGTGTTCCCACAGGCTTTCCCTGCGATGAGATTCATTTAAAATGTCACCGGGTAAAATGTCTCCTACTTCACTGACAGTTCAATGCTTATACATTTAACAGAGCAATATTAATAAAATGGGGTTCTCGACAGATCTGAGCTTTAAAATACCCCCATGTTCTATCATAAATTAAACAAACAAACAAACAAACAAACAAACAAAATGCCCAGGCTTCAGAGAGACCATTTGCTCCATTACATCATCCTAAAAGCTTTTCAAATTGCATTTTTTCCTTTCTTAAGTTTTGAAAGATAAAGGACAGGAAGTATATATCACATTCAAATGAAAAGCATAAAACAGCCTTCTGTTTTCCAGAAAAATGAAAGACTTAGTTTTGTGTGGTAGGACTAAATGAGAAATATGATTGCTATGAATTTCTAACTTTGATAATTTTTTTCATAATCACTTCTAAAAGTGACAATAACAATGCTCAAAATATTTGAGAAGAGAGAAAAATATGGAATCACAGTAATTTCTGAATAATAACCTTTTCAGTTAAATGCCTCACTCCAAGAAAAACAACTTCTATGACTTAAAAAAATTTCAGTGAGATATCTCCAATGTATGTTTTCCATAGCTTCAAAATGACATTTAACATATTCAGTGGAAAAATCTGTGAATAAAAATCTAACAATTTTTACAGAATATGTAATCAAAAAGACACAAAGCATTTTTAAATTGCCATTTCTGCAAAGTGAAAAATGAGCATAGCATAAATGAATCAGTGATTCTGCAAAAATGCTAAGTGTTACATAAAATCTATGTTGGCCCAGCCATATCCCCTCATTCATCAATCCATTCTCATCACTGCTACTTTTTTCCTTTGATTCTAAGGCAAAGTGCTGGGATGTTAATATATGTTATATGAAAAAAATATACATTATATGTCTGTAATATATATTTCACAATCAAATCATTTGGGAAGGGGTTGGGATAAAGAAGACAACAGGTTTCTTACTTTGGACCATTTCTTGAAGACTTAAAAGTGTTAAAGAAAATCAAGAATTCCCAAAAGAGTTACTATATGTAATATTTCTTAAACTTCTCTGTCCACATCCCTATCTGAACATCTCATAGATCTATATTCTGGAGAACACACTTGGAAAACACTGATAAGGTAAAAAGAAGAAAGAAGTTGCTAGTAGCAAACTAAGAGATCTCCCCGAACACAGAATAATAAATGAGTGGATGATAATAAGAGGGCAATCACAGCTGTTTAGTAATTTAGAGTCACTATCTACTTCTGACTGGATCTTTGATAGAGCATTATTTAGTTTGTACTTTCTTCTTTTTAATGATTACCCTTCATATTCTTTAATATAATTATATTTTCTTTTTAAGAAATATAACCCCTTTTTTATATTCCGTTGCTTTTTCTCTTGCTCTTTTAATACCAAAGACAGTATTTATTGCAACTAGAAATCATTTTTATTTTCACAACTATCCCAAAACATTTCATTTCAGTTTATTCCATTACCACCTCATATAGGTCACCATGTTGATACAGTGTAAAAAGTGTATACTGTATATAAAAGTATATACTGTATAATATATATAGTATGAAAAGCTGCCAGATACAATTTGGAAACTCATGTACATACTTGATTCACAAATTTTGAAGCCTTGAGCATATCAGTCTAAAATGAATCAGCAACTTTTATTCTTTTGAAGCAAGTGAGGTAAACATTTGACTCTTACTTTTTTGATCTGTCCTAGGCACTGATCAGTCCCTGGTGTACTAGACTGTGACTTTGGAAGCCTGGTCTCACCCACATAAAAATGATTTATTAACCGACCACATACAATTGACTCTCCCTGTTGATGTTGCCATTTTCTTGCCCACTAAATAAGAATAAATCATTTTTCCAATATTTCCTTGATAAGCTGAAAGCACTGAGATAATATTTTAAAGTAGTTTGACTTCTACTGAAGAAAGATATTTTCTACACATTCAATGCGATTCCAATCAAAAGTGCACCAGCATACTTCTCAAAATTAGAGCAAACTATCCTAAAATTGGTATGGAACCACAAAAGACCCCGAACAGCCAAAGTAATACTGAAAAATAAAACCAAAACGGGAGGTATCACCATCCCAGACTTTAGCCTCTACTACAAAGTTGTCATCATCAAGACAGAATGGTGTTGGCACAAAAACAGACACATAGACCAATGGAACAGAATTGAGAACTCAGAAGTGGACCCAAAAGTATACAGCCACCTGATCTTTGACAAAGCAGGAAAGAATATCCAATGGAAAAAAGACAGCCTCTTTAACAGATGCTGTTGGGAGAACTGGACAGCAACATGCAGAAGAATGAAACAAGATCAATTTCTCACACCATACACAAAAATAAACTCAAAATGGATAAAGGGTCTGAATGTGAGACAGGAAACCAACAAAACCCTAGAGGAGAAAGCAGGAAACCTCTTTGACCTCCACTGCAGCAATCTCTTACTTGACACATCCCCCAAAGCAAAGGAATCAAGAGTAAAAATAAACAAATGGGACCTCACCAAGATTAAAAGCTTCTGCACGGCAAAGGAAACAACCCACAAAACTAATAGGCAACCAACGGAATGGGAAAAGATAGTTGCAGATGACATATCAGATAAAGGGTTGATATCCAGAATCTATAAGGAACCCACCAAACTCCACACCCGAAAAACAAACAACCCAGTAAAGAAATGGGCAGAAGATATGAACAGACACTTCTCCAAAGAGGACATCCAGATGGCCAGCAAACATATGAAACAATACTCAGCATCCCTACTCATCAGGGAAATACAAATCAAAACGACACTGAGATACCACCTCACACCAGTCAGAGTGGCTAAAATGAGCCAATCAGAGAATACGAGATGCTGGCGAGGATTTGGAGAAACGGGCACCCTCTTACACTGTTGGTGGAAATGCAAACTGGTACAGCCCCTCTAGAAAACAGTGGGGAAGTTTCTCAAAAAATTAACAATAGAACTCCCCTATGACCCAGCAATAGCACTGCTAGGAATTTACCCAAGGGATATAGAAATGCTGAGGCATAGGAGCACATGGACCCCAATGTTCATTGCAGCACTCTCCACAATAGCTAAAACCTGGAAAGAGCCTAAGTGTCCATCAACCGACGAGTGGATCAAGAAGATGTGGTTTATCTATACCATGGAATACTACATGGCAATGAGAAACAATGAAATCTGGCCATGTGTAGCAATATGGATGGACCTTGAGGGTGTTATGCTGAGTGAAATAGGCAAAGAAGGACAAATATCATATGTTTGCACATATAGGAGGACTAGGAGGAACTTAACAGAGGACCAAGGGGGAGAAGAAGGGAGGAAATGGTGGGGGAAAGAGAGAGAGGCAAACCATGAAAGACTCTTGAATGCTGACAAAAACTGAGAACGATGGATGTAGGGGGGAGGGGGGATGGGCATGGAGGAGGACACTTGTGGGGATGAGCACTGGGTGTTATGTGGAAACTAATTTGACAATAAACTATTTGTAAAAAAAAAAAAAAGATATTTTGTAGTCAATTGGAGTTGAACTCCATTACAATTCTAGTGTCATGGGACAAAGACAATACACTCACAAAAGGGTGATATTAGTGTCATATTAGTGTCATAATATTAGTGATATTAGTGTCATAACAAAATACTATACCATAATGACTTTGATCTATTTTATGCCTTCAATTAATTATGTCTAGCGATAATGACAGCTTAAATATTTGAAGTATTACTTAAAAAATGTACCACAGTTTTATAAATAATACAATAATTGCTGTTGCAATTCTGAACTGTACCAAATAAATTTCCATCAATATTCTATTTATTGAGCACAAAAATCATGACAACATAGCATTACTATTAAAACACTATAAAATCGGGGCGCCTGGGTGGCTTAGTCCGTTAAGCGTCCGACTTTCACTTAGGTCATGATCTCGCGGTTCGTGGGTTCGAGCCCCGCGTCGGGCCCTGTGCTGACTGCCAGCTCAGAGCCTGGAGCCTGTTTCAGTCTGTGACTCCCTCTCTCTCTGACCCTCCCCTGCTCATGCTGTCTCTCTCTCTCCTAGAAATAAATAAAACATTAAAAAAAAAAACACTATAAAATCTCATTATATTCCTTTGTAAATTAGTTAAGCTCAGAAAGCTTCAGAGGTTTGCATTTATTTTCTATTCCCACAGGATCATCCATTGCTATGATATGTTTTACTATTTTAGAATGAAGTGACTCAATAGCTTAGTGGTTTTACTGAACACTCTTCTACCCTGCCCTTCTGCACATATACACGTTTCTGTAAATACAGACACCTGCATGCACACACAGGCAATATAATCTCTTTATAGTACTTTTTAAAAAAATAACCAATAACATATTAACCACTGTGAGTTACCAAGAGAAAAGGACTCTGATTCCAGAACTGGCATATTCAGCGAGAAGCAACAGCCCAAATAATTGAAAAGTAGGAAGATTCTAAAATTATGCGGATTTTTAACAAACAACATACACCAAAAACAGTAATGCAGCTAAAAGGTAGCAATAACTTTAAAACTCTTCAAAATTCATATCCATTGATGTAATTTACCATTTGCTTTTATCCCCTTCCCTCAAACTAAGGGGTAAAGTCTCATTGCTGCCCAGAACACGAAAGCAGAATGCAATCCCTACAAAGGCGAAAGCAGATTCTAAGCTTTCAGCTATTTTATCATGAATTTTTAACATCAGAGATTTATAAAACATTAATTGCTAATATTTATAATGTGGTTAGTGACAGTACAAAGCATAGAATCCAAGACAGAGAAATACCTTAAGATTAAGTTGTATGTATGTACAAATTTCTACAACCTGTTATTCATTGTGTTAGTTTTAAGAAACTGTACATGGTAAACCCTGAGTCAGAAAACTAGGTAATGTCTCAACTTTTCATATAATCCCTACTGAGGTTAAGTTTCAGTACAAGAAAGTAGTAAAAGACAGCAGCTTAACAAAACAAAGATAAGCTTAAAATCTAGAGCTAGATCTTTGAGCAAAATAATATTTGTTTTACTAATCTTATGATTTTGGTTTATCCAAGGCTTGGTGTCAAGGCTACTTGCAGTTTCTCAGACTTTGACATACGAATGTTTGAGTCAACTGTAGTTTTTGACTCTTTTGGTGGCTGAATTAGAAATACACCTGGTCCCTTTTTGAACACCACTTCTGAGAATCTCACCGAAGGCATGTTTGTACTGCGGTTCTGAGGTGAAGACAGCGACATCCCTCATAAGAGAGTCTGAATTTAATTTCAGCAGACAGGTGCAGCAGCGTTGGATTGTTTATTTTGGAAGCGTGATGAAACTGGCAATAGCATGTGCTGAATTCGAGAGTTTGGGCACGCGACATCGAAACTTGAGACTTGTTAAAACATTAGTAGTTCCCCAGGATATAGTATTTAGTGAAAGAAAGGTAAAATGCAGAAAAGTGTGCATATCATTTGTACGATGCCATCTGTATGAAAATAAAGGACGGAGTATTGCTTATAGAGTAATGAACTATTATACACATAAGATTGCTTCCAAGTCAGAGAAATTGAACAGCTGCGAACAGGGGACAGTGAGATTTGCACTCTTTACCCTTTTGTGAGTTTTGAAATATGAACCAAATGAGTGTACAACCTTTTAAAAATGACTTTTTCTTCCCCTAAGTCCTTGTCTCAGTAACTCACATTATCTTTTTCCAATTTTGAAAACATTGCTCCTGCTTTAAAGCCATATAGGATAACTGCACTATGCCTCTAAACTTTCAGATCTAGGATTTTGTGTCATATAGCAGATTCCTTTTAAAGGAGTAAAAACTTACTTATAAGTACAATCTGATAACTAAGAATTTATATCAATTGATTATTTGCTAGAGGTTTCCCATAATTCCATGGGCCTTGCCTGTGGGGATATGCTGCCACCTTGCTTTCCTTTATCTCATCTATATCACCATCTAATTTTACTCTAATCCACTGATTGTCAACCCTAAACGTACATTAGAATCGCTTGGGATGCTTTTGAAAGGTACCAGTGTCTGTTCCCCACTCCCAGATGTTCTGATCTAATTGGCCTTAATTTGGGTCTAGCATAGTTGTGTTTCCTGTTCCCCTAAATACTTCTACTCTACAGCCAGGGTTGAGAACCAATGCATAGTCCTTATATGTGAGGCATTGCCTGAGGCTAGGACATTATCCAGCAGCCACCTGCCTGGTTACCCTCAGGGATGAACCTAGCACTCAATATTAGCCTTTGTTAGTTTTTTTTTTCCCACGTGTTATAAATAAATAGGCCAATCCAAGTACTAATAAAAAATATACTGATAACTGAAATCTGATTATAGGGGGTCATATACTGAGAAAATAGTTGGGGAGAATTGCCTCATCCTTTATGTCTTGCCTTATAAACTAGATTCCAGATAATACATACATATTATGAGTTATAGGCCCTCATGCCCTTAATACACTTACTCTTTTTCCAAAGATGGAAAGAACAGCCCCGGGCCGGCAGCTTCTGTGCTGCCCAGACACTTCTGAAAGCTAGGATTCAGTGTGAGGGTTTTGTTTTGTTGTATCACTGCTTGAAAGGGTTATATCTTAATCTTTTAGATGAAGGGCTTCTGACAAGACTTCAGGGAAGTTTATGAATGTTCTGAGTTTTTAAAAAATGTGTATTATGTTCATTTTCCTAGGGAGATTAGTCAATATGATCAGATCTTGAAAAGGAGTCCATAACCAAAAGGTTTCTAGGCCAATGAGAGCCGCCCCAACACAAGAATCCCTTCAAAGATTTTCTGTCTCCCTTTGAGGAAAAGCTTGGGATCCATATTGGTAAGGAGGAATTATACTGTTAACTATTTACAGATGACATGATACTATTCATACCGACTCCACCAGAAAACTACTAGAAGTAATAAATGAATTCAGTAAAGTTGTAGGACATATAAGTAATAACTAGAAATAGATGGGATTCCTATACATTAATAACAAAGTAGCAGAAAGAGAAATTAAGAAAATAATTCCATTTACAATTACATCAAAAATAATAGAATACCTAGGAATTAACCAAACAGGTGAAAAACCTGTACTCTGGAAACCACAAAATAGATGAAATAAATTGAAGATGATATGATATACACTTTAGATATCCTATAATTTTGTTCATTATACCTCAATAAAGCTGAAATTAAAAAAAAAAATCCATCCCTTTGGTTTGTTCTTCCCCTGCCTTCTCTCAGATCTCTGAGAGAGTTAACCACATGGGACCTTGTGATGAGGCTGCCCTCCAATGAATAGCCATTGCTTCCACCCCGGTCATAAGAGTCCATCTGTCCCACTAAAAAGATGCTTACTTCTGAAAGTATTAATGCCAAGTAAATGAAGCAGAGCACTGGAATTGGTAATTCTGCAGACCCAGTGCTGAGCTAATTAAGGACTCTGACATATTTGCCACTCTCAGCAGTCACTGAGAGTATTTATCACTAGGATAGCTGGGAGCTCATGGCTTCTAAGAGGACCGCTTTCGCCTCTGAATTCCTCCATGCTGATGAACAATCACTGCTATCTGCACTAGAGGGACAAATTAAAGTTTTCTTTACTCATAGTGAGTAGTTAGACTTTGCTCTAAGCAGAGAAATGAAATGGCTTCTTGCTTTTATTACATTAACAGATTTCTGCTCAGGAAGTAAAGTGTGGTTATTCCGTACATACACTGCAATTCAACCTGAGGTCCTACAAATCCCAGCTACTCCATACCATCCAATAATTTACCTAAGATAACCTTCAAACATGCTCACATCGCCCCCATGTTTAAAAACAAAACAAACATACAAACCTTCCTACAGAAGTGCTGTCAAAGAAATGACTAATAGAACCCTAAATGCAAAAACTCTCTTCAGCTATTGTCCTACCGGATTTCGCCCTGAAGCAGTTGGCACTGCTGGTCGGTCCCCAATCTTCTGGAAACCCCCCCTTCCACCTCAAGATACCATTTTTCTGGTTCTCCCACTGCCTAATTTTTCATTCTCAGCTTATATAGCTTCCCTTTCTTAATCTTTGAGTATATTAATCCCTTTGAGTATCTTCATCACCTTAGCTACTTCAATTATTAACTCTTCTATATCTCTAATTCTGACAATTCTTCTCAGTTTCTAGCCTTGGCTTCCCAATATCATACATATGTCTGAGTAGTCGGTTTAAAATCAACATTACAGGGGCGCCTGGGTGGCTCAGTCGGCTAAGCATCCGACTTCGGCTCAGGTCATGGTCTCACGGTTCGTGGGTTCAAGCCCCATGTGGGGCTCTGTGCTGACAGCTAGCTCAGAGCCTGGAGCCTCCTTCAGATTCTGTCTCCCTCTCTCTCTGACCCTTCCCTGCTCTCTCTCGCTCTCTCTCTCTCTCTCTCTCTCTCTCTCTCTCTCAGCAATAAATAAAACATTAAAAAAATAAAAATAAAAATAAAATCAACATTACAAAAACTAAAAATACTCTTTACTCCACAATAGCTGTGACTCCTACCATAGCAGCTCAGTTGGTAACCGCCATCACATTGGCTGTCTTCAACCTCTTATTGAGCTCAGTCTTACAATATCCACCTGACACACAAATATCTTGCCTTTGCCTTAAAATCACTGGTATCCCGGTTCTGGTCACTAACTGGCATTATTCAATAATTTCCCAATTGTTCATCTCTAAGTTATGGCCAGAGGGCACTGTTTTTGGAGCCAGACAAGCTTGTTTCAAATCCCAATTCTGTCACTCATGTGCCACTGATAAAATTACTTAATGTCTCTGATCCTTGGTTTCTATAGCTATAAATAGGGAGTCAAAATATTTATCCTATGGTTGTGTGTGTGGATAGAAATAGTTAAGACTATGTACATAAACTGCTTAGTAGAGTTCCTATCAGCCAACATCCAATCAACAGTAGCTATTATTATTACTGGCACTGTTTCAACCACAAAGCTTTTCCTATCTACTTAAATCCTAAACGTCCCTAAAGAGACCAGTAGACAGATTTTGAGTTTGGTGGGAATCCAAACTGCCATTTACAAGCTATGTAACCTAGGGCAACTTATTTAATTTCTTTGATCCTTATTGAGTTGTATCATCAGAAAATTGCATCAAAGAGGTACAAAAATTAAATGCAGAATATTTACCATAGGCAATGGCTCAACAAAATTTCTCAAAAACATTTTATATCTTCTATACAGTGTAAGAAATTTCTTAGTTAGGTAGTGTCTTGGTTTGTTTGCTTTCTGTCCTTTACATCAATCTTAACTTTTTGACTATATTGTCAGTGTGTCCAGAGCAAGGAATATATCTGATACTTACTCTGTTTCCCTCTCAACCCCTAGATGATACTGATCTCACAACAAGCACTGGTAAATATTGTTGATGGAGTCATGACAATAGCTGCACTTGCTTATTCCAAAATAAAACACAGGTATACAGAGAGAAAAATAAACTCAGAAATAAATATCTTTGAAAAACTAGTCATGTGAGAAATCTAAAAGATGCTGGCATCAGCTTTGAAATCTTTTCCAATTGAGAAAATCAAATTATATAGCCTGAATCAGAGTAATAACTGTGTCATCATTTTTCTCATTTGATACATACATAAAAATACATTGCTGTTATACTAGATTAAAAAGAAGAAAGAAGGGGCGCCTGGGTGGCTTAATCGGTTAAGCGTCTGACTTTCACTTGGGTCACAATCTCGCGGTTCGTGGGTTCGAGCCCCGCGTCGGGCTCTGTGCTGACTGCCAGCTCAGAGCCTGGAGCCTGTTTCAGTCGGTGACTCCTCTCTCTCTGACCCACCCCTGCTCACGCTGTCTCTCTCTCTCTCCTAGAAATAAATAAAACATTAAAAAAATTAAAAAAATAAAAATAAAAATAAAAAAGAAGAAAGAAGAAAATCATTTTCCATTTGATAAGAGGGTAGGAAGACTCTGATGTGTGCCTTTGAGTGTACTAGTTAAAGACATCATGGCTACTGGTCATAAAAAGAAGCAAAGTATCGCTGTGCTTGGAAGAAGCAAATCTCTATCCTTAAAAAAACCTGATGATCAAATTAGAGAAAGCAGGTTAACATGTAAAATGCAAATTTTTTGCAAAAAGAAAGTAACTCTATACACGGAAGCAACAATTAGATTTTTAAAATGAAGCTTGAAGGAAATAAGAATTCAGAAGTTTCATGTGTGGAACATAAATCATAGGATTTCTTCATGGAGATTATAGGTCCAATGCAGTACAGAAGTAGGTGACACGTGCATTGAAAATACACTGTGGATGATTTAATGAGTGTTAAATACAAAAATAATTTTAAAATAAAGTAGTATCCTCAATATTCTCAAATGTGAAATTTCAAAAGGGAAAATGGCGATAAGTTTTGATCCATGCATATAAAGTAATAATAATTAGTGTAAAATATGTGTATGTAGTCATATTTTACTATATACATATATAGTGATATTTCTCCGAAGCTTTCAAACTAATTTCATATACATTATCTTATCTGATTCCCATGCAAATAAAGGATAGTGTACAGCTCATTTTCACACTAATCATTCTATGAAGAAAGAAAAGATTGTATCTAAACTCTTCCTTCTTCCTATGAATTCAGGAAAAGAGCATTCAGTAAGAGATTATCAAGCTGAATATTCTGAATTCTTCAAAGATAGATATAGCTTAAAAACCAGCAGTGATAAAGCCCATCAAAAATATAGAAGTGGAAGATTACACATGTTTGGATAATGGTGAGTCAGGAAATGTACTGATTTATTCACAGATGAAAGGCTTCAAGGCTACTCTTCTTTCACCCTTGGGTTCTACTCTGAAAGGACAGATCCTTGAGGGGACAGATCACTGGGTTATCTTCCACATATGCTACTCATTCTTCAAAGTCAGTACTAGCAGAATCAACATATCCCTGTGTTTTGATTCCTCTGCCTGACTCTTAGAAGAGAATTAATGGGCTCCAAAGGGAGCTGTCTTTAGTGCTCTGATGACTTCTGCAGAGTTATGAGGATAGACTTTGAAGGGACAAATGTGGAGTATCTGAAAATCCAAGCATTACAATGACTAGATGGCATGGGAATGAATTGTTGGTGTTTATATTGCAGAATTTTATTCTGGCAAAGAATAAACTCATGTTTAGATAATGACAGTAGCTTATAATATCCAGTATTTATTATACTATTATACCCTTTCTAATGGGCTTTTCATGGATTAACCAGCATAATTATATAGAAGAAAAGTACTATTATATTTTTGAAAAGTAATATTAATATTGACATTTATAGATGAGAAAACTGAGTCCAAGAGCAGCTAAGTAACTTCTCTGAGGCCAAATAAATAATACGTAGAAGTTTCAAGAATCATACTATGTATGGAAGGTTTTACTGCTATGCTTCCTCTCAAACACTAAAATTTTTCACTAATTTAGAATTAGGAATGCATTTGAAGAGTCAGTATCATTCTCTAGGGAAAAAATTTGAAATGAATTCCAGAATTAAAGTTTAAAACATGTCACCAAATAATATACTTATTCTAGAAAAAAAATTGATTTGGAAAAGATTCACAGAAGTGCAGAATGGGGACACCATGAGTCAATCCTCTAGTTTTAATGATGAAGAAATGGATTCCCCAAGAGGTTGAATTAATTTGCCCAAAGTCATATAGGTAGATAAAACCAGAGCAAAATAAATAACACAGATATTCATATTTCCAGTCCAGTGACAATGCTCTTACACTACAATTCAGAATCTTAAATAAATCCTCTACTTCCTCTAACTAGTTTATTGTCTGAGAAGGAGGAATGTAGGACATATCTTCAAAGTTAATTGCTGAATTATTAACAGACGGCCATAGGTCTTGGTTAATCTAGTAAGCATGCATAAGAGTTTATTGAAATGGCTTGCTGCCATGAAGTGTCCAATTTGTGAAATGCAAACAAATGTAAAATCAGAGTAAGGTTTCCTTGAAGACTTCTAAACAGTTATTACATAAAAATGACAAGTGTCATACCAAAATCAAGTATACTAACTAGTTTATGACTTAATGCCAAGCTGAAGTTAAGGAGACCCATATCTAGCGTTCCATTCTAGGTAATAACAGTCAGGAACAGTAAGCTGCTTTCTTTTTTTTTTTTTTTAAGGTAAAACCTATTTTAGTATATTTTGGTATATTTTAGTATATTTTGGCAGTTTTATATAATCTTTCTCAGATTTACTGAGGTATACTGACACATAAAAATTGTATGTATTTAAAATGTGTAACTTGTATACATTTTCGTGTGTGTGTGTGTGTGTGTGTGTGTGTGTGTGTGTGGTGAGAACACTTGCAATCCACCTTCTTATCAATTTGAAGCATACTACCTAGTATTTAAACTATAGTCGTGTTGCGGTACATTAAATCTCCAGAACTTATTCCTCTTGAATAATTCAAACTCTGTACTCCTTGAGCAAGCATCTTTCCACTCGAAAGCAGAGAAACACACATTGTTCTCAAGGGCATTTAAAACATTCTCCGGCAGAAATCCCATGTTAAATCACAAAACAAATCTTAACAAATTTAAGAAAATAGAAATCATCCCATGTCTTTTCTGACCACAATGGAATGAAACTAGAAATCAATAGTAAGAAAACAGAGTGATTCACAAATATGTGGAAGTAACACACTCTTAAACAGCCATTGGGTCAATAAAGAAATCAAAAGAGAATTCTAAAAGTATCTTGAGACAATGAAAATGAAAACACAACATAGCAAAACTTATGGGATGCAACAAAAGTGATATTAAGAGACAAGTTTATAGCAACAAACCCTGACATTAAAAGAGAGAGAGAGAGGAGAGAGAAAGAAAGATCTCAAATAAACAAACTAACTTTACATCTCAAGGAACTAAATAAAGAAAAGCAGCTAAGACTGAAGTTAGCAGAAACAATGTAATAATAAAGACCAGAGTAGAAATACATGAAACAGAATAAAAACAAAAGAAAAAATAAAAACTAAGAGTTGCTGGAAAAAATAAAATCGATAAACCTTTAGCTGGACAACTAGGAAGAGAGAAGACTCAAAATAAATAAAATCAGAAACAGCAGACGATGTAACAGAAGCTTCAGAAATAAAAAGGACCATAAAGGCCTATAATGGGGAGATAGATAGATGCCTGTTGAGTAAAGTTTTCTTGCTTAGCCACGCTGCTGCCATTACAGAAGCCTGGGTATCACAGTATTATTGTAATTGATTAAGTGTAGGTGCAAGATACACGTTTGTACATTAGTACACAAGCAGAAATAAGGAGAAAAGGGGTCCAGGCAGATTTCTTTGACTTTGAGAAGAAATGTTAGGTTTTGATTCTGCCGATAATAGGCTTTTTGAAAAAGAGGACAAATACAAAATAGAAGAGGCCAGAAAGTATATCTGAGTATAACCACCTCTTAACCAATACACACATGTGCCTGCACACACGTATCAGATTGCTATAGTTGTTTATACATTAAAGTTCCTATATTAAAATATTGTTTGTTTCATTTCTCCTCTTTGACAAAACTGCTGTACCAAGTCTGTCATTATCTATCTGTTGTTGGACTTAGGTCTGTAGGAATCTGTGCTCCATTAATAAAGTAAATTTCTGAGAAGCACTGTTTATTTTCTTCATCTCAAAAGAAGATCTGAGTTATTCAGAACTGGTTTGATATTTTTACTGGTCAGTACAATCTGGCTTCCCAAATTACACCCTTTATATATGTCCAGTTCCATCAATAATAATAAATTTTTGATTATTAAAAATATAACCTATTACCTTAGTTACTTAAGTTGTTCACAAAATTCTCTGGTAAAGATAACTAGAATTACTTTTTCCTCCCTCAGAGGGACAAGTGTTTACTTACAACTCAAGTTATTTTTTTACTGATATCTTCACCCAGGCATTTATTTAACAAATATTTAGTGGGAACAAATACATGTCAAGAGCAAGGCTAAGGAGACCTATTACACACACATTATGTATTACTCCACTGGCATTGGAAAAATTCAACAGAAATAATGCTTGTGCTATAAATGACTGAATATATATGAAATGTATGTATTAAAGCCTTTTTAAAAAGGCTAGTAGCTGAGAATTAATGATATGTCAACGCTAAGATGATGTCTTCCCTCTCAAAGAGCAGACAGAGGCAAATAAGCAAAGTTAAGGGCCCTATAAACTAATATGAAACTATATATGGGGACACAAGCCAGGAGGGAAAACGTAAGGAACTGATGAGAGACAAGATTGAATTAATCAGAGAGGCCAAAGAGGGCTTCCAGGAGGAAGAGACACTGGAGCCGAGATCTAAAGGTTAAGAGGAATATATTTCAGGCAACAAATGGGCAAATTCTGGTAGCAGGAATGAGCCCTAGAACAGCTTCAGAAAGGGTGTGCCTTAGAAGGGAAGAGATTCAACAACCTTCAAGGGTTGAGAAGCCAAGTATGAGTAGGACCGAAAATGGCCATCAGCATTTGGAAAAACAGAAAATTCGGGAAATTATCAAATACTGTTATTATGGAATCATGGTGACAGACGCCAATGGGAGAGGACTGCGGACTAACTTCCAACTACTGGGTGCAGGCAAGTCTTTAAAGATGAAGAGAGTGTTCTAACTGCAAGGGGGTAAGGGAAACAAGGATTTCTGTGGAACTGTTTGTTTGCTTGTTTGTTTTAATGAAAGAAATAGAAATGTGTTAAAAATTTGGTAATTATTGGGGCACCTAGGTGGCTCAGTCAGTTAAGCCAGGTCATTCTCCAGTCTGAAGCCAGGACCTTCAGCTCAGGTCATGATCTCACGGTTTGTCAGTTTGAGCCCCACTTCGGGCTCTGTGCTCACAGCTCAGAGCCTGGAGCCTGTTTCAGATTCTGTGACTTCGCCCCCACCCCCCACCCCCGCCCCTCCCTGGCTCATACTGTCTCTTAAAAATAAATAAACATTTTTTTAAAAATTTTAAATGTTTTATTTATTTCTAGGAGAGAGAGAGAGAGACAGCGTGAGCAGGGGAGGATCAGAGAGAGAGGGAGTCATAGACTCCGAAACAGGCTCCAGGCTCTGAGCTGGCAGCCAGCACAGAGCCCGACGCGGGGCTCGAACCCATGAACCGCGAGATCATGACCTAAGTGAAAGTCGGACGCTTAACCGACTAAGCCACCCAGGCACCCTTAAATAAACATTTTTTTAAAAAATTGTTTTAATTTGGTAATTATCAGGAAACTAAAGGCAAATCAACAATTAGAATTTCCAATAGATTTTCACTCTATGGATACACAGCTATATGTGTGGTATTGGCAGAAAAGAAAATTGTACTTAAATATCTGTTCTATGTGTTCATGCTGAAACACAGATCGTTTCAGGTGGGTGACTCTTAACGTATCTAGAAATTAAACTGATGATCCAACTTAGTTATACCCATTTTTAAGTTTTTTTGGGCCGATGAAGTTATAGATGTGTTTTAAGTTCCAGAATATTAAAAAAATGATCTTTGCTGAGAAAAAAATTCATTCACTATTCATTCATTACATATCACAAACCATTTACATTCAGTAAGAGATATGTTTTATGAACCATAGATGACTTGGGCACATAATGAACTAGTACTTCAGAACATCAATTTTTATTAAATCAAAATTCATCAATATGGAAAAATACTGTCACACTCACCAATTCAATAACTATGTTAGAGCTTTGAAATGCTATAATTCATTTAAAATGAAAATAAAACTTTGAACATACTGAACTGTATATGATTTTATTTCTCTTTAGAAGAGATCATCCTATGAGAATTACGTGAAGTATTCTATTCACTATAAAAGGAATGTATTTTTAACATTTTAATGGGATATTTTAATTTCCTAAGTAAAAACATACTAACCAGACAAAAATAAAATAATATTAATTTGGTGATCCGCTTAAAATTGGGGGGATGATAATTTTCAGTAGGTTAATCGATATTTTTTCAAGTGCTGGACTGGTGACAAGTCAGAACTCATTTCCAGTTTATTTTAGTTTTGCTTAATTAATCGAGCAAGCGAGTTTTTTTCCCCTGCATTTTGCACAATCACGTTGCCAATTAATCACCTTAGAAATGGTTCCTTTAGATGACAAATTTTGCCTACTGTGCCAGGCATGGAGCGGGTACAGAAATGACAAACATTCCCCATCCTCAGAGTTTATAGTGTCACAGCACTGAATCTACAAAGTCAGAGGTAACTCGATGGTACCATAGAAGCGCAAAGAACACCTCAATCAGCCTGAGGAAAGCAAATGAAATATCAGAAATGAGATTATATCTAACTTCATCTCTTAAGAAAAGGGACCATTCTGCTTCATGATCAGAACAAGCGGAATTTTACTATCAGGAACAAGTCAATATTGGCAGTTCTGTTCATGTAAGTGCCTATAGAACAGGACTGTTAAGAGGAAGGCTGAGCACAGAAATAAGATTTAAACATAGCAAAGGGCAGATGACTATCAATCATTTGTATCAGGCAAATGAGCTTGAATTATGTTTTGTAGGAGACAGGAGTTCTTTGAAGATTTTTATTTTTTTTAACTTTTGAACTAAGCTTTTTATATGAGCTAACTGTAGATTCACAAGCAACTATGCCATGTACCTTTTACTCAGATTTTGTAAAACTGTAATTTAATGTCACAATCGGGATATTGATATAGTCAAGACACAGAATAGTTCCATCTCCATATGGATTCTTCCTGTTGCCTTTTTAGAACCACAGATATTCGTTCCTAGTATACAGAAATACTGGTGATATTTGTGGATTTATCTCTATACTGAGACCTGATTGAATTCACTTACTATGTATTTTTATGTTCTATAATTTTCTACATAATCCTGCAGACTCAAATAGAGACAATTTTGGGGCACCTGGGTGGCTCAGCGGTTTAAGGTCAGATCTCAAGGGTCGTAGGAAGCCCGTGGTGACAAATTCTCATAAAGTTTTCTTCATCCTGAGAATGTCTTTATTTCTTCATTTCCAAAGTACCTTTTGATGGATATTGGATTCTGGACTGAGAATTCTTTACTTTCCAAACTTGAAAAATGTGTCACTTCCTTTGGCCTCCAAAGAAAAATCTTGTCATTCAAATGGCTTTCCTTCACAGATAAGGTAGTCTTTTTTTTCTCATTGGTCTCAAGATTACTTTTTGTCTTTACTATTCAGAAGTTTTGTGTGTGTGTGTGTGTGTGTGTGTGTGTGTGTGTGTGTGTGTGTTTCTGTAAATTAATCTTGTTTGGAGGTTTACTGTTTCTTGAATCTATAGATGTATAGTTTTGACTAAATTTAAGAAGTTGAGAATTTTCATTATTTTTGTCATTACTATTTCAGCCTGACCCCCTTTCTCCTCTCCTTTCATGATGCAAATGTAAAAAAGCTAGATCTTGTGTTATCATCCCACATGTCCCTGGAGCTATGCTAATTTTTTTTTCAGTCTACTTCCTTTCTGTTGTTTGGATTGGCTAATTTCTATTGTTCCTTCTTCCAGTTCACTGATTCTTTCTTCTGCCCCCTCCATTCTGGCATTGAGGCTATCCACTGAGGTTTTATTATTTTCTATTTTTTTAATTAATGTATTTTTTTACAAATAGTTTATTGTCAAGTTGGTTTCCATATAACACCCAGTGCTCATGCCCGCAAGTGCCCTCCTCCATGCCCATCTCCTTCTCTCCCCCAACCCTATCAGTCCTCAGTTTGTTCTCAGCATTCAAGAATTTCTCATGGTTTGCCTCTCTCCCTCTCCCCCACTATTTCCCTCCTTTTTCTCCCCCATGGTCCTCCGTTAAGTACCTCCTAATCCTCCTATACTTGCAAACATATGGTAGCTCTCCTTCTCTGCCTGACTTATTTCGCTCAGCATAACACCCTCAAGGTCCATCCATGTTGCTACACATGGCCAGATTTCATTGTTTCTCATTGTCATGTAGTATCCATCATATAGATGAACCACATCTTCTTGATCCATTTGTCCGTTGATGGACACTTAGCCTCTTTCCATGTTTTGTCTATTGTTGAGAGTGAGAGTGCTGCTATGAACATTTGTCAAAGACTAGTTGGCTGTACACTTTTGGGTCCAATTCTGAGTTCTCAATTCTGTTCCATTGGTCTATGTGTTTGTTTTTGTGCCAATACCATACTGTCTTGATGATGACAGCTTTGTAGTAGAGGCTAAAGTCAGGGATGATGATGCCTCCCGTTTTGGTTTTCTTCTTCAATATTACTTTGGCTATTTGGGGTCTTTTGTGGTTCCATACAAATTTTAGGATAGTTTGTTCTAGTTTTGAGAAGAATGCTAGTGCAATTTTGATTGGGATTGCATTGAATGTGTAGCTTGCTTTGGGTAGTAATGACATTTTAACTATATTCTTCCAATCCATGAG
Source organism: Proteles cristata cristata (assembly GCA_017311185.1). Classification (NCBI taxonomy): domain Eukaryota; kingdom Metazoa; phylum Chordata; class Mammalia; order Carnivora; family Hyaenidae; genus Proteles; species Proteles cristata. Next base: position 183,783 of record JAESUZ010003631.1, on the reverse strand, counting down.
CATGGAAAGTTTTTCCATTTATTTGTGTCTTCTTCAATTACCTTCATTAGTTTTCTATAGTTTTCATCATACAGATCTCTTGTATCCTTGTTTAGGTTTATTCCGAGGTATTTTATGTTTTTTTGTGCAATTATGAATGGGATCAGTTTCTTGATTTCTCTTTCTGTTGCTTCTTTATTGGTGTATAAAAATGCAACCAATTTCTGTACGTTGATTTTATATCCTGCAACCTTGCTGAATTCTTAGATCAGTTCTAGTAGGCTTCTGGTGGAGTCTGTCGGGTTTTCTATGTAGAGTATCACGTCATCTGAGAAAAGTGAAAGTTTGACTTCTTCATTGCTAATTCTGATGCCCTTTATTTCCTTTTGTTGTCTGATGGCTGATGCTAGCACTTCCAGCACTATGTTAAACAACAGTGGTGAGAGTGGACATCCCTGTCATGTTCTGATCTCAGGGGGAAAGCTCTCAGTTGTTCCCTGTTAAGGATAATGTTAGCTGAGGGCTTCTCATAGATGGCTTTGATGACGTTTAAGTTCCTTCTATCCTGACTTTCTCTAGGGTCTTTATTAAGAAGGGATGCTGTATTTTGTCAAATACTTTTTCTACAACTATCGACAGGATCATATGGTTTTTCTCTTTTCTTTTGTTGATGTGATGTATCACATTGATTGATTTGCGAATGTTGAACTAGCCCTGTAACCCAGGAATGAATCCCACTTGATCTTGGTGGATAATTCTTTTTATGCGCTGCTGGATTCGATTTGCAAGTATCTTGTTGAGGATGTTTGCATCCGTATTCATCAAGGATATTGGCCTGTAGTTCTCCATTTTTGCTGGATCTCTGTCTGGCTTGGGAACCAGAGTGATGCTGGCTTCATAAAATGAGTCCAGAAGTTTTCCTTCGATTTCTACTTTTTGGAATGGCTTGAGAAGAATGGGTATTCATTCTGTTTTAAATGTCTGGTAGAATTCCCCAGGGAAGCCATCAGGTCCAGGGCTCTTATATGTTGGGAGATTTTTGATAACTGCTTCACTTTCTTCACTTGTTATGGGTCTGTTCAGATTTTCTATTTCTTCCTGTGTGAATTTTGGTAGTGAGTGTGTGTTTAGGAATTTGTCCATTTCTTCTAAATTGTCCAATTTGTTGGCATATAATTTTTCATAGTATTCCCTAATAATTACTTGTATTTCTGAGGGGTTGGTTGTAATAACTCCTTTTTCATTCATGGTTTTGTCTATTTGGGTGCTCTGTCTTTTCTTTTTGAGAAGCCGGGCTAGAGGTTTGTCAATTTTGTTTATGTTTTCAAAAAACCAACTCTTGGTTTCATTGATCTGTTCAATTGTTTCTTTGGTCTCTATGTTGTTTATTTCGGCTCTGATTTTTACTATTTCTCTTCTTCTACTGGGTTTGGGGTGCTCTTGTTGCTCTGCCTCTAGTTCCTTTAGGTGAGCTGTTAGATTTTGCACTTGCGCTTTTTCTAACTTCTTGAAACAGGCCTGGAGTGCAATGTATTTTCTTCTTAGGAATGCCTTTGACGCATCCCATAGATTTTGAATTGTTGTATTTTCATTTTCATTTGTTTCCATATATTTTTAAATTTCTTCTCTAATTGCCTGATTGGCCCATTCATTCTTTAGAGGGGTGTTCTTTAACCTCCATGTTTTTGGAGGTTTTCCAGACTTCTTCCTGTGATTGATTTCAAGTTTCAAAGATTATGATCTGAAAGTGTGCATGGTATGATCTCAATTCCTTTATATTTATTGAGGGCTGCTTTATGTCCCAGTATGTGATCTATCTTGGAGAATGTGCCATGCACACTTGAGAAAAAAGTGAATTCCATGGCTTCAGGATGTAGAGTTCTAAATATATCTGCCAGATCCATGTAGTCCAATGTGTCATTCAAGTCCATTGTTTCTTTAGTGATTTTCTGTCTGGTTGGTCTATGCATTGCTGTAAGTGGAGTATTAAAGTCCCCTGCTATTAGCACATTCTTATCTATAAGATTGTTTCTGGTTGTGATTGTTTTAAATATTTAGGTGCTCCCATATTCAATGCATAGACATTTATAATTGTTAGTTCTTCCTGTTGGATAGACCCTGTAATTATTATATAATGTCCTTCTTCAGCCCTTTTTTTGTCTTTAATTTAAAGTCCAGTTTGTCTGATATAAGTATAGCTACTCCAGCTTTCTTTTGACTTCCAGTAGCATGATATATATTTCTCCATCCCCTTACTTTTAATCTGAAGGTATCTTCCAGTCTATAATGCATTTCTTATTGACAGAAAATAGATGGATTTTGTTTTTTAATCCATTCTGCTACCTATGTCTTTTGATTGGGGCATTCAGCCCATTTGCATTCAGTGTTATTGAAATATGTTGGTTTAGAGTCATTGTGTCCTTTGTGGGATTCATTCTTGTGGTGGTGTCTCTGTTATCTTGCATTCCTTGCAATGCTTCCCTCAGAGAGTACCCCTCAGGATTTCTTATAGGGCTGGCTTAGTGGTGACAAATTTTTCAATTTTTGTTTATTTGGAAAGACTTTTATCTCTCTTTCTATTCTGAATGACAGGCTTGTTGCATAGAGGATTCTTGGCTGTATATTTTTTCTATTCATCACATTAAAGATCTCCTGCCATTCCTTTCTGGCCTTCCACGTTTCAGTAGATAGGTCTGTCACCACTCTGATAGTTATCCCTTTGTATGTTAGGGCCCTTTTCTCCTTAGCTGCCTTCAGAATTTTCTCTTTGTCCGTATATTTTGCCATTTTTACTATTATATGTCATGCAGGAGATTGATTCAAATTACGTCAGAGGGGAGTTCTCTGTGCCACTTGAATTTCAACGTCTACTTCCTTCCCCAGGTTGGAGAAGTTCTCTGCTATAATTTGTTCCAGGACTCCTTCAGCACCTTTCCCTCTCTCTTCCTCTTCTGGGATTCCTATGATATGGATATTGTTCCGTTTGATTGTATCGCTGAGCTCTCGAACTCTTCTTTCATGTTCCTGAATTAGTTTGTCTCTTTTTTTCTCAGTTTCTTCTTTTTCTATACTTGTGTCTTCTAAACCACTTATTCTTCTTTCTGCCTCTTCGGTCTGTGCATTGGACACCTCCAGTTTACTATGTATATCATTTATCACATTTTTTTAATTCATCATACCTATTTTTAAGCTCCATGTTGTTTGTAGCCATAGTTCTTTGATGTCCTCCATGCTTTTTTCAAGCCCAGATTAATTTTATGATTAATGTTCTAAAATCTTGTTCAGTTATGCTGCTTATATCTGTTTTGAGCAGTTCTTTAGCTGTCAATTCTTCCTTGAATTTCTTTGGAGGAGAGCTCTTTCGTTTCCTCATTTTGGTTAGCTTTCTATCTCTTGTTAGTTTTAAAAACTTGTTCTGCTCTCTGCACCTGTGAGCACTGCTGTACCCAAGAAGGCTCTTTGACTGTCCAGGGCCTATCATTTCAGAAAGTGTTCTTTGAATTGTATCTCTTGGTCTCTCTTGTTGATACCTTGGTTATTTTATTTTCCTACTCATAGTAGTATTTAGGACTCTCCACCATGTGTACTTTGGCTTGTTTCCTGAGGTAGCCATTAGAAGGTTTTCTCAGTGGACTCTGTCTCCTTTTCCTCCTAAACTCCTGGATTCTGTAAGGGTTCTTATGGCTTCAGGTCTTCTCCTTGCGAGATATGGGGGCAAGCGCTATGTACATAGTTCCCTACTTCTCTGCCATCTTGCCTCTCCCCTAAGCCATCCACTGTGGTTTTTTAAAATTTATTATTGAGTTATAGTTGACATACATTGTTATATTAGTTTCAGGTGTACAACAAAGTTTAAATTTATTATTGAGTGATAGCTGACAGGTTTAGACATTACATGATCCTCATCATGAGAAGTGCCGTCACCATCTGTCACCATACATAATTACTATATTATTGACTGTATTCCTTAGAAGTCCTTTATTTTTCATCTCTGTAACTTAATTATTTGATAGCTACAAGTTCGCACTTCTTAATCCCCTTCACTCATTTCACCCACCTACAATGAGTTTTTATTTTGGTTACTGTAATTTTTCAGTTCTACAATTTTCATACAGTTGTCTTTTATAACTTCTATACCTTTTGAGTGACCTTCTATTTTGTATTTGTGTCAAGAATGTTCATAATCCCTGGTGGAAGTACTTTCATCACGGCTTCTTTAAAACCTTTGTCAGATAATTCTAACATCTCTGTCATCTCACTTTTGGTCTCTATATATTTTTTCCCATGTAGCTTAAGATCACTCTAGTTCCTGGTATGAGTGATTTTTTTTTCATCAAAGCTCAGATATTTTGTGTATTACATTATAAGACTGGCTCATATTTAGATCTTCTCTTACAGATGGCTTTACTTTGGTTACACTCCATTGAGGAAGGGAGAGGTAGGGATAAAAATCCAGGTTCCTCATTCAGCCTCCACTGATACCCAATTGGGAGGGTGCTTCTCATGGTCCTGGGTGGGTTCTACTTCCAACAGTAGGCTTCCACTGATAATTGCCTGGCTAGGTGAGGTAAGAGTTACTGCTCCCTGACATCACCCTACAAGGGAGGGAGGAGGGTACCTTATTACTGATGAGAAGGAGTAGAAGTCCAGGCTCCTATGGTCTCCATTATCTCTAAGAGTTTGAGAGGTTCTCATTCCCACCTGGAAGGGAGAACTCAGTCTTTGTTGTTGGCAGGGAGCTGGGGCGGGGGCGGGGGGGAGAGCATGGATTTTCTGTGGTGTTTGCCTAGAGTAGAACCATCTACAAGTTTTATGTTTTACTTAGGCTGTCTTTTTCCTACTCCTTTGGCTTACTAGATCATGTTTATTTATATATTTTTAGGTATTTTTTGTGTTTGTTTAGTTTGTTGTTGTTATTATTGTTATTTATGGGTTACTAGCTTTTTCACCAGTGAATATAGGATATATGAGGGAAAAGTAAGACCCAGGGTCTTATCACCATGTTGTTCCTTGAATCCCAAGTTCCTTAAAGCCAGTTTCCCTTCTCTCCAACATTTAGTCTTGTAATGTTTACTCTAGACATAATTCTTATGACAGTTCTAGAGAGAGGAATCAAGAAAAGTATGTCTTCATCTTTGCAGAAGCAGAACTTAACCCTTTGAAGGATTTTACACAACAAAGTTCTATGTTGGCTTTTGCATTTTAGGCAGGTAATTATATAAGTAAGGAGAGCTCAGAAACTGGAATTAGGGTAGAGGTAGACTGAAAGGAACTTTAAAGGAAGGAGCACCTGTTAGAATGCACTCTAGACTGATTATCTGAGGATAATCTGAAATCTACAACTGCAAAGCACAGGCATGAGTCAGATCAGAAGCCAAACACAGAATGCACACCAGTCAACAACATACTTATGCCCAGCAACTAAATATCAGCTTTAAATCTAGAGCAAGAGGCCTGCAAAAGAGAGGATACTTTTGATAGGTACTAAAACATAAAGTCAACAAAATGTAATGACCAATAAAGTTGATATGTAAGGATAATGAAATTAGAATCACTCCTGGATTCTTAGTTTGGATCACTAAGTAAATGCAGGTGAAATTAACATTAGAGAGAACATGGAAAGAAATGTGTTTTGCAGCGAAGAATGGAGATGGTGAGTTCAGTTTGTCATCTGGAGCATAAGACGTGTATGGACCATCCAAAGAAGGTCTAACAATAAGTTGGTGCTCATCAGGAATATCTGATATAGATAAGAGTAGATAGAAGCCTTGGTTTAATTTGTACTTCTCAAATCCAACTGCATGGAGACTACAAAAAAAAAAGCCAACATATATAAGCAAAATGCAAAAAGAAGGCTAAGAATAAGAGCCTTCCAACCACCAATGTTTAGGAGCAAAGTAAGAGAAACTAAGAGAGGAAAAGGAGGACAACCTGTCTTGAGAGGTAGAAGGAGAAAAAAGGAGTGGAGCTCAATTTAGTTCAATGAGCATTTATTGAGTGTTTCGTGTGTGCTACACACTGTGCTGGAAGACCTGTTTTTGAAGATCTCACACTCTACTGGATATAAACAGACAAATCTAAACAGTGTGCTTAGCTTAGTGCTCAGTGATGGGCAAGTGCTCAGGGGGCAACGGAATCATGGAAAGGGCACGAGACAAAACCAAAGACTGTAATAGGAAACTGAAAAGTTGATAACATCTCAGCAGAGTCTTAAAGATTGGAAGGGAAGGAAGGACACAGGCAAAGTCATGCCAGACAGAAGAAACAGCCTGAACAAATAGCAAAAGGGCAGGGAGCTCAAGAGGAGAGAGAATTACTTGCAGCAAACAGCACGGTTGATTCACTCACAGAGGGAAAATAAAATCAGATTGAGGGCCTTTTGACTTGGTCACTGTTGATCTCTGCTGCAGCAGCTTCTATGAAGTCATGTGGACAGAAATTGGACCACAGTGGAATAAAGAGGAACTAGAAGAATATGCAATTCCCCGTGTGAATTGAGTATTTCTTTCCAAAGAGCTTAGTGGAAAAGAAAATAAAGATGGAGTAGCTAAAAGTGGGCAAAGGTTTGTTTTGTTATCAGAAAGAAATGAAGATGTTTACACTTTGTTTCAAAGAAACCAGAATTCAGATAAAAGGTTTATGAATGCAGCTATTATATTCACTCCTTTACACAAAAAATATTTATAAAATATCTACACTCTTCTTGAGTATACCCTTCCAGGACAAACAACCAAGCCCGTTTCATGGTATTAAAATCATGTTTCGGGGGCGCCTGGGTGGCTTAGTCGGTTAAGCGTCCGACTTTCGCTTAGGTCATGATCTCGCGGTTCGTGGGTTCGAGCCTCGCGTCGGGCTCTGTGCTGACTGCCAGCTCAGAGCCTGGAGCCTGTTCCCGTCTGTGACTCCCTCTCTCTCTGACCCTCCCCTGCTCACGCTACCCCTCTCTCTCTCTCCTAGAGATAAATAAAACATTAAAAAAATTTTTTTAAAAATCACGTTTCAAATAAACTCAAGAAATAAAAGGCCAATGGTAAATGCACAAGTATTGTATGATCTTCAGTTCTAAAGGCAGCTTAATTCTGTAATAGAAATACTTACAGTGGCACCTTTGACTTTGTTACATTTATGTTACTGATACCGCAATTCATAATAGGGATTCATTGTTGAGGCTTAATTTGTTTACTTCAAAGAGAATGTGTATTGAAAAAATCATTCATTTTATTGCAATGACTTTGGTTTAATACTTTCTAGAAATCTGTTAGGGATAGACATCAAGCTGAGGAGTATATGTTTTCATAATATAACTGCTGGTTTTGTTCAGCACAATTTTAACAGCTGGCTGTTATTTTCTGTATTCCTTTTTCTTTTGATATCCTATTTTAACTGGAAGAAGTTATAAAAAAAAAAAAGTCTCGTGGCCCAAATCCAATTATTTCTGTCCCCACTTAGAAACCACTTATTTAAAAGCTTCAGTTAAAAAAAATTGTTTAGATGGTATTAATTTCACTTTATTACCTCATATAAAACTGTTGTGTTTCCATGTAGAAGAGGTCCATAACAGATATAGGAATGTCCAACAACCCAGCCTAAGTCAGAGGCTGCCCACCACACCTAAAAAATAAGAAAGTGATAAAATACATACATGTTCATCAGAGAAATGTCAGGTAACATGAATTTAAAACCATGACTACCTCTCCAGGTTTAAGTCCATAGATAGAAGACATTGTCCAGTTTAGCATCACAGCGTATCCCCCAGTAGGTCTAACCACACCCTAAAAGAGAGAAAACATGAGGTTATCATCAATAACAATGTGTTAAAAGATTCCCTGCCTTCACACTATCCATCTTAAAAAGTTCCTGCTTAAAGTATTTTATATTCTGTAAAGTACTTATTACTTTGGCTTTTCTTCAGTTATATTTACATCAAGATTTATTTAGTTCCCCCAATAATAAGCACAGCATAATGTCTATATCAGCCCACTTGTAGAATCCATTCTCACAGACCATTCCTGACTTTCTAAAAAAAACTTATGACTTCACAGAATCACCTGCAATAAAATTTTTTTCCAGTGGTGACATGAATTAACAACATTACATTTGCAGGCATATTTCCAGAATCAAAATGGAAATTCTCAAATGAAGTATACAGGAGAATCAAAGGTAGCTGAGCTCTGGGGCGCCTGGGTGGCTTAGTCGGTTAAGCATCCGACTTTCACTTAGGTCATGATCTCACGGTTCGTGGGTTCGAGCCCCACGTCGGGCTCTGTGCTGACTGCCAGCTCAGAGCCTGGAGCCTGTTTCAGTCTGTGACTCCCTCTCTCTCTGACCCTCCCCTGCTCATGTGCTCTCTCTCTCCTAGAAATAAATAAAAAAAAAAAATTTTAAAAAAAAAGGTAGCTGAGCTCTATCCAGCACAGGCTAACATAAGGATGGCTATTCTGTACTATTATTGAATAATAATAGGATGCTTAGAGGAAGCAAAATCATATTCTAACCAGAGCCTCATTACAATGCTACACTGGGGACTGTGCTGGCACAGTATTAGAGCTGAACAATTATTTAATAATGAATTCTGGAATTCTGACAAATCAATCTTCATGAGTTGGATCCAAGGCGGATAGACTTGCCTTATGTTACAGTTGGGGCAAAAGTGGGGATTGTTACATCACTGTATCACACCTTTCATGAATTAGTTTCTAGCAGCTATCCATGATATTGGGCATATTCAACTTTAATACAAGATTAATATTTGAAAACTGGCACAAAAGTCACCATAAATAAAAACTAATGGTAAATTTAATAACTATATTTATTGCTTCATTACAAACATTAATCACCGTTGGCTTGAAAAGGCTTAACTGAATATTCAGAATGAGCAAGCAAAAAAAAAAAAAAAAAGAAACCAACAAGCTATACTCCACTCACATGTATTTTGAAACAACTTTTAGTACAACAATTATTATTACTGTGTGCAGAAAATAATTTACCTAACAATTTGCCAGAAGGCAAACACGGCCTGAATTAAGAAACGTACTAAAGTTGTAACTTTTTGGCATAACTCTGCAGCTTTAACGTACATATGTGAATCAGAGAAATGAAAAGCAAATTGACTTTCCATTTGTTACTACAATTGCTGCTCCCTTCAGCTACCACTGATAAAACATAGATATCCAGCTGAGGAACACATTTTATCTACCAGCAAAAACACCCCGTCTCTTGGTAAATGTCACATGCAGCTTTTGACAGTGACTTTCTAAGTTGCATGACATGGTCAGCATGCAGCTACTTCGCCTCCCCCTCATCGGAGTATTAGAAATTCTTAGCCTCCTGCCAGGACGTTTCACACGTGCATTTCCCCAGGTAAACTGAGCAGCACTTTCCCCAGTATATTCTGTACCATCTTCCATGAACTTTGCTCATTAGTTTATTGAGATCTTTTCTTATGATTCAATACCTTGAGGAGTTTGATATGAATCAACTTGCGAACACGTTTTTTTCTAAAAAGTTTTATTCATGTTGTAGAGAAGAAAAAGCGAGGCTTCTTTTCATAGATAATGCTATCCTTATACTTTAGTAGATGGTGAAAACTGTCTGTAATGATTTCATTTATTTATTTTTTATCTTTTTTTTACAAATAGTTTATTGTCAAATTAGTTTCCACATAACACCCAGTGCTCATCCCCACAAGTGTCCTCCTCCATGCCCATCCCCTCCTCCCCCCCCACATCCATCAGTCCTCAGTTTTTATCAGCATTCAAGAGTCTCTCATGGTTTGCCTCTCTCCCTTTCCCCCACCATTTCCGCCCTTCTCTCCCCCTTGGTCCTCTGTTAAGTTCCTCCTAATCCTCCTATACGTGCACACATATGATATTTGTCCTTCTCTGCCTGACTTATTTCGCTCAGCATAACACCCTCAAGGTCCATCCATGTTGCTACACATGGCCAGATTTCATTGTTTCTCATTGTCATGTAGTATTCCATGGTATATATAAACCACATCTTCTTGATCCATTCATCTGTTGATGGACACTTAGGCTCTTTCCATGTTTTAGCTATTGTGGAGAGTGCTGCTATGAACATTGGGGTCCATGTGCTCCTATGCGTCAGCATTTCTGTATCCCTTGGGGAAATTCCTAGCAGTGCTATTGCTGGGTCATAGGGGAGTTCTATTGTTAGTTTTCTGAGGAACCTCCACATTGTTTTCCAGAGGGGCTGTACCAGTTTCCATTCCCACCAACAGTGTAGGAGGGTGCCTGTTTCTCCACATCCTCACCAGCATCTAGAGTTCTCTGATTTGCTCATTTTAGCCACTCTGACTGGTGTGAGGTGGTATCTCAGTGTGGGTTTGATTTGTATATCCCTGATGAGGAGGGATGCTGAGCATCATTTCATGTGTCTGTTGGCCATCTGGATGTCCTCTTTGGAGAAGTGTCTGTTCATGTCTTCTGCCAATTTCTTCACTGGGTTGTTTGTTTTTCGGGCATGAAGTTTGGCGAGTTCCTTATAGATTCTGGATATTAACCCTTTAGCTGATATGTCATTTGCAACAATCTTTTCCCATTCCGTTGGTTGCCTATTAATTTTCTGGGTTGTTTCCTTGGCTGTGCAGAAGCTTTTAATCTTCATGAGGTCCCAACAGTTTATTTTTGCTCTTGATTCCCTTGCTTTTGGGGATGTGTCAAGTAAGAAGTTGCTGCGGTGGAGGTCAAGGAGGTTGTTTCTTGCTTTCTCCTCTAGGGTGTTGATAGTTTCCTGTCTCACATTCAGGTCCTTTATCCATTTTGAGTTTATTTTTGTGTATGGTGTGAGAAATTGATCTTGTTTCATTCTTCTGCATGTTGCTGTCCAGTTCTCCCAACACCATCTGTTAAAAAGGCTGTCTTTTTTCCATTGGATATTCTTTCCTGCTTTGTCAAAGATCAGTTGGCTGTATACTTTTGGGTCCACATCTGAGTTCTCAATTCTGTTCCATTGGTCTATGTGTCTGTTTTTGTGCCAATACCATACTGTCTTGATGATGACAGCTTTGTAGTAGAGGCTAAAGTCTGGGATGGTGATCCCTCCCGTTTTGGTTTTATTTCTCAGTATTACTTTGGCTGTTCGGGGTCTTTTGTGGTTCCATACAAATTTTTGGATAGTTTGTTCTAGTTTTGAGAAGTATGCTGGTGCACTTTTGATTGGTATTGCATTGAATGTGTAGAGTGCTTTAGGTAGTAATGACATCTTAACTATATTTATTCTTCCTATCCATGAGCATGGAATGTTTTTCCATTTCTTTGTGTCTTCTTCAATTTCCTTCATAAGTTTTCTATAGTTTTCATCACACAGACTTTTGTATCCTTGGTTATGTTTATTGCGAGGTATTTTATGGTTTTTTTGTGCAATTGTGAATGGGATCAGTTTCTTGATTTCTCTTTCTGTTGCTTCATTGTTGGTGTATAAAAATGCAACCGATTTCTGTACGTTGATTTTGTACCCTGCAACTTGGCTGAATTCTTGGATCAGTTCTAGTAGGCTTCTGGTGGAGTCTGTTCGGTTTTCGATGTAGAGTATCATGTCATCTGCGAAGAGGGAAAGTTTGACTTCCTCTTTGCCAATTCGGATGCCTTTGATTTCCTTTTGGTGTCTGATGGCTGATGCTACGACTTCCGGCACTATGTTAAACAACAGTGGTGAGAGTGGACATCCCTGTCATGTTCCTGATCTCAGGGGGAAAGCTCTCAGTTTTTCCTGTTGAGGATGACGTTAGCTGAAGGCTTCTCATAGATGGCTTTGATGATGTTTAAGTAGGTTCCTTCTATCCCAACTTTCTCTAGAGTCTTTATTAAGAAGGGATGCTGTACTTTGTCAAATGCTTTTTCTGCATCTATTGACAGGATCATATGATTTTTATCTTTTCTTTTATTGATGTGATGTATAACATTGATTGATTTGCGAATGTTGAACCAGCCCTGTAACCCAGGAATGAATCCCACTTGATCTTGTTGGATGATTCTTTTTATATGCTGCTGGATTCGATTTGCAAGGATCTTGTTGAGATTTTTTGCATCCGTATTCATCAAGGATATTGGCCTATAGTTCTCTTTTTTTGCTGGATCTCTGTCTGGCTTGAGAATCAGAGTGATGCTGGCTTCATAAAATGAGTCCGGGAGTTTTCCTTCGACTTCTATTTTTTGGAATAGCTTGAGAAGAATTGGGATTAATTCTGTTTTAAATGTCTGGTAGAATTCCCCAGGGAAGCCATCAGGTCCAGGGCTCTTATTTGTTGGGAGATTTTTGATCACTGATTTGATTTCTTCACTCGTTATGGGTCTGTTCAGGTTTTCTATTTCTTCCCGTGTGAATTTTGGTAGTGAGTGTGTGTTTAGGAATTTGTCCATTTCTTCTAAGTTGTCCAATTTGTTGGCATATAATTTTTCATAGTATTCCCTGATAATTGCTTATATTTCTGAGGGGTTGGTTGTAATAAGTCCATTTTCATTCATAATTTTGTCTATTTGGGTGCTCTCTCTTTTCTTTTGGATAAGTCTGGCTAGAGGTTTGTCAATTTTGTTTACTTTTTCAAAAAACCAACTCTTGGTTTCATTGATCTGTTCAATTGTTTCTTTGGTCTCTATGTTGTTTATTTCTGCTCTAATTTTTACTATTTCTCTTCTTCTACTGGGTTTAGGGCGTTCTTGTTGCTCTGCCTCTAGTTCCTTTAGGTGAGCTGTTAGATTTTGGATTTGCGCTTTTTCTAATCTCTTGAAATAGGCCTGGAGAGCAATGTACTTTCCTCTTAGGACTGCCTTTGCCGCATCCCATAGATTTTGAATTGTTGTGTTTTCACTTTCATTTGTTTCCATATATTTTTTAATTTCATCTCTAATTGCCTGATTGGCCCATTCATTCTTTAGAAGGGTGTTCTTTAACCTCCATGTTCTTGGAGGTTTTCCAGACTTCTTCCTGTAACTGATTTCAAGTTTCAAAGCATTGTGATCTGACAGTGTGCATGATATGATCTCTATTCTTTTATATTTATTGAGGGCTGCTTTATGTCCCAGTATGTGATCTATCTTGGAGAATGTGCCATGCACACTTGAGAAGAAAGTAAATTCCGTGGCCTCAGGATGTTGCAATGATTTCATTTAAAATGTTTTAAAATTTTCTCTCCATCTACTTGTCCTTGCATTTAGAGCTCATTGTTATCAGTAATTCTAAATATTATTATAACTGGGTTATAATATGTTATATAACATATAATTGTACATTATATGCTGCAGAAGTTATAATGATTCAACTGGAAGTGAAAAGGAGGAAGAAAAGGCTAGAAAAAACATAAAAGAGTAGTAACTCACTTGTGAAGCAAAAAAGATAATTTAAAGGAATAGGTTATCTATTTATCTCTCAAATGGACTTACCCTTTACCCTTCTTTAAAGGATATTAACCAGGGAGTCTGGGTGGCTCAGTCGGTTAAGCGCCTGACTTCAGTGGTTGGAGCTGTGCTGACAGCTAGCTCAGAGAGTTGAGCCTGTTTCCGATTCTGTGTCTCCCTCTCTCTCTGACACTCCCCTGCTCACTTGATGTCTCTGTCTCTCTCAGAAATAAATTTTAAAAATTTAAAAATAAATAAAAAAGGATATTATCCAATGTTGCTTTGCCCATAAAATGGTGGATATTTTAATCAATTTGTTGCCACCAAAGTAAGACTCAGAAATAAGACCAGGCATTTAAGAAAAAATTTTAACCATAAAGTATTTACTTTACTTTACTTTACTTTACGATACTGAATTTAGTATCATATTAAAAAAATTATTTCCTTATTTCTGGCAATTACTGCTTTTTATTTGTCCCTTCGTTAATACTGCCCACAAGGCAGAAATGTCAAAACATTTAAAGATTGCCATCAAAGATTCTCATTAAAAACAATTTTAATGCTGGGACGTCTGGGTGGCTCAGCTGGTTGAGCGTCTGGCTTTGGCTCGGGTCATGATTTCACGGTTCATGGGTTCGAGCCCCATGTCAGGCTCTGTGCTGACAGCTCAGAGCCTGGAACCTGTCTTCAGATTCTGTGTCTCCCTCTCTCTCTCTGACCCTCCCCTGCTCATGCTGTATCTCTCTCTCTCCCTCTCTCAAAAATAAATAAAAAACATTTTTAAAAAACAATTTAAAGGCAGCTGATAGAGAAAAGCTGTAATGTCTGTTTTTTATTGGTTTTTGATCCACTTATTTTTATTTTTTAAGGATGAGAGTAAACATTTCTGTCAAGTATCATTTTACCATTCATTAATCTAGATAATGAACCTGAGGTCTGGCCTTGCCACAAAATATTTGGATGATGTTTTCAATTTTCTGAGTATTTGAGATGATATAGGAAAAAAAGCTGCATAATTTCATATTATCGATGTGGATCCTTTATAAAAAGTTTGAAAGTAAAAAAAATGAAAGATTAAGTTTAAAAAGAATGTCTTTATTATAATATTAATATGTGACTAAAAATATAGGGCTCCAGCATTTTTTTGTTTTTGTTTGTAATCACATTTTCCAGGCAATGATAATTAAAATGCAAAAGAGAAACTTTGCTCAGCCTCTGAAAACACATAAATCGGGCTCAAAAAATCAAATCATCACATTCTAATATTCAAAATTAATTGGGAGCTGAAAACTATTTAAAAATATATTTGAAATTTTGAATATGAGGTAAAATTTCTTATCCAATATCAATGCTTACTCCAAGTATGCTTGATTTTACTTTCTTGAGTCTCTGTTACTACTTTCTTTATGTACTTATACTCTATCTACTTGTAAGTATAAACATTAGATGAACTAACATATCATCAGAAAAGTCCTGTAACCTGCCAATATACTGTTCTGGTTTTTGTAGTATTAGCCATAACACTTATAGTCTTTTGGAGAACCTGAAAGATTTCCAGGTGGGAATAACACACTGTACCCCAAATAAAACTCAGAAAGTGAATTCTATCTAAAAAAATGCAAAAGGAGGAGCAGTGCCTGGATGGATCGTTGGTTAAGCTTCCAGCTCTTGACTTTGTCTCAGGTCATGATCCCACAATTCGTGAGATCAAGCTTCCCGTTGGGCTCTGTGCTGACAGCCCAGAGCCCGCTTGGGATACTCTCCCTCTCTCCCTCTCTCTCTCTCTCTCTCTCTCTTCCTGTCTCTCTCTCTCTCTTTCTCTCTCTTTCTCCCAGCCCCTGCCCCACATGCACTCTCTCAAAATAACTAAACGTTTTAAAAAACACAAAAGGGGACAATATGAAAGTGCTCCTTAAAACAAACAAAACAACAACAATGAACACTTGTAATATGTATGGGCAATTTACACTTCAATCCATACAGGTAGAATTAAAGGCTGGTTATCGGCCTCCCAAGAATAGGGCCACAGAGTTATCACAGCTGTTCTTGATGATGTCCAGCTTAATGAGCTGCCTTTGAAAACAAGAAAAGCTACAGAATGTCATAAATGGGGCCATAAGGTAAAATATAAACTATGAAAATAGAAAACATGTCAGTATCAAGTGTGGTATACAGTGTTGATTGCCACAACTTAAGAAAAATACAGAACAATATGGGTTTTATCAGAAGAAGAAGACTGAGGAGTGTGGTAAGATAAAGGGCTTGGGATTCTTCATCCTATTTTCTTTAATATATAAAAATCTGAAAAGCAAATGTCAAAAACTCGAGTAAGAGAAGTTTGGAGTTCTTAACTAAACTTCATACTTTCTACGTTGAGCTCTTTTGTCACCCTACTGTGTAACAAGGCTTATACCCAATAAATATGCATATTTACATACATGAGATATGTATTTACTCACACATGCAAATGTAAGTGTGTGTGTGTGTGTGTGTGTGTGTGTGTGTGTGTGTGTGTGTGTGTGTGTTTCTATTTGGCCTGACGAGTTGGGCATAAAACAGAACCAGAATGAATAAATAAATATTCTACCTAAATAAAAGAATGCCACTACCAGATGGAAGTTGGGGTCAGTTAATTGAGAAAGAAAAGGAATGGTTCTAATTACTTAAAAAAATCCAACAGATCAACAGTAATTTTGTTCTTATAATGGCCTTACAGACGATAGACCCTCTTTCTAGAATGAACACCCACCCCCACCTCTTTCCTGAACCTGGTTAGCTCCTACTTCATCACACAAGTATTTAAAGATGTCATGAAAGTGCCACCTCTTCTAGAAGCTGTCCCCAGTGCCACAGTTTGTGTTAAGTAAGGGTCTCTCCTGTCTTCTCCCTTGGCCCCAGGGCCTGACAACCTGACGCTGTGTGGCGTCTTCCCCCAGGGCTGAGTGCTATGAGCAGAAATCCTCTTCATCCTCGGCACAGTGACTGCCATAGAGTAGGCATGTAATACATTTCTTGACTGATTCAATAAGTGAACAGTTGAGTGAATAAGCACATGTAAGAAAAATATAACTCTTTTTTTTAAACCATCTTCTTTGTTCAGGAGAAAGCTGTGAAACTCATAGAACCGAGTGAATCATACTGGTAGAAATGGAATGGTTCCATTTGGGATAGTTTATCAAACATAAAATCTCTTGCTACAGGCTTTCGGAGGACTCTGAAGCTGCCTCTATGGAGGGTACTTTAGTAGCAATATAATTTTTTATTGATTTGAACAACTGTGAGATAAGGGGCAAAGGTATAGCAAGTTCAGCATTTTAACTGCAAGAATTGTACCACAGGTAACAAAAAAAAAAAAAAAGTTCACTGCTTTTTTATTTGAGTTTCTTCTATTTTTTGTCCTAGGGTAAGAAATATGAATGCCACCCAACATGTGGGAATAAGAGTGACATAAACTGTGCAAATGAACATCAGGACAAAAGGCCTACACCTTCTTGTCATGTCTTTTGTTTCCTTTCCTGTCCTTCCTGCCCGCCCGCCCGCCCTCCCTTCCTTCCTTCCTTCCTTCCTTCCTTCCTTCCCACTTTCCCTCCCTCCTTCTCATTCTCTTTCTTCCTTCCTTCTTTCCTTCCTTCCTTCCCTCCTTCTCACTCTCTTTCTTCCTTTCTTTCTTTCTTTCTTCCTTCCTCCTTCTCTCTCTTTTCTCTTTTCTTTCTTTTTCTTTCCTCTTTCTTGCAGTGTGTTTGACATACAATATTCTATTATTTCAGGTGTACAACATAGTAATTCAACATGTATATACATTAGGAGTTGTTACCACAGTTACCTGTTACCCCGATAAACCTAGCTACTTTCTACCACCTTACAAAGTCGTTACATATTATTAACTATATTCCTTATAGTTTGTACATTGTATCCGTGTCTTTTTTTTCTTTCACCTTTAAACTGGAAGATTGCATCTCTTTATCCCCTTCCCCTATTTTGCTCATCTCCCCAGCCCCTCTCCTCTGGTAACTATCAGATTGTGCTCTGTATTCATAGGTCTGTTTCTGGTCTGTTTTGTTTGTTTTGTTTTTTAGATTCCAGCTAGGAGTGAACTCATATGGTATTTCTCCCTCTCCGTCTGACTTCCGCCACTTAGCATCATACCCTCACATGTTTTCCTTTCAATCCTTGGCTTCCCCACCCTCCCCCGTTCTCTTTTCTGCTTTGGCACTAGAGTGTTTCTTTGTTTGTTGCGTGCATGTGTGTGTTTGTGTGCGTGTGTGATTTTCACTGTCCCTTCATGATATCAAGCTGGAAGAAGAGAAGTATGACCACCACTAAATCTCCCCTCCCCAAAGGATGCTTCCCATCCAGATGAGGAATTTTTGCACTGTGCAGTACTTTGAAGTATCTTGAATACAGACACCCAAACCAAACAGGATAGAAGCCCACAACACTGCAGAAATGTATCCAAAGTCGCTCAGTTGTGGTTGCTAGAATATTTGCAGATTAACCTCTCATGCAGCAACCTAACAAATCCAGGGTTGGCAGATGCAGAGATGCAAATACGCCCTAAATATATCTTCAACTTCTAACCAAAGAACAGATTGCCTTATGTGTGTCTTATATGTGCTTATGAAAAATGAGTATTTTAAGCAGAATATTTTTATGGGCTCAGAACATTATTTTTCCTCGTGAAGACCAAAGATTGAGAGAACAAATTATATGATGACATGAAATTTATATTTAAATGCTTCATGAATGTATGTGTGCCCATCTTTCCTGTACTTCTATTCTGTAAATACAAATATTAAAATTTCAGATCCCATTAATCCTGATTATACCTACCAAAAGTGAAATGAGAATCTTATGAATAAAGAGGAGTCTGGGAACTAACTCAGGAAGTCAAAGATCATTTAGCAAATTTTCTGAGAATTTACCATGGTCCTGTTTTTAGGTTAGTGACATAGTGGATTCAAAGATACATGAAATATATTCTAAGACCTCTGAGAATACGCAACATTATGAAGATAAGTAAATAAAAACTGGTATGCATAAGGTAGAATAAGATAAGTGACATAAAGGTTTGTTGACAATGTATAATTTCAAAGCAAGTGAAATTCTGAAGTGCACTAAAGGAGTGAAGAAAGTATTTCTGAGACACCTTGAGAGATGACTGCTTTTCTTGCCATTTTGCTTGCCCCACTTTGCAAAACCTACTCATCCCCGTGCTTTTATACCAGAACTCTACACTGATGACCCACAAAAGTCTACCTCCCAACCCAGATGCACTTGTCGGACACAGACCTTCACCTCCAAATTCTGGCTAGGCATCTCCATGTTCAGGTCCAAGACATATCATACTCACTATGTTCAAAAACTCTGTTTCCCCAGTCTTAAACCATGTCCTGTGTTTCTACTTGGAAAATACCCAAAACCATCTGCCTGTGTTCTCAGTTTCGAGTCTTGGACCCGTCTTCTGTCTCACCCCTATCTTTGAACCACATCTGATTTCTCTTTATTACATGTGCTGTCTTAAGTAAAGTCCTAAATTAAAACAGCCTGGAAATGAATCTCCTTGCCTCCATTGTATGTACTTGCTTATTTTCCCAAGAGAATGTTGCAAGGGTTTACTATCCTTCATATTTTTCTCTCCTGCTTAAAGCATTAGTGTCTTCTATCCCTTACGTAGAGAATACAGCCTAAACTTCTTGGCTAAATTTTAAGAGTTTGGCCCTTGCCTATATATCTAACCATTTGTCCTATTCACTTGTATCACATACACTAGCCATTCTGGATATTTTCTTGCACACTCCTACCTTTGCTTATGCTGACCTCTCTGCCTACAGTGCTCTCCTCTCTAGGATGCCACTCTATGAAGAAGTTTTATTCATCATTCAAACACCACCTTATAAGAGCTTTCTCTGACCACTGTTTAATAGAATAGCTCTCCCACTCTTCCCACCACTAGGTCCAATTACCCCATTTTATTTTTCTTCATAACACTTTCCACCTTTAAATAGCTCTTTGTTTAGTTCCTGTGTCCTGGCTATAGAAGATACTTTTAAACTTTTTAAAAGAGAACTAGACACGTATTTCAGTGGTCGGAAATATTTGTTGAATTTATTGAATGGAATCCTTCAGATACCATTCAATCTCATCATTTCCGAGAGAGAAATAGTATTGTCCTTTTATAGCAAGGATAACGGTCTACCTCACCTACATGTGTTCATTACTATGTCAGTCCTTGAGACTGAAGGGACTGTGGTTCACCCATATCTTTTAGCACAGAATGAACACCCAATACATATATATTGAATGGAGTTGAATTCGACATACCTAGGGCTCTCCACACAATTAAAGCCTTCTCCAATGTAGTGAAATAGATTATCTTTAAGATAGTACATAAAGAAGTAAATGCAAATGACTAAAACTTCAAATGATCTTCAGTTTGGGCATTTCCAAAAGAGAACTTCCTGACCCAGGCAAAACCTGGAAAAGCTAGGAGCCTTCCTTATTTGGAACTACCATTTTTCAGATTTGATGCTCTATATGTTACTTTCATTGCTACCACACTGGCTGAGTCAGGTTAGAGTCATTGACAAGCTCTTCTGTTCCTACCTTGGAGATCCTCATCCAGACTAAGTGAAATTCAGGGTAACAAAATCTTGAAGTGGCACAACTGTTTTTATGAGAATCTTTCAGGCTAATAGGAACTAAAGTGATTTTTTGGAGAGTTCTTTTTTACTTGGTTAGATTATACTATGTTTTCAGGGTCGGGGGTTTCCTTTCATGTTGAAATTTTCTATTAGATTTTAAGTTGCTGAATCCCACTTTATTTTATGGCCACACATCCAGTTAGACTCTAGGTGGCTGGTGCATAATGCAGAATTGAAAAATGTAGAAGGTTAAAGTTTGGATCCAGAAGATTATTTGGACTGCTTGACCAAGGCATAGTCATCAATATGAAGGAATATTTATTTTACAGGTGACCAGATTTGTGAAAAAATAAAAACAAACAAACCCATAAGGGTTTGATTCTACAATGACATAAATTTGTTTTTATTTATGGATACAACAAGAATTTATTAAGCACCAAACTACATACAAAGCACAATGGTAGTGAGGCACCTGAATGGCTCGGTTTGTTAAGTGTCTTGACTCTTGATTTCAGCTCAGGTCATCATCTCATGGTTCGTGAATTTGAGCCCCACAATTGGGCTCTGCACTGATAGTGTAGAGCCTGCTTGGTATTCTCTCTCCCTTTCTCTCTTCCCCTCCCCTGCTTGCTCTCTATCTCTCTCTCAAAAGTAAACAAAAATAAACTTAAAAAAGCACAATGTACACTAAGATGTAATAAAACATGGTCTCTGTCCTCGAAGAGACTCTACTCCCTACCAATGTTTCCTTTTTTATAAACAAGTGAGTTTTATGTGGAACATCTTAATTTTTATTTTTAAAACTAATCTAATGGAATCACTATTTTAATATTATTAATAAATCATATTCTCAGAAATCTGATGCTACAGAAATCTAATATAAATAAAGAGGCAGAGGCCATTGCCCTCCAGGATGTGAGTGATTGTGAAAGTCCCTTCCTCCACTAAAATTTTAGGATTCAGTGACTAATGAACTCCCTAATATGGGCAGCTGGGTGACTCTGTCAGTTAAGTGTCCAAGTCTTGATCTCAGCTCAGGTCATGATCTTACAGTTCCTGGGTTCCAGCCCATGCTGACAGTGCAAGTCTGCTTGAGATTCTCTCTCTTTCCCTCTCTGACTCGCCCCCGCTCCCTCTCTCGCTCTCTCCCTCAAAATAAATAAGTAAACTTAAAAAAATTTAAAATGAATAGGAAGATGACACTGCAAGCCTTTATGAAGTTGTATGAAGAAACAGTATAATTTGGAGATACAGACAAAAGTGCCATTTATTTTTTATTTGATACCTGCAAAAATATTGATGCTTCTAACTTTGTTTTGTGAAAACACCTTTCATGGTAAGCAGATTTAAAAATCCTTGAGTGTCTTCAGTGCTGCAAATCACATAGTTCAATACTCTGGGTAAATTGCCTGTTGTTCAAACTGTCTAGGCCAATTCTCAAACTTGCATTTATAGCAAATAATTGAATTCCCCTAGATCAAAAATCAATTCCATACTCTATAAAAGTCACACCTCAATTTAGAAAATAAAACTATTTAATTTAAAATATTGTTTTATGAAATTTTATGAAACTGATGTTTGATCAAATACCTATTCATTTTAATAGGTTACAAAATCAATAGCAGCTTGCTGATGTATGTGAAGATTTTGGAAGAAATTGGGGAAAAGCATTTGACATTCAATATAATTAATACTCTTTTGGATTTGAACACAACATAGCTTTACGGTATAAAGCACCCAAGTCTAATCCTTCAGGTACAGTTGCCTTTACAGGCCGTAATCAAACATTCTCAGGACAAAAGAAATCTGCCTCTATACATACTTATTCTTAAGAGAGCAAATACCTTTGGCAGCCCCGTTGTTCCAGATGTGTAAAGAATATACAGCGGATGTTCTGAAAGAACAGGGACGCAGTCATGTGACTGTGCTTTGGCCATCTCTTCATCCCAATCAAGGTCACGACCGGGAGCCAAAGGAACAGTCTCCTACACAGAAAGTATACAGGGATATGCACTGAATAAAGGAGGTAAGAACAGTGGAGACTGGCTGAATCTGTATTAGTCTGAGCATATGACTAGAAATCTATATAGCACTAAATATCAGAGTGAGGACTATATATTTCAAGGTCATGAGTTAAAATAAATATTCCTAAAAAGTCCAACAGTTTGATGTTGGCTTCAACAAAAGGACATGTTTTATTCAAATCTAAGGAAATACTTAAGAAATTCAATGTGATGCAGTCATGTTTTCATCAACAGTTAGAGCTTAACGAACAGAGGTTCCTGTTTTCCATACACATACATACACCATTAACTTTATAAACCAATTTCTATCTTTATAACTTTTCTTTTTATTTTGGAACTGAAGCCTTTTCAATATAATGTCAACTAACCCATTAAAATTTCTCTTTATATAAGAGCCACTTAGACTTAACACTATGGCCATCTTTCCAAATGAGGAAATCATTTTCAGGGGTGGAGGAGAAATCTATTTTTGTTTTTTCAAGAACAAAAATTAGTTTTGAGAATTAATGAGCATACATGACATATCTAGAATGCTATCCAATTTTTCCCCAAGTCATTGATTAATATGGTAGAAATGTTTGTTTTCTTTTTTGTTCCTAGAACCGAGCTCTGTGTTATATACCTTATGATAATAGTCATGAGTTAGTCAGAGACATCTTAAAAAGAATTAGATCTCTTTACTTAAAATGGTGCCAGTGAAGTAAGGCAGATAGATAAAGAGTAGCAAAGTGGCTGACGGGAAAATTATTCTAATGGAGGGTCACAGTTCTGTAAATAGAATTAAGACTCTGTACATGTCTAATTATTTTCAGAAATGTTAACTAAGCTCCAGATGACACACCAGAAAGTTTACACTTGGAGAATTTATTGTATAGGCGACACATTCCTCAGTGAGAGTTACTAACTAAGATTCACGACTTAAAATTTATGTAACCATTTATTTCATCCAGGTGATCCCTGTGTGAAACTCAGAGATTCTGAGGGATTTAGGAAAGCCAGGCCATTTCTATTTTTCGGGTTCCTTAATACATTAATCAGGGTTGTAAAAAATGGTCACATATTTAAATAAGTACATTTACAAAATCACACTTTAATATAATGTCACAAATAAAATGCCTCTGAGAATAAATACATTAATAGATAAGCGTCAGAGTGGAACTTCATGAAGATGAAGTTTAAAGCCCAATCATCCTCTCCAGCCTCACTCTAATGGACCTGGAATGTGCCTCTGAGATAAATAAAAATAGTAAAACTGTAACTAAATTGTATTTTTCCATTTGTTTTTACGAATCAGATAAACACAACAAATTTCAACTTACCAAGACTTTTGCATTACAATTACAAACCTATAAAAAAATTATCACAGTCTATAATGAAAAATGTCAATTGGATGATCACATAAAATGCTTACTGATACACAAAATAAGACTTGAATGAATGGTTATCCTTCAGACTAAGAACATCCTCTACAGGTGTGTGTAAAGATGATTTGATAAAAGAAAGAGAGGGAAAATCAGAATTAGCTACATCTGTACATTTACTTCTATAGATGTGTCCTGTTATTATTCTTAAAAGGCAATATTGGCAGAGCACCAGAGTTGACTCCTGTGGTATTCCTTTGATTCTGTCATTGCCTGCTTGAAGCCTAGGAGTGGCAGCCAGGTTTTTATCTCCTTTAGCAAAAATCCAATCCTGATTAATGAGACACACCACCGAGCCTCATAATTTGTATCTCTAAGCTGAAAACAAATCCAGTCCATTGAGTTTAATTACTAACTAAACAGCAGTCCAACTATAAAGGACAGGAGACATCCAAAGCCCTCATCTAAAATAAAGACAAGTTGGGGCACCTGGGTGGCTCAGTCAGTTATCAAGAGCTG
Source organism: Proteles cristata cristata (assembly GCA_017311185.1). NCBI lineage: Eukaryota > Metazoa > Chordata > Mammalia > Carnivora > Hyaenidae > Proteles > Proteles cristata. Next base: position 159,904 of record JAESUZ010003631.1, on the reverse strand, counting down.
ACTCTTGATTTCAGCTCGGTCGTGATCTCAGGGTTTGTGAGATGGAGCCCCACTTAGAGCCCATGCTGACAGTGCATAGCCTGCTTGGGATTCTCTCTCTCCTTGTCTCTCTCTCTTCTCCTCCCCTGCTTGCATGCACTTGCTCTCTCTTTTTCTCTCTCTCTCTCTCTCAAAACAAAGAAACATACTTTAAAAATAAAATAAAATAAAATAATAAAATAAAATAAAATAAAATAATAAAATAAAATAAAGATAAGTGAAAATAGAGGAAAGAGCCTCAAGAAAAGGGGAAAGGGAGAGAAAGTAAACCAGTTGTGGGAGGGAGGGATTGAAGAGTGGGCCTCTACCTATTAGGAGGAAAAGAGAAGAGATTTGCATTAGAAAAACCTGAATAGGAAACTTGCATACCCATAGTCAGTGTGCTTATAAAGTAAAAGAAATAGCATATATCTTGTTGGATAAAAGTCACTAGACCAAATCCAAACCTTGACATCACTTATTGGCTGTGACTTTGGGCTCTGACCTCTCCTTAACTCACTTTCTTCATCTACACAATGGGACCAGTAAAAGCATCTACTTCATTGGTTTGTGAAAATTAGATAAGAATTATTTGCAACTATTTAGCTCTGCATCTAGCATAAATTCTTTACAAATTCATGACTATCTGTATGTGTGAATGTCCCACACATACTCACATAATTAGCACACACGTACTCACAGAAACACCTGTGTATATGTGTACGTGTTTCTACTTTTCCTCTAACCATCTCATACCCAAAGCCTCTTTGTATTCCTTAACTTAACAACAACAAGCCTTTTTAAAAAATATGCTTGAGAGCATCTGAAAGAAATTCAAAATTCTTTGAGACAGTAAGAATATTAAAATCGGCAGTTTATGAACCACAGACTACTAAAACTTTACACAGGAATTTAATGTGGCGATGGGAATTGCTAGGTGGTAATCAAAATGACATAGCTTTAATGCTTTCTCTTCTTGTGTCTTGTCACTTAAGCATTTTCTGCAGATAATCTCTCAAGAGTTCCATAACATTACATGATTCTTTGCACTCTTATAATTTTTCTTCTGCAAAGAATGTTAATGTGCTAGGAGCCCAAGATGGTTCCACTATAAATAGCTGAAACTTCTTGAATATAGAAATAAGGTGATCATTAGATCAAATTTACTAGGAAAAGCACTGTGAAATATATTCATTTTTGTATCATACTGCTTTTTCTTCCTTCATGGATCACAGAATAATTTATATGCTTAGAATATTCATATTTTGTTTTCCTGAACATAGTTTTTATTTCTAGACTAAACACCTTCTCTAAAGTTTGGAAAGACAGATTTTATATACAAATAATCATACTTCTCCACAAGCAGGAGAGCTGAGGGATCACACAGGTGGTCAGAGTACATGTGTTCAGATCATGACCCTGACACCAGCGGGACAAGGTATTTTATCCCTGTTCATTGAATTCCTCTTACATAGAATAGGAATAATGCTATCACCTAGCTCACAAAGGTATCAGGAAGATTTTTAAAAGTATTCATTAGCAGGATATCAAGAATAATAAGGTAAGCAGGGGCGCCTGGGTGGCTTAGTCAGTTAAGCGTCCGACTTTCGCTTAGGTCATGATCTCGCGGTTCGTGGGTTCGAGCCCCGCGTCGGGCTCTGTGCTGACTGCCAGCTCAGAGCCTGGAGCCTGTTTCAGAGTCTGTGTCTCCCTCTCTCTCTGACCCTTCCCTGCTCACGCTGTCTCTCTCTCTCCTAGAAATAAATAAAAATATTTAAAAAAAAAAGAATAATAAGGTAAGCAGCCACTATTTGTTAAAATTATCATTATTGTTATAATTTAAATGAATATATGACACCACAATAGACTATGCAGAGAATCCAATTCATGAACGTGATATATTACTATGTGTACTTCAATCTTATTGTCTTAAGCCAGTTTTTAAAAATTTTTTAAATTTTATTTATTTTTGAGAGAGAGAGAGCAAGTAGGGGAGGGGCAAAGAGAGAGACACATACACACAGAGAATCTGAAGCAGGTTCCAGGCTCTGAACTGTTAGCACAGAGCCCAACATGGGGCTTTAACCCAAGAACCGCGAGATCATGACCTGAGCTGAAGTCGGATGCCCAATTGTCTGAGCCACCCAGGGACCCCTAAGCTAGTTTTCTTTTTCATAAAGACAGAAAACATCATTCATACAGTTGTCATTATTTTTGCCAAAATGGTTATATTGAGGAAGTATATTTAATGGTTTATAAATCAAGTATTTCTTTCATAAGGTCAACACTAGAATAAGCCTTGCACATGACCATAAGCAAGAACCAAATTCAATATTCCGATTACCATGTTAGGACGATTATAAATGAGAACATGATCTGGTTTGTGTTGTCCTAGTCTCAACGCTTCTTCTAGAAGTGGGATGTATTCTACTCTCCTTCCGGGTTCAATCCCAAAGGATGCTGTAACAACCACCTTGGGCTACAATGGAAAAATAACAGTAATTGAGAAAGTTTAACAACACCAATTAAGGCAATCACAATATTTCAGGTGCAGATTGGCATTTTGACATTTCTAAAGAAATGATTAAATGATTCTGTTCTCCACTTAATAAATGGCCTGAAAATAAAAAATTCCTTTGTAAATGTTGTAGAGCTAACAACTTCCACATAGATCTCACCTGTTCAAAACTGTAAGTTCAGTGAGGCTTTGGGCTAGTGAGTATGAGCTGTTTAAAAAATAATTCCCAGTGGCACTTGGTGGCTCAGCCAGTTAAGTGTCTGACTTTGGCTGAGGTCATGATCTCAGGGGTCAAGAGTTGAAGCCCCACATAAGGCTGTCAGCACAGAGCCCTCTTGAGATCCTCTGTCCCCTTTTCCTTTGCTCCTCCCCCCCTTCTCTCTCTCTTTCTTTCTCCCTCTCAAAAATAAACATTAAAATTTTTAAATAAAAATAAAAAATGCTTTCCAAAGAATTCATGAAGCCAGATAGATTTGCCCTGAACCAGTGAAATGGAAGCCTAGGGGCCCCTCATTACCAAGGTCCCAGTACCCGCTGGTTTTTGTGACATTGTAGTGTTTCTCAGGTGGGGAGAGCCAGCCAATGGCAATCAGGAAGCATTAGTACATTTTTAAATGTCAGCATCTCTGCTTAAATGTGACCACAGAAAAAAAGGGGACCCAAATCTCTGATTTTTTTTCATGATTCTTAACTCATTCTAAAAATGTCCATTTTTGCCAAATACTATATTTATAATTTTGTTGTATTTTTCGTAAAAGGGCCCCCAACTGATTTAAGCTTCAAGCCCCACAAGCCTGAACCTGCTCCTTAAGATACACTCAGTACTTTTCTTTACCTGACAACTTGCTAGTCCTTTTTCAAGATATACAGAGATGTAGCCAAAAGGGGTCCCTGGAGGAAGCTTAAGAAGTTAGGGTCATTCTCCATTCTGGGCAGGCCTCAGATGCCCAAGAATAGTCAAATGTTCCTTCAGCCGCTGGACAGGAAGCTCGCTGAGGCCAAATCTGGATCCCAATTAACTCTGTGTCTTCTACGCCTCGTACAGTGCTTGTTTACCATTCAGTAAGCTCTCAATAAAAGTTTTTGGAACTGAACCAAAATTCTCATTAATTTGCAGAAACAAACATGTCTTTATTCTTTTAAGTACACTGTTTCTTCACCAAGAAATCCAAAGCAAAGGAGGCAGCTAATAAATTATTCAAGAGACAGATAATCAATCCAAGACAGTGCATCTATTCCTGAATTCTGATTTCCAGTTACAATACATTTTATCTAGTGAAGGTTTATATTATACCAAATATATGCATATATCATTACTGTCTGCTTTTTGAATATCATTTAATATTCATGGAGCTCAGGCCCAGTGTAGTGACATAGTTTGTCCCAGGTTACAAGTAGCAGAATCAGAAAAAAGGCCGGTTCTGTCTGATTACGGAACCTGTCTCTTCCCGCTATATCAACCTACCTTTTTTAAAAGACACACACACACACACACACACACACACACACACAAGAAACAGAAAAAGGAAAGGAAAGAAAACAGAAATAAGTCTTGTTTCCTTTTATTATATTTTTAAAGATCCAGCATTTGAATAGAATTCACATTTTACTATCTATGATACACGCGAAAACTCTAGGCAACATTTCCTAAGATTAGATTTCAGAATAAATGAAAGTAAGTTCCATATCAAGTTAAAAATATATATAGAATATATCAAAACATGAATAATTTAATAAAGTCAAAATTAGACCCTTCATTTCAAGAAAAGAATCCTTTCTACATTTCTATTAACAGCCTTTTATTGGAGGTTCTATTTAGTCTAGACTGACTTGTTAGGGTACATTCTTCCCATTGTCAGCTGGTAACAAAGCTTTTTTCTTAAGCCAATTTATTTGAAAATCATGACATCAAAATCATTCCTGATTTCAATTCTATCCAAATATCTTAGATATATATCTCTATCTTCTCATGTTTAATTTGTCCTGCTCAAAGGTCTTGCCCATAGGAATATACACTCATTGCCTAACCTGCTTAACACACATTGTGTGTGCATGTGTGTGTGTGTGTGTGTGTGTGTGTGTGTGTGTGTGTGTGTGTGTGGAATGAAAATAGCAAGTGATATAGGATACATTTGATAAATCTATTTTTATGTATCTAAATTTCCCCACATCATATAAATTTTTTAAAAAGAAAATAATACATCTCATTCTTTTATCTGGATGGTGTTTAGGATTTCTATAGCTAAAAAACTGGAGTCTATAGCTTCGTTGGAGAAGCCACCAACTGCCCACTGGTTTGCAGGTCAGTGACTGACTGATATTTCCCCCTAGAATGACCTTAATAAGTACTAACTCAACAAGTTTAAGAAAGAGGAAAAATCTAGTTAGTCCACAAACCAGCTTCCTAGTTCTAATAACTGATCTGTTACAAGATGAAGTCACATATGCAAACCCTCACTCTCTATCTCGCACTAGCATCACATATTCGTTCCCTTGTCAGGAATGTCTCATTCGGATTTATGGAACTCTGAAAGCCAGCTGTCTCTTATTGCCATAACGACCTTCCTTCCTTAATCTTCTCACTGCTATTACTCAGCCCCACGTTGCCCATCACTTCACAAAAAGATCGTCTGCCAAAGGTCTTATTCCACCCTCTCCTCTCTTCTACTCACACCATTTGTAAGAACTTCCACCTCTTAGCATTGCTTACAACAAGACACCCACCTGTTCAAAAACTTTGACAGATCAAGATCTACAGCACCCAGTTCAGACAAAAACTGACTTTCCAAGCTCACCATGTCTCCCTCTCTGGCCTCGTCAGTCTCTTCACTGTCCACCAGATGAATTTTACCTTTTCCTGTCTAATACTGGACTCCTATTCCTTTTCTCTCCTGTTGGATCCCATGCCATCATTCTCCTCAACTAGCTGATTCTTAGCCAAGATCTAACTCAAATCTCACCTTCAGGAAGTCTTCTTCAGCCACCCCAACTAAAAGAAATGGTTCCTTCCTCTAACTCAGGGGTCTACAAGCGATAGTTGAGAGCCAAACTCTGCCCACAGCATGTTTCTGTAAGGCTTCTCTGGGACACTGCCATGCCTTCTGCTTAAATAGTGTCTAAGTCTGCCCGTGTGCTACAACAACACAGCACAATTGTGTAATGCACAACACCTACAGTATTTAATATCTGGTAACTTGCCAGAAAAAAGTTTGCTGACTTATACAGGAATGACAGCTAACCTTTTTTTTTTTTTTAATGAGTACTATATATGAGGTATTGAGTTACATGCTTTGAATGTAATATCTCAGTGATCAATTCACAACAGCCTAATCAAGTTTGTTATCCTAGTATACCCCTTTGAACATGTAACTCCACCTCACTGTGCAACACCATCATTCCTGGAGGTGTGTAAATTATAAAACTTTACCATGCATTCCATCCATTTGATAAGTATCACTCATTATCCAGATTTAAGGGCAGTACCTGGCATATTGCAGGAAGTTAATAAATATAGGGTGAATGGATAAGTTGGTTACTAGTTATTTTTCCTGTATGCCTCATACATCCAAATACATGGCAAGCTAACTTGAAAAGTATATACCTAATCTTCTATTTTATATCCTTCACAGCACCTAGCAGGATGTTTTTTACAAAAAAAAAAAAAAAACTGACCCCAAAATAAAATTTCGTTAATACATATATGTCAAAAAATCCGTAAACTTTAAGCATCTCACTGGAAAGGAGAATCTAGTAAGTACAGAGCACTTTCAGATGGTTCATTCACAGATAAACATGGCTGTACTACATGCAGCTACTACTTGATTTCTCCAAATAAAGCACTTACCTTTGCATGGTCAATACGACTACTTAGTTCTTTGGATGCAAATCCTCCAAATATGAGACTGTGGATGGCTCCTATCCTTGCACATGCCAGCATGGTATACATCGCCTGCGGGATCATGGGCATGTAGATGACCACGGTGTCACCTTTCTTGACTCCATGCTTGACCAAAACACCCGCCAGCTTAGAGACCTACAACAAAATCATTATATCAGCCAAGTGTTTTCTTTGTTATTTCACGAAACTTCTAAGATAGCATCACAAGAAGTTGATCATCCTCTTGGCAGTGGATTAAGGCCTGAGTAACAGATGTGATGATGACATAAGCTTAGTGACAGTGATAACAGTAATAACAAACAGTATTTCAATAACTGACTATAAACCAACTTACTATTATTATGCTACATGAACTCTATCGCTTAAATTTGCCTAGTTATTAATTCAGCAACATATTTACTAAGCAGCCATGATGTACCAGACATAGTGTTTACAGTTGGGGACACAATGATGAAAAACAAAGGCACAGATATATCCCCATGGATCTTTTATTCTAAAGGGCAAATCTGTCGAGTGAACAGAAAAGTAAAATAATGGCAAATTTGGACATATATTTGCTTAAGTATTAAAAGAGACAAGCACATGTTAGGAAAGAAAACATACATATACTTATAAGGTCAGTAAGATAGATTCTGCTATTATTATTCTTATTTTAAATATAAGGTAACTGAGACTCAGATATAATAAATAGTTAGCTCAGGATCAGAGAGGTAGGAAGTGAAGCGAGGATACCATCACAAATCTTTTGACCTCATATTCTTTGCCCTTTCTCCTGCCTCAAGCCAATTATTTTTTCTTTATAGTTTTTTATACTAATTATCTACACAAAGTGACCTCCCTGTACATGGAGACCAAACATACAAACTTCTTTTCGCTTTTAACACGTGTTTTGGAAGCCAAAACAGACTGTGAAAACAGACCTAAGTAAAAAGAAGTTCAACATTCTTTCATTTTAAAAATGAATATTGAGAACCTGTATATGGCAGACACTGTTTTCTGATACACCAGTAAACAAAACAGGACAAAGATCTCTCATGGTATAGCAGAAGAAATACTTACAATAAACATAGTAAGTAGATGTTCTATTATGTTAAAAGGTCCTGTGGCGGGGGAGGGTAAGATAAAATGGAGGGATTGAGAATGCAGAAGCTTTAATTCTCAATGGGAAGGTGAGGGTAGAGCTCACTCGGAAAGTAGCCCTTTAGCAAGGAGTTAAGAAGTGGATATCTGTGAGTATACTATTTCAGACAGAGAGAACACCAGCACAAAGGTGTAAGGGAGATCATTTGTGATGCGATGGAGGAACAGCAAGGAGAAAGACGAGGGAACTGGGACAGAAAGCACAAGTGAGAAAGTGGTCGTAGATCAGGAAAGAGAGCTAAAGAAAGGGCCTGTAGGGGTCCAGTGGGCAATGGGAAGGTCTATGCCTTGCCTTTGGATGTGGTTGCTCCAGATAATGAACAGAGGAGGCCAGAGACAAGGAATTGGGCCACAGGGCTATTTATGGATCCTTTCATTTCATTCGGCTTCTCCTACTTTTTCAACTACTTCAAAGGATTTAGGATCCTGATCATTCTTCCTTTTTCTCTTTATTCCCTTCCTCTCTGCAGAGGAGGAAAGATGTGGTCAAAATTAAGGGCTCTGGTGAAAGAAAGTAACAAACAGCTATCTGGTGTTTTATTCTCTCCTTTTTGCAAGGTAAAATTTAGTGTTATTTTTTAAGAACTCAAAGCTGCCCAGCAGCAAGTTATGAGAAAGATACATCAAAGTGATATAATCATGAACTTAAATTCTTTCTGGAGCTAAAGACGAAGATAAACCCTGGAAGGTTCGATCTAAATGCTCAGTGTGCTATCCATGCAGAAATGTACTATGCCCTGTGATCACATTACTGGGTATCCCATTTGAGCCACAGCACTAGTTGAGACCAAGGAGAAGTCTGTCCTGCCTACAGCTATAACTTCAGCATCTTGAATAGTGTCTATTGTTGAGTAAAAATAATCTTCAACCAAGACCCAAATCTAGCAGTTATTCAGTAACTTTATATTCTGGTCTTACTTCACAATGTTGCTGAAAGATGTCCCCCAAAACTCTTCTATCCTCTGAAAGAAATGAAATCAATGAATTCAAGAAAGTCTTTGAAAAAAAGATCTGAAAATGACCTAATGCAACCCCAAGAAGTATTTAAGTGGGAGTCATGTCACATCTTTAAAGAAATGAGCCAACGTATTAAATTAGAAGGCTTCATATACAAATCCAGATTTCCAGGTTCTCCTGAAAACTTGTCAAGCCTAGCAAACCCAGGCCTGTGTTCTTGTATGACACCTATCAGTTGAACCTGATGATCAGCTACTAGGTTGCACTCACCATTCCCTGGGGCCATTATTGACAGAGAATTAATTTTTCTTTCCATCCTGAGTTTAAAATATATTCTTCTACATCTTATTTATTTTATATACTTAAACCATAGTTCTAAAACCACAAAGGTCTGATATATACTGATGATGCTATTTTCCCCACCCATTTCTCCCACCTATATTATCTGCTTGGCTCCAGCATCTGAATTCTGAACCACTTCCCTGAAGGCAACCTTCAGTAAATTAGGTTGCAGCAGGTCTGTACAACCACTAGATGGCGTCCGTCTGGCCTTGTTAAACTGGCTTCCAGCAGCCACTCAGTGTTTTCGATACTGTGCTAACCACACCAGAGTTGCTCTGGAGAAAAAAGCTTTACATGATCAATACAGAAAATTTCTTTTTCAGTAGTTTCCAGGGATAGATGCCGATCCAGTAAAATTTTACATTGTAAATTATAACTTATATACATTTATGAAATTACATATGTAAGCAATATACATATATGGAATTTTATATATATTATATTTTTCTTTATTATATATATTATATTTTTACATGTAAAAATTTATATTTATATATATGAGTGAAAACATGAGAAAACATTCATTTCTGGTGTAATTTCTAATAAATATGCATACGAAAAACAAAATATTGTATAGCAAGAAAGGGCACTGGTTTAATATGAAAATATGTGATAATATTTCATTAAAAAGTATTTCTTACTAATACTAGAGTTAGTTAATAGGGAGCCCTAAAACAGAATACTTAGGTCTTAACTCAGACACAGTAAAATCATTTTGAATAGAAGGGTGGGCAGCAGCAAACAATAAGAGGAAAAATCTAGAAATACTAGTCATCTGAGAGTTCATAATCCCTCAAATGAAGTGCTATGAAGCTTCAACACAAAGGAGAATGTGATGATTGCTATTTCAGGACTCACCTTACTTTTATTGACCTTCAGATGGAAAATACCAAAGAGAAGGGAATTCTATATTCATTTTGTTTAATGTTATAAACTTATCCTACCACAGATATTTGAATGTAAATTTATAATTTCTATTGATACTCAAAAAGAAAACATTTAACATATATATTGTATCCTGTATAGTTTCTCAACTAAAGGAAAAGTTAAATCATGTATCATTCACCCAATCCATATTCATTTTTGCACCTTCTAAGAGTTGTGTTTTAATTTATCCACAATTTAATCATTTTATCACTCACACACAATAAATTTGGCTTTTAGTCTGACGGTAAGAGCAGGACATGCTATGCGATCATGGTCAGGCCATGCCTCTCTGCTAGCATGAGGATAACTGAGCTGTGAAGGAAGCCTGAAGAAACAAAATGAATATACGTATTCTTTTAGATACAACATTATTTGATTCTTCCCACTAGACACTATATGAATTAATCATTATTTTGGTACTGGGGCGCCTGGGTGGCTTAGTCGGTTAAGGGTCCGACTTTCGCTTAGCTCATGATCTCACGGTTCGTGGGTTCGAGCCCCGCGTCGGGCTCTGTGCTGACTGCCAGCTCAGAGCCTGGAGCCTGTTTCAGTCTGTGACTCCCTCTCTCTCTGACCCTCCCCTGCTCACACTGTCTCTCTCTCTCTCTCCTAGAAATAAATAAAAACATTTAAAAAAATTTTTTAAAAATCATTATTTTGGTACTAATTTAAAGCCATTCTAATATATGAGTGTCCTGGTATTGATTCAATTTATACAGTATCTGCTATGTATACTATACTAAAGTCAAGTTTGCAAGTCAGATGCAAAAGAGGAAGACATGGTTCTTAAAGCAAAGAGTCCAGGGAAAAATAATATAAATAAATAGTAATTCCAACATAAGAAAATGCAATAACTGATATTTATGTTATATAAAATGGTATATGCATATATTTGGTTTATATGCAACATGTGCTTATTTTAGATACAAGTAAAAACTTTTAATTTTAAAATTATAAAATGAAAACAAACTAGTGTAATAATAAAAAAGAATTTTATAATTTTTTTATGTATTTATTTCACAAAATCTTCATTCACAAGCAGTCTGTGGGTTAGTATAATTTCATGATCAAATGACCAGGATACAGATATGAACATTAGGTGAAACTGACCAAGACTATGTTCTGTGGAATAAATTAGCACTTGCTTCACAAACAGCAAGTGTGTCCATCTAAAGAAAATAATATTTGTATGAGAAAGACAGAGTTGGCGTCCAAATTATAGAAAAAAGATAATAATTATGGACAATTTCAGGGCCATGTCAAAGAAAATTATATGAAAGAGAAGACATGAGGAAGCATATTTTCAAGCTGCAATGAAGTCACACTGCAAACCCTGGTCTAATCAATCACAGAAAATGTAACTAATTTAAAATCCAGTGGTAGTATCTGAGAAAACAGTCTTCTTTTCCTGGGATTCTACTAGAAAAATATTCAGAAAACTTCCCTTAGCATGCTATATAAAAACACCCTGAGAGATGGGGAGCAAGCAGAGAATTGACGAGTGGCTGCTCGATAAAAGTTTGAATCAGACTTTTTTTCAAACCTAGTAGGTATAGTCAGAGATCCTAGATAAAGGTATATATATGGAATGGCTTCCACAAGGCACAAAGCGATGGTATCCTTTAACTGCCCACATGCAAGCAACTGTTGCTATTGTTAAGGAGATTTTAAACTAAAGGGTGCTTATTCATTTCTCTCTTGGACCTTTTGTCATCTCTTGGCTTCCAATCTTGCCCACCACAGTTTCTTCTTTGGAGAAATCAAAGTGATGGAGCTTCCTGTCATACTTAGAATAAAACATAGTCTTGATAATGGTGCACAAGGTCCTATGGAATCTGACTCCTGGATGCTCCCCCAACCTCACCTTCTGCCACTCTCTTCTCATGATCTTCCTGGTGCCCCCTAATGGTCCAAGTCTGTTTTTGTTCTAGAGCCTCTGCTTCACCTGATTTTCACTCAAATGGGAACATGGCTGTCTCTCAGCCTTCATCTGGGTCTGTGTCAGTGGGTCATCTCCTCGATGACAAGTAATTCTCTCTGACATACATCTAAAAGGGCAGCCCAAGTCACACTGTAGCATTATATTTTTCTTCACTTGTATGTTTTTTCATTTATGTTGTATTATCTTTTTATTCATAATGTAGCTCCCTAATTAGAATGCAATTTTCTTGTGGGGAAAGATTATAATATTCACTACTGCAGTCTATGATGCCCACAGTAGCGCCATATAGATCAGGTACCCTAAAAGTATGTTTTAATAAATAAATTGACTCCATCATCATTCTAGTCTAGAAAAATGAATTCAAAACAGATGGTCTACTGATTTTGTTGAGTTGACGTTCTAAAAGTCAAGAGTTTAGCCACTCTGGAGATAAGAGAAATCATCTACTAAGAACCTATCAATGAATGACAAAAATAAAAAAGCCATGGACCAGAATTTCAGGTTTCCAAGAAAGCCAAGTAAGATCAATGTCTTAAGCAGAGTTTTAGGTGAGGCAGGATATAAACCTTCATAGTCAGGCAATGCACTAAAACAAGGAAACTTCTCACCATATTAAAAATAAAAATTTCCCAGTGTGAAAAGAAAATAATAATGTAGAGAAGACAAGGGATATTTTTGGAAATAATTATTTCTCTCAGACAAGGATTAGATTTTTCTTTACATTTAAAAAAAATTTTTTTAATGTTTTTTAAATTTATTTCTAGGAGAGAGAGAGAGACAGCGTGAGCAGGGGAGGGTCAGAGAGAGAGGGAGTCACAGACTGAAACCGGCTCCAGGCTCTGAGCTGGCAGGCAGCACAGAGCCTGACGCGGGGCTTGAACCCACAAACCACGAGATCATGACCCAAGCGAAAGTCGGACGCTTAACCGACTAAGCCACCCAGGCGCCCCTTTTCTTTACATTTTAATGGAGGAGTTACTATTCTTTCTATATCATATGAGAGTATGCTATGAGGCATGTGTTAGACATTGTGTTGGTCAAAAAACAAATACATAAATAAAATATTGCCTCTATTCTCAATGGGTATTATTTGGCCAAGAAATACATAATAAGTAGATACACTAATTAGTAATGTAAAAAGCAAAAATAAACCTGTACATGGAGAAAGGTATAAATAAACTATTCTGGACTTCAAATCATGGTGAAATAGTTTCTGGCATAGAGATAATTGAAAAGAAGTGAGGTTATACTTCAAACAATCTCAAAAAGTCTGCTGAGAAAATTCAAAGGGATTGGTTGCATTGTTATTTTAGTTGATGTAAAAATTGAATTTAGACATTTTTATTCTAAATACATGAGTCTAATCATGGAAAAAGGAAGTTAAGAGATACAAAAATGTTGTTTTTTTCATTTAATTAATTTTATATTATCTATCAAATTGGCATAATACTTATTTTCTTTACATGAAGCACTCTTAGAAGGTAATATAACAAGTTTTATTAAGTTGAGAAGTTATTCAAACAAAGTTTTAGCTACAATTTTGATAAAAATTTAAATCAGTACTTGGTGCCTACTCATGTACAACTTCACATGAAATACAAGTGTCTACTAAAATATATTGTACAACATTGCATTATACAAAATACCTCACAATTTTTTAAATTTTTAAATATTTATTTTTGAGAGAGATCGAGAGTGAGAGAAAGGGAGGAAGACAGAATCTGAAACAGGCTCCGGGCTCTGAGCTGTCAGCACAGAACCTAACATGGGGCTCAAACTCACAAACCACAAGATCATTACCTGAGCAGAAGTCAGATGCTTCACTGACTAAGCCACACAAACACCCCTAAAATAGCTCACAAAAATTAAGGCTTATGGGAAAATAAGGTTGAACCAGACCACTCAAATATCAACATAACTAGAGCTCTTTAACATTCATTTAACATAATATCATATTCAATAGATCATTTACAGCCTTAAATCGTGGAAATAATGCTTCCTGTTTTCAGATATTCTATCAGAATGCATTCTCTTTCAAATCTCCTTGCAAAGCACGACCAGTCAAAATAGCAGAGTGTAGACTTTATCATTAATTATTTTTAAAACAGGAGAGAATATCTTCTTAGCTTTAGATTCTGAAAACCACTTAACTCATCAACACTTGCACTAAAGGATCTTCATTATTTTTTTCGTGAGGTTTTCAGATATTGAAAAGATGTTCACTTTAAATTGTGAGAAAGTCTCTGCAACTTGCTAACAAGGTAACAACAATCCAGTAAGAGAATGAATGGGCAAAAGATCTGAATGGGCACTTCAGAAAAGTGAAAACAAATGGTCAATAAGCACATGTAAAGGAGCTCAGTTTCAGCAGTCATTAGGGAAAAGCAAATTAAAAGCACAATGTGATGCCACCACACATCACTGGAAAGGCCCAGATTAAATAAGACTTGGGAGGCACGGCTAGGTGGCTCAGTTGGTTACGTGTCCAACTTCGGCTCAGGTCATGATCAGCTCAGGTCATGATCTCATAGTTTGTGGGTTTGAGTCCCGCATCGGGCTCTGTGCTGACAGCTCAGAGCCTGGAACTTGCTTTGAATTCTGTGTTTCCTTCTCTCTCTGCCCTTCCCCTGCTTATTCTCTCTCTCTCTCTCTCTCTCTCAAAAATGAATAAACATTAAAAATTTTTTTTAAAAAGGCTTGGGATTCTCAATTCCAACTGTTGACAACTGGCATTCTTATACAATTCAATGGGGAAAATAAACTGGTACAAACAGTTTGGAAATCTATTACATGAAAGAATCTCATAAACAAAAAGTTGAATAAAAAAAGCCAGACGCAAATGAGTGCATCCTATTATTCAATTTATACAAAGTTCAAAAGCAAGTAAATGTCATCATGGATGGTGTATCAATGTCTGCATGATAATCCCATGAGGGCTGAATGAGAAATGGGGCATGGTGCATGCTTCTGGGGGCTGGGGATCTTCTGTCTCCTGATCTGGTTATGTGGATGTGTTCTGCTTGTGAAAAACCTAACAAAGTTCACCATTATGCTTTTTGTTCTCATATGGATGTATACTACGTTTCATTAAAGTTGACAAGGTGGCATGCAAGGAAAAACGTACACAAACCACTGTGAAGTTCAATCTCAAACCAGCATCATTCACAGGATGATGACTCCAGCATCAAGCATGGAAGAGCTAATTCACCTTACAGAGACACACTTTTTAGTGGAGCCAACTGTAGAATGACTGAAGTTCTTATTGCTTATTTACGAAGCTTAAGAACAGAAAACTGTGCATATGCCCTGTTGTATCCTTACCTCTCAACAGGGCAAGTGCTGGCAGGGCTGAATTTCTGCAGGTTCTGCACGTTTTTGCATTTTTGGTTCTTGTTTAAGAAAATGCTGATGATGTGACAGACAAAGAAATATCAGATTATCTTACCCTGACATACTTCCAAGACGATGGAATTCACACTTCGAAAAGAGCACCCTAAAGGGCAAAGCTGGAGAAAGGACTTCTCATGGGACACGACCCTTGATTTCAGAGTAATTTTCTCCTCCAAATTATTCAAACTTCGTAATTGCAGCCACCATCATAATTATATTTCAAACAATGGCCTTCAGTGGAGATAATAGACACTTACAGTCTGAATTAAATCAGGACAATTTGGCACACCCTGGGTTTCATCAATTTTCCCTGTATATGTTTATTCATGAATATTTCTCAAATGCCTTCTAGTGGTCATATTTTTATGTAGCAAATAAATAAATAAAAATTTGCAACTGCTTGAATACCAAAAAAAAAGCAAACTTACCACACACATATGAAGGTAATTCAAAATGAAATTAGAGATAGAGAAAACAAATTCAAAAAATTTATAGTAATTTCTTAAAATGATGAATACTGTATATAACATATACAGCCAAATACAAACAAACACTTTCACACACACCTCTTTACTCTACTGAGGTTTGATATAACTCCTCACTTGAAAACAGCTGGGGCACCTGGGTGGTTCAGTTACTCTTCTGACTTCCACTCAGGTCACGATCTCACGGTTCCTGGATTCAAGCTCCGAGTGGGGCTCTGTGCTGTCAGCTCAGACCCTGGAGCCTGCTTCAGATTCTGTGTTCCTTCTCTCTGCCCCTCCCCACTCATGCAGTGTCTCTCTCTTTCAAATATAGATAAACATTAAAAAATTAAAAAGAAAAGAGCTACCAAGAGAAGGACAAAATCAGTATATGCATTTCGCCTGAAATGCAGATCTGATTATAAGTGTGGTAAATTCAGAGGAAATATGCACCTTGAACTTCCAAGCCAAATGCAAATAGGCTACAATTCTTCACAGATAGTAAGAGGTCAGAATTTACTTAGAAAGAAGTTCAAGCTGTATTACTGATCCACTTCAAAGATAAGTTTTCACAGTGTGGTGGGTGTGTGCAGTGCAGTGGAGCTGGGGTGTGTAATGCAGTGGGGCAGGGGTGTGCAGTGCAACAGAGTTGGGGTATGTAATGCAGTGGGGCAGGGGTGTGCAGTGCAGTGGAGCTGGAGTGTGTAATGCAGTGTGGGAGGTGTGTGCAGTGCAGTGGAGCTGGGCTGTGTAATGCAACAGGGCAGGAGTGTGCAGTGCAACAGAGTTGGGGTATGTAATGCAGTGGGGCAGCGGTGTGCAGTGCAGTGGAGCTGGGGTGTGTAATGCAGTGGGGCAGGGGTGTGCAGTGCAACAGAGTTGGGGTATGTAATGCAGTGGGGCAGGGGTGTGCAGTGCAGTGGAGCTGGAGTGTGTAATGCAGTGTGGGAGGTGTGTGCAGTGCAGTGGAGCTGGGCTGTGTAATGCAACAGGGCAGGAGTGTGCAGTGCAACAGAGTTGGGGTATGTAATGCAGTGGGGCAGCAGTGTGCAGTGCAGTGGAGCTGGGGTGTGTAATGCAGTGTGGCGGGTGTGTGCAGTAAAGTAGGGTGGGGGTGTGCAGTGTAGTGCAGCTAGGGTGTGTAACGCAGTATGGCAGGGGTGTGCAGTACAGTGGAGCAGGGGTACGCAGTGCAGTGGGACCAGGGTGTGCAGTGCAGTGGGGCTGGGGTATGCAGTGCAGTGGGACCAGGGTGTGCAGTGCAGTGGGGCTGTGGTATACAGTGCAGTGGGGCCGGGGTGTGCGATGCAGGGGGGCAGGGGTGTGTAATGCAGTGTGGGGGCGGTGTACAGTGAAGTGGGGTGGGGGTATGCAGTGTAGTGGGCTGTGATGTGTAATGCAGTGTGGTGGGGTTGTGCGGTGCAGTGGATCAGGGGTGTGCAGTGCAGTGGGGCTGGGGAGTAGGTCCCCGGAGCTGATCATGCAGAACCACAGGTCACGTCAGGGTGCAGCTTTTTTCCCCCCACGCTCTCAGAATTAAGCACAAATCTGTAGCATGGCACTCAGTGTTCTCCAGAGTCTGGCTCACTGGAGCGCTATCTCCCTAACTGCTTGTGCTTGTACTTTCTGCCAAAGCCATTGCCCGATGTGCTAGGTTCTCCCTGCCCTGAATATCTCTGGGTGTGCTATTTCTTCTGTCTGCAGGATGCTCCTTTCCACCACTTCCCTTCTCACTTTTGGTGGTCTGGGCTAATTTTAAGCATTGACTCTTCCAGAAAGTCTTTCTATGCTGTATTAACAAGTGGCTAAGCTGCAGGTTTTCCAATTTGTTTCCACAGAATATACTACTACCCTCAAACCCTTGATCATGTTTACGTGGGTTTCTTAGCTCCTTGAAGTTAGGGAATGGGCACATTTACCTCGTATCCCTTGTTCCTAACAGGGTTTGGCATACAATATCAATATTTGTTGAATGAATGAATAATGGATCTTGAACAATGTTCAAAATCACTGTACAAAAATCTTAATAAAAGGTTGTATAAATTATCAGATCCACATAAAAGGTGACAGTTTGGGAGAAGCTCTACTTCTGAATCATTCTATAAAATCTTCAAATCTTTCATGTCACTGAAACAATTTAGTCTAACATTTGTCCATCCACTAATTAAATAAGAAGCGCCAACTAACTTAATCAAGGTTTACATCTCCAGAAACTCCCAGCAGAAATGAGATGCGGGAGATTAAAAAAAGTAAAGTACAAAGCCATTTCTCTTTGTTTGTTCCCCATGGAATTACCATTAAATCCCTCTTCCTCTGTCTTCTCTACTTAATAAAATAAAGGCCACAGGGAACCAGGAACAGGTAATCAAAGTCGAGCACAATGCCTCCCTCTTTCCTAACACTTCTTCCTTTAGTACATTAGAGAAGAAAAGCCTGGGGAATCAGAAGCTGTCAGCAGGTGAGAGAAACATGCCTTTTAAGTACTTTGATGTCAGGCTAAACTGAAACCAATGAACCAGTACAAACCTCAAAAGGGTCTAAGAGTCCAGACTCCATATTAGAATATGTGCTGCCGAAGCAAGCACAACTGACTCCATATTAGAAAAACAAAATGGGTTAGCAGAAATGCTTCTAAGCAAAATGTGTATTTATCATACACACTTATACAATTGACTAAAAAAAAAAAGCAAATTAGCAAAATATTTAATTCTTCTTATTTTATCTTTCCTTAAAGCCTTCTCTTTCTTTTTTAAAAAATTTTTAATGTTTTTATTTACTTTTGAGAGAAGGAAGAGAGACAGTGCACAGCAGGGAAGGGGCAGAGAGAGAGGGAGACACAGAATAGGAAGCAGGCTCCAGGCTCTGAGCTGTCAGCTCAAAGCCCAAGGCTGGGCTAGAACTCATAAACTGAGATCACTGAACTGAACTTGAATGCTTAGCCAACTAAAGTATTAGGCAACTCAGGCACCCCTAAGGCTTTCTCTTTGACTCTGATGTCTGGTTTTGTATCAAATTCAATGTTGGTATAAATAATATTGTGTAATACATAAGTAAACTTCCTAATCTGTATACTAATTAAGATTCACCAGTGTCTTAGGCCTTAAATTAATAAAATGAAACTGTGACAATATGCCCAAATTATAGAAATAAGTTTATAATCATAGACAAAACCTGATCTAAAAGCTGAAAATGCAAACCTACAATAAAACAGAGTATAACAGGTTGGTTGTCAGGAAATTTACATTGTGTCTTCTTATAAAACATGACCTCAGATGAGTAACAATGTCATTTGCTAATGGAGTTCTTTCTCTCTTCAGGCCCAGTATGAACTCTGCCTCTTTATAATTCATTCTGAAAACAGAGTTCCCACTTAGACACCAGTACAAAGTACCCAACAGTATCTTTGGGGCATTATTTGTTTTGTTCTGTCTTGGGCTGCCTAGCATTTGAACTTCCTACTTATTAGATTGGAATTCCTGCTATGAAATCAAAAGAGGAAAAGACACCTCTTCCTCCACTGCCTGGTGCTTTAGGAATATAACCTAAAACTGGCCAACTAGGTGTTCCTACTATGGCAGTCGAGGAGATTAATTCCAGTAAGCAAGACTAGTTAGCAGACAATTTGTCAGTTCTCCTTAAAATTTCACCACTGCCCCTTCTCTCTTGGGGTGTGCTATTTTTTCTGAACCTGGGTTTTCAGTCTTCCCTTTCCATGAATTCCTCTGATGTTTAAATGAGTTGAAGCTGGCATTTGTTGATACAACCAGGCTGATACCCAACCTGAGCAAAACTGGCTTAAATTTTCTCTCTTCACTGTTTGCAACAACTCAGGATTGAGACATTGGATTGTGCCAGTTGCCTTTTTAAAAATCTTTTGGAAGTCTAAACAGGAATATTGTTGATATGAAAGGATATCATTTCAGAGAGTCAAGGAAAGTTGACCAGATTTTCTAAAAATGAAGTACAAACCCTAAATAGTGTAAAAAAGCAAAAGAAGAGAATGAATGTGATTCCAAAAGCCCTGAGGTAAAAGCAAATGCTTCCAAACTCTACTATGATACATTTTGCTCAATCAGTAATTCTCAACTAGTAACCATTTTGCCATCCAGTGGACATTTAGCAAAATTTGGAGACATTTTGATCATCAAAGCTGCTGGAGGGGTACATTGGCATCTAATGGTTAAAGACCAAGAATGTTGCTAAACATGCTACAATGTACATACACACCAGCACCTCACAGCAAAGAATTCTCTGCTTTAAAAATGTCAGTAGTGTCAAGGTTGTGAAATGCTGCCCTTTAAATCATATATAAATAAATGTCCTACAGAGTTAGAATACGTGTTTCGTAGGCCACAATATCCAAATACTTTTATAATTACTTGTGAAACCTCATTTCCACCCTAATGTTAAAAGGAAATCTTATGGGGCACCTGGGTAGTTTAGCCAGTTGAGCGTCCAACTTCAGCTCAGGTCATGATCTCAGAATTCCTGAGTTCAAACCCCATGTTGGACTCTATGCTGACAGCTTGGAGCCTGGAACCTGCTTCATATTCTGTGTCTCCCTCCCTGTCTCTCTCTCTCTGCCACTCTCCTGCTTGTGCATGCATTCTCTCTCCCTTTCTCTCTCTCCCAAAACAAGGAAGGAAGGAAGGAAGGAAGGAAGGAAGGAAGGAAGGAAGGAAGGAAGGAGGGAGGGAGGGAGGGAGGAGGGGGGAGGGGGAGGGGGGGAGGGGGGGGAGGGGGGAGGGGGAGGGGGAGGGGGAGGGAGGGAGGAAAGGAAAGAAAGAAAGAAGGAAAGAAAGAGTCTCATAACTCATCTCTCAGTATTGTAATTCACCCAAGAAGTAAACAGATGGGAAAGAACAACAAAAAAGAGCAAAGAAGGGAAAGTCACATGACGTAAAAAGACCTGTAAAAGGCCAGGTGTCCCTAAGGGCATGCCAGGATCCCCAGGGTGAAGAAGAGTTGTGTTCATGACGAAGAAGAGTTGTGTTCATGACAAAGAATGCCTAAAATAAAGCTTGGAGAAATGCTGTGATCAGATTTCAAATGTCTTCTACATCACAGGAGCCTAGATTATACTAAGTGACAGTAAATTTTTTTAATGTTTATATATTTATTTTGAGAGAGAGAGAGAGAGAATGAGCGGGGGAGGAGCAGAGGGAGGGAGGGAGAGGGAGAAGCACAAGCAGACTCCCCTCTGTCAGCGCAGAACCCAACATGGGACTCGATCCCACCAACCCTGAGACCATGACCTGAACTGAAATCAAGAGTTGGACGCTTAACAGACTGAGCCACCCAGGTGCCCCTAAGTAATAGTACTTTTTAATGAAAAAATTTTTAACTAGCTGTTCTTCAGGGAGAAAACTCTGGTGTCACACCAGGTGGTGATCCAACATGAGTGGAGTCTGGTGACCAGGAAGTCAGGGAGGCAGCTGCACTCGTACAAGAGCTGAAAAGGCACTGGGCTAACATGATTGCAACAGCCATGAGAGCAGAGGCCAGGAGAGGATCTGAACATATTCTCAGAGGCTTGCTCCCCTCTCCCTGCAAAATGAGTATTCTCCAGTACTGTAACATATAATATATGGGCTATAACTATATCCATATAACATAAGGGATAAAAACTAACTACATTAGTTAACATACCTCTATTGTTTCCAGTGTGCATCAAAACAAAACCAAAGTCACCTATGTCAATGAATTAAAGTGAATTAAAGTTTAAACAATATAAATGTGTTTTATTTCAGTAATTTCTATATGATTTCCAAATAACATATAAAGTGTCTGATATTACCTGCTCCAGAACTTCTTTGTAGGTAATAGTTGCTTTAGTATCTGTAACAGGACTGTCATAGATGATAGCAATCTTATCTCCTTGACCATTTTCAATATGACGATCGATGGCATTGTAACAGATGTTAAGCATTCCTTCCACAAACCTGAAAATTTGGAAGGTAAAGTTTAACAATTCTTTCCAAAATATACTGTTGCTTAATAGGTTCTATATTTCTAGTTTGGCAGCACTGCCCTTAAATTAGTGTTTCCCCATACATGCGATGTCAGGTGATGATATCTGGTAAGTAGATATTTAAGATGGTACAGAAGTCACATCTTTGTTTTAATAAATACATATTTACCTTTATGTGCACTAGAAAAAAATACCTCACACTTCAAGGTGACAACTCTGTGGATTCTATTGCTTAGGAGAAATGACAGTATAGAACACCAAAGTGATCTACGTGAAATGGATGAAATGAATTGTATATAAGTGCAGCACATGAAATGAATTGTATATAAGTGCAGCACAGCCCATGCCAGGATTAGGCTGAGAGAACAAATGGCAGGCATTTCATACTTTTCTTTTTTTTTTTTTCAATTTTTAAAAATGTTTTATGTATTTCTGAGAGAGAGACAGCATGAGCAGAGGCGGGTCAGAGAGAAAGACACAGAATCTGAAACAGGCTCCAGGCTCTGAGCTGTCAGCACAGCACTACGCAGGGCTTGAACCCACAAACCATGAGATCATGACCTGAGCCGAAGTTGGACGCTTAACTGACTGAGCCACCCAGGGGCCCCTGCAATTTTGTACTCTTCATCTCCTAGTTTATCAATGCCTTCCTCTGAGAACACAGACATCATGTAGATGGATGGAGATACTTTTTGGAAAAATATAGCTCATTTTTTTCAAAACGAAAAAGCTTTGGATTTGCCCCTTCTCTAGGAAGAAGGGATTAAACTAAAGCGTACAAGGGCAGCAATGGTCTATTTGTCCCAACATCAGACTGGTAAATACTATAACAATGCAAAATAACAAGAAAAAACATTGAAGCAAGAAGAAAGTGTCTTGTCACATAGGCGACTATCACCTTCAGGTTTTCACCCAGGAAGCCCTGTGTGAAATGAGGCAGTGAGTTAAAAGCAGCTATAGACACAATGGCAGCATTAGGAGATAACACAGAGAGAGCGCAACAGGAAGGGGGTTCACTTACTGAGGGTCAAATGACCTTATACACACCAAAAACCCAAATATGACTACCTGGCGGCACAGCACAAGGAGCAGTTAATGTAAAGATTCTGAATCACCAAGAGTGAGAGATTTGACGTCTCTTCCCCTTGCCCTACCTCCACCAGTGGAGAATACTCTCCTTGAATGGGGCTCATCCATGTGACTGTGCTTTGGCCAAACTGCTGACCTAAGTCAAGCAGAGGCCTGAGGGCGCCTGTGCACCTGGGCTTGCCTCGGGGTGTGTGTTACTGCTGCCTCCTCAGCCTGGTACCCAAAGCAAATACTTGCAGGTGGAGTAGAGCCCAAAAGCAGCAAACCTAGCCCGGTCAGGTACATGTCTAGGAGCAACGTTTCCAGCCATGCCTGTCCTAGAGCATCTGACCTCATGACAGCCTAGAAAAACATGGAAATAACTGTCAAATATGTTATGATTTGGGCATTTTTTATGAGGACATGATATGCAGCATAACTGTGGCTCAAATTAGCTAATATACCAAGAAAAAAAAAATAGGTGGTTGGCTCAATGTTTTGTATCAGAAATAAGGAAAGATGTTTTATGGAATTTTCTCACAAGAATATTCATTTGTGTTTTTTTTTGTTTTTGTTTTTGTTTTTGTTTCTGAAAAGGACACGTTTCGGACACATGGAATATTGGCTTACCGGAATATTTCTTGATGTTGTTATTATTCTTTTCTTTATAATCTACAACTTCTACTCTGCCACTCTTTGTGCTCAATACTTAATTACGCTCATGACATTGCACAATAAAGGGGCCCCCTCAATACTAAAGATTGATGAAGGGGCGCCTAGGTGGCTCAATCAGTTAAGCCTCCAACATCAGGTCAGGTCATGCTCTCCCGGTTCATGGGTTTGAGCCCCGCATCAGGCTCTGTGCTAACAGCTCAGAGCCTGGAGACTGTTTCAGAGTCTGTGTCTCCCTCTCTCTCTCTGACCCTCCCCTACTCACGCTTTCTCTCTCTCTCAGAAATAAATAAAACATTAAAAAAAAAAGATTGATGAAGCTGTCACTTTATCATTTGCTGACTATTCTCCTACCTCTTATTCTTTCTAGTATCTTTTCATAACTCTACTTCCTCTGCCAGATCTTTGACAGTGATCCCTAAGGTTCCAAATCTATCCCTTGTTTCACTCTGCACATACTCCTTTGATGATCTTTATACTCATATGGCTTTAACTTCCATCCTTAGCTCCAGCCCTGACCTCCTTTTTGAGCTCCATACCCTTATAGCCAACAGTCTGCTGGACATTGAAGGGGGTTCAGAATGAACCTCCCCAAAACATACTACTTTGGAATGTAGGTTATATTGGGCAGAAACAATCAAGGACCAAGGCTCAGGAAGTCCTTAAACCTCACCGCTCAATTGTCTCTAAGAATTTAGATACAGGGCCAAGTCCAGGGAAAGAGCTATCACTGAAGAAAGAGTATGGGGCTGGGCACAGTAGGCTGGGGTGGAGTGGGGAGAAGGGGGGACTTGGCAGGGCCTACCAGTTCAAATTCCTCTCTATCGCATGGTCTCCACATGGCATGGCAAATGTTTACCAAACATGAGCCCTTCCCATCTTCCTGCGAATTGTCTTCCTTCCCTTTGAAGCTCTAGGCCCCTACCCCTTCTCCTAAGCTCAGAATGGCTTATAAGCCTCAACTTTCTGACTCTCTTCGAATCTCTCATGTCCGTGTGAGGCTCCCATATATCTGAAATTAATTTTTCTCCTGTTAATTTCATTTTATGTCAATTTAATTCATAGATCAGCCAAAAGAACCAAGGAGGATAAAGGATTTCCTCCCCAACAACATAGCCCCATCGTAATGCAAACCCTCCCCTTCTCCCGTTTTCCATGTTTTGAGGAACCACCTTGCACCCAACGGCATGAATGAGAAACCCCACAATCTATTCGATGCCTCATTTTCTACATTCAGTTGGGCATATGTAACATTACTTTAGTCTCTGTAAATGTTCAGTTCTCTCATTCACAACTTGGGTTAGAATTACTGCCTCCTAATTACTCCTCCGGCCCCAGGCCTTACCTTCTCCTCTCAAGTCACCTCTCTATGCTATTAGTAACGTTTTTCCTCAGTAAGTCAAACTGAGAGAGAGCAGTTTCATATGATTTCACTTACATGCAGAATCTAAAAGGCAAAACAAATGAAAAAAGAAACAAAAAGGAGAGTCAGACCTATAAAGACAGAACAAACTGATGGTTGCCAGAGGGAAGGAAGTGGGGGGGCGGGGTGAAAGGGAGTGGGAGATACAGGCTTCCAATTATGTAATGAAGAAGTCACAAAGATGAAAAGCCCAGCGCAGGGAATATAGGTGATGATACAATAACATTTTACAATGACAGAAGGTAGCTACTCACGTGATGAGCATAGCATAATGTATAGAGAAATTGAATCACTATGTCATATACCTGAAACTAATGTAAATTGTGTGTCAACAATATTCAAAAATTTTTTAAAAAGCTTTTAAAAAATGTTTTTCCTCAACGTAAATGTTCTCATACCAAATAGTGCTCAAAATCATTTACTACTGTTGCAGGAAGCTCTGAATAAAAACAATGTATCTTTAGATGGCATGCAAAACCCATTCATCTCAGCTTTATTTCTCCTCCTCCAACTTCCCACACTCCAGCTCTAATGAATTACAAAATCTGCATTTTCTTTTCTTTTTGTTTTCTGTGAGAAGCAGAGTATTTATAAGATGCACTTTTTTTATATACTAACACGAATATATAACATAGGCAATACTTAACATTTAAAACAAATTAGAGATAAATCGAATGAAATAATATAGCCCTGTTAAACATAGCATAAAAAAATATAAATGATGCAGCTAAAAAAAACCTGAATTCTCTATGTATGTAGTCACATAAAATCAAGTAGTTGAGAACAATGTTAATAAATGTCGATGCATGAAGTTCTCATTCTGGAGGATACAAAACCCCACAGAACATATTAGACATATGCATTTTCTGAATCCGGTCAGCTGCTCTTTCTGTGACTGTCCTCCACCTCTACCGCCACCCTCCCCTAAGCAGTTTCAAAGTCCTATGCATACGTCTCTACCATAGTACTTATCGCATTGCATCACCAGTTGGTCTACTTACTAATTTATTTCCCTCATGGTACTGTAATCTACCTTACAGCAGAGACAATGTCTTATCCTCCTTATAGTCTTAGTGATGGGAGGGCATGGGGCAAGCTGAGGGAAAAACACAGGCTAGCAGCCTCCCTCCACAAGTAGACTGTGTGTGATATTCCTCAGACACTCCTGGCTACTCAAGAACAAAGGAAAGGGGTTAAAATGCTTGCCATGTTAATGTGGGAAACTAAGGCAAATGAAAAATTAAATTCCCTTACTGTCTACAGCCCACTGACAAGTCCTTGAAACTGGCAGAGTGACCTCCCTCTAGGAGCTCAGCTGCCTGGATGATGACCCTTTATAGGGGCAAAAGAGAATCTTGGTTTAACATTATCCCAAGCTCAAGGATCCTATAAATTGACTTCCTTTCTCAGCTGCCCCAAGACATATACTTGGCAATCATACTCCAAGATTACGCACCCCCCCCCCCGATATACATCTGAAGGGTCTCGTGACTGAGGTTTTATTAAACAGTAATAAATGGCATTTCCCTAGAACAGCTAGCCCCTCAAAGTCCTGGAAACCTTGCTTCCAAAATTCCTTAGAGACTTACTCTATTCCTGACCCCCTCCCAACTTGAAGGTATAGAATAAGTTACCCATCACAACCTCAGTACAACTCTTCTGCCCCCGGGTCCTATCCCTGTGCTCTAATAAAATCATTTTTTGCACTGAAGTCTTCTTCAGGAATTCTTTCTTGGCCATTCGTTCCGTACCACCCCACCATCACCCCGAAACTTCATCACTAGAATCTACTATAGTAGCTCTTATGCATTAGGCATATAATATATATTTGATAAATGAATGAATAAAAATATTAGTAGATGTTCAAGAAACATTGGATTTAGGATCCAGCTAGAATAGTCAGGGTGGTTTTTACTAACTCATTTTAAAGTTGGGAGAACAGAGACTTAAAAAGAGTAATTCCCAGGACATTAGGCAAGAATTCGAGAATGCCATACTTGTAATCCAAATCTTTAGACGTCTAGACACGCACCATTATTCACATCATATTCATTCATTTATTTATAAATATTTTCTATTACCAAGATCCGGACTCTTTCCTCTGTAGTCTACATTCTGTTACTGAGCCAATGCAGAGAAGTTTTATTTTGGTAATTGTATTTTTCAGTTCTAAAATTTCCACTCTGTTCTTCTTTATATCTTTAATTTCTTTGCTGAGGCTTTCTATGTCTTTTATTGAGACTTTTTAAAGAAAAGTTTTATGTATGTTTATAATTATGTGTTGAGGCATTTTTATGATGGCTGCTTTAAAATCCTTATCAAATTGTTCCAATCTGTGTCATCTCAGTGTCGGCAAGGGACTTAAGGTTGTATCCTGGACACCGTGGGCATTTTATTGAGACTCTGAGGCTTATCTAAAGATCCCATTTGAATTCCAGCCTCCTCTAACACTGTGTCAGTGGGGAGAGGGATGCCTCACTGCTACCAGGTACAGGTGTTAGTCCCTCTTCCCCTAATGGCCTCATTTGACACTGGTGGGAGTGAGGGATATCTCATTACTGCTGGTTTAGGGTAAAAGTTCAGTATCATGACACTCTCCTGGCTGAGAGTTCCGCATGTGGTCTCCACTGACAGTGTCAGGTGGAAGAGCCTCCTGACCACTCTACCTTAGCCAGAACTGAAGGTGTGAGTCCCAATACAACTTCCTCTGACACTACTTGGAGAGTTGGCAATATTTAGCTCTAGCTCCTTAGAGCTAGAGTACAAGTCTAGATCCACCAGGTCTTCATGGGTGAGGATGGAATTGGGGTCACAGTTTTTTCTACAGTGTTTGGTTGGGTTAGAATGGTTTCTGTCTAACAATGTTCTCTCTTGTGAGACTGCCTCTTTCCTGTGTGTGTGTCTGTGTGTGTGTCTGTGTGTGTGTCTGTGTGTGTGTGTGTGTGTGTGTTTCTGTTTTAGCTGTTTGCATGATTTTTTGGTTGTTGTTGTTATTGTTGCTGTTGGTTTGGTTTGGTTTGGTTTGGTTTGGTTTTTTGTCCAGAAACAGGTTTTTGTTGGGGCTTTTATTTTTTCTGTACCTATTGGTATTTCTGGGTGCTCACTTCCCCAGCACTCAGTCTAGAATATGTATGGCAAAAAGTAAACCCAAGGAAGGAACTCATTACCATGCCATTCCTCATGTCTCAAAGTTCCTAGCTGATTTGATTTGTTCTCTCTACCTTTCAGAGTCTTCTTATGTTGGTTTTATATATAACGTCCTAGTGGATTTACCTGTATTTAACAGGATGAATAAGGGAAAGTATATTTCTCCATCTTACCTGAAGCCAGAAATGTTTAAATAACATTTATTGATCCCTTACTCTAGGCCAATATTTCAGGTGGATTAGCTCATTTAATCAGAAAACAACCATGCCTTATGAGGTATGTACTATTATAAACCCCATTTAACCTAGGAGGAAACTTATCGGACAGTAACTTGCTCAAGACAGCCTGATTATAGAACCAGGCTCTTAAATATCAGAAACCACTTCCTTAGTCAATATTTACAGAACTTCAGATTTCTTTTTCAATTATTTGGGAATATGTAGTAGTTTAATATTTAAGCTGCTATACGCTAGGGTTTTCTTTTTTAAGGATACCCTTAAAGAAATTTCGAGAATGTTAAGGGTACCCTTTAGGACAGGCAGAAAGGAAATTGAGAAAGAAGGGCCTGCAAGCAGCATTAAGCAAGAACTGTGGTAGGAGATGACAAGTTGGCATGGCTCCAGGAGTGGTAGGAGTTCATGAATATACCACTATAAATCAGCTAAACTTACAGATCCGTTCACTGGGGTTGCCTGGACCAAGTGACCTGCAAGGGGCTTCCCAGCTCAGAGATTTGATTACTCTGCTATGACAAGATTCTGACTTCATTTTAAACCAAATCATTTCAGCAAAGGTCAATTGAATGCCTTCTATGTGCTATTTCTTCATCATCCTTTCTAAATTCATGAGCAGGTTCCAAATGGTTTGTCTCCCCAGATTATTAAAATAACTAATGTCCACCTCTAGAAAACTGAGAAAATATACTTTGAAGTATTTTCTTTTATTTTTTATGTATGTAAATATTTTGCCTCTGTGTTTAAGATTGCATTACGAGCTTTTCCCAAGAGCCTGAAAAATAAAAAATAAAAATTAAAACACCCACACTTTAATATTGGCATCATATTATATTCAATGGCTATTCAATAATAAAGTTAACCCTATATTGTTGCAAATTGCCTTTCATAATAGTATCATTATTTTAAATAATCCTGAAATGATGTTTCTTATAGAGAAATATTGGTTACATTGTTTTTTATTACATTTGCAGGCAAATGGCATTACTACAATCAAACACATACATCAAATAATTAAATTCCTTCTGGAAATATTGAATCAATTTATATTACAACCAGCTTTCCTGAAATTCCATTTTTATCACACTCTTCCAAATACAGATTATTCTCAATCTTCTTCAATTTGGGAATTGAAAAATAGTTCCAATTTTGGTTTCTCTGATTACTGGTATTAAATATGATATTTTACCAAGTTTTAAAAGCTCTTTATATAGAGCATTGAACTTAAGTCGGACACTGTTACAAATTATTTTCTCAATTTATTCACTAATTTTAATTCATGGCATTTCCAGATTTAAAAATATTTGAAATTTGTCAGGGTGCCTGGGTGACTCAGTTGGTTAAGCATCCATCTGACTGTTGATTGCGGCTCATGTCATGATCTCCTGGTTCATGACATCGAACCCCACACCGGGCTCAGTGCTGACAGTGCAGGGCCTCCCTGGAATTCTCTCACTCCCTCTCTCATTGCTCTCCCTCCCTCCCTCTCTCTCTCTCAAAATAAATAAATAAATAAATATTTTTAAAATAGTTGAAATTTGCATGTAGTAAAATACTCATCATTTCCCTTTGCAATTTCTTTCTCTAAGAAAATTCATACTACTCTCTTCTTGTTTCACTTTTGTATTGATCTTTGATATGTGCCAATAAATATTCATATATGTATAAAATCTGTAGGTAATACATGTCATATAGAATATATTATACATATGTATTGTAGGACATCTGTGTGTATACATATTATACACATATACATAATATATGTGTGTGTATACACACATGTTTGAAAGTTCTGGCTACACAGAACCTTCAAATCACATAGAGACATCTACACATAGATGTACTATATGATATTTGTGTGTGTGTGTGTGTGTACGTGTATATATGTATATATATACATATATATATATATATAAAGATAGTACAATTATATTTATTTACCCATTGTCAATTTTACAAGCACCAATGTTTGACTAGTGCTTACTCTCCTCATTCTTTTATAATGCTCCATCTTCCCATATGTATTAGGCATACACATTCCCATATATATATCAGAGTCTCTGTCAGGGCTATGTAGTTTCTAGATATAACTATTGGAATGATCTGTCAGTAGAGTCTTGTGAATAGGTCTCTCTTTAAACTCAGTCAGCTTTAAGTTCTGTTGCAGAAAGAAAGGAAAGAAAACTTCATATTCCATTCCAACCCATCTCTGCCCTGAATTCCTTCTGCAGCAAATTGAAAGAAATCTGAATGCACCCCACAGCTCACTTGAATAATAGAAAAAGATATAAAACTGAAATTAAGTTGATAGCAGCAGTGGAACCACTAGAAATAGTGTGACCACGAGATCACAGCAGTAGCAAATTTGGAGACTACATGAAGCAAACAGAAGCAGAATGACTACTAAATCCAGAAGTCATGTGAAACAGGGTAGATCTGAGTGTACTACTGATATGGAAAGATTTCCATAACATCTTAGATACCATTAAGTTAGAATAAAAGAAATAAAATAGTGTGTAGAAAAATTATATAACCAAACCATAGAATACATTTATTGGGAACCTATAAATCGCAAGCAGGTAATTAAGAGGCTCACTAAAAGTCTCTCAATACAACTCTGAATTAATTCCAAGATCAGAAGCAGGTAGGAACAAAAAAAACAGGCCATAAGTGTTTGGACATGTAATTAACACATAAGCCACACCTACAAACACATCGCACAAACTTTCACCAGGCCAGAGTCTAACTTTCTGAAATAGGGAGGGTTTCTACACAAATGATCCTCTAGGGGATTTAACACATGTAGAACAAGAACAAGGCTCTATATAATTTCCAGGAGGCCTAGGAACCCTACAAAACATTGCCAGCTGGAAATCCCCTCTTTTCTCTCAAACAATCACAGTAAGAAGGACTTCAGTAATCAAAATCTACATTTACTGACACATGAACTAATATCCTTACCTGGATTCTGAAATGCACTCCACTCAGCTATCTGAACCTGGACACTTGGATGAGTCTATGTGTATGCGTGTGTATATAGGTGTTAATGTGTGTGTGTATGAACACATATATGAAATAGAGGATGACGTAAAGCTGGGGAAGGCATATTGTCAACGTAAATAACAAGGGGAAAGACAGGGGCATCTGAGTGGGTTCAGTCAGTTAAGTGTCCGACTTCAGCTCAGGTCATGATCTCACGGTTCGTGGGTTCGAGACCCGCATTGGGCTCTGTGCTGACTGCTGGCTCAGAGCCTGGAGCCTGCTTCAGATTCTGTGTCTCCCTCTCTCTCTGATCCTCCCCTGATCACACTGTCTCTCTCTCTCTCTCTCAGAAATAAATAAAACATTAAAAAAAAAAACAAGGGGAAAGACATATTTTTAACTTCAACAATATCTAAAGTTTACCTAAAAATCAGTACCAAAAAAAATTAAAAATCCAGTAGGTAAAGAATCTCAGCACACCATCCATAGAGGGGGAAAAACTGATAACGGTCAATAAATAAAAAAAAAAAAAGAGGATCCTCATCCTCACTGACAATCAGGAAAATGAACATTAAAACAATAATAAGATGTCACTTTCCCCCATTGGACTGATACATAGATATTAACACACAGTACTTTTAACTTAGCCAAAGCAAGTTGCCTGTATGTTTATCTCTGTTGCTTGTATAAGAGCACAAGAAGGTGGGGGCACCTGGATGACTCAGTCGGTTAAGCATCTGACTTGGGCCCAGGTCATGATCTCATGGTTTGTGAGTTTGAGCCCCATGTTGGACTATGCACTAACAGCTCAGAGCCCAGAGCCTGCTTCAGACTCTCTGTCTCCCTCTCTTTCTGTCCCTGCCCTACTCATTCTCTTTTTCTCTCTCTGTCTCTCTCTCAAAAATAAACATTAAAATTTTTTTAAATAAAAAAAAAAGCACAAGAAGGGGTCTGCAAAAATGTACAAGAAAGACTAATAGTGGTAAAGTTAGGTTAAAGAAAAATTGAGGTGAAATTTGGAAAGAAATAGCCTATATTTTTCTGTAATAAATACTTTTGCATGATTTGATTTCTACTAACATGCACTTATATAGGAAATGGATGATTTAAATATATTTAAATAAAAATATAAATTTTAACAGAAGATTGCTTTGCTCTTGGTTAGACTGTATCATCAACTCCATATCATTATAACTACCACTAATGAAAAAAGTTAATTAAATAAAAACATCTCTTTTTAACCTTTTTTTCTGGTAAAAAGGAACATTTCTTATACTTATGATAACATCTAAACTCAGTTTTAAGAAACTAAAACTTCCGGCATCAAATTTTTGCCTTTTCTTTTTCTCACCAGAATCAACCTCAAGCATCTATATAGTACTAATAATAATAGCTAGACAAAACCTTCAAATCACATAGAGAGGTCTACTATAAATCTATGTTCATCATTCCTGCTTGCTGCTCACTATGATTTTGTGGCCCGCATTCCAGGCACCTGTAAAACTGCTCTTGAAATGAGGCATGGCCATGAAGGTTGCTGTGGTCCATGACATGGCTACAGAAGTAGTGTAAGAAATCTCTAACATTCGTGTGTGTTTTCCACATTTCCTTCTCTGTGTCACAAGGACCAGTGACATTCTAAATGGTGACACCACTGTCGACATGTATTTTTTTAAGTTAATGTATTTATTTTGAGAGAGAGAGAAAGGGAAAGGGAGGGAGGAGGAAGGGAGGGGCATAGAGGAAGGGAAAGAGGGGACTGGGCTCTGTCAGCACAGAGCCCAATTTGGGGACTGAACTCATGAACCATGAGATCATGACCTGAGCTGAAATCAAGAGCCAGATGTTCAACCAACTGAGCCACCCAGGTGCCCCCAACCTGTATTCTTGAGTGAAGATGGATGACATGAAGCAAATCTCCTGAGTAACCAAAGATACATTTACATGAGTGAGGTATGGTACATTGTACATTTACCTGGGCTATTGTAAAGTAGGGATATTTGAAAGCTGTTTATTCCTGCAGCACAGGAATAGTCTTTCTGACTGATAGAAAAGTCCTCAGACTCATCAATTTTAGCAAATTCAAAACAAACTTTAAAATTGTCATATTTCACAATTTTAGAGGCAGAGGGATCCATTCCAGGGCAAAAAGAATGAGTGTAATCTCAGCTGGTATAATTATGTAGTCACTAGAGAAATGTTAGGTGTCCCTGAAAAGAAGTCAAAGGTGTACCATCATCTGTGTCTGAGCTCAGAGAGGTGGAGCTGAAAGACTTCAGAAGGAGCTCCATCAAGAAGAAAGCTCTTGGAGTACCTGGGTGGCTCAGTTGGTTAAGTATCCAACTCTTGATTTTGGCTTGTCATGCTCCCAGGGTTGTGAGATCCAGCCTTGCATCAAGCTCTGTGCTGACATTACAGAGTTGTCTTGGGATTCCCTCTCTCTGCCCTCTCCCCCACTCACTCTCTGTCTCTCAAAAATAAATAAATGCTTAAAACAAAAAGAAGAAGAAAGCTCTTGAATTCTTTCTACACTTCTTCTTATGCATAATTTTCTATTTTTCCCTTGCCTTTTCCTCATTAACTCTGCTAGTTTACATCCAGAACAAAAACTTTGACTCAGTTCTTTGGAGGGAAATTTGGTTAAATTTGACTTCTTCTCTTCTTCCCTTTAACCTACCCTGAATCTTCTCTGTCACTCCCAATATCTGACTTTAGCCCACCCTGTATTTCACTTTGACCTTGTTCATTAAATGAGTTAAACACTGGAGTGTGTACTTGGCCCACACCCTGGGCTGAGTCAAGGAATCTGGGTGGATATCTGAAGGATTTTTAAGAGGTCGGGAGCCTGACATGCCCCATGGTCTTGATCTGTAGGTGTCAGAAGAAGCTAGTGCCAAACATTCACACAATTCCTCTATTTCCATCAATTTCCATCATTATTGACCTTCTTTTTATGGAGAGCTAAAATTTTGTTATTTAAGCATTTATTTATTTGTTTGTTTACAATTTGAGAGGGAGAGCATGAACAGGGGAGAGGGGCAGAGGTAGAGAGAATCTTAAGCAGGTTCCACCCTCAGCACAGTGCCTAACATAGGGCTCAATCCCACAACCCTGGGATCATGACCTGAGCCATAATCGAGTTGGACACTCAACTGACTGAGCCACCCAGGCACCCATAGGCATGTATTTATTAAATCAGTTTTCAAATACTATAAAAGGAAATAAAACTCTGACACTAAAAAAAAACATGGAGAAAAGACTTCTTCGGAGGAGAAATGGATAATATTTACTCCATGAATTTGCTTATCCAGATACAGAAAGTTGAATTGGTTAAGTCTAACATGTTCCTCTTAATTTCACCACTCCCTCCTATTTAAAGATTAAATTTATTATACTTTCAATAGTGTAGAGTATGAAATTCTTTCACCAACTGCCATATTTCAATCTGCATGAAATAAGTGTGGACAGCTTCCTCCAACACAAGTATATTTGGCAGTCACAATGTTGCAAACCTCTCTGTAGTCACAGCTAGTGATTGCTGTGCTGGACATACATTTGCTACTAAATAACTGGAAGTCCAACATAGAATTTACCTTCTGACATGAGCTCCTTTCCCTGGATCATATTATAATGTCCTTCCTTGGTAATCTCCTATATGGGTCTTTATTTTGGGACAATTTCAGAAAAAAAAAATTCAAGTTCTTTTCCAAAGTTAAATAAATCCAAGGATAACATGCTGAAAAGAATTTGAGGGTGATGGATATATTTAGTTATCTACCTACTAAAATACTAAATCTATATTAGTGAGGAATGTGTAACATTTACAAGAAATAATTTATTACTTTATAGGCAGACTGTGGCAGTTAATAACCCCAAATATTAATTATAAATAATTATTTTCTCAGGGTGCCTGGGTGGCTCAGTCAGTTAAGCATCTGACTTCAGTTCAGGTCACAATCTTGAGGTTTGTGAGTTCAAGCCCTATGTTGGACTCTGTGCTAACAGCTCAGAGCCTGGAGTCTGCTTTAGATTCTCTGTCTCTCTCTCTCTCTGTCCCTTCTCTGCTCATGTTCTCTCTCTCTCTAAAGATAAATACATAAAAACATTAAAAAGTTTTCAAAAATAATGATTTTCTCTTCAAATGTTTTCTTTCCAACAAATTTAGCAAATAATTTGTTGTTTGTTCGACCTGAGACTGTAAAGAAAAGGCAAAAAATATCATTGGGAACATGCCCACCATTCTAAAAGGCATACTGATTTGCAATAACTATAATAAGAAGCAAAATGTGGCAAATTCCCTGGCAGAGGTAGAAACAAAGTATGATGAAAGCACAGTAAAAAAGAGATTAATTCTGGCTAAGGGAATGTGGTTAGGAACTGGTTGAAAAGAGTGTAGAATAGTTGTAAAGGTCTGAGTTTCAAGTCAAAACACCAGAGTTCAAATCTCAGGCACGTCATGTAATAGTTGCAGGACTACAGGCAAATTAACATGCCTCGGTATTTCTTCCTCCGTCTATAAAACCAGGAAAACAAAACAGAGAAAATCCAACAACATAGCACTTACTCTGTACCACGACAACACTATGAATAGTTAACACACAATCATTCAATTCTCATAATGACTCAATGTATACACCAATGTAACGACCAATGTATACATCTTCACCTTACAGATGAGGAAACTGAGGTACAGAGAGGTTAACTGGCCTACTCAAAGTGCACACTGGTGCATTACAGGCTTGGACTGAATGTTGAGTAGTTAGGCTCTGAGTGACAACCACTTATTCTGTGTTGAGGAGTTAATATGAAAGTACTCTACATCTTCCACAATCACGCTTTCATACACATTTCCTTGACTCCTCTCAATAACCCTATAGGGCAATTACTATCATTATATACATTTACAAATGGGGAAGCTGGATTAAGTAAGTGACGAAAGCACAATTTTGTGGCTGTGGGTTTGATGGGCTGAAGCAGGGCATAAGGAGAGGATCACTGTTTCAAGACTTCTTTGTAATAATGTGTTGATAGAGATGGAAGGGAGCGAAGGGTTTGAGAGATATGGAGGACTAAAACAAGGTAACTTTAGGGAAAAAGAGGAAGAGAAGGAAAAGAATGTGTACCAAAGAAACTGGGGCTCAAGGGGAATCAGCAAACTATACTCACATTCCAAATTTGCCCACATTCTGTGTGAATAAATTTTTATTGAAACACAGCCACACTGGGGCGCCTGGGTGGCTTAGTCGGCTAAGCGTCCGACTTTCGCTTAGGTCATGATCTCACGGTTCGTGGGTTCAAGCCCTGCGTCGGGCCCTGTGCTGACTGCCAGCTCAGAGCCTGGAGCCTGTTTCAGTCTGTGACTCCCTCTCTCTGACCCTCCCCTGCTCAGGCTGTCTCTCTCTCTCTCCTAGAAATAAATAAAACATTAAAAAAAAAGAAGAAGAAAAGAAACACAGCCACACTCAATTGGCTGCTTTTCCTTGATGATAGCAAGGCTGCAACAGAACCTAGTGGCCTGCAAAACCAAAAATATTTACTATTTGACCTCTTAACAGCAAACTTTGCCAATCCTGTCTCTAACGAAGCCTCGTACGATAGAAATTCCTGTGATGATGCAAAGTTTTCTGCACCTTCACTGTTCAATAGCACAGCCACAGGTAGAGGGCTAAAGTTTAATTTTAATTAAGCAGCTAAAAGTAAATTCAATTCAAAATTTAGTTCTTCAGTCACACTAGCCACTATTCAAGTGCTCAGTTAGCCACATTTGGCTAATGTTACTGCAGAACTGAATTTTAAATTTTACTTAATTCAAATTAAACTTAAATTGAAATAGCCACATATGGCCACCAACGATCATGTTGGACAGCACAGTTGTAGGGAATTTCAAGGAGGCAGAGGCGGTCCCCAGAGTCAAATACTGAAGAGAAATCAAATGAGGCAAGACTTCAAGTCAATCCATTGAGTTAAGGAACAGATAGATACTGGTGATCTTTGGGAGAGCAATTTGCATCCAGCGATAAGGACAGAGGTCCCTGCAGTGGATATAGGGGTATAAGGGACAGGAAAGCCTGGAGTATACACATTGTGGCTGAGAAGTGAGGATATAAAGAGAAGAAGGACGCTCTGTCCTCTCTTTGGCTTGTGCAAATCTTTCAACTGGCTTGTGAGAGCAGCTGAAGGGAGGCAGCATTGAAAATTAATGGAAACATGATTCTTTAATGGCAATGGCAAGAGGGACATCCACAAAAAGTAGGCAAAGTTCAGGTTCTGCTTTAGAAGTGCATTAATGCTGCTGAAATAGGAGATGTGCGTTTAGGGTGGAGCATAACCTGAACTAAAGCAATGAAGACCAGAGCAAGCCTTATCTTAAAAGCCTAGAATGCCTAGTTAAGGAAGGGTAGGCCATTAAAGCGTTCATAGCTGGACAATGCTCTGCTTAGAAATGGGTTTCAGGTCAGACTTCAGAGGCAAAGGAGGAAATGGAATCAGTTAGGATCTATACTGAGTAACCAAGAAAGGCAAAGTAAGTAATGAAAACATGGGGGAAGAGGAACTATTATAGAAACAAATTAAAAAGGAACTAGAAGTAGGGGAAGGGTGGTAACAATGAAAATTGATGGGGTTTTTTTCTTTTTTCATCTCTGGATGTCAAGCTTATGTTGTCTTTAAGGGAGACCTCGAATAAGAAGAAAAAGAAACACGTTTGAAGTAAGAAAAGGAAATAATATTTTGTTAATCGCCAGTATGCCAGGTTCTGCATCTGGAAATTTATATGCATCAAGTCATTTACTCCACATACTATCCCTTGAGGAAGACACTGTTATTCCCATGTTATCAATGAGAAATGAGCCTCAGAGAGGCCAAATAACTCTCCAGAATTATAAAACTAACACTTAGCAGACTGCAGCCCAGTGCTTTCTGCCTCTAAGGAAAATGTGATGAATTTCCAATTTTACATGTCTGTGTGCTTATTTGAGTAATTCTTGTACCTTCACGAGAAGCTGTTTTTTGTGTGCAGAGACCATGTGCTAGCTCATTAATGGCATACAGCAAATGGTCAATAATTATTTTTAAATAAATGCCTGCAAATGTGAATGAACATGAATTGAAGTAGTACTCTTCTGACACATTAACACAAATAAGAAAAAGAGTCTTATGAGGTAAACACTCAGTGAAAACAATGACGAGCTCCAAAGACTACTATTGCACACAAACAGAGAAGGCTTTAAGCATTTTTAAGAGGACATCATCTTGCTTTATTCACTCAGGGACATCTCATCTAAATTACAGATACTTGGCCTTGAGCGGTATCAACTGACTGTTCCAGGAAACCCTCCAACTTGGGTAATTGCTTACTTGGGGCAGCATAATAACCTTACGTTAATTTAACCACCAGGGATATTGTTTTTGTAAAAGTACTTGGAAAGCACATCTTTCTATAGGACAATTATTTTAACAGAGAAACCTAACACAAAGAGAGTGACATTCTTTAGCCCTACCAATCCTTTATACGTGAGTACATACACACAGAACCTGGCCCCATCTGCCAGCCCCAGCGACAGACTGTCCCAGCTCAACACGAAAGGACAGCCCAGGCATCTGCACCTTTGCCAGATCATCTCGGATTAAAACTGAGTGAACTGCCAATGGTGACAAATATAGCCAACGGGGAAAAAAGAATAGAAAGAAAGGCTTTCAAGAAATCAATACCTGTTATCTGAACTGGATCCACTGTCAATGAAAAGAAAAGGCATGAATGAATGATCTTAAAGATCCACGGGTTGTGAGTCATGACTGACAGTTAAATTCAAAGCTGAAAGTAAAGACACCACGTTTTCTTGTCTTATTTTTATTTGGGAGGAAATGCAGGAAAAAACAGGGTTTTAAGCCAACAGAAATAGGATTCAGTTTAATAAAAAAAATAAAATAGAAAATTATAATTAAATTAATATTAAAGGTCAAATGTTAAAGTTAGAATCAAAATAAATTTGAATTTCAAGGCACAAATTTATTAAGATTGAAATACAATAAAAAATGAATATAGACCTGAAAGTATATTTTAAAGAAAAGTAAACTGCATCATTCTGCCCTTTAGAGCATTTAGGATGCTCTTAGGAGTAAAGGTCCTCAATCAATCAACTCAAAAATATGTCATGATGAGCTCAGAAGGAACCGAACTCCTAACTGGGGAAGGTTCCTAGAAAAGCAGACTTACAGATGAGGGTGCCCACAAGGTCTCTCAGTAGGTAACCCTGAAACCTCCTAACTATTCCAAGAACCAGGTGCGGATAGAAGAGAAGGTACAGCCTCCAATGTAAATCAGTATTTGTTGGGGGTAGGAAAGAGCCCTCTCAGCATTTAATCCTGATAACAATGATGAAGTGATAAAGAAAGAAAAAAAAAAAAAAAGGAAGAGAGGGAGAAAGGATAAGAGATAGTTGCCCAGAACCACTGAGGGGAGAAGGAAGCTAATGTGTTAACATCGGTGTTACTTTGCTCTGGTTAAGGAGAAATGTGAAGAGAGGGTAGAAATAGGTAAGGATTGAAACTAATGTGCTCTAACCATGGGAACTTTAGGACTGTATATTTTTCCCTACTTTCACATTGCATCTTCATCTTAGCTATCCATTTCTTTCTCTTTAAGGCTATAACTCATGTAGAATGGCATACCACAATGTTCTGATGAAACTCTCCTCTACAGCTGAGGCTCCCAGAATGCAGACACCACAGTCATTAACTCATTCTGCACAACACTTAGCTCATATCCACAGAGAGATATTTAGTACAAGCTCTTATTAAAGAGGAGGAATATTATCAGTCATCTTAGAAAATCTGAGAACTTTTTCTTCCCATTGAGCCATATAAATTATTCTGAGATTGTTTCTACAAAGACTGTATAATTGGCAGAGCTACAAAGGGGGCATCAATTTTGCTTTACCGCTTAAAATAAAAAGATTTAAAGCAAATGTGATACAACATTAAGATTTAAAAAGCCCAGTGTTCAATGTCTACTAGATTATTATCTTTATTTATTCTCTAGATATTTCATAAGGAAAAAGGTTGTGAGAACTTACTCACGATATTAATCTTTTTGAGGAAAATTTTTGACCCTATATTAGAAATTAGAAATCTGATTTCTCTTTGATCTAGAAATCTTCTAAGAATTCATGAGAAAGGAGAAAGGAAAGAAAGACAGAGACAGAGAGAGAAATCTTCAGAATGTTGTGTCCAAAGATGTAAGCATATCTGCCTGCTTATAATAACAAATAAAGAGAAACAACCTGAATATCAGCATGAAGGGATTGTGAAATAAATAATTTTTCATTCACCCAGTATGTTAAAACACTCTGCAAACTTTAAAAATCATGGAATAGAAGAATAGAGGAATGGAAAATTACAGCTTATTGTAGTGGAAAAAAGAGCTATCAATAGTATGGATAGTATAATTCCATTTTTCTGTAAGAATAAAATTAAAGACCTAGAGAATCAAATAGACTGACAGATATATAGATTCTTAAAAGGCAAAACACATAAACAATAAATATGTGTGCCTGCAAACACTGGTGAATCTGCTAAGGTTTATTAGTTTAGCTCATTGTAGGTGCCAATGTCAATTTTGGTTTTGATAATATACTAGTTTTGTAATATGTCACCATTGGGAAAGGCTGAGTGATAGGCACAAGCAAATCTCTTTGCACCACTTTTGTAACTTCTTATGAGTCTACAATCATTACAAAATAAACATTTTTAAACAAAATAAAAAGATTGAAGGAAAATATGCAAAATACACCAAGATATACACTGAGAATGTATTGAGATATTGAACTATACAGCTGATTTTCCATCTATGTCGGCTTTCCTGAGTTTACCCAAATAGAATTTAAAGAACTCCTCCTTCCTTATTGGGAAAAAAAAGGCATAAACCTAAATTTTAATCAATTTTTTAAATGTTTTTTTTTTAATGAGAGACAGGGAACAGAGTGTGAGCTGTATAGGGGCAGAGACAGAGGGAGACACAGAACCTGAAGCAGGCTCCAGGCTCTGAGCTGTCAGCGCAGAGCCTGATTGGGGGGGGGGGGGCTCGAACCCAAGGAATGCAAGATCATGACTTGAGCCAAAGTCAGACACCCAACCAACTGAGCCACCCAGGGGACCCTAATCAAAATTATTTTTAATAAAGCAATGTCACTGAAGAGGCCATGTCAATTCAAACCTAGGTCTCAAATCTTGTAATTCTAAAACCTCTGCTCTTTAAATTAAGCCATACAGTGTCCCATCCAACTTCTCACCTTCATCTCTCACCAAAACAACCTTACACCTAGACATAATCATGCTATGGGCATATCTACAGAGATCATCTAATGTGACTAACTAGATCATTGAACATAACTTAAAATTTTTATTATGCCTTTTTCCCCTAGCTTTATCCTCAAAATAATCTGAGAACAATATCACAAACTATATCTTTGCTTTATCCTTGTCAATGTCCCCAATATCTATATACATATTATATTCATAAATAAAACATTTCCCATTAACATTTCCATTGAATACAATACAGTTTACTCTATTATCCAAGAGTTCATCATCTAGCTGGTGCTAAGCCCATTATTTCCCTTTATTCTCTTTGTTTTTACTTGTCTTCTCCTCACTTTCCTCTGTATTAGCACCTCTAGCAGAAAATGAGAGATTGTACCAATGGATAAAATTAAAACTGGCTGATTCTCTTATCTGTGAAAAGATTCATTAGTTTAAAAATGTTTACTGTTGACAAAAACGTGAGGTTTTATGCTCTATAGCTATTCACACCTCAACAGTCAAAGGCAATTCAGGGTAGAGTTGATTGGAAAATAAAACACATTTTATTACCCATATTTTCAGAAAAATATAACTAGATGGTCCATATCACTCATAATTACTCTTTTTAAGCCGGAAAATGAATGCTATCTTATTGCACACACACTTTTTTCCTTTGATGTATGAAATTGTCCTTCAAAGTTACAATCTATCTGGAATCTCATTCAGCATCTGGAATAGTTCCTGAATTGTAGAAGGCATTCGATAAACGTTTGATGAATGAACAGGGGAAAGAAAGAAAAAAATGAAGGAACAAATGAGTTAATGAGTAAATAAATTCTAGAGCCATAAATACTCCACAGGACCAAACTATATATGTGTATATACATATATGTATATATGCGCCTGGATTGTTTTTAAATCTGAAACACTGTTTTTGAGAGGATAAAATAGGATTAACTGGAGAGGAAATATGATATAGTGAGAAGCTGATATACTCCAGAGTCTAACACATCTGGTTTTTCATCCCAGGTCTGCCACCAGCATGCCAAGTAAACATAAGCAAGGGCTTAAACTTCCCTAAATTCTTCTTTCAAGACATATGTGCTTGAGAAATTAAAGGACTATGGTAAGGATGCATTGTTGCTATCATTACTGTAATAATATATTATGTATTCTGTAACACTTTACCACTCTCAAACACACACACTCAACATGTGTGCACCCTCACTCAGACAAATACACATATATAGAGTAAAATCCTCTTCTAGGATTTAAGTGATTTTGATTTAAGAGTATTATTATTACTTCCATCAGATATAGACTTTGAAATAACTAGATATTTAGTAAAAAAGGAGAATCTTCCTAATTAAAGATATTTTTTACTGATTATAAATTTAAAAATTCTTTTATAAGTAAATTAAACCCAGATAAGAGAAAATTTCATCAAATTAGATTGACTAATCGTGTAATTACAAATCACATTTCAAACAGCTCTTGAAATATTCAGGTGAAATAATAAATGTTTCTAGTAGACATATGTAGAAGATGTTGAACAGTCAGGACCCAGAATTTTAAAATATTAAAAATACGGTTTATATTTTCAAAATTCCAGCCCTTAATAGAATATAATCAGCCTTTACTCCAAATAACATAAGTATTAAGATTTATATCATTATTTATGGCAATACCATGGGTGTGTCGTAGAGAAATAATATTTTTAGGTTATTTCATTGCTATCACTTTTTTATTTTTTATTCTTTTTTTAATTGAGGCATAATGGACATATTACATTATATAGGTTTCAGGTATACAATATAATGATTCATCATTTGTATACACTATGAAATGATTACTACAATATAAGTCTAGTTACCATCCATCACTATACATCATTAAAATTTTTGTCTTTTTTTCTTTCTTCTTGTAATGGGACTTTTAAGATTTACTCTCTTCATAATTTCCAAATATGCAATACAGTATTATTAAATGTAGTCATCATGCTGTACATTGTATCCCTGTGACATTTATTTTATAACTGGAAGTTTGCACTTTTTGACCCCCTTCACACATTTCATCCAACCCCCTTCCCCTCCCCAGTCTGGCAACCACCAATCTATTTTCTGTATCTATGAGCTTAAGTTTTTGTTTTGTTTTGTTCTATTTTTTTTGTAGATTCCACATATAAGTGAGATCATTCAGTATTTGTCTTTTATCACTTTTAACCAATGATTTTCATTTGATCAATTAAATTTGGTTTATTTGGTTAATGTATTGACTACAAAATGACTAATAAATGACAATCTGGTAACATGTTATTGGTCCAACTCTGAAATCTGAAATTCTTGGAAGCTGGTACGTTCCAGAGAACAACTTTTTCAGCCCATACTCATAGGGGCGCT
The DNA here is from genome assembly GCA_017311185.1 of Proteles cristata cristata. Taxonomy (NCBI): domain Eukaryota; kingdom Metazoa; phylum Chordata; class Mammalia; order Carnivora; family Hyaenidae; genus Proteles; species Proteles cristata. The sequence goes on along the minus strand of JAESUZ010003631.1, from coordinate 116,114 downwards.
GGGTCTGTACCATGTAAGTAAAGTATTTCCCTCCTTGTAATATGTGTGTCTTTGACTTGATGACTAGAAACCCATGCTGACTGTAAAATAGTCTCTATTACAACTTAAAGATAAATGAGCTAAAGAGAAGCAAAGAAAGCCAACTGCCTCATAAATGACACTTAGACTCATGAAAAATGCAAACTGGTGCAGCCACTCTAGAAAACAGATGGATGTTCCTCAAAAACTTAGAAATGAAACTACTCTACAATCTAGCAATTGCACCACTAGGTATTTACCCAAAAGATAAAAACATAATGATTTAAAGGGATATACGTACCCCCAATGTTTATAGCAGCATTATCAACAACAGCCAAATTATGAAAAAAGCCCAAAGGTTCATCAACTGCTGAATGGAAAATGGTGCTATATACATACAATGGACTATTACTCAGCCTTCAAAAAGAATGAAATCTTGCCATTTCCAATAGATGGAGCTAGAGAGTATTATACTAAGCAAAAGTCAGGTGGAGTAAAAACATGATTTTATTCATAAATGGAATTTAAGGAACAAAACAAAACAAAAACACAAGGGAAAATAAAAGAGACTCTTAACTATAGAAGACAAACTGAGGGTTGCTGGAGGAGAGCTGGGTGAGGAAATGGGTTAAATAGGCAATGGGCATTAAGGAGGGCACTTGTGATGAGGACTGGGTGTTAAATGTAAGTGATGAATCACTAATTCTACTCCTGAAACTAATATTACACTGTATGTTAAATAACTGGAATGTAAATAAAAATTTGGAGGAGATAAAAAGGAAAATTTCAAACCCTTTGATGCCTTGATAGAAAGAAGATTATAAGTCATTTTAGGTCCCAGTAGGATGGATGATTCAGGTAATATCTACCAACAATCTATATAGGAACCCCAGTAGAAGACAGATTAAGAAGGTAAATCTGCAAATGATGAAGTTTTTAAATCAGTAAATTGATACACACAAGGTTATGTGCATTATACTCTGGATATAGTATGACTAAGACCTGATCCCTGCCCTTCTATTACCTAATATGATTTGTTAAATTGTTGGTAAAAGTATCCATGGAGTGTGAGTTTATCGAGTGGAGGTATAGTGGATGGAGACGAGTACTGAGTATTCTTTGCCAAACTAACTCAAAAGGAAATAAGATTCAAGGTGACGTGCTTTTTAGGGGAAAAAAAACATTTAGTCAAGAACACAGGCAAAAGTTGACTATGGGAAAGCAGTGAAGATTTACAATTCCTCTAAAATGAAAGAGCGCACATATATGGGAAAACAGTTGACAAAGGAGGAAAAGAGAAGCTACATCTCTCATTAAAAATTTTTAGAACTGTAACATAGTTCTCATTTTTTTGTACCCACTAGGTCCTGGTGTCTAAACAGTTACTGGACAACCAGACAGAAGTTAAGGAGTATAGTTACAACTCATTACAGATATTGTGCTTCATAGTGTGTGAAAAATTAAGTCCACCACTATACAGCCAGTCACTTAATCTCTGTCTTTTTGTTTATACAGCTACAAAAGTGTGTTATAATTATACCTATATCACAAGGTGATGGAAGGAGTCAAAGAATATGTATATATATATATGCATATATATATATAGTTGCAGCACAGGGCCTGAGCCACAGTAAGTGTTCCGTAATTAGGCAACTGCTTTTGTCTGCCATAGTTGTTAGTACTATCATTAGCATTACTGAGAAACAATTCATCAACATGAAAGAATGGAATAGCTCAGGCATGAGCTAGAGAGCAATCACATGTGAATTCCCTTCTCAATCCATTATGGACTCTATAAATATCCCAAATATCCCTGTGGCACACCCTCTTATTACTCAAGAAAGCATTCAACAGTCTTATATCATGTGTTCCCCAAAGTTTGGCAACATCTATGGAATAACCCAGGTAAGTGAGAGAGCCTACAACTCATTGTCCTTGTACTAAATTTCAAAAAATTATATATATCATATATATCATAAATATATTATACATATCCTAATTATATATAATTATATATATATAACATATATATATATATGATATATATATATACAATATATATATATACACACACACACACTGAGCTGTATGCGGTATTATTCCTGAGAAACTCATCTTTGCACTTATCATAAGCCATCTATCAAAGGCTGTACATGCACACTAGAATCAAGATGAAAAGCATACTGTACATGAATGTGTAAATCAGTAATAAATGCAGTAAACAAAATCAACAAGTTCCATAATTACAAACATACAAGAAGTTGTATGAGAGGTTGGAAGAAAAAAAGTTCAAATATTCATACTAGATGAATTCATCAGCCTATTTATCACTGTGTTCTAATAAAAATAATATTAAAGCATACCACAGGCAATGAATAATGTGGTCATTATAGATCTTTCTTAAGCCAGAAACCCAACAGAGCATTTTTTAGAGAGAAGATTAATACCACTTTCTAGTGTCCAGGAAATGTTTCTAAGGAAGGAAACAATATAAAGCCTCTCTTTCCTCAACTTTGAGACTGTGGTACTATTTGAAATATTTTACATATAAAACAGTTTATTTTTTTCAAAGAGTATCAACCTATTATTCTATACATAACATGGAATTCTCCAAACGTTTCTGGGAATTAGATCTAGATGTTTTAAATTTTAGTGGTTTGAGTGGAGAAGGGACAAGAAAAGAAAATTAAAATTAATTGAGATGCTTTAAATAATGTTTATTTTTTGAGAAAGACAGACAGAGCACGAGCAGTGAGGGGCAGAGAGGGAAGGAAACACAAAAACTGAAACAGGCTCCAGTCTATGAGCCATCAGTAGAGGCTGACAGGGGGCTCGAATTCAGGAACAGCAAGATCATTATCTCAGCCCAAGTTAGACACTTTACCCGGAGTCCCCCAGGCTCTCCTAATTGAGATTCTTATTACAGAAACACTATAATGTAGTATTTAGAAAGAGTACAGATGCTACACTCAGACTACCTGGATTCGAATCCTGTATCTGCTACTTACTAGATCTATAAGTTTAGGCAAGTTTGTTAAATTCTCCATTATCTTCATTCCCACACTCATTAAATGAGAATAAAAAACTGAGGAGCGCCTAGATGGCTCAGCTCGGTAAGTGTCAGACTTCAGCTCAGGTCATGATCTCCCAGCTAGCTGAGTTCGAGGTCCATGTGGGGCTCTGTGATGACCGCTCAGAGCCTGAAGCCTGCTTCAGATTCTGTGTCTTCCCCTCTCTCTCTCCCCCTCCCCCCGCTTGAATTCTATCTCTCTCTTTCTCTCTCTCTCTCACAAAAATAAACATTAAAAAAAAAATCTGACCCTATCTCACAGGGTGGTTGTAAATACTAAATAAATTAAAGCATTCAGTATTGTACCTGGCTCATAGCCTGGACACAATAAAGCCTAGCTATTTTTACTATATGCTTGATGATATTTACCTACATTAGCACACAATCATTCCAACAATCCTATAAGGTTATTATTATTTCCCTCTTGGTCAAAAGGATAGGATGGATTGCACTGCAGTAACAATTGCAAACTCTCTGTAACTTGCAAAAATAAAAGTTTATCTCCTACTCATACAACTTCACCGTGGGGTGGACTCCCCAAAACACTGTCATCAATGAGTTTTTGCTCAGCCAGACTACTTCTATTCCACACGTGCTCCACGATGGCTGTGCAGACCAGAGAACTACTCATAGAAGCACTCAACAACTAAAGGCTTCACCCTGAAGTGACACATCTTCCTCTTCTCACTGCATTGGCCAAAGGTAACCATATACTTCTGGATGTAGGGGGAAATCAAATCCCCCTGCATGTCTGAGGTAGAGAACAGATACCGCTGACCAATAATAACCTCAAAGATTAATTTTATAAATCCCCCATTTTATAATTATTTAAGGCAAAGCACTGTTCAAACACTGGAGCCAAGATTTTAATCTATGAAATCAATTTGTTTTCTCCACTAATAATGATCCTTGACTTTTTTTTCTCCTACCCACCAAAATAGGGTATCTAACAAACTCCCATTGGTAACTGACAAACTGGGAGTAAGGAAGAAGGCAGAGTCAGGGCATTTGTGGTTTAGAAAAGCACTTAAATCTCAGCTGAGAATCAATATAACTCTGTAAAAATAAGAAAAACTGTGGAGAGAAAGCAAAGTTAGATTAGTACAATAGCAGACTTTTCTAAGCTCCAGTGCTTTTGCTTACAGTTATTTAGCAAACAGTCAATGATACTGATGCTATATCCCTTTGACTATCTTTCTTACCATTTTTTTATAAACATCTATATTGGTCATGTTTACAGTAGATCAACTGAACATTCTTTTATATCTTCCTAAAGTCCCTTTACCTAACTAATGTATCCACTTAGGAGAGACGTCTTGAAAGATTATACTTGGGAAACATTTTTATTCTTTGTCAAAATGTAAGAAGTTATTCCTATTGTCCAGAGTTAGCTTTTAAGTCAAAGACCTAGGGAATTAAATTGCTTTCCTCCCAATTAGAAAAACATATTTTAAATCAGTAAAATTCACTATTTAGCTAAAAGTCATTAAATTCTACTGCTCTGTAACTTAGAATTTGAAAGAACTTTTTTTTTTTTTTAGCTAATCTAGGGCTTTCAACTGGACTATTTCAAACTCAAAATTCTTTTTTTAAGTATATTTATTTATTTTTGAGAGAGAATGAGTGAGTGAGAGAGAAGCAGAGAGAGAGAGGAAGGATTTTAAGTGGGCTCCAGACACAGCACAGAGCCTGATGCAAGACTCAAACTGTGAGATGGTGATCTGAGCAGAAACCGAGAGTCAGAGGCTGACCCGACTGAGCCACCCAGGGTCCTCTCCAACTCAAAATTCTTAAATTTCAGTTTTCCTAGATATCATAAGAATACTACTCTTCCTTTCTATGCACTGTCCCTGACCTCATTTGGCCGTCATACTAGCACAAGCACATAGACTGTCTTTCATAATAAGTTCTCTATCCACATGGTTTAGATAAAGGATCTGAGTTCCACATTCAGATGTGCTTCTAACACTACAATTTAAAGAGGTTCTTAGATTCAAAAAATTGTCACAAAGACTCATTAGCCTCCTACATATTTCTATTGCAAATGTCACACTACAATGGAAAGCAAGGAGTTGCTGCTTGCTGCTTTTAAAACTGGGTGGGTTTTTTTTTTTTTTTTTTTTAAGCAGCAGAGGTAACAGCAGAAGCAAGTAATTTCAGTCACTAGATTTTTTTCCCCTCAACTAATAGTATACGGCATAAACAAAGGAAGACTAAGCCACCTTCCAGGAGGTGCTAAACGTCTGGATTTTCCCCTACACCTGGCAGTTGATCGGGTCACAGTCGATTGAATTTCCATTGTTCATTGATTGTGGCATTTGTGAGGCAATCCATCCTTGCTTATGTAATTTCAGCATTCCAGTAGTTCACTTCTTTCTGTCCTGAAGGCTCCACAGCATGACTGAGAAAATTAGATACGGCACAGCCTCAAGCTGCTGACCTTCAGAATATAAAATAAGGCCCACCTTTTAAAATTGGTCTTTCTTGATGAGGCTGTTCTGTGAGACTATATTTCTAACAAGCCATTTTTCATGCTGACCATGTACCTTCTTAAAATATTTTTTGTATTTATAAAAAAAATGATAAATTAAATTTTAAATATGCCTGTACTATGCACAATATTATGAATAAATTCATTTCATTTAGAATTTGTCAGAAGGGGACAAATTTTTCATCTTTAGGTACCTCTCACCTTCAAATCAGAATTAAATATCATTTTAATAAAATCTGATAAATATGAAGGAAACTTCACAGGATCTTAATAAGTTAAAAAAAAAATACTAAATTTCCCAAACAGTCTAATGTGGCTGACCAGTGGATTGCCAAAGTACCAAAATTCAGTAAGAAATTAAATTACTTTCTGGTTTACATAAAATCCACATTCTATTTTCCTTATTTGCTTGCTTTGAAACAAAGTTAAACTCAGAAAAGTTGCAAATACAAGATTAAAAAAACCTTTTTCCCTCTGAACCACTTACTTACATGATGCCTAATAACCCCAGATAATTTAACAAATCAACAAATATTAATTATTTCATCCCTTTTCAACTGTCTCCTTATCTTCCCTGTCAAACTCACCATCAAATATGTGATATCTAGCTAAATAGAAACACTCCAGTATATAACAAGAACATACAGATTGGCTGAGTAGCTCTTTATTTCAACATTTAGACATTTCCATTGGGTTTTTTCCATGAACATCTAGTATCTAAACAAAAAAAGATAAGAAACCACACAAGTTTCAACTTGCAAAACCAAGGATATCTGTTAATGAGGAATGGGTTCCAAAATAAGCAAAATTCCCTTCATTCCTATGTCACAGATTTCTACACTTCTGCCTTTAGTCAGAAGTTTCTCCTAAAAGGGGAGGTAGGATGAGTAAAGACAGTGAGGAACTACTCCCTAACCCAGAACTTCCATAAGCTGTCCCGGTCTCCCTAGCCTCTACGGGATGCTGTACCTACCATAGGTTCACTCTGCATGCACTGTTCTGGCTTTGGCTTTGGCCTCCATCTCTACCCTGACATCACATTATGAAAAGTCACTGAGGGTTTCTGAATCGAAACTGTCCTTTCAATCCTCAATAGCCTCAAAATATCTCTAGAGCCCTGACCTCTACTGACTTCCCCTATTTTTATCTCTTCTTTCCTTCACGTGCCATGACACTAAAATGTCCTGTTCTTTCTTCTACTTCTTCGACTGAATCTCATCCATTCTTATGGGGTATTTCTTTTTTCTTCTACTTGTCTCCAAAGTTCACTTCTTAGTATTTTGCTCTTCTTCTCTCTCTCCCTCTCCACCCCCTTCTCCACTCAACATTCACAGGCTTTAACTCACATCTTTTCAATTTATAGTCAAATCTGTAATTCTACATTAAGCTCTGCCCAGTTTTCAACCCATTAACTTTCATTTCACAATCAGTTTCTCCAGTTGGACATCTGACTCAAATTCTTGCAGTTACCATAACTTCCTTCCTTCCCTGAGTCCCACTGCCAGGAAGTCGTGATGTCTCATTTAGCCTTGGATAGGGACTAGTCAGTTCCAGCCAAATGATTCCCATTGCAGATGGATATTGTGGGTTTTTTTTTTTTTTTCAAAAGAAGACCAAAATTTGAATTGTTAATAGAAATATAGATTTTAAATGAAATATTAAAATGCTTGAATACTGAGAATTACCTAAATAAACAAAAACTCAGCACCTGAGGCAAACAAAACCTATCTGCAGGCTTACAGTCACATTATGAATTACAGCCTAAGACATATAAGCAAATCCCTTTTTCTTATTAGTCCAAGATTTTTTTTAATTTTTTTAATGTTTTATTTATTTTTGAGAGAGAGAAAGAGAGAGAGAGAGAGCATGAACAAAGGAGGGTCAGAGAGAGGGGGAGACACAGAATCTGAATCAGGCTCCAGGCTCTGAGCTAGCTGTCAGCACAGAGCCCAATGTGGGGCTCAAACCCATGATCTGTGAGATCATAACCTGAGCCAAAGTCAGACGTTTAACCGACTTAGCCACCCAGGTGCCCCAGTCCAAGATTTTTGAAACCATCCAGAAACTATCTTCTGAGTCTGAGGTCAGTGGTGCCCCAACCCCCACGCCCCTACCCTTGCCCAGTTGTGGTTTCACTTTCTGGTATTTCAATTACCTGTGGTCAATCTCAGGCCTAATGTGATCTCACAGTGCCTACATCATTCATCGCACTTGACCTCATCCTGTAGGCATTTTATCATCTCACGTCACCAAAAGATGAAGAAAGATGAGTACAGTACAATAAGATATTTTGAGAGAGAGACCACTTTCACATAATGTTTATTACAGACTATTGTTATCATAATTCTATTTTATTAGTTGCTATTAACCTCTTACTGTGCTAATTTATAAATTAAATTTTACGATACGTATGTATATACAGGAAGAAACAGTATATAAGTGTTCGGTGCTGTCCACGGTTTCAGGGATCCACTGTGGATCTTCAAATGTTCCTCCTGTGGATAAAGGGGACAATCCAAAATAACCTCTACAAGCCAACTGCTCTACTATATTATCCTCCATGCACACTGGATTCTTTCTAACCTCTATGCCTGTCATGTCTGTTCCCCACACAAAAATGTTTTTTTTTCCCTAAATCCTATTTTAAGGTCCAGTTCAAATGCTATCCTTTCTCTGAAAACCTCCTAGACCACATTTGTTTATGGGAATATCTTTCCCATATTCCAAAGACATTAATACCTAGTATTGTGCGCCAGGCACAGTCTCAGACACTTTACAAGCCCCTCCCCACCCCATATAATCCTAAGAAATTGATACCATCATCATTCTCATTTTACAAACAAGGGTATTGAAGCTTGCCCAAAGTAAATGGCAGAGCTGGGGTTGAACTCATAACCATTTTTTTTTCCAGTGCAGAAAGAAAAGTAGGAAATTCATGTTTTGATCATCCATTATATGATATATTATGTATCAGGAAAAAAAATCTAAAAATCCTTAACATGGCTCACAAGGGCTACCTTCTTCCATTTCTTGATAATTTCCCTATCATTCCTTAAGCCCCAGACACATTAGTCTTCTTTCAGTTTCTACAATCTACTGAGCTACTATCATACCTCATGGCCTTTGCATATGCTGTGTTCTTTTCCTGGAATGTTCCTCCCCACTTCTCATGCCTAATCTCTACCCATTGGTATCTCAGTTTAAATACTATTTCCTCAGGAATCCTTCCATGATCCTTCTAGAGAAGACTATGTTAAATCCACCACTAACCACTGTATTGCATAGTATGTACTGCATTCTAAATAAATAGCTCTGTGATAATTTAGTCATTGTATGCCCCCCCCACTACTATATGGTGAGTTTCTTCACTACTTATTCCATAATTTTCTCTGTATTATTGGCACAGTAAGTTAATGACTTATATCTTTAACACTAGGGACCATTTTAAGACTCGGAGGGATTAAACAATCTTTGTCTCATAGTTAGTAAGTGAGATCTTGCATGTTGAAAAAATTATACTCCATTATAGAAATGTTAACTAAACTGAAATCATTTTCTAATAATCTGCATTGAATTGGAGTATTTCTTTTTCAGTTTATAGTCATTGTTAGTAAATATTACATTCTAAATCATATAGTATATGAGTCTTATCATGAAATGTTGTTTAAATAAAAATAAACAAAAATGGGATTGCAATGCTTTCTGAGAAGGAATAAATCAATGAATTAGACAGAAGAGTCAACCACAATGTGTATTGCAAAAGTAGATTACCTAATCTTTTTTTTTTAATGTTTTTTATTTATTTCTAGGAGAGAGAGAGAGACAGTGTGAGCAGGGAAGGGTCAGAGAGAGAGAGGGAGTCACAGACTGAAACAGGCTCCAGGCTCTGAGCTGGCAGTCAGCACAGAGCCCGACGCGGGGCTTGAACCCACGAACCGCGAGATCATGACCTAAGCGAAAGTCAGATGCTTAACCGACTAAGCCACCCAGGCGCCCCGATTACCTAATCTTTATACTACAGAGTGGTAGCTCAATTTCGAATTCCGGATGGACAGCAGGATGCCTAATTCATGAGGAGAAACTAACCAAAACATCATTTTGTTGTTACAAGATTAAAGAAATTACTAGGAATTCTAACTGATTCCCCTTTGGCTATATTTTTCCACTAAAGTCTCTGAAATAGAGACTTCATCACCCCCAAAAACCAGGTGTCAACAATGTGAGTTAACCACCAGTGAGAAAAGGTGGTTCTTCACAACTTCCTAAAGCATCTACATGTAACTGGAATTTATTTTCCAAAGATCATAAAGAAATATATTGGGTGCTCGGGTGGCTCAGTCGGTTGAGCATCTGACTTTGGCCTAGGTCATGATCTCATGACTCATGGGTTCTAGCTCTGTGTCGGGTTCTGTGCTGACAGCTCAGAGCCTGAAGCCTACTTTGGATTCTGTGTCTCTGTCTCTCTCTGCCACTACTCTCTCTCTCTCTCTCTCTCTCACTCTCTCTCTCTCTCTGCCTCTCTTTCTCTCTCTATTTCTCTCTGTCTCTCTTTTAAAAATAAATAAACATTAAAAAATGTTTAAAAAGAAATGTATTTTAGAGGACTATTCACTTGATTAGAAAGTCCCTTCAGTATATCACCCTTAAGGATTACTACCCCATGTTGAAATACAAATCAAAACCACCATCGCAATACCACCGTGTACTGGTAAGAGTGGCTAAAATTAACAACTCAAGAAACAAAAGATGTTGGCGAGGATGTGGAGAAACAGGAACCCTTTTGCACTGTTGGTGGGAATGCAAACTGGTGCAGCCACTCTGGAAAACAGTGTTAATATTTTTTTTCAAAAAAAAAGTAAATATAGAATTACTATATGACCCAGCAATATCACTAATAGGAATTTATCCAAAGGATATAGCAGTGCTGATTCATAGGGGCACATGTACCCTAATGTTGATAGCAGTGCTATCAACAATAGCCAAATTATGGAAAGAGCCCAAATGTCCATCAACCGATGAATAAAGAAGATGTGGTTTATGTATACAATGGAATACTACTTGGCAATGAAAAAGAATGAAATCTTTGCAACAATGTGGATAAAACTGGAGGTATTATGTTAAGTGAAATAAGTCCGTCAGAGAAAGACAGATATCATATGTTTTCATTCATATCTGGAATTTGAGAAACTTAACAGAAGACCATAGGGGAAGGGAAGAAAAAATAAGATTAAAAAAAAAGAGAGAGAGAGAGAAGGAGGCAAACCATAAGAGACTCTTAAATATAGACAACAAACTGAGGGATGATGGGCGTGCGGGGTTAGGGAGGATGGGGACAATGGATGATGGTCATTGAGGAGGGCACTTGTTGGGATGGGCACTTGGTGTTATATGTAAGTGATGAGTCATGGGAATCTACTCCAAAAGCCAAGACTACACAGTATGTTGGCTAATTTGAGAATTAAAAAAAAAAAAAAGATTTGTATCCCATGTTTATACTCCTGCATATGTAAATTACCACTGGTGAACTTATGCCACTATGAAAGCTAATATGCATTACTATTTATTTGTTGGAGCTTTTGATAAGCCTGCAGATTCTGAGTGAAGTTTACTTTCATGAAAAACAAACAGACAAGAATTATAATGAAAAAGGAGAAGTCAAAGGCATCAGAGATCTCTACTCCCTATATGTCTATCTAGGAGAAGACAGTTAGCTACAGCACCCAGATAAGTCCTGTTTACTTCAAGAGTTGGCTACCCACATCCGCATTTCCCAGCCCCAGCTTCGAAGAAAATGAGCAAATCTCTTTCACATCAAATTGTGCCTATATCCCCTTACTACCTCCCAAAGACATACAGAAACAAAAATCAGCAAGTCTGTGTTCTGTTACTTTACTATCATTTTTTAAACTCATATGTCAGCTCTGTCCTAGACCCTATGGATATAAAGATAAAAACAAAAGACATTTCATCCTGCTCTTGAATTTCACTTCATTGAAAATTGTTCACCAATAAGGAGTGTCTGCAAATAGGCGTCCAACACAGTAATGGATCCTACTTGAAACTGAAGTCTTACTGATGAACTTTAAGATTAGATATGTGGTCTTCCACCTTTATTTTCCTGACCAACTCTGCTCTGACCACCAAAATTTTTAGTATGATTGAATCACTCTTCTGAAATAAATACAGACTCAAAGACTTATCTTTATTCACTTTGATCTTTTGGGCTGCTGTAAACAGGTGTGGCCACGTGATTCCAATTCCAAGAGCACAAAGATACAGAGTTCAGCTACAGTATTATCAAATGTCTGTATTCTACAATGTACTGAATTTTCAAAAATACAAGACCATTTGGCAAAAATTCTCATTAAAAACATTTTATGCACACAATTTTAGAAACTTTAAGTGAGGAATTAGAGATTAAGAAGAAGAAAAAAGTTAGAAACAAAATCTCCAGGTCTAAAATGTCTATTTGATGGATTTTTGATTTCCACGTTCTCTGCACTCACCTGGGTCCCTGCCAACCCCAATCAACCTCTAACAATCTGTCCTTTCCCTTTCATTGCCACTGCCACTCCTTCATGTCTGGGCCCCATTGGTTTTTACTTGGAATAACCCCAATGACTTCTTTTTTTTTTTTTTTAATTTTTTTTAATGTTTTTTATTTATTTCTAGGAGAGAGAGAGAGAGTGTGAGCAGGGAGGGTCAGAGAGAGAGGGAGTCACAGACTGAAACAGGCTCCAGGCTCTGAGCTGGCTGTCAGCACAGAGCCCGACGCGGGGCTCGAACCCACGAACCGTGAGATCATGACCTAAGCGAAAGTCGGACGCTTAACCGACTAAGCCACTCAGGCGCCCCAACCCCAATGACTTCTTAAACTGACTTCTCTGCACATGGTTTTAAGGGGAGGGAATGGTCACATAAATAATTTCAGCACCATACTTTATGACAGATATGCAGACCCAGAACTTTGAGAACACACTCTTAGGAAAGACTATCATTTCTGTTTTGATCAGAGAAACACAAGAAAGGTTTCCTGCTCCAGAAATCATTGTGGTCTACCAGTGTAAAGATAGCTACTCTTCCTCCAACATTTATAAGATCTATTCCACCCAAGACATGGTCTTAAATCTTTACCCATCTAATCCTCATACTATTTCCACATTTATATATGAAGAAACTGAAGCAGAGATTACGTAACTTGGCTGTGAACACAGTAACTGGGAGTGCATGAACTCAAACCCAGTATTCTGGCTCCACAGAATAGTCACCAGGACTCCCAAAAAGCAGGGGTCTTATATTACTCAGCGGCATATACACAGTGCTTGAATCACTGTAGGGCATGTAAAAAAAAGGGTTAGTCAAACACCGTTGAAACAACTGAACTGGAAGAGAAAAGGTGCTCAGATTCCAAAAGGAAAACTACGTACAGTTCCAAACACTGAAGAGAGAACAGGGCATAGTGACAATATAGAACAGACTCTGATTGGCTTGCCTTTCTCCATTCCAAGTCCTCTGCTCTCAACAAGGAGACATTTGTCAAATGCAAACCTGATTGGGTCAATCCCGCCATCTCACTGACTGGAACTTGGAAATTTGAGAAACCCCACTGCAATGTTTCTCAAACGTTTACAGGAAGCATCCACCCTCATGGCTGGCAGATGAGAGCAACAACATTTTTAAGGATTAGGCACATTTTTAAGGAATAGCCTAAAAAACAGCCAGGACTCTGACCTCTCATAAACGTGCACCTCACCCTTACTATTCTGGCAAGTCTGGCATTTATTCTACAACGTATCTCTGTTTTGTTGTAATGTAAAAATGATGCTTACAACTACTTATAACTGCAACTCCAGACCAAAAAAAAAAAAAATTGTATTCCTACCATGATTTCTAGTAGCACTTGATGTATAGATGCATAATTTTGGAGTCTCTCATATCGCAGCTTCACATACACAAGGCTATATAGTTCTAACCCAATCTACTTGACAGGACACAGAAGTCTCTTCCCTGCCCGACCCTGGACTTACCAGCCAGCCCACTCTCCCACCTCTCAGGTCAACACAATTATTTGCAACCATAGTAACAAATTTCATCCACCTCCTGGTCTTTAATAATTAGATCTTTGTCGACCTTGAGAAGAGACACCCATACTTCCAAACCCTACTTAGGTGTGTGACTTTATTGACGTCTTTCCTCAAATCTCTTCCTCCCTGCAGCATGGGATACTTGGTAGTACTTCCCCAATTTATCACACTGCTGGCATTTGTTTCCACAGCTGTCTCCTGTACTAGACAGTGTTGTCGGTGGAGACAGACCCTGGTTTCAGCCGTGCAACATCCCCAGTGCCAAGTGGAGTCCTGCCATATTGGTAAATCTCTGGTCTATAGGAAACTGGGCTCATATTGGGCCCGTAACTCAAACTGGGCTCATAACTGATCCCTCAAGAGAAGGGAGGAGGGTCGACTCTGGAACTTAAATGAAATTCGAATTGAAAGATCTGAGCACATCTTCAGTCTCGATGTTCTGTCCCGACACAGGGCCGGGTTCCGGGAGATAGGGACGTTGAGCCCTGTGGCCCAGAAGTCGTGAGAGATGTGGACAGGAGACAGAGGCACTCACCAGCTGGTGGAAGGCGGGTATCTGTTCTCCAGCGTTTTGGTCCAGGGCTTGTACCAGCTGATCTGCTCGGCGGCTTTGCCCCAGAACCTCTCGGGGTCGGCCACCGAGGCCGCGAAGTGGGTCTTGTACTCGCCGCCACCGCCGGCCGACGACAGCGCTCGGCAGCCCCGACCCCCGAGAGCGCCCCGCGGGCCAGGGGCCACGTAAGCCCTGCGGGCAGCGCCGGCGCCCCGGGCCGCCGAGGGCCCGGGCAGGGGCCCCCCGAGTCCCCCGGCGCCGGTGACCTGGCGACACTGCAGCCAGGACGGCTTCATCGCCGCGGGCTGGCCCCCCGCGGGCTGCGCGGCGCGCGGGCTGGGAGTGCACTTCCCGGACGACCCCCGGGCTCTGGAGGCTTCCCGCGGCCCTCGGGGAGCAGGCGGGAGGCGCAGGCAGATCCCGAGGTGAGCCCGGGGCCCAGGACTTTGGAAGTCACACTAGAGTTGCCGGGAAAAGCCGACCTGGAGCGGGGCGTGGGGTGGGGAGGAAGTAGAAGGCTGGAGGTGGGGCTCAGGGGTTGGGGGTGGGAGTGGGGGACACAGCACGAGAATCCAGCCGCTCGGTGCGTTTCGAACCCCGCGGCTCCCCCAGGAAGAGCTGCAGAAACCCTCCCTCCCGCGACACTCCAGCGGCCCTCGGAAGAGGCGGGCGCACCCAACTCAGTTTTCAAACAAACAAGTCGGGCGCAGCTTCTGTGGCTTCCTCTTCGGGCAGCGAGCGGGCGGAGGCGTGTCGCCCCTGGCCTGCGGCGGAAGCCGACCGTCGTGGGCGCTGCGGCAAGGCCCCTGCACCGCTTGGGGTATTCGTTTCTTTTTAAAAGTCAGCTCAGCCCCCCCTGGATAGTAAAAGCACAAGCGACTCCAGGCAAGAATTGCTCCAGGATTTCTTGACAGCTGAGGGGGTGTGGGGGTGGGGGGTGGAGAAAGGTTGCACTGTACTGAGTAGTGCTTCGTGAGAGTGATTGACAGGCCGCTGGGACTCGCATTCACCTGCCGCCCGGACTTCCCCAAAGATCTGGGGACGGAAAACAGAAGAGACTTGTTGCATTTCTTCCCTTCCAATTTGCCTCCTTCGGGTTTCTGTGGGGTTTTTTTTGTTTGTTTGTTTGTTTGTTTTTTTATGAGAAAAGAAGAACGCCAAAAAGGAGGAGCTAAGTAAAGATGAGGTGAATCAAACAAAAGAGAGAAAGATGCAGCTGGGGAAAATTAAAAGAGAAAGGTCCTATAAATTACTCTCTGGGTTTAACATTCTAAAAGCGCCTTCCCTGTTTTTTACACCCTAGTGAAATTCAGATGCGATCTTATTTGCCTTAGCATTTGCGATTTTAAACGTAAAAGATGTGTATCCCCAAATCAGAGGTGGGAAATAGTGGGATGCCCCTGACCCTGGGAAGGATTGTAAACTTGAGAAGCTGTAACCAGATTACTCTGTAGGAAAATAATAATGCAGAGGTAAAGGTTAAAAAGGACAGAGATAAATCTACTGCAAACATAAGCAAATTTACATAACCACCGCATTTATTCCCTTTCAACTGAGAAACGAGGCACTAGACTTTCCCCTGACATCTGCAGCCTACTTTATTCCCTCCAAGGGATAGGATTCCAAAGGATGTGATTCCTTCCAATCACATCAAATGATTTCCAATGCCAAGAGTCATTCCTACTACTTGAACTTAGAGATAAGGCCATTTAACCTCCTAGCCCCCCCTTTGCTCTGCCCACTTGCTTAATGTTGCTCTGTGGTCTATGAAATCCCTTAGCTGCAGACTGTCCCCTATTGTATATAATGATGCCGAGTTCAGTCATTTGCCTAATGAATGTGTGAGCACCTACACTACAAGATGATGGTTTATTGAGAAAGATTTGAAGGAGGGAAGCAGACAGTTATTGGCACCTACTATGTATACATGTGATGCTCCCCTTTCAAATATGTTAGTGCTTGTGATTCTCAAAGAAGTGCTAAGAAGTAGGAACTACAATCCCCACATTTACAAATGGAGATTAGAGATAAATTAACTTGCTTGAGTCCGTGCAGCTGCCAACCAAAACAGGATTCAGACCTTGTTGATGCTCAGAGCTTGGCAGCCCCTGCACCTTTAAGTACCTGAATGCCCTTGACACCGATCACCGCGGCCTCAAAGTGGAGGGGTCCCTCAGGGTCAGTTTGCTCCACTTCTGTTCCTTATCCCAAAATAGTCTACAAATTGTATCATTTTCTCTTAGTGTCATGACTGGAATAAGGTAGAGAATCCCACTCTGAAATCTATAATTTTTGCACTAAACTGATAATCTTCCTATTTAGAGAGACAGAGACAGAAACAGAATGAAACAAGAAGGAAGGAAGGAAGGAAGGAAGGAAGGAAGGAAGGAAGGAAGGAAGGAAGGAAGGAAGGAAAGGTTTTAGACCTCCAATGAAATATGACAAATTGAATACTCACATCCATTCTTCTCCTATAAACCCCACTGAAAGGGAATCTAAGAGGGGCAGTGGTAGTGGTGATAAAAACCCACAAAGGCAAAGAGAATAGGAGAAAAGAAACCAAATGAGAGAATGGAAGGA
Organism: Proteles cristata cristata; assembly: GCA_017311185.1. Classification (NCBI taxonomy): domain Eukaryota; kingdom Metazoa; phylum Chordata; class Mammalia; order Carnivora; family Hyaenidae; genus Proteles; species Proteles cristata. The sequence goes on along the minus strand of JAESUZ010003631.1, from coordinate 99,318 downwards.
AGATGGCTTCATGGTCTATGACTTACAAGGTCACTTAAGGATGAAAAGGGTCTTGAATTTAACTGCTTTAGGTGGAGAAAAAGGATTTTCTCTTCAGAAACTTGGAATGTCTCAGGATTTCAAGGCCCTGGTTTCCTCTGAAGGTTCAGAATGAAGGTTTAAAGCTTAAAAACAAAAGCATTATGATTTAAAGATAATGTGAGACAAAGTTCGACTCCCACATTGCTGGGTGAAACCATTTTCTCTGGACCTGGCAATACATAGTCTTATTTTAAGTAATTGTACAAAATGGATTACTTGGGGCACCTGAATGGCTCCATTGGTTGAGCCATCCAACTCTTGATGTCGGCTCAGGTCATGATCTCAGTCATGAGATCAAGCCCCATGTGGGGCTTAGAGCTGGGCATGGAGCATGCTTAAGATTCTCTCTCCCTCTTCCTCTGTCCCCTCCCCTACACATGTATATGCTCTCTCAGAAAGAAAGAAAGAAAGAAAGAAAGAGAGAGAGAGAGAGAGAGAGAGAAAGAAGGAAGGAAGGAAGGAAGGAAGGAAGGAAGGAAGGAAGGAAGGAAGGGAAGGAAGGAAGGAAGGGAGGGAGGGAGGGAGGGAGGGAGGCAGAAAGGAAAGAAAGGGACCTTGAAAAAAAAATAGATTGTTAATGTAAGTTCCAGTTCAGGCCACAGGAAGAACATGGATGAAGATACATTCCAGCAAAGGCAAGAAGCATAGTGTGCAAGTAGAACATGAGTGAGCAATGAGACTAGAAATTTTTGTTGGAGCTAAATACAGAAGTGCAAAATAACGCCAAGTGAGGACCATATCCTAAGGATACACATTGGCCTTTAAGACACTCAAAGCCTAGGGACTGGCCACTAGGCTTAAGATCATTAACCACTGAGTCGCATTTTGGATCCTTGTGCTGCCACTTATTAGGTAAAATTTGGAAAATTATTAACTCTCCTACACTGTAATATCAAGTATATGTATTCTGAGGCTCATAATCTTATCTCACAGGATTGTTGCAAGGTTTACACATGTGTACATTGATTAGCATGAAGGCAGTAGCAAACCAAGCTAATTTAGGACAGCAGCCAAGCCTATAAACAACTAACCAAACTTAAAGGTCAACAAAAGTCCCCAGTTTCATCATCATACTAAAACTTTATAATCAGAAAGTTATGAAAGAACTTATTTTAATTTAAATGTGCATGGGACCAGTCAGTTAAGCATCCAACTTCATCTCAGGTCATTATCTCATGGTTTGTGAGTTTGAGCCCCAAGTTGGGCTCTGTGCTGACAGGTCAGAGCCTGGAGCCTGCTTCAGATTCTGTGTCTCCTTGTCTCTCTGCCCTTCCCCCACTTGCACTCTCTCTGTCTCTGTCTCTATCTCTCTCAAATATAAATATTTTAAAAATAAATAACTAAAAATTTATATTTAAATTAAAAAAATGTATGGGGGCACCTGGGTGGTTCAGTCAGATGAACATCAGACTTTTGATTTCAACTTGGGTCAAGATCCCAGGGTGCCAAGATTGAGCCCCGTATCCAGCAGGCTCCATGGAGCCTACATATGATCCTTTCTCTCTCTCCTTCTGCTCCTCTGTCCCACTCTCGCTTGCTCTTTCTAAAATATAGAAAAACAAACATGCATGTATATCCTGTATGGCTTCAAAAACTAAAACTGTATTATTAGCTAATTTGGGGACAGGTTAAATACAACCTTTTCAATGTTTATACCTCTACAACTCCAGCTTTCTAATATTAAGTATTTATTTTCTTGTGTGTCAATAAATTGTGTATATATTTTTCATTTATTTTATTTATCATTATGATAGGTGTACTCTTTAATACCCATCCTTTATTTCCCTCATCCCATCCCCACCTCCCCTCTGGTAACTATCAGTTTGTTCTCTATAGTTAAGAGTGTGTCTCTTGATTTCTTTCTTCATGTTGCTCATTTGTTTTGTTTCTTAAATTCCATATATCAGTGAGATCAGAGATCTCACAGATCACAGGTCAGAGATCAGAGATCACACACATACCCCATATCTTTATTATCCATTCGTCAGTAGATAAACACTGACCATAGTTCGTCAATTGTCGATAATGCTGTTATAAGCATCAGGGTACATGTGCCCCTTTGAATCATTATTTTTTTTTTTATCCTTTGAGTAAAAACCTAATAGTGCAATTGCTGAGTTGTAGGTTGGTTCTATTTTTAAATTTTTGAGGAAACTCTATACTGTTTTCTACAGTGGCTGCACCAGTTTGCTTTCCCACCAATAGAGGAAGAAGGTTCCCCTTTCTCTGCATCCTCACCAATGGAAAAAAGACAATCTCTTCAACAAATGGTGTTGAGAAAACTGGACAGCAACATGCAAAAGACTGAAACTGGATGACTTTTTTTACACCATATGGAAAAATAAATACGAAATGGATTAAAGATTTAAATGTGAGACCCGAAGCCATAAAAAAAAAAAAATTCTAGAAAAGAATATAGAAGTAACTTCTTTGGCGTTGGCCATAGCAACTTCTCTCTAAATATAAATCTTGAAGCAAGGAAAACAAAAGCAAAAATAAACTATTGAGACTACACCAGAATAAAAAGTTTCTGCCCAGCAAAGGACACAATCAACAAAACTAAAAGGCAACCTACATATTGGGAGAAGATGTTTGCAGGTGATAAATCTGATAAAAGGTTAATGACCAATATATATAAAGAGCTGATACAACTCAACAGCCAAAAATTAATAATCCAATTTAAAAATGGGTGGAAGACATGTACAGACATTTTTCCGAAGAAGACATCCAGATGGTCAATAGATACATGAAAAGATGCTCAATATCACTGATTATCAGGGAAGTTCAAATCAAAACTACAATGAGATTCCACCTCACACCTGTCAGAATGGCTAAAATCAATAACACAAGAAACAACAGGTGTTGGCAAGGATGTGGAGAAAGGGGAACCCTCTTGCACTGTTGATAGGAATCCAAATTGGTATAGCCAACTGTGGAAAACAGTATGGAGGTTCTTATAAAAGTTAAAAGTAGAACTACTCTACTACCCAACAATTACACTTCAAAAATACAGATCTGAAGGGGTACACACACTCTGATGTTTATAGCAGCATTATCAACAATAGTCAAATTATAGAAAGAGCCCAGCATCCACCAGTTGATGAATGGATAAAGAAGAAGTGGCATAGACATATAATGGAATATTAGTCATAAAAAGAAAGAAATCTTTCCTTTTGCAATGACATGAGTGCAACTAGAGAGTATTATGCTAAGTAAAATAAGTCAGTCAGAGACAGAGACAAATACCATATGATCTCACTCATATGCTGAATTTAAGAAACAAAACGGAATAGCAAAAAGAAAAAGAGAAAGAGGCAAACCGAGAAGAGACTCTTCACTATAGAAAACAAACTGTGGATTTACCAGAGGGGTGGGGGTGGATGAGTTAAATAGATGTGGGGACTAAGGAGTGCACTTGTGGTGATGAGCACTGGGTGATGTATGGAATATTGAATCACTATATTGTACACTTGAAACTAATATTACACTGTATATTAACTGACTAGAATCTAAATAAAAACTTTAAAAATGCATTATCAGATAAGGAAGTTGTGATGGAAATTCCAATACAAATCATTAATATTTAATTCAGATCACCAAAGTCCTGGAGGTCATTTTAATTCTTCTGACCATTCCTAAGAAGTTACACTGTTTCATATTCCACAATTAAAACTACTCTATGGTACTCAAATATTTGTAATAATACTTTGAATATATAAGAAATCATCTTATCATCAGCAAATAATGATGAAAAGGAAAAGAAATATTTTTGGTACTGTATTTTTTCATAAAGTGTAGTTAACTACCTACCAATACTTTGGGTTGCCATTTTTTATGTTTCTGTGAGTGTGCTTGTAGAGTGAGTACGTGAAATTGAAATCCATTTTACCATAACAAGAGCTGTTCTTTTATAACCAGGAAGTGAGCAGTAATTTTTGGGTTTCCAAAATAACACAAGGATTTCAATTGAAATGCTGTTTTAAAATTAAAGGAAATATAAAGACAAATAAATGACTTACTTTTGATAGATCGTGAAATCAGATATCTCATTTTTTTTTACCAGAAACAGTATATGTAAAAAACCTGAAAAGTAGGAAATTCCTGTGAGGTATATGGGGCACCCTTTTTCAGCCATCATGCTGAATGATGAGATGCTTAAATGAATCTTGTGGTACCTTTAAGTTTTACTTTTTGATACAACTTTCTATTTGTATTTAGTGTTGAAGAAGTAAATGCTTAAAGCTTGCTTAGGACATTTGTTTTAAAAGAGATTTTTTGTAAATTTTATTAAAAGATCTAGAATGGATTCATGAATTTCCAGTAGAGATGTTTGTGTATAAAAAATATTTCAACTGGGGCACCTGGGTGGCTCAGTCCATTGAACATATGACTCTTGATTGTTGCTTAGGTCATGATCCCAGGGTCTTGGGATCAGAGCTCCACATCAAGCCATGTGTCAGGCTCTGTGCTGAGTGTGGAGTCTGCTTAAGATTCTCTCTCTCTCTCTCTCTCTCTCTCTCTTTCTTTGCCTCTCCTCTCTCCCATCTCTACCCCTCTCCCCTGCTTGTGCATTCTCTCTCTCTCTCAAAATTATTTCAATTAACATGTCTTTGTTATTTGCTTACACTTGCAATCTTGTTTAATTCAGATACTCCTATACCGTGATGTGAATATAAAATTCATTTCTTTATGCCTATATACTTATAACTCTATGTGGATCTAGGGCTTATATTTTTATAACATTTTTTTGTTTATTCCTATTGATAATTGTATCAGCTCAGTATAAACCAACTCATCAATTTGAAAGAGCAAGAAAACTGTTATTGGTCTTTGAAATTTTATTATTTGTCCTCTTTTTGGATTGTTGTTTTTATAACTATAAACTTCAGCTAATATTGTTGGGCAATGCCAGACATTTTAGCAGAATAGACTAGAACAGTCTTCCTTGTATTTCTGCTTAAAAGCTATCATAAGACCAGGAGGCAATACAAACATTTAGATTTTTTGATAAATCATGACATCTGCAAAACTCTAAGTCTATGTGTGTATAAAATGACTAATTTCTGTTTTCTTCTTCAGCATTTCCAAAGTCAATTTCTTTTCTTTTTAACGTTTATTTATTTTGAAAGAGGGGGAGAGAGCACGAGCAGGGGAGGGGCAGAGAGACAGAGAGATAGAGAAGTCTAAGCAGACTCCATGCTGTCAGTGCAGAGCCCAACACAGGGCTTGATCTCATAAGCTGTGAGATCATGACCTGAGCTGAAACTAAGAGTCAGGCGCTTAACTGACTGAACCAGTCAGGTGTCCCTAAAATTTATTTCTTCAAAACTTTCCCAATGAGCTAATGTAATAGCCTGCTAGTCCAACTTCCTTTCTCCAGGTTCATTTACCTCTTATCACTCAACGAATCAGCAAGTATTTACTGAGTGCCTCTCACATGGTCTGCAGGTTTCCAGGAATTATTTATAATGACCAGTAATTCATTTCTGTTCTTGGGTAGCTCCCAGTCTACTCAGGTGGAAAGCAAGTCAACAAATGCTGTTATAGTTTGTTACTCCTTTTAGAGCTAGGTGAGAAAGCAATAATGGAGGACCCAAGAAACAGCTAGAAAACTCTGAAGCAAAAATAGTCATTGTAAAATACAATTCAATTATATCACTCCCTCACCTTAAATCTAAAAAGACCTATGGTTTCATTTGTTATTTACACTTCTCCTCAGAGGGCATTTGGAAGTGAGTAGTGTATTCTTATCTAGTGCTAACTAATAAATCATCCCAATTTAGCAGCTTGAAACGGCATATGTTTATTATCTCATATGAGACTCTATGGATCAAGAACTGGAATGGCTTACAAGTTTGGTTGTATTGAGGTGATGGTCTGACTGTTGGTCAGAAGTACGGTCATCTGAATGGGCAAGAGAATCCGGTCTGTGCTCACTCACATGGCTGTTCACAGAAAGCTTCAGCTCATTGAGCTATTTAGAAGGCATGGCAGCTGCTTTTCCCCAGATGAGGGATTTAAAGGTGTGTGTGTGTGAGAGAGAGAGAGACAGAGAGACAGAGAGACAGAGAGACAGAGACAGAGAGAGGAACAGAGACAGACAGAAAGAAACCAAGACAGAGGCCACAATCTTTCATGATCCAATCTCAGAAAGGCAATTTATCACTCCTGCTTTTATGCCATTTATCACACACTTTGGACAAACTATAGTGCAAAGTGGGAAGAGACTACATGAGGGTGTGAATAGCAAGAGTCCAGATGACTGCGGGTGGCGGGGCGGGGGGGGGGGCGCCTGAGTGGCTCAGTGGTTTAAGCATCAGACTCCAACTTAGGTCATGATCTCACAAATCATGAGTTCAAGCCCTGCCTCGGGCTCTGTGCTGACAGCTCAGAGCCTAGAGCCTGCTTTGCATTCTGTGTCTCCCTCTCTCTCTACCCTTCTCCCACTCTCATTGTCTCTCTCCCACTCAAAAATAAATAAACAATAAAAAAATTTTTTTTAAGAGTTTAGATGATTGGGGGCCATCTTGGAGACTGGATATCTTTGGTTTGTTATAACAACTGGAGACTTATTAGCATGGGCAAAGACCAAGGATTTTAAAGTCTTGAACAACAAAGAAATGTATCACCTCTTTAAACTGTCAACAGTATTGCCAAAAGCTCTTCTTTACTTTATGTACGTTACCTTTACCCATATGTACACACCTGGCCTTCTCCGTACCTGGCTTCTGGCAGTTCCCTGTAAAGTACTATTTCTTTTGATCTCCACAAATCTTCCTTCTGGCTGCAGTGCCTTCTACACTTTGGCAACCTTTCAAACTCCCTCTTTAGGACTTAGTACGAATACCTTCATCTCCTGAATGCATTCCCTGATCACATTAAGCAGATGAGTCCTTGCTTTTCTCTGCCCTGTTTACATCGTTGTTATAGTACATACAGTACTTACTACACTGCTGTAATTACCATTACCAACTATTCTCTCCTAGAAGACTGCGAGTCCCAGCAGGAACATGTTGTATAATCTTAGTTTAATCTCAGTGTCTCCATACCTTACACACTCCCTGCACATGGCAAATACTTCTAATTACAAGTTTGTTGAATGAATGAACCATTTGGTGAGAGGTTGTCTGGGTTTGTGTATGTGTGTTTACAAGGATGGTGGCATTTAAGAGAGAACTGGAGAACATAATAGCTTGAGGACTGATGTGCTCTGTTTCAACCCAGATTTTGTTTTGTTCCATCCATGTCCATTTCAAGTGAAAATTTACAAGGTATTTTTTAGATAAACATCTTGTGTCTTTGACAAAAGGATAACAAAAAGTTGCATTTTCATAGATCATGTTAATAAATTTTAGGGGATACTATCTGATTAATGCTTATCTTTTGGAAAATGTTCATGTTAAAGAGTTTAGGATCCAGTACCAATCAAGAAAGAATAATTCTGCCTCAATACATTTAATGATGTTTAAATGTTGAACTCCAAGAGTTAATACATACAACTTATATGTTATAGCCACTATAATTTATTAAACTGGATCTACAATAATAGGATTAAAGGTAACTATCCTAAAAAAGTAATTACAAATAAGAAATGGGCTAAGTTATTAGCAACAGTGATCTGAGGCTATGAAAACTGAAGTTCAGTATTCTAAAAGAGTTAATGCAATATGCAAATGCATTAACTTAAGTTGTAGCTTATTAACTGAAGCACCTGTGCTATTTAGGAATAATTTAGTAGCCTCCTATGGCTTGGAGCTTTACTTATGGTGTTTGATCCTAGAATTATCTGTTTTTGTGTATTTCCATTTATGACAGATTCAGGCTGCCAGTCATGACCATGCCTTGACTGACTTCCACCAAATCTTCCAGGACCTTCACATGTTCCTAAACTCCTCTGATGCTCTTAGAAATACGAATGCTTCAGTGTATACTCGTTGATCCAGGTAGGCCTTTTGACAAAGAGCTATTCAATATCAACTATATGTCAGGGGTGTATAGGGATAATAGAGGTAAAAAGGAAAGACACTTTTTGCTAGATCTCATGGTATTTACTTTCTAGTGGGCAGATATAGGAAATACTAAACTAGCACATTATAATACAATAAATAAATATTGTAGATAAGAATGTGAACCAAGGTGAAAATAAAACAAAGTAAAGGGTAAGTGAGTGACTTCCCTCAGGAGGTGATATTTAAATGAAGTCGTGAATTATAGGAAAGAATTGCCATGTGAATATCTGGGGAAAGAGAGCTTTAGACAGACAGAGAGACCAACAAGTGCAAGTTTCCATGGTTGGAACATGTCTGGCATTTGTGAGAGTCAGAAAGTCAACAAGTGCAGTTGGAGCATGTCAAAAGATTGAGAGGTGCAGTATGAGAGACAGGGGGAGCTAGATCAGGAAGGAAGGCTATGGAAAGGAGCTTAGATTTTATTTTAAATTCAGTTGAGAGCCATTGAATGGAGTTCCAAAACAGAAGGGATGTTCTGATCCTCCTATGCTGGTAACATATCATTAGCTCCTGAATCTACATGTGTGACAAAAGGTCTTCAATGTATCTAAAAGTAAAGATGGCTTGGATTTGAGAATGGTACATTGTCTCTTCTATTTACAATGTTCACATATCATGGAGCTTCGACACAGAGTCTCACCCTGACTCAAGTTTAGGAAGTCTTTTCTCCTAGATTCTATATTCTAGTTTTACCTGTTGGTTAGACAGGCACTCAATTCTTCAGTCGTTCTCAGCCTTTTAACTCCCTTGTCAGGTCCACATTAGAGAACTATAAGGAAATTTCCCCCTCCACATCTCCCCCCCGCCAAGAAAACCCAAACGAACCACCAAAACTCCAACATCTCAAACCTCATTTTGGGCTTCTTAAGACTAAAAATGGTTATATGGTTTAGGCCCTTAAAAATACAATTCTTTTAAAAATTTTTAAAAATACTTATTTTGAAGAGAGGGACAGACAAAGTGATAGCGGGGAAAGAGTAGGGAGAGAGGGAGACACAGAATCTGAAGCAGACTCTAGGCTCTGAGTTGTCAGCACAGATCCCGATGTGGGGCTCAAACCCATGAACCATGAGACCATGACCTGAGCCAAAGTAGGATGCCTAACTGACTGAGCCACCCAGGCACCCCTAAAAATACAATTTTAATACAGTCAGATAATGCCAAATATTCCTTATTCATTCAGTGTCGTAACTGATCATTATTTTACAAATTGGAGTACATTCAATGGCTGTTTTAGGCCTAGAACAGTAAGACTGCTTAAGAAAGTTCTTAACCTATTAACCTTAGATAAAAATTATTTACTTTAAGATACTTCTTACTCCTGGGGCGCCTGGGATACTTCTTACTCCAGAGCTGGCTCTGACTTCAGCTCAGGTCATGATTTCACAGTTCGAGCCCCACATGACATTCTGTTCTGACAGCTCAGAGCCTGGAGCCTGCCTCAGATTCTGGGCCTTCCTCTCTCTCACTCTCTGCCCCTCCCCCACTCACACTCTGTCTCTCTCCCTCTCTCAAAAAGTAAATAAACATTTAAAAAAAAATTTAAGATATTTTTTACCCCTTTCCTCAAAAACTCTCCTTCTCAATATTATCAAGACCATGCTTTCTCCATGTGAGTTTTCTGTAATGGAAAAACATTGAAAATGAACAAAAGAGCACCTTGTACAAACAAGTATAGCAGAGACAGAATGAAGCTCAGTTATGTGGATGACCCCTTTATACTTTGTCTTACTGGAACTCCATGCTTTAGGAACTAAACTAAACCTTCACTTCTGTCTTTGAACAATACTGTTTAAATACCCCTTAGACCCCAATCAATAGTTGAAGTAAAAATTAAGATTTACACAAAATATCCTTAAATGTGAGCTTTTATGCTTTCAGAATTCGACAAGCAATAATAGAAAAGTGACTATCTTAGCTTCTCTATACTTCTTTATTATCACTGTATGGGTAATGTGTAATGTCCATTGATTCTGACGGTGCTACATGGACCAGCTACCTGCAGCAGCGCTATTATAAGACTCTGTAGAAGGAAAATAAATTTGTGTCTCAACACTGTAAATGCACTTTTGGTAATTAAAAAGCCCAAGCTGTTAAAATTATGTTATAATTAAGATAAGTAACAGAATTCTTAAATTTATATGGAAGTCAAAACAATTACGTACAGCAAAGCATATGCTTTTACAGTAAAACATAAATTAAATGTATCCTAGGGATTTGGCTGTGTTATATGTAACTTAATGATAATCAAATTTTATTTGTCGTGTTCACCTTCAAGTTGACTTATTTCAATATGAATATTATTATAAAATAACATGTAAGTGATTTATTATAACATAAATTTAAAAGAATTCAAAATAGGGAATGATGTGAATGTTTAACCGAACTGCCATGATTTTACTTTTGGTAATTTGATCAAGGTTTTGTACAAGATCTAAATCCAGGAGACATGAGTTTTGTAGGCAGTACTTTTCCTTCACTTCTCAAGAAAGAAACTTAGCCAGCTTAGGTTAGAAAAATGATAATCAGTAAGCTTGTAAAGGAAAGGTTCAATTCATTCCAAATTTCTCTTTGTTTTTTAAAAAAATTTTTAATGTTGTATTTATTTCTGAGAGAGAGAGAAAGAAAAAGAGAGAGAGATACTGCGTGAGCAGGGAAGGGTCAGAGGGAGAGGGAGATGCAGAATCTGAAACAGTCTCCAGGCTCTGAGCTGGCGGTCAGCACAGATCCCTATGTGGGGCTTGAACCCACGAACCATGAGATCATGACCTGAGCCAAAGTCGGACGCTTAACCGACTGAGCCACCCAAGTGTCCCTCAAATTTCTCTTTGGAGATGAAACATAGGTTTAAAAAATAACATTAAAAAATAATAATGATTCAATTATCATATAATCAAAACAGATTTATTAAGAACTAAAAGAGCAGATGTTTTTAATTAATAATTTATTTATCTTTAATTTACATCCAAGTTAGTCAACATATGGTGCAACAATGATTTCAGGAGTAGATTCCTTAATGCCCCTTACTTATCTAGCCCATCCTCCCTTCTATAACCCCTCCAGCAGCCCTCTGTTCTCTATATTTAAGAGTATATTATATGTTGTCTCCCTTCCCATTTTTATATTATTTTTGCTTCCTTTGCCTTATGTTCATCTGTTTTGTATCTTAAAGTCCTCATATGAGTGAAGTCATACAATATTTGTCTTTTTCCGACTAATTTCGCTTAGCATAATGCCCTTCAGTTCCATCCATGTTCTTGCAAATGGCAAGATTTCATTCTTTTTGTTTGATGAGTAATACTCCATTGTATGTATGTATATATCTGTATGTATGGATATATATATACCACATCTTCTTTATCCATTCATCTGTCAATGGACATTTGGACTCTTTCCTAAAGGAGCACAACTCCTTAAATTCTACTTTGAATTTACCTATAAGCTCTCCACTTGTTAAAAAAAAGTGGCCTTTATCCATTCTGTAGAGGTAAATTAATAAAATTTGAGGTGCACAGTTTGAAGATATATTTGCTCAAAATACATGTGGAAACATTGATAAAAAACATATGTAGCTAATATTTATACAGAGGAGAGAAAAACAGAAAAAAGAAACTCAAGAATATTTAAAAATCATATGATTTTTTTCCACTCCCCACAATAACCTTTGATGTGGACCAAATAAGCTGTGAATTCTAGGCCTTCAAAAACAAAGGAGTACCAGAGAGAAATTATTATAATATAGAGGATAGGATCTCAGGCTCTGGAGTCAGATAGTCCTTAATTTCAGTCCATGTTTTGTCTCTTATTAGTTGTATAATTTGAGGTAAATCTCTTATTTCAAGACTCAGTTGCCTCATGTTTAAAATGAGAATAAAACTGGGAAGCTTAAGTAAGATCATGTATAAGAAGTACTTGGCATTGGGGCACCTGGGTGGCTTAGTCGGTTAAGCGTCTGACTTTCGCTTAGGTCATGATCTCGCGGTTCATGGGTTCGAGCCCCACGTTGGGCTCTGTGCTGACTGCCAGCTCAGAGCCTGGAGCCTGTTTCGGTCTGTGACTCCCTCTCTCTCTGACTCTCCCCTGCTCACACTGTCTCTCTCTCTCTGCTAGAAATAAATAAAACATTAAAAAAAATTATAATAAAAGTAAAAAAAAAAAGAAGTACTTGGTACAATGTTTAATTCACTGTTGACACTAAACAATGGTTATTTCCATTAATCCATTCAATATCTATTTATTAGGTACCAGATATATGTGCAGGGCATTCTGCTGGCTAACAGGAATATAACAGGATCAAGACTCTTGTCATGGAACTTAATAAGCAGGAAAGAAAATTAAGTAATTTATTACAGGAAAGTGCTGTGGGAATATGGGACCACATGATCAGTCTTGAAGAGAATGAGGAAGAAGGTAAACCACAGAAGGCTGCTTAGAGGAGATGATTTTTAAAAGCTCAGAAATGCAAGAATGGGCAGGGGTTAAATAAGAAACAAGGTAAGAAAGTACTCCAGACAGAGGAAAAAGCATAAGCAAATGGGCCTATTTTTTTAAGAGATTCAGATGGACATACACTCTAAGGTCATATTAGTACTGTTTAAACCACATGAAGTAATATGAAATTCATCTTCAGGGCCACAAGAAGTCATTGAAGGTTTTTAAATGTGTGTGTGTGTGTGTGTGTGTGTGTGTGTGTGTGTGTGTGTGTGTGTCCTTATGTATGTGACAATGTTGCTTCTTGGAGGGTACTATTCTTCATTGTGCTTTGCTTATATGGCATCAACTTACTTTGAATAAGGGAGAAATGGATCTTCCTGGATCCTGAGAAAAAAGACCCACAGATGAAATTGTCCACAACCTGAAAGTTATAGCATTAATTTAAGGCTTATATAGCCCTGTAGTCAGTGTGAAAACAGTATCTGCTGTGATACTAAGTTGATATATGCAGCAAGAAGAGAAATTGAACCCAGCAGAGTATAAAGGGATAAATATTCAGAATGTGCAGCCCAAAGATGCAGTGACAGCTGTGGTGATAAAAGAAGCATGACTGTCTGCTGAGAAAACTCACAAGAGGGGTTTACGCCAGATTATGATGTAAGAAATGGACCGTATGGGTCAGAAACAGAAGAGAAGTTGGGGAGAATAATCTGAAATGCCTATTATACTCCAAATAAACTCTAAATTCTTAACTTAGAAGGTCTTCCAATGTCTATCCTCTCTTTGCCTCCCTTTCCTCATCTCTTGTCTCATCCCCAAGTTGTCCCTGGACTTTCAGTTTCCTTATACTTGCTTCTCATCCCTCTGCTTATATACATGGTTTCATTTTGCTAGATCATTTTTTCCTTACTCACTTGCTTAATTTCTCCCTCGCCTTCAGATCTCTCTTTGTGTGTTGATGCTTTAAGAAAGCCTTTCTAAGCACAGTATATGCCTCTGGTTACATTCTTTCCATCAGAGCACTTGCCACACTTTACTCTCTGCCCCAACAAACTATAACTTATGAAGGTAAGGATCTAACTTACAGAGGGATCATGAAATCCATAATAGCACTATTACATAGTGGCTGTTTAATAAGTGGTTGTTGGAGACTGGATCTGACTTGCCAATTGACTGACAGACTGGCTGAATGAATGAATGAATGAATGAATAAGATAAAAAAATGAAAACACAAAACCTTAAGAGCACACATTAAAAGAAAGAAGGGAGAGCAGGGCACTGTAATGATGCTTTACCTATAATGTTTAAAAAGAGTTTACTGCTTATCTTTCTACTGCTCCATCATCAGTGTATAAAAATGTAACAGATTTCTGTATATTGATTTTGTATCTTACTGCATTCATTTATCAGTTCTGGTAGTTTTTGATGGAATCTTCAGGGTTTTCTATGTATAGTATCATGTCATTTGCAAGTTGTGAAAGTTTTACTTCTTCCTTGCCAATTCAGATGCTTTTATTCCTTTTTACTGTCTGATTGTTGTGGCTAGGACTTCTAGTACTATGTTGGATAAAAGTGGTGAGAGGGGATATCCCGGTCTTATTCCTGACCTTAAGGGGAAAGCTCTCAGTTTTTCAACACTGAGTATGATGTTTACTGTGGGTTTTTCATATATAGCCTTTATTATATTCCTGTAAGCCTATTTTGTTGAAGATATTTACCATGAATGGATGTACTTTATCAAATGTCTTTTTTGCATCTATTAAAATGATCATATGGAGGTGCCTGGGTGGCTTAGTTGGTTAAGTGTCCGACTTCGGCTCAGGTCATGATCTCACAGTTTGTGGGTTTGAGCCCCGCATCGGGCTCTGTGCTGACAGCTAACTCACAGCCTGGAGCCTGCTTCCAGTTCTGTGTCTCCCTCTCTCTCTGAACCTCTCCTGCTCACGTTGTATCTCTCTCTCTTTCTCTCAGAAATAAATAAAACATTAAAAATTTTAAAAATTAAATGATCATATGGTTGTTATCCTTTCTCTTATTGATAGAATATATCACATTGACTGATATGTGAATATTGAATCACCCTTGCATACCAGAAATAAATCTCACTTGATCATGGGAAATGATCTTTTTTAATGTATTGTTGGATTTGATTTGCTAGTATTTTGTTGAGGGTTTTTGCATCTGTGTTCATTGGAAATATTGGCCTGTAGTTTTTCTTTTTTTGTAGTGTCTGCCTGGTTTTGGTATCAGGGTAATTCAGGCTTCATAGAATGAATTTGGAAGTTTTCTTTTCTCTTGTATCTTTTGGAATAGTTTGAGAAGCATAAGTATTAACTCTTCTTCTTAGGTAGAATTCACCTGTGAAGTCATCTGGTCCTGGACTTTTGTTTATTGGGAGGTTTTTCTTTTATATAACTATTTCAATTTCATTGCTGGTTATCAGTCTGTTCAAATTTTCTGTTTCATCTTGGTTCAGTTTTGCCAAGTTAATGTTTCTAGGAATTCCTTCATTTCTTCATACTTGTTCAATTTGCTAGTATATAGGTTTTCATAATATTCTACTCAAGTGTATTTTTGTGATGCTGGTTGTTATATCTTCTTTCAGTAGTAATTTTATTCATTTGAGCCCTCTCTTTTAAATTTAAATATCAGATGTCTTTAGTGCAGCATCAATTAAAATAAATTAGATGTGACACCTGTCCCCAAGCCTGGGTAACTCGAATTTTGAGAGAATAAGAAACTTAATGTTCTTCATATGACTGTTCTGAACATACAAGGTAATAGGGCAGGTTCTTAACATCTAGTAAATAATAGAATAAAAGGATGAATAATATTTACAAGTCAGATACATTTGAAGACAGTAAGATATAATAACAAGTTTTGGGTAACATTCCTTTCTTGTTACATCTTGTCATCATAAAATTTGTATTTTATCACCTATAAATGTAGTAATTTGTTTGCAAGAAGATCTCCTATGAGATTTTGGTTTTATGATCATTATTTTTATTACTAACCTCAAGAGA
Organism: Proteles cristata cristata; assembly: GCA_017311185.1. Lineage (NCBI taxonomy): Eukaryota > Metazoa > Chordata > Mammalia > Carnivora > Hyaenidae > Proteles > Proteles cristata. The sequence continues at coordinate 83,771 of JAESUZ010003631.1, read as the reverse complement.
CTTGTCGCTTGTTTACTTGCATTTTACAGAAAACTGTACTTAATCTTTGTAGGTTTTTTTCTTAATAAATTGGATTTAAAAGCACTCAAATTTAACCTGCTGGCAATTATTTAATTGCTCTTGTTATAATTAACTCAACCTTACAATAGAATTAAATCAAGATGGATACAAGACTGTTCAGAGTCTCATGAAATTAGGAATCAATGAATTGGTATCAATTGTGATTAAATAAAACAGAGTGAGTGTAACAGAAATATTTGTAAAAATAATGCCCTTAACCATATCAGCAAGAATCTGTAAATTTGAACCAAGATTCCTTAATTTTTATAGAAGACTGGCAAAGTTCAATCAGTTGATGACCAGTATCTATGTGCTCTTATCTTTGGCATACTACTATGGTACATTCTAGCCCCTTATGATGTGACGCCAAAAGTTCAAGTTCTGGACAACTAATGTGGGCCTGAATGATGATTGTTCTCCAAGCCTGGTTCCTCCAAACCTTTGAACAAGATACTCCAGATCCTTTTTCTACCTGTCTGCTATCTAGCTGCAGAAAATCCTTTGGAAGTCTCCAAAACCTTAGAATAGAGTGGAAATATATGACAGATGGGTAGGTCCCTGAGAAACCGTAAAGAGTAAAGTCTACCACTTCCTGCCTTAGATGTGATATGAGTAAAAAATAAATCTCTACTATGGTAAGCCATGGAGATTTAGGGACAGTTTCTTACAGGATACAGTCTAATCTGAATAATATAGAGGATATGAAGAAAATTCTAAACTTAGACTGATGCTTTCCTCTCTTAAATACCACCCAACATGCTCAACCTTGCTATATATTGAATTATTAATTGTGTACAAATTGGTCTAAACAAATATAGTATCGATCTGGATATTGCTAGTAAATCTATTTAGCAATTGTTTCCTATATTTTTACAATAAAAATGTAAGTCTAAATTATAAGTATATAGTGCTTACCATTGAGCCAATATATTCTCCTTTTGTCCCACAAAACACTAAAACACCTTTGTTAGTTCTTAGTAATATTTTCTTCTCCCACATGGTCCATATTTTCTGTAGGATCTTTTTACTGGACAATTTCCTATCAGTAGAAAAATAATAATTTGGGCATCTAGGGAGTTTGGTTTAATGAAAATCCACATTAGTAGTTAAAACCCATTTTATCAAGTCATATTATGATATACTCATTCAAATTAAAGTTAATCCTCATCTTATTTCATCTTATAAAATGAACATACTTTCCACTTTCTATTTAAAAAAAAACAAATTTTTATGCTAGTTACTAAACTGACTAGCTATTAGCAAAGTAAGGTTTCTCATTCTTTAAGTACATAGAAAAAAATTTGGTCATGATGGCTAACAAAAGTAGTACCATTATTTCTAAAGTACTACACATTATTTTTATTTAATTATATCCAGAATCCACATCAGAATAACAAGGAGTCACTGTTATTCTGAAATAGCATTTTTGGATTACTGATTTTATGGGTGAATGCAATGTTCCCCTTAATTCTAAAAGGAAGTGAGCATTTTGTATTACAGTATATTTCTCATTTTACAGATGAACACATTGAGATTCAGAGCAGGAAGGTAACTTGCTTAAGGATCCACAGCTAATAAGTGGGAGACCTGCATTTGACCCTAATGAGATTGGCTCTGATAGCCTGACCTTTTAATGACTAAATCCATTAACCAGAATTTTTCAGACCGGAGAACTTACAGATTGTTGAGAATGTATCTGTGGCTCCCTAAGGGTCTATAGACCCTAACTGAGAAATACTACAATTAACTACTAAACATAATCTCATTGTGTTATATCTTGGTCTAGTGCAACTACAAACACAAATTTACATAGAAATTACAAAGCAGTTGCATGATGATAAAAGAAGCTATAGGATAACCCAAACCATGTGTGTACATACAGGCATGGATAGACATCTGTCTATCCATCTATTTATTCACCCAGTTATTGAAGAGTATGGACTTGGTTGTGTACAAATAGAGACTTTAGTTTTCTCTAATCACTGCCTTTACAGTGCTCTGGAAGCAGTCTCTAAATCTAGGTCTGCAAACTGCTGTAACACCGAGACTTAAAAAGCAATAAAGGAGCAAGGGTAGTTGAAAGAGTATCAATTTGCATATACTCAATTTCTTACATGTTCTTTCCTCAGACTGATCTTGTTTTGAGAGATCTGTGGGAGGCTTAAAGGCAGTTTCCCCCACTCCATCTCTCCTTCCCTGTGTTTTCTGTCCTGGTTCACGGAAGAAAGGCACACACCTCAAAAATCTCTCTGGACGTCAAAGAAAGTGATTTCAAAATATTGATGTGAGAAAATATATCACTGTCAATGGATAACCACGGAAATATAAACCATTTTAAAACTTGTGCCTTTCCCTATCTTGTAGACATTTCTGTCCAAGCTGAAAAACTGACACTTAAAATGGATCGGTTTTGTTAATTGTTGTTTAAAGAAAATCTCTTCCATCTTCCCACTCTTGCCAAAGAATAAATCAATTTTGAGGAGGTTTCACAGAAGCAAAGCAAATAACATATGGGTAAGAAATATTAAAAATTGAAAACAGCTTTTTTCATGTACTTAAATATAAGCAGTTCTTTTCAGCTCTCTCATCTTTGGGACATGTTACTAGCTGAAAAGAAAAACTTTGAAGAGTTAAAGCAGTATAGGTTAATGAAGTAGATCCTTTTAATATAATTGGAATATTTTTTGAGACCACCACAATTTTCAAGACACATTGGATAAAACCCATGGATAAAATTTTTATGATTTCTTTCAGAGTTGGTATGTATTATTCAACAAAGGAGTTAGAACCTGTTTTATCAAGTCCTATCATGAAAAACTTATTCTAATTATTCAGTTCTCCTCTTATCTTATAAAATGACTATATGTTCTACTTTTTATTAACAAAAAATAAAGATATATACTAGCTTCTAGACCAGTTAGGTTTTAGCAATAGGGAAGTTTCCCTTTATTTAGAGCAAAGTTTGATCATGATGGCTGGTAAAATTGATAGTGTTCTTTCTGATTTCATACAGAATAATTTAATTATTCCCAGTGACCAAGTAACAGACCCTGATACATGAATGTACATATTTAATAAGGAAATATTTCTTAGTAAGTAAATGACTTATGATCTAGACTTTGTATTACATGCATTATTTTAAAAAATTAGTAATAAATAGCACATTAATTTACAATTTTATTTTATAAATGATTATAAAATTGTATGAATTAATCTTTTCTTGATTGAGAGGATTCTATCTTACAAGACATGTTCTGTATTATATTTCTCAATGTTTGTGTGTTTTTCATAATACTTTAAGCACTTTTGTATTTTTTTACTTTTTCAAAATCTTTATTTTTGAAAGAGAGAGAGATAGAGAGACAGAGTGTGAGCGGGGGAAGAACAGAAGGAGAGGTAGACACAGAACCCAAAGCAGGCTCAGCTCAGAGCCCAACGTGGGGCTTGAACTCACTAACTGTAAGATTACGACCTGAGTCAAAGTCAGGCGCTCAACCTACTGAGCCGCCCTAGTGCCCCTGTTTTTTGTAATACTTTTGAATATGAGTTATTAACGTGTTTACTGGACTAGGAAAATGCAGTTAGACTTTCCTTATCATAAAGTATTTTTTCTGTTTTCCAAGTTTTATTTTAAAGAGGTATTGATATGCTTTTTTTCGCAATGGGTTTGCCGCCAGAACACAGGTGTCACCAACTCGTCCAACTGACAAGCCCTTGCGTCTGCCTCTCCAGGATGTCTACAAAATTGGTGGTATTGGTACGGTCCCTGTGGGTCGAGTGGAGACTGGTGTTCTCAAGCCTGGCAAGGTGGTCACTTTTGCTCCAGTCAACGTTACGACTGAAGTAAAGTCTGTTGAAATGCACCATGAAGCTTTGAGTGAGGCTCTTCCTGGGGACAATGTGGGTTTCAATGTCAAGAACGTATCTGTCAAAGATGTTCGTCGTGGCGATGTGGCTGGTGATAGCAAAAATGACCCACCAATGGAAGCAGCTGGCTTCACAGCTCAGGTGATTATCCTGAACCATCCAGGCCAAATCAGTGCCGGCTATGCACCTGTGCTGGACTGTCACACAGCTCACATCGCCTGCAAGTTTGCTGAGCTGAAGGAGAAGATTGACCGTCGTTCTGGAAAGAAGCTGGAAGATGGTCCCAAGTGCTTGAAATCTGGTGATGCTGCCATCGTTGATATGGTTCCTGGCAAGCCCATGTGTGTTGAAAGCTTCTCTGACTATCCTCCTCTGGGCGGCTTTGCTGTTCGTGACATTAGACAGACGGTTGCTGTGGGTGTCATCAAAGCAGTGGACAAGAAGGCAGCTGGAGCTGCAAGGTCGCCAAGTTTGCCCAGAAAGCTCAGAAGGCTAAATGAATATTATCCCCAATACCTGCCACCCCAGTCTTAATCAGTGGTGAGAGAACGGTCTCAGAACTGTTTGTGTCAATTGGCCATTTAAGTTTAATAGTAAAAGACTGGTTAATGATAACAATGCATTGTAAAACCTTCAGAAGGAAAGGAGAATGTTTTGTGGACCACTTGTTTTTGTGTGTGGCAGTTTTACGTTATTAGTTTTTAAAATCAGTACTTTTTAATGGAAACAACTTGACCAAAAATCTGTCACAGAATTTTGAGACCCATTAAAAGAAAAGTTTAATGAGAAACCTGTGTCTTCTTTTGGTCAACACTGTAACCTTGTACTATTCAGGTAAAATATTAAGTTGCCCCCAACCTGTTGTTGGTGTTAACATCTGCTGAAACTGAGAATTGGGTTAACTTTTATTTCCAAGGCTGGGAAAGTTTTTTTTCTCCCACCTTGACTAACTGAAAACAAGTACATAGAGCTTAGGGGGAAAAGGGGGCTTGTGCAACACTTAGTTTAAAACAGTAACACTGAAAGGTAGGTTATAAAAAGTTAAACTGTAATCATACCAAAGTCAACGTGTTGCCTATAAAATTTGTATACAATCACTTGCATAAATGATCTACATTGTCAGATTTGAGTTTCCCAGTTAATTGTAATGCTTTTGTCACATTTCTAAATCTTGAAGGTAGCTAGAAGTTCTCTAAAAGGTGAGGTATTCAATAACAATTTGTATTTAACAATAGAGTTCATTGTATCCAAACTGTAGGGGAACAAAGTATATACTGGAAGTTTACTGTCCTATAAGAACTAGAAACCCACCTCCAATAGGAATTTTCATCTAAGCCAAGGTTGAGTGAAGAGGGAACATTGCTGCACTGGAGATTTAAAAACCCAAAGTGGCAATACTCAGCCTAAAAGAGAGGACCCATTTCGGACTGGAGTGTAGGGTAAGCTTTGTTTTTAGTTGAAAATGTTTTGGAGGTTTTGTTAAGTGTCCTTCCAAAAAAGCATTCCCTAATTTGAAGCAATAAAATAACCATTGGAAGATTTGATGGGTGAAAACTGAAGAGCTCATTAAATTCTGGTAATTTTGTAACTTCTGTAAACTATGCAGTGACTGGTAAATTAACTTTGACAACAATCTAAAGTATTTGGCTTTGGATAGCTGGCAATTCTCTTAAGAACCCTGGTGCATTTGATACAATGTTCTGTGGATCTTGACTTTATTCTGTAAAACCCTATTTGACCAGTAAATTTCAAGTTGCTTTGAAATATGGCAAAAAAAAAAAAGAGATATTGATATTTCTTGAATATACTTCTTCTGTATTTACTGGTATGTGTAATTGCAGTTAAACTGCAACATAATGATTTGCCCAACTATTAGAGTCATCAGTTCAAGTGCAACAACTTGTTTGGTACATAGTAATGTTATGTTTGCAATTATTAGTATTATTGACTTATTAAATAAATGCAATGATAGCCATTTTCTAACATGGTTTTGTTTGAGGAGGAAGAGACAGAATCAGTAGCTATGCTATAAGCCAATATACTGGATTTTGCTAAGACTTTTATTGCCCAAATTTAGATTTAGAGAACACTGTCTAATCTGTGGTACACCACAATCCATGTTACATCACACAAGGAGTCTGTAGTGTGTGCCAAACAACTGTGTTAACAGGCAAGGGAGAGTGTAATTTAATGAAACAAACAAGGATAGAATAGGCTGCAGCTTCAAAAGGTCAAAGATAACCAATTTAAGATTATACATTTTTCTTTTCTACTGATGAAGAACATGACTCTGGGTTGGATTATGTTTATTAGATTTTCTGTTCCCTCTTTTCCTGATTTACTTTCATTTCTGTAAAAACACATTCTCAAGTCTCTTTTTAACAAAGAGGTCATCAGAGGTAATCCTGCATCCATGAATACTTTAAAATGGCTTTAGTTGGCCATTACACTTGATTAGATATTTTGGTTGTTTATTAAATTCTGGCTAGCAAATCATTTCCCAACAGAATTTGGAAGATGCTACTTCATTAGGTTCTAGCATCCAATGCTACTGCTAACATTTTGAGGTTGGTATAATTCTTATTCCTTTGTAAGAAGACCTATTTTTCTGATTGAAAACCTTTTAAGATTTCCTGTTCATCCCTGGAATATTGAAATATTCAAAGTGGTTCACTGTGAGTTTTGGGTATTTTCCTTCATTTATTTTGGGGGAAGTATTTGATGGTTTTTTTCAGTCCTAAGACTCCTGGCTCTTTGGCTCTGGGAAGTTCTTTTCTGTCATTTCTTTAGAAATTCCTTTTTATCACCTTTGTTCTTTTTCTGGAAATTCTAGTATCTGATATTAGACCCTCATTAGAAAGCATTTTCTTTAAGATTTCATTTTGAAGTAATCACTACCCCAGTGTGGGATTTGAACTTATAACCCTGAGGTCAATAGTTGTATACTCTACCAACTGAGACAGCCAGGTGCTCCATATAGTATTTTTGATAATTTTTTATTTTGGTTTGGCAATGAGAAATGGTTTTACCAACTAAATTGCATAGTAATCAAATGTAGCTAAATCTGCAGCTCCAAAGTTTTTTTTTATAAAGCTTATTTAAAGCATATGGCAAAAGAAAAAATATATTATCAAAAATATTATATTGGCAAATATTATTAAAATTTAGAATAATTTATTTTCCAAACATTTCTGAGTACATTGAGGGGAAGTTTTAATTTAGTGGATAAGAGAACAAACTGAAGCAAGATGACCTGAATGGAAATCCTGGCTTCCCACTTTCTAGCCAGGAGATATTAGGCAATTAACTTAACCTCTCCATGCTTCAATTTTCATCTTTTTTAAAAGTTTACTTATTTATTTGTTTTGAAAGAGAGAGAAAGAATCCCAAACAGGCTTTGTGCTGATAGCACAGAAACCAACGTAAGGCTTGATCCCATGAACTGTGATTTCATGACCTGAGCCAAAATCAAGAGTTGGACACTTGAGCAACTGAGCCACCTAGGCGCCCCTCAGTTTTCATCTTTAGAATGAGGTATCAACGGACCTATCCATAAGGTTGTGATGAGAACAGAATAGTCGGTAGAGAGGTTAAGCTGTATGAAATTTCTGTGTCGAACCATTTTTGACCTGTAATTTCAGTTTCACATGGTTCAACCTAATAAAAAGGTTCTTAGAACAACAGTATCTGTCATATGGTGAAGACTATACAGGAGAAGTCTTAGCTATGATTCAGTTCAACTTGATCACTTTAGAGTAACAGTTACAGATAACAGTTGTTTGGTAAGTTTTGGTAAAGCCGTTTCAGAATACTTCCCAAGACTGGAGAAAGCAAATGGTTTTCACCTCTAGGTAACCAATCTTTTTGCGGGTCAGTAGTTTTCAAATTATTTGCTTTTGACAAAACTGAAGGAAGACTTAATTGAGCTATGAGTGAGTAGGTTAATAACAATTATTTTTGATCATGGATTACGGTGCTATTTTTACTTATAACATAGAAAAAGTTCAAATAATTAAGTGATGTTTATATTAAATACTATCATTCCTATCAACATATTCATGTAAGCATATTTTTATTTCTATATAACTATAAAAAATAGGTATGGAATTGATGCTAAATTTGTTGTATTCTAACATTAAATGATATTAATCTTTGCATATATTAACTAATATTTAAAATTTAAATTATACATAATTTAATCCCATTAAGAGATTCATTTCTAATTCTCTTATATTTATAATAAAATTTTACCTCTTGTTATTTAGGATGACATTTGTAGAATAAGTTGTTTTGGTGAATTTCACATCATATTAAAATAATTTGATCCAAAAAAAATACATATTAAACCTATAGGATATTTTTAACAAATTAATAAATTAAACTTAATTTATATCCATAATCTAATTCTCTTAATTTTTTAATGCTTTATTTCTGAGAGAGAGAGAGAGAGAGAGAGAGAAACAGCATGAGCAGGGGAGGGTCAGAGAGAGAGGGAGACACAGACTCTGAAGCAGGCTCCAGGCTCTGTGTGTCAGCACAGAGCCCGACATGGGGCTCTAACCCACGAACCGTGAGATCATGACCTGAGCTGAAGTTGGACGCTTAACCGACTGAGCCACCCAGGTGCCCCTCTAATTCTCTTAATTTTGAACAGATAGGCATTAATCAACAACTATATTGCATAAGAAAAATGTTCAACTGGAGAATAAGATACTGCCTTTGACTTCTAATTTCTTGTAGTGGCTCTTCTTGAGGCTTTCTCTCTTGGATTTAGTAAACACCATATCTCCACTGTTGAGGCAGAGAAGTGAAGACCTGGATTAATAATTTATGATTTGGATAAAGTTCAGCTATCCCTACTCCCTGAGGTTCTGCTTAAATAAACAGGGTTGGGATAGAAAGTAGTGCTATGATAGGGAGGTAACAGCTGAACTATTTGTAATCAGCCATCAGAGAGATCATGGTCTCTTAATTATTTTTAACATTCTTCAGAATGTAGGGAATTGCCTCTTCTTTCTCATCTTGAGCTTTTAGTTGGTGAACTTAAGACTATCAATAAGGAAATTTCTTCTCAGTTCACAAACACAGAATGAAGCACAGATGTTTTAAACTGTCTAGTGAAGTATTTGTAAAATCCCTAGAATGTATCCTTTGTTATAGGGAGCCACAACCCCCAGTGTGAAATTCTATAAGTGGTATACTTCCTAGCTTTTAGACAAGTGACACCCATATCCAAGACATCCTGTGAACTGGAGATTACACCAGTACCACAGTATGTCTATACTACTATTTATAAGTAAAACTTCATGGGGATTCACTTTAAAACATCGAAATAAATAAACTCGTTTCTAAATTATCTATCATTTTAGGGGCGCCTGGGTGGCTTAATCGGTTAAGCGTCCGGCTCTCGCTTAGGTCATGATCTCACGGTTCGTGGGTTCGAGCCCCGCATCGGGCTCTGTGCTGACTGCCAGCTCAGAGCCTGGAGCCCGTTTCAGTCTGTGACTCCCTCTCTCTCTGACCCTCCCCTGCTCACGCTGTCTCTCTCTCTCTCCTAGAAATAAATAAAAACATTAAAAAAAATTTTTTTAATTATCTGTCATTTTATTTAGAAATTTCTAGAAAACTATGAAATAAAATTAAGATTATTATAATGAGTGTATGGATTGAAATTAAGAATAACTTTTAGTATTCTTAACATTAATCAATTCTTTAAAACTTTATTACAGGATAAATGTACCAAAACTAGAAGAGAAGAAAAAGCACGGAAAGAAAAATGTAGTAATTGTCCTGATAAAATTATATGTTTATCAGCAATTCAACAGTCTGGACGAAAAGACTATTTCCCCTGTATCCATATCTTTTTTAAAAATGATTATCTAACAACATTGTTTCTTTTGTTTGTTTTTGGCCACCATTCTCTAATTTATCACTGACCTAATCAAGTAAACATTACTGGGCACTGGGAAGAGATAGACTCCAAATACATGAAAACAATGTTTAGAAACACATCTCAGTCTTCTATAATGTAGAGATAACAGAGACAAAGTATCAGTACATTCAGCCCAGGAAATATTATCAAGAATGAAATCACAGACCACAGTTTGGAAATATATCAAGAAACCTGGAGAGTTCCCAACAGAATGCTCACTAATCTTGCAGTTTTCGGTTTATACCATGGTATCCTCTCAGGATACTATAATTTAGAATTGATTCTGGCTTCACGTGTGCAAAGACAACAGATTGTGAAGTTTATGTGTGACTTTTCCTCAATATCTAAACCAATGACTAAGTATATTACAACTATTCAAGGTGATGCATATATTTATTAACATAATACTATTGCCCAAGAGTACAACATGTTGTTTTCCACATGGCATTTTCTGTTTGATGATAACATCTGATTTGTTCAGTGGTCAGGCTTCTGACGCTTCAACATCTGTAACAACTTGAGAATCTGATAGCAAGTGGGAAATTTCTGACCCATTGAAATACCTGGTATTCTAAGATTCGTGCAACTTGCCTACTGGCTAGAACCTTAATTCAATATTATATATAATGAATGGACATTTTTAACATGCTTGGGTATTTGATTTCTCTGCCCACATCAAAGTAGAAGGAAAAGAATTGAAAGCTTTGTTTGAGAATTCATACATTCATTCTATAAACATTTTTGAAAGAACTTCCCACGTGCTCAGCCCTGCACTGACAAACTAAAATGTTATATAATCGTAAAGTAACAGCAAAGGGTGAGAGAGAAAAAGAACTCTACTAAACCCAAGAATAAAACTAATGGTCATGAAAATTACTCTAAATTGTTAAAATAAAGCTAAATTATACTTATGATTTTCTTTTTGTGGAAGCAAATAAAAATGTCCATTTATTATATAAAATATTGAATCAAAGTTCTAGCCAATAGACAACAGAAAAACAACTATACTAAACCTACCAATGAAATTGATGGTTATGAAAAAGGCTCTGAATAGTTAAAATAAGAACTAAATTATACTTATGATTTTCTTTTTGTGAAAGCAAATAGGAATTGTATCTATTTTAGTAGAATTTTTAAAATTTTGTCATTTTATAGGATTGTAACTTAAAAAGCATTTTGTTGAAAATGTGATCTTTAATACTTAATTTGGTATTCTTATATAAAATTTTGTATTCAAATATAAAATTCATTTATTGAAGCAGTGAACTTCACAACAGCAGCAGGTATATGACAATATTACCAGGCAGTGCCTCACTTTTTCTTTAGAAACTTTTAGAATTTATTTTCATAAAAAATAATAATCTCTTAAAGGCCAGTAGAGAAATTTAATAAGCTTGAGATTAATTAAGATTACATTATGTCTTAGAAAATGGACAGTGTGTAATAAGATATAGCTAGAGTCCCTGGAGAAACCACCGTAGTTATTTTCAATTGGCTACTTCTATTAGATACAGGAATAGCACCAAAAAGCTTTAAAAATTTAATAGTCTCTGTCCTCCCTAGAGGACTAAATCAGTAGATTGAAATGCAATGTTATTCTGGATTTCAAAATAGAATATTCTGAAGTATGTACTCGCATTAATATTAGCAATCATTCAGAAAAATAATCAAACATTGCACACGTTAAACTAGAAACTTAGTTCCTAAGTTCAAGAGCTTCATAAAATATTGCTGTGGGCAAGTAAACATTTAAATCAAAATTGAACAGAGAAGCCTCCGGTCTATAGCTTAATGTATTTTCTGATCTAAGTTACATGTGCATTATCACATTTTGTGCTCATATAAAATGCACAGTTTCCAAAATAAACACAAATCATCACCACCAATGAAATTATTAACATCCTCATGAAATTCAATTTGGCTAAAACCCAAAGTTGACATTCTCATGTCTGATTTCGAAAAGATGTTCTTTTCTGTGTAATATATATTTATTGTTTTAACTTAACAACATATCTCTGTGTTAGTCATTACCAAAAATAACTATATGTGACCATTCACATATTTTGAAGTGTAAAGTTGACAATTATTTCTGAGCAAGTGTTTTACATTTTACTTGCAACTTACTGATTTCTAGGCTTTCCCCAGGAAAAGCAGTTTTGAACCAATAATCCTACATTATTATTGTTATGTTTCTATAAAAGCATTGTGTTAACTGTTCTTGGCATCCATTATATGTAATTAGAGTTATAAGTGCAAATGAAATAAAAACAAAAATTTGACCCGATGTTTGGTTCATCCATTTGCAAGGCAATTGAGTAAAATGAAAAGTTGCCATCTGTTTTATGTATTCAAAACCCACCTGTTTGCAACATGGTCTATTGTAGCCTTTCATGTTATTGTGATTTCCGGAGGAAATATATTCAGATAATTTTTGATGGCATATTTCAAAATATTTTGGACTCAGCAATTTTATGGATTTTTTATTCTTTTTTTATGTTTTTTATTTATTATTAAGACACAGAGAAACAGAGCATGAATGGGGGAGGGGCTGAGAGAGAGGGAGACACAGAATCCGAAATGGGCTCCAGGCTCTGTGATATCAACACAGAGCCCCATGCAGGGCTGGAACCCACGAACTGTGAGATCATGACCTGAGCCGAAGTCGGACCCTTAACCAACTGAGCCACCCAGGTGCCCCTGGATTTATGATTCTGATACATATCAGTTTTTCTTTCTTTTCCTTACTTTTACATTACAAACATATGGAAGTGTTTTATTTTTTTAAATAGTTTATTATCAAGTTGGTTTCCATATAACACCCAGTGCTCATCCCCACAAGTGCCCTCCCCCATGCCCATCTCCCCCCCATCCCCTCCCCCCAACCCCCATCAGTCCTCAGTTTGTTCTCAGCATTCAAGAGTCTCTCATGGTTTGCCTCCCTCCCTCTTCCCAACTATTTTTCCCCTTTTTCTCCCCCATGGTCCTCCGTTAAGTTCCTCCTAATTCTCCTATATGTGCAAACATATGGTATCTGTCCTTCTCTGCCTGACTTATTTCGCTTAGCATAACACCCTCAAGGTCCATCCATGTGGCTACACATGGCCAGATTTCATTCTTTCTCATTGCCATGTAGTATTCCATCATATAGATAAACCACATCTTCTGGATCCATTTGTCCGTTGATGGACACTTAGGCTCTTTCCATGTTTTGGCTATTGTGGAGAGTGCTGCTATGAACATTGGGGTCCGTGTGCTCCTATGCCTCAGCATTTCTGTATCCCTTGGGTAAATTCCTAGCAGTGCTATTGCTGGGTCATAGGGAGTTCTATTGTTAGTTTCCTTAGGAACCTCCACACTGTTTTCCAGAGGGGCTGTACCAGTTTACATTCCCACCAAAAGTGTAGGAGGGTGCCCGTTTCTCCACATCCTCGCCAGCATCTAGAGTTCTCTGATTGGCTCATTTTAGCCACTCCGACCGGCATGAGGTGGTATCTCAGTGTGGTTTTGATTTGTATTTCCCTGATGAGGAGGGATGCTGAGCATCGTTTTATGTGTCTGCTGGCCATCTGGATGTCCTCTTTGGAGAAGTGTCTGTTCATATCTTCTGCCTATTTCTTCACTGGATTGTTTGTTTTTTGAGTGTGGAGTTTGGTGAGTTATGGAGGTGTTTTAAATAATGAAAATAACTTTCACCTTATTTTCTTGAATGATAAAAAGAATTTTTCAAGAATCTGTTTCCCTAGGCACAATCACGGAAATCTCAAAAGAATGAGTCTTTACATATAATAAAATTGGAAAAAAAATAGAGCTATTTAAGTAGTAATATTGTATAAAATCACCAGATGACATCTCCTAGTTCCTATAGAAGATTTCTGTTCTCTTGGTAGACAAAACATTTGAAAGAACAAAATGAATTATTCTGTACCAGAAAGGAGGTGTTTCCAAGTAGTCGCTTTATTTTTGTATGTCCTTTCCTCACTTGTTAGTTTCTTGCTTCCACTTTTTACTGACATTAATAAAAAGGTCACTTACTGCCTATGTAAACTACAAGGTTTATTACCAGGGAAAGACCTAGAAGCAACCACTAAAATTCTCTTCTTAAAAATCTCTTTCCAAGAATATAAAGTCCAGGGTGTAAATCAAGTGTCTGACGGATGCTCATAATATGACAATGGTACTTCTGATTCAAAGCTGAGTTCTGCTATAAGAGGCACAGCCAGAAGGCAAAATTAAATGTGCAATGTCTAAACTGAGTTCACTGATCATCTTGTCTCCTCTGAGAACCTCAAGCTGTATCTTGATAGATACAGGAAGGAAATATGGGTAAAAGTGGTATTAACAGTGATTTCACCACAGCATTCACATTTTGCTGATTTCGTATGAAGATTTGATCTCAAATGAATGTACTTTGGGAAATATTGGCCTGGTAGAAGCTCATGTTAATACCTTGTTTTAAAGAAACAATTATGAACATTTTAATACTATCATTAATGATGGTTTTTTTCGTTAAGTGTGATATTAATGAATGAGATTTGAAATATTTTTATTTCCAATTTTTATTGGAATATAGTCTATAACATTTTAGTTGTGAGGTGTGTCATCACAAATTTTCTCATAAAGGAATGTCTGTATATGTGGAAAACATAGTGAGTCACTGAATTTTTCACATTTCTATGTGAGATGTGTTGATCCAGACTGTGACATGACATGAGTTGTTCAAATTAATTTTTTGAAAGTTTTTCACTGAATCATACAAAATCTTAATGTCAATGGAACTATTTAATGCATTTACCTCCCTTGGTTTAAGGAACTCCCAGTTCAAGGAGATAAAGTAAAATGTTCATGTCTAAGTATTGGAAGGGAAAAAAATAGAATAAAAGTAATAAACAGGGGCACCTGTGTGGCTCAGTTGGTTAAGTGTCCGGCCAGCTCAGGTCATGATCTCAAGGTTCATGAGTTTGAGCCCCATGTCGGTCTCTGTGTTGACAGCTCAGAGCCTGGGGCCTGTGTCTCCCTCTCTCTCTGCCCCTCCCCTGTTCTCAATTGTACCCTCTCTCTCAAAAATAAATAAACATTTAAATTTTTTAAAAAAAGTAAACAGGATACCTGGGTTTTTTTCTTTCTCAAACCTTTAGGGAATCCAAAGATTTCCAGCCCTGACTCTTGACTTGATGACATGGGCTTCCATTCCTAAGGCCCTCTCCCAGTCTCTGGTAGCTGCTAGCATTTCAGCATTTAGGTGTTTGTTCTAAGCAGCAATAAGAGGAGAATGAAAGGATTCTCTCTTTCTCTTATTTATTTATTTATTTATTTTGAGAGAAAGAGAGGAAAAAAATCATGACTGAGGGAGGGGCAGAGAGAGAGGGAGTGAGAGAGAATCCCAAGCAGGCTCCATGTTCATGGAAGAACCCAACTCAGGGCTCAGTTCCATCAACTGCGAGCTCATGACTTGAGCTGATATCAAGAGTCAGATGAGCCACCCAGGCACCCCAAATGGATTCTATTTAAGAGCATTTTCTGGAAGCGGCACACTCCACTATGCTTATATTCATAATTAGAATTTAGGCATATGGTTCAAACCTAAAGGCAAGGAAGTCATGTGCCCAGCTAAAATTTGAGAAGAAAGTGAGAATAGTGATTAGGAGATAATTAACAACCTCTGCCACTCAGGACGCTAATTAAAACAGAACTTGAGAGTTAATTCAGCTCTTTAGATTTACTGTTTTTTCTTTAAAAAAAATGTTTATTATTTTTTTATTTTTAGAGAGAGAGAGAGAGAGTGGATGAGCAGGGGAAGGGCAGAGAGAAGAGACAAAGAGAATCCCAAGTCGGCTCTGTGCTGTCAGCATAGAATTCTATATAAGGGTTGAAACCAAGAACCATGAGATTATGACCTGAGCCAAAATCAAGAGTCAGACGCTTAACCAACTGAGCCACCCAGGTGCCTCCTGTTTATCCTTTTTTGGTTTTTAACCACATCTCCACTTATTATGTAAGTATACTCAAGTTCTCCATTATTAAACTCTTCAAGCCCTTCATCAAACCTTCCCTTCCTCATAAAGCTTTTCCTGATTACCAAACCTCAGTATGATGATTTATATCTCTGAGTTTTTATGTATTCCATATATACAGCAACCTCTGGGTGGTATTGCATTGTAGACACTTCTGTTTGTATGCAGAGTTTTTCCAACTGCATCTCAAGTTCCAAAAGGCCTGAGAGCATAATTTTACTATAGAATTGTAACTGACCCAAGTTTTTGATTTTCTGAATCCAATGACACTTAAACCTTCAATCTAATTTAGTAGCTATAACCTTGTTGACCAGTGTTGTTTACAAAACTTCATCCCACTCCTTGACTTCTGTGGTGCCATCCATCAACTCATCTTGGAGTTGCAACTAGCATGTTAGTGTTAGAACACTGTGTTCCCACAATCCGTAGTAGAAGAGATCTTGAACTTTGAGCTCCACTCAGTGCTCACTTGTAGTATATTTTAATACCGTCAAAGTTTGCACACTGTTAGCCTACAGACTGGATCTGATTTGTAGACCTACTTTGCTTGACTCATTAAGGTCATTAAAAAGTGATTTAGTCGTCAACATTTAAAAATCCAGAGATGTCATGTCAAAAAAAAAGACAATAAAATTTCTAGATGCTTTTAAAAATATTCAAAGATCTGGCAACATTGGGCCAACATGCCTACATGCTATTAATAGGCTTACGCTGAGTAGCTATTATCCTGTTAGAAGACACAATGCTACTTGTTCACTTAATCTTGTTTCTTTTTCTTTCTTCCTTTTCTTTTCTTCTTTTCTGAGCACCCAACTAAATTACATTTTGCAATAAATCAGGCATGGCTGTTTGACTGAGTGCAATCAATCCAATAGAGTTAAAGTGATATATGTAACTTGAAGGTGTGGCTGCTGAAAAAAATGTCCTATATGATACTCACTGTTCTCTTTCTTAGCCTGTATGTCAGGCTGATACAGAGAATACAATTGGAAGACTTCAGTCCTTAAGAGTCAATGGAGGCACTACATAGGAGTCTGAATCCTTGAGCTATTACATGGAACAGAGTCCCCATACTAATCTACACTGTAATGTAAACAATAAATAAACTTTCACTGTATTAAACCATTAGGATTTGAAGATTGTTTGTTACAATATTTAACCTAATCTTTTTTTTTTTTTTAACTAATCTCTGAACAAAAGTGGGGCTCAAACTCACAGCCTCAAGATGGAGAATCCTATGCTTTACTGACTGAACTAGCCAGGCATCCCTAATACAGCCTCTTAAGACAATGATAGGCCGTCTATAGTTCACCATGATCTTCACCAATCTCAAATTACTTCCCAATTCCAATGAGTTGATTTTTGACTTAATTATGTACGGACAGCAGTCATAGAGTAAATTTTGAGGACTCCATTTAAAAGGAATTTGACAAAGTGAAGCACTTAAAAACTATTTTACCAAAATCTGGATCACTTGTCATAAAAAGAATGGTTAAAAGAATTATGAATGGAAATTTAGAAGGTATTTTAAACAATCTCCAAATATTTGAAAGGATTATACAACAAGAATTTGAGCTTGCTCTTTATATCTCTGGAGGACATAATTAGGACCAACTGGATAAAAATAGAACTAAAAACCACTTTCCAGGGTGTAATAGAGACTATTTTTATATTAGATTAATAGGTTGAACTAGAAGACTCCTGAATTCCAGAAAGATACTTAGCTTTTATTAAGTTGGTGCTAAAAAGTACTCATATGTGAACATATTCACTTATTATTTGTTCTGCTTTCCTTGGAATATTACAGTTTTTGTTTTGTCTTATTTTGGTTGTTTTTATTGTTACCATGAACTTATAATGCTTTGTTTTTACAAAGTGAACTTCAGCTATGTTACAGATTGATTTGTTTATTATCAATACAAAATGAAATTGCCTTGGTAAAGTGATTAATAATCAATAGGTCCTAATTATGCTAGCGGTTTTACTTTCATAGTCCCTAATATTGAAGCTAGTGGAGCTTTTATGTTTTTTTATGTGAATCCTCTTAAATAGGTCCATGGACTATTCAATTTATAACCATTTTAAAATTTCGTGGTGTGTTACAGAATCCTAGTTAATATTAATATCATTAAAACATAAAATATATTCAAAGGATTTTCCTAAAATAATTCCTTTATCATAAAAAAAAAAACAAGTGTTTCTGTCTTTCTGCCCTTTTCTGAACTTTTCAAGTTATGTGACCTAATCTCAAAAATATGAGGACACCTGGGTAGCTCAGTCAGTTAAGCTCTGACTTCATCTCAGGTCATGATCTCACATGGGTTCAAGCCCTGCTTCTGACTCTGTGCTGACAGCTTGAGCCTGGAGACTGTTCCAGATTCTGTGTCTCTCTCTTTCTCTGTCTCTCCCCCAATCTCTCTCTCTCTCTCTCTCTCAAAAATAAACATTAAAAAATTGAAAATTAAAATGTGAAAATTACTGTTGAAGTTACTTGGCTTCCCCTTCCTCAATCTTATTCACTTGTTTATCTTTCCAGAAATAACCATTAGCCTAAATTTAGAATTTATTATTCCCATGCATATTTTAAAATTATTACTACCTATGCAAGTGTTAATAAATTATATATTATTGATTTGGCTGCTATTAAAACACACATAGTTGACCCTGAGGGTGCCAACATCCCACACAGTCAAAAATCCATGTGTTTTTGATACTTACCTTAACTACTTTGTTTTTTAAATCAAAACTTAACTACTAATAGCCTACAGTTGACTGGAAGCCTTAGCAATAGCATGAACCGATGATTAACACATATTTTGCACGTGGTGTACATTATATACTCTACTCTTATAATAAGATAGAAGAAAATATCTTTAAGAAAGTCATAAGGAAGGAGAAATATATTAATAGTAATGTACTGTATTTTTTAAAAAATCTGTGCATAAGTGGATCCCTGCCATTTGAACCCAAGGGTCAAGGGTCAAGAGTTGTTCAAGGGTTAGCTACATATGCATCACACACAGTGCAATTTACTTTTTCTTATTCAACATTATGGGCTTTTTTTGGTTTGTTTTCAAAAAGTAAATGTATTTCTGTTAAATATTTTACTTTTTTTCTTCTTAAGCATTTAAACAACTAATTGATTGGTGCTAATCCATTCATATGGTTCCAAAGTCAATAAGCATAAAACATTATAAAGTCTTCTTCCCACCTCTGTACTTTAACCACTCAGTTTCCACCCACTTGCATTCCCCAAAATAGGTACCCATGGTTACTAGTTTCTTGTGTATCTTTCCAGAAATGTTTTAAATGCATAAATAAATGTTAGCATGCTATGCAATGCTCTGTATTATGTTTTCATATTTGTGAACAAAGAGCATACTTTTTCCCTTCTTAGTGTTGCATGATGTCTCATTTTATGATTGGACCTTCACATATTTACTATTCTATGAATGTACATTTAGACTGTGTCTATTTTTTTAGCAACTACAAATAATGTGGCAATATATAAGTATATATACATATATGTAATTTTGCACATATGAATTATATTAGTTATCTTTTACAGCATAATAAACTTTTAGCTCAAATTGACAAATATTTATTATCTGACATTTTCTGTGGGCTGAGATTCCAGGTACCATCCACATATAATCTTTAGTTAGATTCTTCTGCCTCAGTAAGTCTCATGAGGCTGTAATCAGAGATTGGTCTGTGTTTGCAGCTGAAGGCTTGACTGGGGGAGGATCTGCTTACAAGCTCACTCACATGGCTGCTGTCAAGAATTCAGGTCCTCAGAGACCTTTATTTAGAATAAACAAATATTAAAACTATACCCACTATTTCAAAATGAGTGAAAAGTAATCAAGAATATTAAATAAGAAATAAATACATAAAAATATTTCATAAATTAGACTTAGAAAAACCTAAAAATGCGATGACATAACTTAAAAATATTGGATTTTATTTTTTAAATACTTTGATGAATAGTTTGTGCCTGTAAGTTGGAACACAAGTGCTAGAGTTTCACTGAAATATATGCCTAGATGTAGAATTCCTTCATCAAACTACCTGTACATCTTTAAATTTACTAAATATTGCTAAATTGCTATCTAAAATGGCTTAAAAGGTAAATAAAGTAAAAGTAGTTTTGCTAGCTTACATTTATACCAATATTTTAGGACACTCAACAGTTCTACATATATTTATCCACATTATAGTTGTCAAACTATTTAAATTTTGCCAATCTCTTGAGAGAGAAATGCTGTCAAAATATTGTTTAAATGTTTATCTCTGTGATTACTAATGAAGTTTTCCATTTCAGTATAATTTTTGTCATATTTTTTTCTGAATTACCTGCTCACATCTCCTATATATTTTCCTTAGTTTTCTTTTCTTCTTGATTCTTTGATAATAATTTTTTACTCTGAAAAGCAGGACTCTATGTGTTATATGCATTTCAAGTATCCTTTTCTTAAGTTTCAGGTATGCTTTCTTAATTTTCCATATCTCTTTTTGAAACAAAACTTGTCATTTTAAGGGAATAGACATCTCAACAAATTTTCAAATATGGCTTGTAGTATTAAGTTTTCATGCTTTTCCCCACCTCCTATCCCTGTAAGATATATAATTGTCCTATACATTCGTGAACATTTTTATAAAGTTTTACTTTTCCATATGAGTCTTTGGTTTATAGATTTTTGTTATCTTCTGCAGTATGGTTCCAAAAGTTTATTTTTGCTACATCAATAAACACATTGAAACCATTATTTCACAAATATACTTGCTTCCTTGTGCACATGAGCACATGTTCTCTCTGGAAAAGTAAAGAGGAGGTACTATGGTGAGAAATATGCATGCTTTTGTATTCACTAGCTACTGCCAAATTATTTTCCTAAGAGAATTGTTAAAGTGGGTCTATTACTAGTATAGTATGAGTTCTACCTCCTCACAAGCATCACCAAACACTAAATTGTACCAATGTGACGAGCCCCAATTGTTCTATCAGTAGTCAGTTTACAAAGATATTTTTCTTTCCATTTTTTTACTTGAGATATATTACACAATTACTTCTTCAAAATGGGGTTGTCTGTTTTCTGTTTGCATGACTTGTGAATCCCAGTTTATTTTTTTTCAGTGAGAAGCAAATATCTCCAAAGAATGTATTAAATAATGTATCCTTTCCCCAACGTTATCTCATATATAAGACTATCTTAAAGGTGATCAAGGAAAAGGATTCACAATTATTTATTTGAATTTCCTCACCCGTGGGTATTAAATACTCATAATTCCAATAATATCCTATATCTTATGAGCACTTGATAATTTTAAAGAGTTCTAAATGCATTTGACAAGCATTTAAAACTCAGAATAAAGTTTCTTATAACTAAGCATAATAAAAGTAGTAAAATGTTCTTTTTGTGTGGGTGAGTCACTTTTAGTTTCTTAGTTATTTATTATGTTATGTTTAATCAAAAGTGCTTGCATATTTTTATCAACTTTCTGTTTACCCCTTAGATTATTCATGCCTGAGTGGAGTGTCAGCTGCAGAAATAGGAGGTTTAATGAGTTTCATGGGGATACCTCATTCCAAGAACAAAAACTGGAAAAGGAATAAAACACAAGCGCCTGCATACTAATATGGCCCATTGTTAGAGCCAATCTCGGGAGCACAAGATGACAGATAGTCCCTGCGCAATATACACCTCCTTTAGAGAGGCCTTTAGTTCCAATTTGGTTCTCTTTTTATAAGTTAATCTCCTACAGACACTGTACTAATGCTAAATACATAAACGGCAAATACCCAAAGGGAGAGGTTAACACTACTCTACTCTGAATATTGCATTACTCTGCACCTGCTCAGGTTTTATTTTAAACTATTGCTTTGTTCTGCTGCTCTTTCCCTTCTTCTTTCTTTCTTTTTTAAAAACCATTGCTGTTTGTTAGAAATGGATGCCATAAGAATAAACATTTAGCTTATTAGCATTCTACGCAGACATTCTTTTTTTTTTTTGACTAAAAGCCTTAATTTACTTTGGTGAAGATAATGCATTATAAAGTACCTTTTTTACATATTTAATATATGCTATGTAGTACTGGTCTGTTGGGACAGCAAGCGAAGTTAATTTAGAAGAGCAAAATTTAAAGTTGATGTATGAAGTGCATGAAAAATGGAAAACTAAGGCAATTATTTATGTTTTTCAGTTAAAAATTCCAATATATGTATAAATAAAAAGAGAAAGATTTGGGATCTGTATAATTTTGATATATTATTTTGTGTATGGTTTCTGTGTGTGTGTGTGTGTGTGTGTGTGTATGTGTAACAAAATACATGGAATTATATGGTCTTACATTTTACAGTAAAAATTGAACAAAAAACCTTACATTTCTTAAGCCAGTTGAAGTTTTTAAAGCAACATTTTCCAATGGTATTCAGAAAGATTTCATTAACTCATCTGAAGCATAGAATTTTGTTTGATTTAGTTTTAAACATTGTTTTGAACTATATTCAGCATTTTCAGATAGATTATAAATTTCTCAATTTCCTCAGATTCCAAAGAGAATAAATATTTATTAGAGCAGAAAAATGCTAATTTTTCCACACATAAAAAAAATACTCTGATGTGGTGCGTGAGTAACAACAAGGAAGGAGATAGGTAAGAGAGACAAATGGGAATGAACATTAATATAATGACTAATTCATGTAAGGCACTTTATGTATTATTTATATTATTTTTGTTGATGCTATTCCTTGTACTACACTCATTTATTTCTTTTTCTTTTTCTTTTTTTCTTTTAGGCAAATGACCTGAAAGAAGTTAGCGACCTGATCTATCAGAATTCAAAGGTCTCCAAACTTCTAGTCCCCTAAGTTAACACTTTTCCCACAATTTCAAGAGGTCTAGTCAATATATTAGAGATGGATGACAGTCAAGAGCCCAAGTGACTTCAATTTAAGAAAATAAGACAATTATTGCAATTATTCACACTTTCAAAATTCTTTGTTTTTTGCAGAGTAACCTAAGTATTTAGATTCCAAAACATCCAAATAATTATTTCAATCTTTTCTTTCACTTTGCCAAATAAATTAAGTGAAAAAAACTTCTCCATAAATTTTTTTGAGAAATATTAAAGAAATACTCTTTAAAATTTCTTGAATGTGCTGATAGTAAAAGCTACAATCTTTTTAATCATCACTTAAGAAGACCATTTATCTCGGGGCGCCTGGGTGGCTTAGTCGGTTAAGCATCCGACTTTTGCTTAGGTCATGATCTCGCGGTTCGTGGGTTCAAGCCCCGCGTCGGGCTCTGTGCTGACTGCCAGCACAGAGCCTGGAGCCTGTTTCAGAGTCTATGTCTCTCTCTCTGACCCTCCCCTGCGCATGCTGTCTCTCTCTCTCTCTCTCTCCTAGAAATAAATAAAAATATTTAAAAAAAAAAAAAAAAGAAAAAAAGAAGACCATTTATCTCACACTGTGGCTCTGGACTTCTGACTTTCAGAATCCAAATCCTAGCTCTAGAACTTATTTTCTAGACAATGATATAATATTTCTGAATTTATTTTTCCCATGCATGTAGTGGAGATAACAATATGCCTATGAATCATTTATGATGCTTGATTATAAGTTTTATAAAACTACTCAAAACAAACCTCCATAGCCAAAATGCAGTGGTCTTTGTCAATTAAGAGTTCAGAGTTCTCACAAAGTCTTTGATCATAGCTCTGGTTTCATTTCCCTGATGTTTTGTGACAATATTGGATAGCTAAATGCCTGCAATCGTCCTGAGCTTCCCATTTCACACTGTTTCCTCCAGAGGAAGAGAGCTTCACCTCACTCACAATAGTGAAATGCAAGCCCTTCAAACTTCATTGGGATTTAACTATCTAGACGTCTTTTGTAATTGTTTCTGCAGCGGGAAGGATGAGGAGTACTCTTAGTGGTTTAAGCCAATGTGTTGATCTGGGTGTAGGCTCAGTAGTAAACAGACCACAGAGCAAGCTTACAGTGCGGGAAGAGACAGAAATGGCAGTGGAGAAAGCCAAAATCATTGTCCCCTGCAGCCTTCCTTATAGGGTGGCTATAGAGTGACAGAAATAATCTATGCAGAGCACCTGAGAGAGTTTTGGACACACAGTAAAAAAATACATAAACATGAGATAATGTTCTTCTAATGCTTTTACTTTATTTTCATTTCATTTGATCATTTCATTAGCAGACAATCTAAAATATAGGAGGCATGATTATATAGAATATCTTATAAGTAATTTTTCTAGGATACTTATTCTATATAACTAAATTAAACTGCTGTTATTTTATGAGCTGAATGTGACTTATACAGACAGCCTAATCATATATCTTGATTCAAACAATCCTTTGCTCTCATCCTCCCTCTTTTTTTCCATAAAAATATTTATAATTAAATTAAATTTTCAGCAATGGTTGACTTGGAAATAAAAAACTACAGTACAGTAATTTCATTAACTAGCTCATTGGTTCTCAAGCTGTATGCATTCGTGATACACTTTCAAATGCACCAATTTGAGCTGAATATTTAAAGGGATTAAAAGAAAATGGGTAATTTTTTTAAAGCACATTTCGGGAAAGAAATCCTCTTACTGAAGTTATTCAACTATCCTTTTCAGAACTGAGCCACCGTGTAGTTTTATATTCGACTTTGACCACAATCTTGTGAACTTGCAAGATGTTTTCACATATTCAGATAAACATTCCATCTCTATTTTTCCCCCCTTCCTTTTCTAAGCACCTTTTTTTTTTATCATAAGAGATTCTATGTCACTTCATCACACTCAATTTTTCATAATTATAATATTAGCTAAAATTTATTGAGTGCCTATTAATTCTCAGAGGCTGTGTTATATTTTTTATATGCCTAAATCTCTTTTTCTTTAATATTTCTTTATTTTTAGAGAGAGAGTGTGCAAACAGGAGAGGGGCAGGAAAAGAGGGAGGGAGAAAGAGTCTCAGGCAGGGTCTGCGCTAGCAGCTCAGAGCCAGACGTGGGGCTGGAACCTATGAACTGTGAGATTATGACCTGAGCTGAAACCAAGAGTCAGATGGTTAACTGACTGAGCCACCCAGGTGCCTCACTTTAGCTCTTTTAATCCTTGAAATGGCGACATTCCTTGTGAAAGATGTTATGGTCCTTTTAACACATATTATTGGGAACTCTGGAGTAAGTCTGTCTTTCATAGCACTCTATATTTCAAGGAATTACTTTTATAGTTTGAATAAGTCCCTACACGAAAGAATGCTTATATTATCATATCCCCCCCACCCCCAACACACACACACACAACTGCTATGTGGTAAGTCTAGAGCTATTCAGCCAGCAGGAGTTTCCACGCACAAGAGCCCCGTAGTCCCTGAGTTTACAACTTCATATTCATGCACACATAAAGACTGTCTACGTATTTCTTTTTTTAAATGTTTATTTATTTGTTTTTGAGACAGTATGTGTGTGTGCGAGCAGGGGAGGGGCAGAGAGAGAAGGAGAGAGAGAAAATCTCTAGCAGGCTCTGCACTGACAGCATGGGTCTCAAACCTACAACCATGAGATAATGACCTGAGCTGAGACCAAGAGTTGGACACGTAAACGACTGAGCCACCTGGATGCCGCATGTCTACCTATTTCTAAATCATAATTTCAAATTCCTGAAATAAAGAATCGGATTGATCTAGCTAAGATTAAATCTCCATGAATGATTCGCTCAACTATATCTGGTAGGAAATCTTATAGCTGAAGAAAATGGAGGAGGAGGAGGAAGAGGATTAGGAGGTGGAGGAGAAAATATTTCAATCAGTTCTGATATTAGTATAACATTTATGATGAAAAGAAGCAATATTATATGAATGCTTAGCAGGATTAGAGGCAAACAGGACATACAGAGATCAGAAGCTGGGCAAAGGAGCAGAAAAGGTACTTTGCAGAGACACAATTCCTTAGCTTTATATCTAAGAATCTTGGTAAGTACTTTAGTAATGAGCATGGGGAATTTATGCGTTATTTAATTATGTTTAACTTCATAACATACTTGGTTTTCTCTATAGTGTAAGTGGAACCATTCTTACCAACTTCTCATAATTTGAGTCAGAGAAACCTTCCTGATAGTTTTATAAAGTTGTATCAAAATAAGGACTTTCAGCAGAATTGTAATTAAGATTCTTATACTTGGTGAGGGCAGACCATGTAAATATCATGTTTTACAGAATTCTGCAGTAATAAGACATTACTGTCTGGAAATATTATGCCATTATATTCATTCTTTTAAAAAAATGTTCTTTCTAGGAGCAAAGAGGTAAAAGAGAATATCAAGACACAATACTTGGAAACTAATTTGACAATAAATTATTTGTGGAAAAAAAAAAAAACCACAATACAACACAGCACAGCTAAGGACTCGTACTCAGAAGTGCAATAATCACTTCCCTGCACATGATGTCTATAGATGTCTCTTCACATCCTTTTATAAAGAGTGACTTGCACTGTAACTGAGTTTTCTGGTCCAAAGCTATCCAAGAGCTTCCTCTCTTCTTAGCATGTTGGACTCTTCTCTCCACTACACTGAAGAATACCATAGTTTTCTTAGTTATCATAAAGAGACAAGATTTTCTTTCAAGAAGCTAACTAGTTAGTATCCGTAATGTCCATTGTGGATATTAACATAAAAAGTAAATGAAAGAACAGGACCCTGCATTAGCAATTCAAACTCAATCTCAAATCAAGATCTAATCATACCTCTCAACTAGATTCTTTTAACAGGGAAAGTTACCAGAAGACAACATTTAGTATTATCAGTCTTTTTTTCATCTTAACAATTTCAGTTGGTATGCAATAATACTTCAGTTCAATTTTAATTTGCATTTCCCTGGTGACTAATGATAAATGCACATTTTGTGGGTTTTGGCCACCTGATTCATGTCTTTTGTATGCCTTTGTCTTTTTCCTATTTATAAAATTGAGATTTATGTTTTCCTATTGATTGGTTTTCTTACTTTTAATTTTATTGATTGATTATTTATTGAATAAGATAGTCTGAAGACAAGTCCTCTGATGAATGTATGTGAGATAATTATCCATTCCAGTCAGTGGTCTATCTTTCCAGTCTCATAACAGTATCTTTTGTGAACAGTCTTAATTTCATTAAAAACTAATTTATCAAACTTTCTTTTATAATTTGCTTTTTTGTCAACTCAGGGATCTTGCATACCTTAAGCACATGAAAACCTTTTCCTATATTTTATTCTGGAAACTTTGTTAGTTTACATTTTATATTTTAATCTATGATCCATCTCAAACTAGTTTTTGTGAGTCAAATTTTTTTAAATGTTTATTTATTTTTGAGAGGGAGAGAGAGACAGCACACACACATGAGTGGGGAGGGACAGCCGGGGAGGGAGAGAGAGAATCCCAAGCAGGTCCATGCTGTTAGTGCAGGGCCTGACTCAGGGCTCCATCCCACAGGCATGAGCTCATGACCTGAGCTGAAATCAAGAGTCAAGTGTCTAATTAGCTGAGCTTCCCAGATGCCCCTCTTAGTCAAATTTACTGTTATTAGTTATGTATATCCAATTGGGACAGTACCATTTATTGAAAAGACCATCTTTGTATAACAAATTCCAGTGGTGTTCTTATCACAAAATTGATGAACATGTATGTGTGAATCTGTTTCTGAACTCCTTATTGTGATTCCTTAATCTCTATGTCTATACTCATGCCAATATTACACTTTCACAATTACTGTGGCTTTATACTAAGTATTGATACCTACTAATATAAGTAATTCAACTTTATCCTTCTTCAGGATATCATTGACTCTTCTAAATCCTTTTCATTTTCTTATAAATTATTTATATAAATTACATAATAATTTTAGAATTATCTTAATTTTCATTTTTAAAAAGGCTTCTGGGATTTTGATTGGGATTTTATTTAATATAAAGTCTAATTTGAATGAGATCTAAAATCTTCAGTGTTTGAGTTTTACATCACTATGTAATAAATTACCACAAATTTAGGGAATTAAAACAACACTCATTAGGGTGCCTGGGTGGCTCAGTCGGTTGAGCATCTGACTTCGGCCCAGGTCATGATCTCCAGGTCCGTGAGTTCGAGCCCCACTTTGGGCTCTGTGCTAACAGCTCAGAGCCTAGAGCCTGTTTCAGATTCTGTGTCTCCCTCTCTCTCTCTGCCCCTCCCCTACTCATGCTCTGTCTCTGTCTCAAAAATAATAAACTATAAAAAATTTAAAAAAAAATAAAACAACACTCATTAATTATCTCAATTTCCATAGTCCAAAGTCTGGGCATTGTTTATCTGAGTTCTCTATCCAAGGTCAAGAATCACAAGGCTCTGGGGCGCCTGGGTGGCTTAGTCGGTTAAGCGTCCGACTTTTGCTTAGGTCATGATCTCGCGGTTCGTGGGTTTGAGCCCCGTGTCGGGCTCTGTGCTGACTGCCAGCTCAGAGCCTGGAGCCTGTTCCCGTCTGTGACTCCCTCTCTCTCTGACCCTCCCCTGCTCACGCTGTCTCTCTCTCTCTCTCTCCCCTAGAGATAAACAAAACATTAAAAAAAAATTAAAAAGAAAAAAAGAATCACAAGGCTGTTTGACTACAGTCAAACTGTTGGTGGGATCTGGGGTCTGAAACGAAGCTCAAGGTCCTTTTCCAAGTACTTGTTCCTTTTTTTTTTTTTAATTTGCTGCTTAGATCATTTTTTTTGACAACCTGTAGTGACAATGACAGTAATATCAGAGTTTGAATAATTCCTGCTCCTGAGGTAGAATAAATTGGGGGAGAAGGGAAGGGATGCAGGTCAGGGGCGGAGAGATGAAGAGACAGCTAAATAATCCAACTTGGATTTTTGGGGAAGGGAAGGAAGTTACCACAAGAAGAGAAATATAAACCCTCAAGAAGGCAGTCCTGAAAGAGTGTCCTAATTTAAAGACTTCTAGTTGGTAAAAAGTCATTGAGATTTTTCAAATATGCATTTCTTAAATCTAGTCTGAAGAATGGAGCATCTAAATAATTATCATAAGATAGACAAACCAAATACCTTCTAAGATAAGAGAGGCAATAGTACATAAACACAGGTCAGTTGGTCAGAAGGATGGAGATGTCAGAAGGAAGGGAGAACATGATTCTTGCTGGCATTCTCTTACCACCCTTAGACTTGGGTGAGTGAGCAATGCAGGTAGGCAATGTACTATGATGTAGATTTGACCAAAGGTTGGCTTTCCTCCTTGGGTCAGTCCTGGGGCAGAGTCAGGAACCCCTAATCTAGCTGGCTCCTCAACCCCTCAGTTTGTGCAGATAAGAAACTGGCTGGAGTCTGTGTCAGCTTCTGCATCAACTCAAAGATGAATTTCACCTGGGTCTCATAGGCTTGGCATAAGGTTTTCTCCATGATTCCTTGGATACCACTGAAGTCCTGAAGCTAAAGGCCAATTAGGTTAAACTAGTAGATGTCAGTGTTGAAGTTCGTATAGTGTGGTTGTCTATGTTGTGCATACGAGGGCTTGGGAGACGATATTAACTACCAAGAAGATGAATTGCATGATCTGGTAGAGCAGCTGATAGCCCAAGGTCTGGTCAATCAGAGGGGATCAACACACGAAATTGAACAGTCATCATCCACGATGCTCTTGATGAGCTTTTGTCTGTCTGTGCAGCGTGAATCTAGAAGTGGATTGTGACTTGGATCACTTGGGGGGATGACATTTACCTTGACCTCTGCCTTAAATAAGGTGAGTGCTATGGTGGTTCTCACCAGGTCATTGGTTATGTTTTTCCCTCCAAGAGAGACTGGGCCTTTCTTTACTTTAAATCAGCCTCAGGAACACTCAAAGGTCAGGAATCAGTATTTGCTATTTACTATGTAGAACTCTTGACAGCTTGCCTCTTTAAGACCAGGACTGTCTCTGACTTCTTCCTTCTGTGCTGTCTAAACCCTCTTTAAAGGGCTCCTGTGATTAGTTAGGCCCACCTAGAAAATTGCACTTTTCCTTGACTTCAACTAATTAGGGACTTTAATTACATCTGCAAAATCCCTTCACTTTTGCCATATTCCTTGGGTTAGAAGCAAGGTGAGGGCCCTGCCCACAGTCTAATAGAGATTATATAAAAGTATGAGTCATTAGAGCTCATTTTACAATTCTGCATAGTAGAAAGTAGTAAATCTTCCAATTCAGGAACATGTCATTCTCTCTATTAATTTAAGCCACTTTTATTAATTTTTTAACATTTATTTATTTTGAAAGAGAGGGCAGGGGAGGGGCAGAGAGAGAGGGAGACACAGAATCCAAAGCAAGTTCCAGGCCCTGAGCTATCAGCACAGAGCCCAATGTGGGACTCAAACTCATGAACTGCAGGATCATGACCTGAGCCAAAGTTGGACACACTGACTAAGTCAACCAAGTGCCCCTATTTAAGCCACTTTTAAATTTCTCTCAACCATATTTTATATTTTGCATTGTAGCATATCTATTGGAAGACTTATTCCTAGGAATTAGATATTTTTGTGCTGTTATAAATGATATTTTAGTATTATTTTCTAATTCCTGTTTTCAGCATATAAAAATAAAATTTATTTTTGTACATTAACTTTGAACCCAACAATCTTGCTAAATATACACAGTAATTTCTACTAGTTTATTTTTAAATAAATATTACTAGATTTTATATACACACAATCATGTTATCTGTTTCCCTTTTGTCCCCTCAATTTTATGCTTTCTTGAAATGCTTTTTGCATTGGACAGAAACTATTGTACAAATTTAATGGAAGTACTGATAGTGGCATTCTTGGCTGTTCTCACACTAAAAAAAGTTAAATATTTCACCATTAATTATGATGTTTCCTATGGGTTTTTTGTAAATATCGTTTACCCAATCAAGGAAGCTTCTTTCCATTGCAATTTGTGATTTGTTTCTTTTTTAATCACTAATCAGTGTTCAATATTGTCAGATGATTTTTCTGCATTTATTGATATGATTATATTATGTTTATTCTTTATTCTCTTCATGCGATTAATTATATCAATAACTTTTCTAATATTGAACCAATCTTGCTTTCCTGAAATAAAACATTCTTCACCATGATACCATATCATATATTTTGTATACTACTTTATTTGGCTTGCTGATTTTTATTTAAGAGTTTTACTTACACACCACAAAAAACACTACCCTATAATTTTTCTTTCTTTTATTGTTCTTGTCAGGTTTTAGTATCAGATTGATTCTGGCTTCCTAAAATGCATTGGGAATTAGTCCTTCTTTTTCTATGCCAAAGAAGTTTTTTGTCTTTTGATTAATATTATTTCTTCCTTATATGGTTAGAGGAGTCCACCAGTAAAGGGTGGAGTTTTATTTTTTGTCAAGACTTTCAGTTACAGATTCAATTTCTTCAAAACATATAGGGCTATTCAGACACTATTTTTTATTATGTCACTTTTGGTAAATTGTTTCTCTTAAGAAATTTTTCCTGACATTTGTCCTGTCTTTCTTCCATGCTAGTTGCACAGGATTCCTACCTCAGGCTTTCAGAATACCCATCTCTGCTCAATTACCAATGAGAGAGTAAGTTAATTCTTGACAAAAATTCTTTTCAAGCTGGTAGGTAAGTTTACTGAATAGAAATGATTGATAAATTGGATAATTTCCCCTTGTTTCTCATAACCAATCAGCCACAATCAACAATCAAGTAAAGAGTTTGTTATTTGTATTTGGTATCTTTTAAACATATTTTTCTAAAAGTTTTTGTTTTTATAACCTTTGCTAATGAAGTCTGAGTACCTGAAGGGAGAAAGCTAGTAAAAAATTTGAAAGGATTGAAGACCATTCTGAGCATGTAACTCCATCCACTGTAGTATAGGTGCCAATTGGTCATCTAAACATCCCCTTGGTAAGTCATCAATGTGGCATAAGATAGATATGCTTCATAATATAAAAAGGAAGGGTGCCTGGGTGGCTCAGTCGGTTAAGCATCTGACTCTGGATTTTATCTCAGGTTGTGATCCCAGGGTCATGGATCAAACCCCGTGTCTGCCTTTGTGCTTAACATGGAGCCTGCTTAAGATTCTCTTTCTCCCACCCTCCTTTCTCTCTCTCCCCTTCTACCCTCTCTTCACTCCTGCTCTCTCTCTCTCAAATTAATACATAAATAAATAATAAAAATAAAGATGAATTTTTGCATCTCTTTGTTAATGTCAAAACATCCTAAAGATGTGGAAAAATCCAATTAACCATCTGGATTTTTTTAGCTTGCACCTAAAATATATGTTTTTATGACTATTTAAACTTTTATACCACTCTTTATTTTTAAGTAATTCTGAAGACACTTCAATATGTGAAAGCTAAGATGTTAGCAAATAGACCTGATTTTTGGGAAAAATGGGATTAGTTATAAAATAAACAATGTGTATGCAAGATACATATACTGTTTAAATATTTTTGAAGGATATTGAGAGTAATACATAAATTGGTAAAATGGCAGTACTAGAAACTTGGGAATTTTGACTTTTATTTCTTCATTATATCTTAGATAGCTTTTAGCTATTCTCAACACTTACAATTATAGCAAAATTTTACTTACTTGAAACTAGACTTAAAAATACTGTATCATCTTTCTGTCTAATCAGCCAGAGAGATATTTATTTTTATCAAGTATAAAGGAATAAGGTTTTCACTTTACACCATTCTGTAAAATGATTTTAAAAATCAGGCAAATAAAAATTGTCTACTTGATTTCATTTGCTGGTTGATTGGTGTTTTTGTTCTCTTGCTTTGTTGGGTACTCTCAGAAGGGCATAGCATTAGTGAGGGGTCAAATGGAGACCATGTATACTCAGACAAGGACAGTCTTTCACAAGTATAAGTTGAATATTCTAAGAAATCTGTTACATCCTGATAAGCGTCATCAGTGTTTCGCACACCAGATCTAAAGTGCACCTTGAAACCCAACAGAGGCTGACCCTCTAGTGCATTTTTGATGCTTACTCCCCTCTCTGTCTGTGTAGGTTCCTATCTGTTGATGCTTGATTGGCATGACAATTACTCTTTCTTCCTACTGGCCTCTCTCTAGACCTCAGGTCCTCGTTATCCCTAACTTTAAACTTGTAAACCACTTATTCCCTTATGTCAGTGTGAGTGGATGTGAGTGTGAGTGTGAATTTGTGCCCAAGGAAATAGATTTGTTAGAGTTTAATACAGAAGTGCAAATATATGACCAACTTTCTCTGTAGGTATCTATTTGATAGTCTTATGGAAGACAGTTTTGCTTGAATATATTGTAATATCAAGATTTCAACACTTAAGTATTCACTCCCTTGAATCCTCAGTATTAAAGTCTATGTACTTCTCACTGGGTAGAGTCATTCTTAAACTTTCTGCTTGCTTGCCCTATAGGGAAGAGTCTGTTGAAAACTAGTCTCAGTACTCGTAGGGAAGAAAAAAAGAACTGCCCCCGTTAGAAAAGATATCAGGATAATGGAAAGAGAAGACCAGTGTGAAGATTAAGTATTTTAAATTCAAGATATGTTTTCCTATAGCTTATTCACGGATTTGCCTATGTTTAATTCTATAAAAGTACATTTACTTTGTAAGTTGGATTAACTGCAAAATGGATACTTTAATCAAAGTTAAAGACTATATTTTAATCCTTTCATATGGGTTATTTAAATATAGAGAACAATTATATCTTCCTTCTGTTGTATTTGGAAGGGCTTTCAGTTAAACAGATATCTCTTCTATGTGTATTAAAGGATTTTTGTTTTTGTTTTTGTTTTTCCTAAACACAGTAGATATGTACAGACAGAGATTAAACTATGGGAAAGGAAAAGATAAGACACATAGCTCATCTTCTGGCAAACTCTTTGCATTTTCCATTAAATCATTGTTACAGTAGTTTTGGAATTCTTTATGTGCCTAATATTAGTATCATGGAACTTTAGAGCTGATAAAGACAATCTAATTTACACCCTTCATTTCCTAGGTGATGAACAAAGATCTCCTAAATCCCAGTTCAAAAGTGATTGTGCATATCAAGATGTCATTGTCTCCTTACATATGCACATTTATTTATAACTGTTTCAGGAACAGAACTAATAACTGTAAGAAAATAATGTTCAGATAAGTTAGCATATTGAAGTAAGTGTTTTAGACAAAACACATTGTTTGAGTAGTAATATGACATTTTGTTCAAAAACCGAGTAGCTATTTTGATTATTTTAATGTCATATAAAGATACTAAAATAACATTATTAGCATTAAAGCCTTACAAATGAATATGAAATATAGTCAAAACTGTCCCTTAGCTAAGCAGAATTATCATAAATAACACATACATCCTTTGAAATTTCCATTTTAGAAAAGCATAAACCTAAGCCTTCAAGTGAGAAATATCACCAAACAGTTCATCTTTAATAAGAGTTCAAGTTACTTACACTTTAAAACATGGAACTTCACTAAAAATTCCTCTTTTATATTCACAGTGTTTTTAATTTTATGCAGTGCTGTAAGTACTGAGTGTCCTGTAGCTCTGGTGTCCTTCCATTCATTAAATGTCTTATTCTGAACAAAGAGCTGACTCCTTGGAATGCATGTTGTTGTATTTCACTGAATGAATGTGTAAGTAGATAAAAAAATGAATTTAAAATTTTCTGATTCAACAGAGAATATTTTAGTGCTACACAATAGAGAACAGAAAACCAGCTTAGGCACTTGGAATGTTAGAAGTTATGTGACGTAAAAGTTACCTGGGAGGAATGTTACCATATGGCTCATAGACTTAGATGTTTGAAATTATTAGATCTATAAAATTATCAGACATGTAAAATTTACTTAATTATAAGAATATTTACTGCATAGAGATACTCTGTCTTGAGCAATTTTCTCTCTTCCTTTCAATCTCACTTCCCATAGAAAGTGAGATACTATGGGGAAAATAAAGAAAATGAAGGGAAATAACTGTTAAAAAAAAAAAATACCTGGAGTGCCTGGGTGGCTCCATTGGTTAACTCTGACTCTCAATTTCAATTTCTGCTCCAGTCATGACCTCACCATTGTGAGATTCAGTCTCGTGTGGGGCTCCATATTGATCATGGAGCCTGCTTGAGATTCCCTCCTTTCTGTTCCTACCTCCATTCTGTTCTACTCCCCAGACCCCACCTCTCACCGCCCCCCCCCCCATCCCCGTTCATGCAGGCACATGCCTTCTCAAGAAAACAAAACATACAGGGGCGCCTGGGTGGCTTAGTCGGTTAAGCATCTGACTTTCGCTTAGGTCATGATCTCACAGTTCGTGGGTTGGAGCCCCGCATCGGGCTCTGTGCTGACTGCCAGCTCAGAGCCTGGAGCTTGTTTCGGTCTGTGACTCCCTCTCTCTCTGACCCTCCCCTGCTCACGCTGTCTCTCTCTCTCTCCTAGAAATAATAAAATAAAATTAAAAAAAAAATTAAAAAAAAAAAGAACAAAGACTTAAAAAAAAAAAGAAAACAAAACATACAAACAAAAAACTCTCATCATGGTTCTTCCAGGTTAGCTATATTTTGGTCACTATTTCCTATGCTCATCTAAAGTTGTGAGACATATTTTGAGAATTATTGACTTGAACCCCTTGACCCTAATCTACTTTTTCCTCAAATCTATCACAATTGCCCATTGTCCTAAAGTTTTGTTTTGCTCATCCTGATTGAATGTTTCTTCCTCTCCTGAATGACATATTATTCTGATAGATGCACTATATATATATATATATATATATAGAGAGAGAGAGAGAGAGAGAGAGAGACTGCTGTTATTTTGAACCATATAATATTGCCATTTAAAATAGTTAAACCATAAAAATGTTGGCTGATACATTTTATGTACAGAATAGCTGTGATTGAATAAATGAATGAATGCTCAAGAATTCCTCTAGAGAAGTGATATGATGAGAGAAAATCTGTTAATAGAGACCTGAAAAAAGAAGTATTATGGAAGGTCTCAGAAGACAGTATCTGATAGAATTAGTATTATGGAAGGTCTCAGAAGACAGTATCTGATAGAATTAGTATTATGGAAGGTCTCAGGAGACAGTATCTGATAGAATTAGTATTATGGAAGGTCTCAGGAGACAGTATCTGATAGAATTAGTATTATGGAAGGTCTCAGGAGACAGTATCTGATAGAATTAGGACAGATTTCATGAGTGACATGTGAGCAGTGTTTAAAAGAGATTAGCCATAAGAGTATTCTTGGTGTAGAAAACAGCATTTGCAAAGCTGTGGGCCTTGAACAAAGGTAGGTTCTACTGCTGGATGTTAGTAGAACATAGCGGAGATGAGAAAGCTGGAAAGTTCCTCTTGGATGGGAATATGAAGGGTGATACATCTCATTCTGAGGAGATTGCATTTCATTCTATGGGCAATGGAGAAGGCACCAGCCTTATTTTCTTTGTTCTTTACTCTCTTTCTGCTTGAATCTACCCTTTAAAAGTTTTTCAGTTCATTAGTGGATTTTCTTGTTGCAGTTATAGTTGTTCCCAGCTGTGTCTCAGCTACACTTAGTGAAAAATCAGCTATTAAAACTATAGGCTTCAGATGTTATAAGAAATGTAACAAAGTATTAAACCAAATCTCCACAAGGTCTAGGGGAATGATGAGTAATTTAACGGTCTGTTAGAACAAAAATAAACATTTTCAAAGATAACAGAATGCACAGTTCCTACCATGCACTCCCCCGCCCCCCCACCCATAATGTCTAACATATAATTAAAAAGTGCTGGCCTTCAAAGGAGCAAGAAAATATAAATCATTGTCAAAAAATTTTTTAAATGTGTTCAATAGAAAACTCTCCTGAGATGGCCAAGGTATTAGAAGTAAAAGACGAGGGCTTTAAAGGAACCGTGATAAATATGCCCGATGGGCTTAACATGAGATTAGAGACAACCGAAGTGTCAATGAACTTGGACATAAATCAGTTGAAATTATCCAATCTGAAGATAGAGGAAAAAATTGTAAAGAAAATGAACAGAACAGTTTCATTAAACTGTGATAAATATGAAGTGGTCTGAAGAGAAGAAAAGAAGAGAGAAAATATTTGGAGAAACTTTTCACATATTTGGTGACAAGTAAGAAGGTCAGCTGACTCCACCATGGATAAGTACAAAGGACATGAGGAAAACCATAACTGAAGTACAAATAAATATCAAAGAGAAAGAGAGTGTCTTCAGCAGCAAGAGGGGAAAAAAGACATATTACATTTAGGGAAATAGCAATATGATGAAGTGGATTGATTTTTTACTAGAAAAAAAAGATAAAGAAAATGGAATATTTTCAATGCACCAAAGGAAATCAGAATTCTGTCTCCAGGAAAAATATTCCTTAACAGCCAGGATTTAGAAAGATATTTTTCAGTAAAGCCAAAAGTGACATAATCCATACCAGAAATCTATACTATGAGGAATGCTAAAGATTTTAGACTATAAAATGTAATTGGGCAGACTGCCCTTGCTTCTTTATGTATTCCTCCCATCACATGTCATGGAGTTACATACACAAGGTAGGTGCTCAGTAAATAATTTCTTACAAGCCATCAATGTAATCAATTAACAAATAAAAGGTAGTTTCAGATCAATAAATCATTTTCCAACTTTCACAATTTTATTTTCCTAGTCCAGTTCTGCTTTCCCTGGCATGTAAAGATTTTCACTCACCTGTATTATCCAATATTTTACTAAAATCAGGTCAATATTTAGAGAGGGAATGAGATGTGTGTTATCCAAACAGAAATTCTAAATAACCAACAATTTTCCTGGAAAGATTTATGGTTTTATATTATTACTGCCGGAAGCATCCAAGTAATTGCCTTTTGTTTTGAGATGTTCCACATTATCACGGTGTAACATAATTAAATAGTTCTACTTTTATATTCTAGACACAGAGAAATTTAAAAAATATCAGCATGCATTTTGTTGCAATGTATTTATTTTATTTTTTGAATAGTTTATTGTCAAGTTGGTTTCCATATAACATCCAGTGCTCATCCCCACAAGTGCCCTCCTCCATGCCCATCACCCCCCTCCCCCCCACACCCATCAGTCCTCAGATTGTTCTCAGAATTCAAGAGTCTCTCATGATTTGCCTCCCTCCCTCTCCCCAACTATTTTTCCCCTTCTCCCCCATGGTCCTCTGTTAATTTCCTCCTAATCCTCCTATACAGGCAAACATAGGGTATTTATCCTTCTCTGCCTGACTTATTTCGCTCAGCATTGTTGGGATGTATTTTAAGCTATGGCCTGCAAAAAAAGAATTATGGGAAATATTCTGCTGCTGTGAGTTTTCTTTCCAGGACAAAAATTTATTATAGCCCTAAACCTTCCCTTCCATATTTTAATTTTCCTAATCTCCAAAATTAGAATACACACTCCTCATCAATAGAATAGAATTGGTTCTTCTTGAACTCCTTTGGTACAGTGCTTTCTACTTACTAGCTGCTACTGGTGAATAAAAGGGGAAAAAATGAATGATTCCTAAATAAAGGAATCATTAGTTGGTTACAAAATTTTCTAAATTCTATCTATTTCCATGTTGATATTAACAAAGTTGGATGGTTAGTCACACAATTTAATTATTTATATGTTGTTGACCTTATAACCAAACACCATAAGTTTACCTATAGTTCTTCACTGCATCCACTGAAATTCTCTTTATCAGGGTTACAGTGATTTTCATATGACAGAATGCAGGGGCTTTCTATTCTCATCATATTCCAACTCTTAGAACCAACAACACCCACCCTGATTCTGAAACTCTTTTTCCTCTGGTTTCTCTGATTCTACCCTTACCTCATTTTACTCCCAATTCACCGGCTTCTAGCTATATAATCTTATTACATAGTATTTTGCTCGCTTGTTAAATGGTTGTATTTTCTTTATAATACATTGATAATATATCAAAATATTTCCTGATGTTAACATATCCTTGAGTTACTATGAATAACTATAAGACTACAAAGGGTTATTAGCTATCACCTTTTTTAATCAACTCCAAGGTGTTTTTTTTTTTTTTTATTCTACATATTCCCAAGCAGGTTTGCATTAAGTGAGAGAGAGAGTGGTTTCCTGTGTCTTAATCTCAGAAATACATATGTTAACTTTGAAAATAATAGATAAAAACTTTCCACTTTTCTAACTTATGGTAGTTCCCATAGCACCTGTTTACATCTGCAATAAAGCTGTTAAGGGAAGAATTCTTAAATAAGTTTAGTAAATTCTTTAATAAAGTTAATAATGCATTTTTATTTTTTAAACACTTATTTATTTATTTTGAGAGAGAGAAGGTACAAGCAGGGTAGAAACAGAAAGTTGGTGGGGGTGAGGAAAGAAAATCACAAGCAGGATCCATGCTGTCAGCAC
The DNA here is from genome assembly GCA_017311185.1 of Proteles cristata cristata. Lineage (NCBI taxonomy): Eukaryota > Metazoa > Chordata > Mammalia > Carnivora > Hyaenidae > Proteles > Proteles cristata. Next base: position 44,488 of record JAESUZ010003631.1, on the reverse strand, counting down.
AGAACCTGACGCATGAGATCATGACCTGAGCCCAAATCAAGAGTCGGACATCTAACTGACTAAGCCACCCAGGCACCCCATAATACATCTTAATCTTTATCATGGTTATTTATTCAGAATATTTCTTAATTTTTGGTGTCAATATTGGTAACTTTTCAGAAAATTATTTACTTCATTAATACTTTCAAATTTATTAGGTTTATGAAAAGCAGTCTCTTAAAATCAATTCATATTTCTTACTTTTCTCTTATTTTATGTCCAAAATGATTTTTTCCTTTATTACACTTGTCAGAGAATTTATATTCTATATTACCACACTTCCTCCTCATTCCCACCCTCTACACACATGTAAAAGCAAAAGCAAGTACAACAGGAATCACAATTTTTATTATGAATTATGTTTCTCTCCTAAAACTATAAATTTGCAATTTTCTACTTTGATCTCATTTGTTTCCATTTCAATACTATGTTAACTATTTTTGTCCCTTCTGTATTCTTATTTGAATAATTTACATTAATTTTTTTCTTAATAACATATTCCCCTCTCTGAAACAAGTTACTTTACCTCTGAGTATACATCTGGCTGTCTGTCCAACAAGTTCTCATTTTTCTTTTCTTTATACCTAAGAATTTTATTAATGCAGATTTTATGTTCTATTTAAACAAATAATTACTTTGGGATTTTTTTTAAATTAAGGTTTTAAATTCTACCCTGTGTATAGCTCTTTCTCTCTGAGAAATATTATTTTCCGTTAATGTGTGATACTTGCCAATGAGACCTCTCTGTTCATCCTCAGCCCCTTGTGCCCAGCAATTTCCCCTGCTGACTTCCCAAATCTCACGTGCTTTTGCTAGATGTATATATGATTTCCACCCTTTATAGTTTTGCAGAAAATAAAATTTGTAACTTCCTCTTTTTTTCTCCCTCAATTCTCCTTGATGCTTTGTAGGAGAGCAATGGGAAGATAAGTAGCTAAGTCATTGCTACTTTTTTTGGAGACTGAATTTGTAAAATATTTATAGTGACTTAATAAATCTGCTATGGTGGAAAGGATCTTTTCTCTCTGCTACAGTCTCTGCTCACTGGATATATGAATATCCTTTTTATAGCATCTCATCACTACTGAAGTTAATTTTAAATTAAACTTTTCATCAACCAATCTAACTTTAAGTTAATTAATGTTCAGGCATCCTGTGTCTATTCAAAGAATGTGTGATTAACATTTTGGAAGCTAAATTGAATTTATATCTAGGGAATCATACCAAGAGTGATAGTTGAATTACAAGGTATTTTGCAGGATACTGATAAAAATAAAATGAATCTAAAGAAAAACAATGAATTGTCTATTTGAATATCTTTAATATTTAGAAAGCTAAGTAAATCATTAGAATAGTCTCTTTTATTATCACAGACTTATTATTTATTCATGTGATCTAGTAAACTATTCTGTGGCTTCTTTTATTAGTTTGATCTGATTCATTTGTATGTATGATATTATCAAACTAATTTGTGTCTTAGACTTCTTTAGCTTTTACATATAAAATGAAAGGCTATCCAAATTTTTTAAAAAGTTGAGGAAGGACATCAATATCTATTAGTGTGAGTTTTCAAATATCTCTTAAGAAGTATTAACGATTTCCTAATTTTTATGTTTTTGGTAATAGCCCCTAAGTAATGATCAATTCACAAGATCTACTCTTACGCAAGCTACACATAAGCCTTCTACATGTAAGCTTATTCATCACAGTTGTATAGTGTCTCCTCCCACTAACAAAATTGTCTCTAAAAATTCTAGTGGTAGATTTATATTAATGAGGACTAACCTGTCTCATAATATTACAGTACATACATTTTTCAAACTATCATATATCATTACCTTTAAAAGCTGCTACTTTCTGCCTGGTTAATTTCCAACCGTATAGTTTGGATAAGATTTTGAACACAACATATTGTGAGTTTTTTTATACTCTTATTTCAAGTTTAATTCAAACTTTCCATTGTTATTTGATTCATAGTTTACAGTTGCTAAATGGAATCTGGTTCTGAGAGTAAACTAAATACTTCTGTTAAAAGTACTATAACAACATTGTGGCTATTGTGTTACTAAGTTCTAGGATACCTACATTAACACATTTTTATGTAGTTCACCTCCAACCACCCAAACCAATTTTCTTACTAATAACTTAATTTTGATACACACAAAGTTTTGTCTTTCTCTTCTTTCAGATCTTAACTCAAGTGTTATCTTCTTGCAAGGCTTTCCCTGCCACCCTATTTCAAAATATGCCTCCAATGTTCCCTACCCTGCTTTATTTCATTCCATAACATTTATCACCCTCTGCTATTTTATATTTTACCTACTTACTTATTTGTTTGTTTGTTTTTTGTGGTCTGCCTCAGCACTCTAGAACTTAAGTTTTATGATGTCAGAGATGTTATATGTCCTTGTTCATGCTCTAATCACTGCTACTAGAATAGTTTCTGAAGTGGTTTCTCAATCAATATTTGTTGAATAAACAAAAAACAAAACCCAGAATGAAATGGACATGTATTTATAGAAAATGTCAAGGGTGTTACAGGAAGTAATGAAGAACATAAGTAAAACTTTTTTATTACATTATGCAAATGGCATTTAGTATTCTTGATAAGATGTACCAACAAAAGTAGGTCTATAGGAGTTTCTATATTTCCACATAATAGTTAGACAGCTGGATTGAACCATAATATTTGATAGAATCTTGAGATAGAAAATAAGAATGAAGTTCTCAGTACTCTGGATTCATACTGATGATGAAGATATTAAATGATGAGATGAGCATGTGTTATGAAGGGTGGGAATATAGTAGAAGCTAAAAAACTGAATTATTTATGCTAGTGATAGGTTGCTTCGCCAGCCACAGATGCTGTGTTTCATTCCATCATCTTCATTGTGACTTGCTTCTCACTGCTGAGAACAATATAAGAGCTTGAAAGACATAAGACAACTCTGTCTCTATTGATTTTTTTCCAACCTTCAGGCATGCATAGTACTAGGTAAATAAAGGCTCCCAATACAGTTTGTTCTTCTACTATTCAAGGTGCTCTTCAGTGTCTAATGAAGCAAAGTGTTCTATAGCTGAATAGGTAGGGGCATCAGTACCAAAGCAGCAAATACGGAATCATAGCTCATTTTGGCACTAGTTCCTGATGCAGGATGAAGAAAGTATCAATATGCCAGGTGGAGATAAATCACTTAGCTGGCTGATTACATCAAATTGCTTCCAATATAAGCTGCCGGGACACATTTACCAAATTGGCATTTCAAATCATTATAAGGAAGTTGAATTAATTTCCTATTTGTATGGGTTAATATTATGTGCTCAGTATGTGCTGTTAGTAGGCACTTAAAATATTAATTATTACATATGGAATGAAAAATAGAATAACATCACAGCTGATTTTTTTTATTTTTGGTAATGTTAGACTTCTCCTTAGATTATGACTCTGACTCTGGAATACTGTCCTAAATATAAACTCTATTAGCTGTCAATGAATGTTTTTGATTAACCTAAAATATGTAGTGAGGCATTAACGGAGAAAATTAGGAAAAATAGACTTCATCCTATAACATTCAGCACCTGAATTTCCTTGTGTCATTTTCCATTTAGACTCAATCAAAATTAGACTGCAACTCATTTAAAAATTTTCCTAGTTCTTCATTGCTATGTGTCTGCCAGCCCCTGGATCACAATTCAGCTGTGTTGTGTCCTGTGTACATTCTTATTGATTAAAAGCTTTTATTGGTTGATTGTGATGAGGTTTTACACAGTCCCTTGATCCACAGAGTTCACTGTCTTGCCATTTTCACATTTCATTACATGGAGAAAATGAAACATGGGGAAGATTGGGGCATAGTGTACACCATTATTCTAACCTTTGAAACTGATGACATGACGAATGGCAATAAAAATCCATTTTAAATCCTAATACAGTGACATTGAAATTAATGTAAATGGTGAGTTCTGTGACTGTCTTCCTTCTCTATTGAAAATAAATATTAAATACTACTGCCTTGGTTTCATAACAAAGATTTTTTATACTTCTTTTTAAAGCTGTTCTCAGAGCTAAATAATTCCTTTTCATAGGGAATATAAGACTCTGAAAACATCAAAATTAAAAGTATAAAGAGTGGATAGAGGCTTTTCTTTATCACTTTAAAGCAATTTGGTCAAAGAAGCCTCTAAAATTTCACTCCTGCCATGGAAAAAACTTCCAAACAATTAACACTGGCTACTACAGGAAGGGTTATAATTTTTTCCATTTGCTAAAATAAGAAATATTATTTTTGAAATTTAATAAAATAAGAAATACTTTTTTTAAATTTAACAACATAACTTTGATCACAAAAAATAATGAACTGTCTTTTCAAAGAAAGTTAGTTAGTCCTTAGTTTTTATAGAGCATATTTATTACAGTTCATATATTCATTTGCCATAACAAGAAAATAGGCATATTCCACCATATTTAGTTCCTGAGTGTTTTTGTATTAGATAGTTGACTTCGTTATTCTACGGCCCATTATTTTACCATCCATTATCCTACTTTCCTTCTCATTTGGGAAGAATCCCCTTGATTCAAGCAATAAGAGTTCTATCTTCTAATGCAAAAACTAAAATATCCAGATATCACTTCTCCCTGGTCCCCTAGAGTGCCATAATACTGAACTACTGAACTTCTTCAGCTTTGACCTTGACTCTGCAAAGATACACACGTACTGTTAAACATGTTAACTTAGGTGTATTAGGTTTTGCAGAGGTGTCAAGAGTGGCATCCTTCACATGGACTTGACCATATTCCCTGATTCCTAACCTTTTAGTGTCCACTTATTTCTTAGGACTGGCTCTTTAGCTTTCCTATACATTCTTGAACTAAGCATTATTTATTCATGAAAATAATTTCTCTTAAGTTCTCCAGAATTGGTAGCGTTGCTTGCAACGAAAGCTCTGGTGAAGAAATTGGCACGGGGGAATTGCTTGCAGACAGCAGGCACACAGAGAAATGAGAAATTTTGAGGGAGGGGAGACAAGTAGGGAGCTCCGTACGTGCACTCGCACCCATGCCTCACACGGAAAAGATCTGAAGCCATAGGAAACCATACGAAACCCAAGAGAGTGGGAGAGAAAGGACGCAGGTTCCACTGAGAAAGCCTTCTAACGTGAGTGCTAACTGGGGAAGAAAATCGGGCCTGGATCGGAGACTGGAGGGATGGGGCGATCCCCCTCTGCGGGGAGTGAGGGGAAAAAGAGAGAGTCCAAAACAGAAACCTCCGCTCAGGGGAAAAATCTCCGCTCGGGGCATAGAAAGACCTTGCGCACAAAATACCTGAGCACCAGGTCCCCCCGCGCTCCAACTCACCCCCGAGAGGCTGTGCTCGCAGACTGCTGCTTTGTGCGGGCTCCTGGCTGGCTGGAAGAAGCTGCGCACCTGCCGCCATTGCCCTCCTGGGGGGCTTGGGCCCCTGGAGGAGCCGCGCGCAGGCACCGGGCGTCCGCGCTGCTGGCTGGCTGGAGCTCTAGAGGGAAGGCAAAGAGTTAAAAACTGGGACATTTGCCCGCGACTTCGTGTTTTGGGTGAAGAGACACAGAGGGACGTAGTTTTCCTCACTCCAGGGGGCTCAGTGCGCCTGGCAGGCAAGGCCCCGCAGCCTGACCCGGAAGAGAAGGGAGCCGCGACTTCTGGCTCCACCCCCAGAGCCAGGCAGGAGGCTTGGAATTGCCCTGAGGGGGTTGCCAGGGGATGGCCTGAGGCAATATCAGCGGGGCGCTTGGCCTAGGATTTGGAGGCTGGGACTGGCCTAGGTTGAAAAGCGCAACAAACTTTGGCTGCGCCCCTGGCCCTGGGAGTTTACACGCCCATAAAAGCAAGGAGGAGCGCCGCCACTCTCCTCCCCACAACCACCAAGGCAGAACTCCCGCCTGATGAATTGGATCACACCACACCCATCCCTGCTTGAGAGCTGCTCTCCTCCCCTTTTCCCTTTTTTTTTTTTCTTTTCTTCTTCTTTTCTTTTGTTTTTCTTTTTTTCCCCAGAACACTGACCTGATTAACTCTGGTCACCAGCGTGCTTAAGCAATCGCATTTAGTCCATTCTGTAGATGTAAATTCTACACCTCCCAACCTTCTCATCTCTTTGTCTCAGGAGTAATTAGACTATATAGTTTCTCTGGATGACACCAGCGTCCTTCTCTCACCTAGCCAACCACACTCCACCCTTTAGCTCTTAGAAAAAAGCTTCTTATCCCTTCTGCCTGTTCATTCTATTTCCAATTTTGCCTCATCCCCGCTCTGTCTTCTCTCTCTGTCTCTATGCTGTTCAACCAGCACTGCACACACCGGCTATTTAATTGTAGCTGAGAAATCCGGTTATATGCTATAAACGGTTCTTTGCCCATTCTTCTTTTTTTCCTTTTCTTTTCTTCCTTTTGACCTTTTTCTGTATTTTTTTATTTTTTTATTTTCTATTATTCACCCTCCCTCCTCCATCTTTTCTCTTAACTTTTTCGCTTTCCCTCTCAGTTTGCATGTTAGTCGGATTTGTCTGTGCATTTGTGTGCCTCTGCTCCCTGTGTGTTTGTCAGTCTGTTTTCCTCTCCAGGGCTACATCAAGAAATAAGCCAAAGTACACATGGTGGAGAGGCCCAAATATCACTACAAGTAGGAAAACAGAATAACCAAGGTCTCAACAAGAGAGACCAAGAGATACCATTCAAAAAACCCTACTGAAAGGATACGCCCTGGACAGTCAAAGAGTCTTCTTGGATACAGCAACACTCACAGGTGCAGAGAGCATAACAGGTCTTTAAAACTAACAGGAGCTAGAAAGCTAACTAAAATGATGAAACGAAAAAGCTCTCCTCCAAAGAAATTCCAAGAAGAATTGACAGCTAATGAACTGCTCAAAACAGATATAAGCAGCATAAATGAACAAGACTTTAGAATAATAATCATAAAATTAAAGCTGGGCTTGAAAAAAAATATAGTAGACATCAAAGAAACTATGGCTACAGACAAAATGGAGAATATAAATAGGCATGAAAAAATTTAAAAAGTCATAAATGAAATACATAATAAATTAGAGGCCTCCAATGCACGGATTGAAGAGGCAGAAAGGAGAATAAGTGATTTAGAAGACACCGTTATAGAAAAACAAGAAGCTGACAAAAAAAAAGAGACAAACTGATCCAGGAACATGAAAGAAGAGTTAGAGAGCTCAGTGACACGGTAAAACGCAACAATATCCGTATCATAGGAATCCCAGAAGAGGATGAGAGGGGAAAAGGTGCTGAAGGAGTCCTGGAACAAATTATAGCAGAGAACTTCCCCGACCTGGGGAAGGAAGTAAACGTTGAAATACAAGAGGCTCAGCCGCTCCCCCCCCCCCGACATAATTTGAATCGACCTTCTGCAAAGCATATCATAGTAAAAATGGCAAAATATAAAGACAAAGAGAAAACTTTGAAAGTAGCTAGGGAGAAAAGGGCCCTACAATACAAAGGGAAACCTATCAGAGTGGTGACAGACCTACCTACTGAAACTTGGCAGGCCAGAAAGGAATGGCAGGAGATCTTCAATGTGATGAACAGAAAAAATATGCAGCCAAGAATCCTCTATCCAGCAAGCCTGTCATTCAAAATAGAAGGAGAGATAAAAGTCTTTCCAAATAAACAGAAATTGAGAGAATTTGTCACCACTAAGCCAGCCCTACAAGAAATCCTGAGGGGGACGCTCTGAAGGAAATGTTGCAAGGAACAAAGATACCAGAGACACCACCACAAGCATGAACTCCACAAAGGACACAAAGACTCTAAACCCACATATCTCAATAATAACACTGAATGTAAATGGACCGAATGCTCCAATCAAAAGACATAGGTTATTAGAATGGATAAAAAACCTAAAATCCATCTATATGCTGTCTACAAGAAACTCATTTTAGACTGGAAGATACCTTCAGATTAAAAGTAAGGGGATGGAGAAATATATATCATGCTATTGGAAATCAAAAGAAAGCTGGAGTAGCTATACTTATATCAGACAAACTAGACTTTAAATTAAAGACAATAACAAGAGATGAAGGGCATTACAAAATAATTACAGCGTCTATCCATCAGGAAGAACTAACAATCATAATAAATGTCTATGCATCAAATATGGGAACACCTAAATAGTTAAAACAATTAATCACAAACAGAAACAGGCTCATAGATAAGAATGTGCTAATAGCAAGGGACTTTAATACTCTGCTTACAGCAATGGATAGGTCAACCAGACAGAAAATCACTAAAGAAATAATGGACTTGAAACACACATTGGACCACATGCATCTGACAGATATATTTAGAACTCTACATCCTGAGGCCAGAGAATTTACTTTCTTCTCAAGTGTGCATGGCATATCCTCCAAGATAGATCACATACTGTGACATAAAGCAGCTCTCAATAAATATAAAAGAATTGAGATCATACCATGCACACTGTCAGATCATAATGCTTTGAAACTTGAAATCAATCACAGGAAGAAGCCTGGAAAGCCTCCAAAAAGGTGGAGGTTAAAGAACACCCTACTAAAGAATGAATGGGCCAATCATGCTACTAAGGATGAAATTTAAAAATATATGGAAACAAATGAAAATGAAAACACAACAATCCAAAATATATGGGATGTGGAAAAGGCAGTCCTAAGAGGAAAGTACATTGCACTCCAGGCCTATTTCAAGAAACTAGAAAAAGCGCAAGTGCAAAATCTAACAGCTCACCTAAAGGAACTAGAGGCAGAGCAACAAGAATGCCCTAAACCCAGTAGAAGAATAGAAATAGTAAAAATCAGAGCAGAACTAACAACATAGAGACCAAAGAAACAATTGAACAGATCAATGAAACCAAGAGTTGGTTTTTTGAAAAAGTAAACAAAATTGACAAACCTCTAGCCAGGCTTCTCAAAAAGAAAACACAGAGCACCCAAATAGACAAAACCACGAATGAAAAAGGACTTATTACAACCAACCCCTCAGAAATACAGGCAATTATCAGGGAATACTATGAAAAATTATATGCCAACAAATTGGACAGCTTAGAAGAAATGGACAAATTCCTAAACGCACACTCACTACCAAAATTCACACGGGAAGAGATAGGAAATCTGAACAGACCCATAACTAGTGAGGAAATCGAATCAGTGATCAAAAATATCCCAACAAATAAGAGTCCAGGACCAGATGGTTTCCCCGGAGAATTCTACCAGACATTTAAAACAGAACTAATACCAATTCTTCTCAAGCTACTCCAAAAAACAGAAAGCGAAGGAAAACTCCCAGACTCATTTTATGAAGCCAGCATCACTCTGATTCCCAAGCCAGACAGAGATCCAGCAAAAAAAGAGAACCAGAGGCCAATATCCTTGATGAATACGGATGCAAAAATCCTCAACAAGATCCTTGCAAATCGAATCCAGCAGCACATAAAAAGAATTATCCACCAAGATCAAGTGGGATTCATTCCTGGGTTACAAGGTTGGTTCAACATTCGCAAATCAATCAATGTGATACATCACATCAACAAAAGAAAAGAGAAAAACCATATGATCCTGTCAATAGATACAGAAAAAGCATTTGACAAAATACAGCATCCCTTCTTAATAAAGACTCTCGAGAAAGTTGGGATAGAAGGAATCTACTTAAACATCATCAAAGCCATCTATGAGAGGCCTTCAGCTAACATCATCCTCAATGGGGAAAAACTGAGAGCTTTCCCCCTGAGATCAGGAACACGACAGGATGCCCACTCTCACCACTGTTGTTTAACATAGTGCTAGAAGTCCTAGCATCAGCCATCAGACAACAAAAGGAAATCAAAGGCATCAGAATAGGCAAAGAGGAAGTCAAACTTTCCCTCTTCGCAGATGACATGATACTCTACATAGAAAACCCGACAGACTCCACCAGAAGCCTACTAGAACTGATCCAAGAATTCAGCCAAGTTGCAGGGTACAAAATCAACGTACAGAAATCCGTTGCATTTTTATACACCAACAATGAAGCAACAGAAAGAGAAATCAAGAAACTGATCCCATTCACAATTGCACAAAAAACCATAAAATACCTAGAAATAAACCTAACCAAGGATACAAGAGATCTGTATGATGAAGAGTACAGAAAACTTATGAAGGAAATTGAAGAAGACACAAAGAAATGGAAAAACATTCCATGCCCATGGATAGAAAGAATAAATATAGTTAAGATGTCATTATTACCCAAAGCAATCTACACATTCAATGCAGTTCCAATCAAAATTGCAGCAGCATACTTATCAAAGGTAGAGCAAGCTATCCTAAAATTGGTATGGAACCACAAAAGACCCTGAAGAGCCAAAGTAATCCTGAAAAATAAAACCAAAACGGGAGGTATCACCATCCCAGACTTTAGCCTCTACTACAAAGCTGTCATCATCAAGACAGTATGGCATTGGCACAAAAACAGACACATAGACCAATGGAATAGAATAGAGAACTCAGAGCTGGACCCAAAGGTATATAGCCAACTAATCTTTGACAAAGCAGCAAAGAGTATCCAATGGAAAAAAGACAGACTCTTTAATAGATGGTGTTGGGAGAACTGGACAGCAACATGCAGAAGAATGAAACTAGATCAATTTCTCACACCATACCCAAAAATAAACTCAAAATGGATAAAGGACCTGAACGTGAAATAGGAAACAATTAAAACCCTAGAGGAGAAAGCAGGAAACAACCTCCTTGACCTCCACCGCAGCAACTTCTTACTTGACACATCCCCAAAAGCAAGGGAATCAAGAGCAAAAATAAACGATTGGGACCTCATCAAGACTAAAAGCTTCTGCACGGCAAAGGAAACAACTCACAAAACTAATAGGCAACCAACAGAATGGGAAAAGATGGTTGCAAATGACATATCAGATAAAGGGTTAATATCAAAAATCTATAAGGAACTCACCAAACTCCACACCTGAAAAACAAACAACCCAGTAAAGAAATGGGCAGAAGATATGAACAGACACTTCTCCAAAGAGGACATCCAGATGGCCAACAGACACATGAAACGATGCTCAGCATCCTTCCTCATCAGGGAAATACAAATCAAAACCACACTGAGATACCACCTCACGCCAGTCAGAGTGGCTAAAATGAGCAAATCAGAGAACACGAGATGCTGGCGAGGATGTGGAGAAACGGGCACCCTCCTACACTGTTGGTGGGAATGGAAACTGGTACAGCCCCTCTGGAAAACAGTGTGGAGGTTCCTCAGGAAACTAACAATAGAACTCCCCTATGACCCAGCAATAGCACTGTTAGGAATTTACCCAAGGGATACAGAAATGCTGATGCATAGGAGCACATGTACCCCAATGTTCATAGCAGCACTCTCCACAATAGCTAAAACATGGAAAGAGCCTAAGTGTCCATCAACAGATGAATGGATCAAGAAGATTTGGTTTATCTATACCATGGAATACTACATGGCAATGAGAAACAATGAAATCTGGCCATGTGTAGCAACATGGATGGACCTTGAGGGCGTTATCCTGAGCGAAATAAGTCAGGCAGAGAAGGACAAATATCATATGTTTGCACATATAGGAGGATTAGGAGGAACTTAACGGAGGGCCATGGGGGAAAAGGAGGGGGGAAATGGTGGGGGAAAGGGGGAGAGGCAAACCATGAGAGACTCTTGAATGCTGACAAAAACTGAGGGCTGATGGATGTGAGGGGGGAACGGGGGATCGGCACGGAGAGGGGCACTTGTGGGGATGAGCACTGGGAGTTATATGGAAACCAACTTGACAATAAACTATTTGTAAAAAAAAGAAAAAAAAAGAAATGAGAAAGTTTGAATTGGTTACGGGCTAAAGAATGTGGAAGGAGGGGCGCCTGGGTGGCTTAGTCGGTTAAGCGTCCGACTTTCGCTTAGGTCATGATCTTGCGGTTCGTGGGTTCGAGCCCCGCGTCGGGTTCCGTGCTGACTGCCAGCTCAGAGCCTGGAGCCTGTTTCATTCTGTGACTCCCTCTCTCTCTGACCCTCCCCTGCTCACGCTGTCTCTCTCTCTCTCCTAGAAATAAATAAAAAAAAAAAAAAAAAAAAGAATGTGGAAGGAGACTGAAAATCTCCTGTTACTATGAATAATGGAAATCTGGCAATGAAGCTATGCAAGGCATGAGCATTCAAGAGTGTAGGGTTGGTTGGCTACTTATAATTATATTGGAAAGAAAAAGAAAGACTAAAATTTGAGTTGTCCATTATGGTAGCCACTCACTCCATATGGCTAACCTCTAGGTATTAAAGACTTAATGCTTGGGGAAAAAAAAAAGGAATGTAAAATATCTCATTAATTTTATGCTGTTTTTATGTTGAAATGATAATATTTGGGGTACATTGGATTAAATATAATATAGAAATAATTTCATCCATTTAATTTTTCCTTTATAAATGTGGCCACCAGAAAATTTAAAATTACAAAACACGTTTCTGGTGTATGGGTTACAGTATCGGTTGAGAAAATGAGGACACAATAGGGGTAGTAGATGGGTGAGATTCTGGAGGACTTAAAATATCCTCATTCTTCAATCCCACTGCACTTCTCTTCATAGATAAAGAAGCCTTTTTGCATTTGCCTAAAACACTGTAACTCCCTTGCGTGAGAGTGCTACGCAGAAAATTAAGCCAATTTCCTTCATGTCACACGGTCTATCCTTCACGATCTCTAGGTCTCCAGTTGGAGTCATCATATATTAACATGATTCCTACAGGCTCAGAGGATTTCAGAATGTTGATATTTCAGTAAATGTGTAGGAACGTTAATGAAAATAGATTATAAAGTACTCAAATAAAAGGACTAATATAATTTGAAATTGAGCTGAAAGTGTTAATATGAGCACACCTCCCAGAAATAGATGACTGGTTCAGTATGTTAGGTCGGTCAGCTGACATGGGCCTGATTGTTTGCTTCCTAGAGCCACTCGTGACTAGTCACCCACATAACTTGCCCAAAAGCTCAGGGAATTGGTACACTGAGCCCATCTGTCTCCCATTATCCCATATAGCCACCAAAGTTTGTCAGTTAGAGTATATTGTAGTCAGAAACATAATGGTGTTCTGACCAAAGAAAGTCTGTCTCCTGGTTGACCTGACTGAAGCCTAATTCATAGGGGTTTTATTTCATAATCCCTGAAATTCTTTTGTAAATTCCATTTCTGCTTAAGTCAACCAGAGACCATTTCTATAGCTCACAATAAATGACACTCACTAGCTGATGTAAATTTATGAAACTTATTAATGTCTTCCATTTATTGGAAAGGGTACTGATATTGAGAAAAATATAGCTTCTTTTAAATTCAGCTTTGAGGGGCACCTGGGTGGCTTAGTTGGTTAAGCATCTGACTTCAGCTCAGGTCATGATCTCATGGTTCATGGGTTCAAGCCCCCCGTCTGGCTCTGAGCTGACAGCTAGCTCAGAGCCTGGAGATCGCTTCAGATTCTGTGTCTCCCTCTCTCTCTGACCCTTCCCTTCTCACATACTCTTTCTCTCTCTCAGAAATAAATAAAACATTAAAAAATTAAAAAACAATAAATTAATTCAGCTTTGAAACCGAGTAATTATGACTTTGGGTACCTACCATCGTCACTTACAAAATTAGGATATTTGATTATCATTTGAATTGCTTCCAACTCAAAAATTGTTGATACTTTAGCCATTTACATGCAGTAAATGTCTACAGACTAAATTTATATTTAATCCAGTGGTTTGACAGCTCCTACCCCAAATATTCATGTGACAACAGGATCAGAATTATTGACAAAGCCTGCTGTAAACCTGAGGGTTTTTTTTCCCCTGCTGAGTGATATATCCACCAAAGTTCTAAAACGTAAAACCACGTTCACTAATTTATCTCCTCAAAAAGTACTCATTATTTTTTTAACCATTAACTTTGATTATTCATTTGCAATAATTACAACTAAGCCAACATCTTTAGTCTACAATTTAACATAATATCCAGGCCAAAGTGGAAGACAATTAGGAAAAGAGCAATTTTAATAAGTATATCACAACTGTGGTAAGTGCCACAAAGTTGAATAGGGTGCTGTAAAAACATATAACGAGGCACCTGGCAGGTAAGTGCCTCTGAGAGATGCAATGTATGTTTCAGAGCTATGATAAAGGTGGAATCTGGATTATATTAAGGCTGGCAGCTGATGGGTACAGGGCTGGTCTCCAGCTGATGTGTTTGATGAAGATCAAACTGATAAGCAGGGCAATGTATGGTGTGTCAGTCTGCTGACATGCTTTATAAATCTTCTTTTCCTCTTTGAGTTCTGGGGCCTCAATCCTCAAAGGGCTTGGATCCAGTTTTCCTCCTCACACCAATCCAAAATAGGTGTTCACATCACTTGAGAAAGATTGTAATGAAAAAGCAAATAAATGTCTTCTGGTCTCCTCAAACATCAAGATACCTGCAAAGTTTTGCCATTCCTGTGTGTAGCCTTTACTTCTCCTGGTTAGGTCCACCTGCAGGAAATAAATCCAGAATTCTCCTTGAGAAGAAGAGTCCCCTAAAAATCCACTATCCACAAAGCAGAAAATAGATTTTCTTTTAGGCTAGTGTTCTCATTTTCTTTGCCACTTTAGTTTAATTTAGGTCCTGGGCATGAGTTTATTTTCACAGAGGTATTTATAGGGAGAAGAGAGAGAAGTTTAAGTTTGAATTTCTCCAATGCTTTTAAGATATCAGAGCTCTCTCCAAGGAACTTAAGTGTATTTCCTTCATAGTGACAGCTTCCTAAACATGATAGCCTGATGGCTAAAAGCCAGGCTCCGAAGCCAGTAGAGTAGGTTATTATTTATAACTGTCACCATCACCGGAAAATCCTTTAATCATCTAAGCCTCAATTATCCAGTCTGTAAAATGTGGGCAGTAGTAAGATTCTGGTGAGGAATGAATGAAATACATTTGTAATGGGTTTTGTACAGTGCCTTGTCAATTTCTCCACAATAGCTCTTAGCCATTAAGCTGACCATCATCTTTACTTTTTACTACCAGAATTACCAAATTATCACCAAATAGTAATACCAGAATAGCACTGGAAGTTTTGGGCCCCAGAAGGATAAACAGGGAAAAGAGCACATTCACATCACATAGGCAGCCTCTGAAAACATTTTAATTTATATAAAACTTATGCTCATCTATGTTATTCATTCGGACCATTTTTTATTGACTATGCATCTTTGGATTAACCTTTATTTATTGCATTACAAAGCAGCTCATTAAAATGTTGAGTAAGGTCTCTGGAGTCAGGATGCCTGGATGCAAATGCAGTTTCCACCATTTTCTAGCTACACAATGTCAGGCAAGTTACCTCTCTGAGCCTGTTTTTACATCTTCAAAAAAGTGTCACTAATAGTGTATACCTCATAGAGTCCTGAGGATTACACGAGATAAGATAGAGTTTTCACAACAGAGTCTACCACAAGGTAAATATTCAAGAAACGTTAGATCAATATAATGATATTAGAAAGCATCATAGATTTCTTATGTTCTTCCCCCAAAATCAATAGTGTTCTCATTTCTTATCCTGTTTAAGGATTTTGCTCAGTGTGGTAAAAGGTGATTAAATTTTCACCAAAAAAGTTTAATATAGTGTTGCCAGACCTCAAATTTTCAGGATTGATTTAAGCAATTTCATGGTATCAGTTGGTTCAGTCAGAAAAAATAAAGAGGCTACTCTGGTATTTCAAACAGGAAGAAATTTAGCAGTGACTAGTGACTTACAAATACATAAGGGGCACCTGAGTGGTTCAGTCAGTTAAGAATCCAACTTCACTCAGGTCATGATCTCAGGGTTTATGGGTTTGAGCCCTGCGACGGGCTCTATGCTGACAGCTCAGAGCCTAAAGCCTGCTTCGGATTCTGTGTCCCTCTCTCACTCTGCCCCGCCCTTGCTAATACTATCTTTCTATTTCTCTCTCAAGAATAAAGATTTCTAAAAATGTAAGATTAAAAAACATAAGAAGGGCCGGAGGAGCAGTGACTGTGGAAAGCACCCACTATTTCCCAATGTTACTCACTTTTATCACCAGCCATGAGAGGATTAGAAAGTTCCAGGAGTCACAGGGAACTTTCACTAATGATCTCAGCTCACCACAGCACCAGATGAACAATTTCCAGGGGTCCGAAGGAGGTGCAAAGAATCACATCTGTTGAAGCCCATGAGGTCTCCTTACTGGACAAAGAATAATGGTTTCGGCTTCTTTCGTACTTTGTGGCCTCTGCTTAGTGGACTCTAAACCAGAAAGCTGTTAGCAAAGGATTCTGGGAAATGCATTTTTTACTCTCAGTCACTGTGATATGAGGACAGCAAGAAAAACAACACAGTGCATGCTGGTTTTTCGGGGAAAAAGAATAGGCAAGTCACTCCTATGGCCATCAGCATCCGTAGCAATCCTTCTACCCATATTTAAGTTTAAAACATCAATAAAAGTAACAATGTTCCTAAATCTAATATATTGCTATTATTTCTTATTCAAATACAGGTGCACTCATTATCTTCTTATAAAGGAAAAATACCACATTCCATCAGATACCTTATCCAAACCAGTGGTGTTACTTACCCTTCTAGTTTGGTCCTGACACTGTCTTGATACACTTTAGCCTAAATAATACATTTTAAAGTTATCTGTCATCAGAATACTTTATATAAAATAGAGGAAAGGAAAAAATAATATAAGTTACTATACACAAGTATATTCATAATGAATCCAGCAAGAAATTATGCCTGGGCAGTGACATAGTGATTTCTGCACCTGGATAGGAACCAATACTTTTATTTTAATAACTTTCTTTTTGTCACCTTTGTGCTCAGTTGACACTTTAGCTCCTTGTAGTTCTTTACCTGGTGAGTTGCCCAGGTGAGTTGCCCAAAACCTCAGTGGGGTCCCACCTGCATTAGATTGCTATGGTCCTCTAAAGATGCAAACCACAAGAACATCCTAGAAAATCCCTTCTGTTTCGCACCCCATCCCACTGTGTAGCAGAGATCTTATTTTTCCTTAATAATCAAGACATTCACTCCAAATTGTTTAATGAACCTCTTCTTTGCCTATTAATTCATTGGCAATCTCATCTTTCAGTTTCATAAAAATTCCATTTGCCCCATTGTAGAAGCATTCCTCCCTTAAGACCCAGGGACAAAAGTTGTTAGGACAGGAATTGGGACATCAAAAATGAAATGAGCCACTCCCACTTACTTCCTTAGTTTCAGACCCTTGTATTCTCATTATACTTCTTGGATATTGAGTCCCTGATAAGAACAGTGAATCCTATGGGTATTAGTTCATTCCCTCACTTCTAGCACAGTAAATCAGTTCCTTCGTCAGAAACAATGTTTTCTATGACAGAAACAATGGATCCTATTACAGGAAGTCTGAGGTTGACTCTGCCAGCAAAGTTTAGAGGACTGGCAAGGAAAATCTATTCCCACAGTGTCTATTGCAGAGCTCAAATTGCTACCTTTAATGAGATATAAAAATTCAATGTATCCACTTGCCACCAGGAGACTGCTGATGGTAGGGAATGGTGCAGTACAGGGGACTCAGTTTTCATCTCAGCCCTTGAGAGACTGGGGACTCAGTGACAGTATTCACTGGCTGGAATATCGTGAGAGAACTTCACTTACATGGCTTCCATCTGCATGACTTCCATCTGAACTACATTGAATACTTTGTTTTTTAATTCATTTAGCAAACACAGGGATGGCTGTTAAAAAAAAACAAAACAGTGATTAACATGCACAGATCCAATCATTTTATCTACGTGATTGCTGAGTGTCTCCTCCTCAGTGTATGCCCTTTGGGCCAGGCAGTATATATATATATATATATATATATATATATATATATATACGGGACACAAGAATCCTTACACTAAGTAATGACCTAAAAAGATCTTCTTCTGCTGGTCTTTCATTTACCTCCTTCTCTGACTTCCTTGTCACCAATATTCCTTCTATATTTATCACTATTTAGTAAATCTATTAAGATCCTCTATTCACTGGTGTATATCCGTATATTTGGTTGTTTCCATTACCAGCAAAGTGAAACACTAAATGCACTGCTCAAGGTTCGGTCCACTAGGAAGATTTCCCTTTCCCAGCCTTCTAGGATCCCAACTGAGTAGTCATTATGCTATAGCTGTGTAGTTCGGATAGGTTGCAAATATCTTTTTATGTGTAAACTAGCCTTGGAATTTTTCTTTGTTACACAATCGGTTATAAGAAACTCTGCATGAGGTCACCCTTGTAGGCTGGGAGAGAGGTGGCAGTGCTTGCTAGCTAACTGCAGAATCTGAAGGAGCTCTTTGTTCTCAGTGATAGTGCAAGTGTAGCAACTTCTCTTTCACTTCGGAAGGAATATGTTAAGATGACAGATGCCACTGGTACATTAGAAACTATGCTGAGATAGCAGACACCAGAATGTTCATGGAGATTACTTGCCCACTTCTGCACATAATGTATCCTACCAAGGCATCTAGGATACTTGTTGATTCTTGCCAACCAGGTCCAAAAAGAATGTCATCAGTGCAGTAAACTCACAAAAACGTATGGGGTTGAAGGATGATTAAGATTTCTGTAGAGAGGTAGAAAATTAAAATAACCATGGTAAGCAAAGACAAACAACAAACTGTTCCTAGTAATCTTTTTAATGAGTTTATCTTTAAAGACTTGCTATAGGCTTTTCACTTGTGTGAATTAGTGTTTTAGAAAAACTGAAAATGGGGAGAAAAGGAATATATTTTCATATCTACCAAGTATCTGTATAAAACAAAGCAGATGAATCAAAGAGATATCTAAGAATAGGAGTATTATGTAAAAAGAACAAGTAATTGTGTAAAACAGTGAAAGGAAGCAAGATAAGATCATAAGATAGAAGAACTTAAAAATTAATTTTGGAGAGAAGAGGAAAGTGAGGCATTTACAGATAAGGCAAAGAAAATAAAGGAATGATTATATAGAATGCTAAGGTAATCCATTCATGAGTTATTCCATGTACAGTAATTGCTTTTTTTTCAATTAACAATTATGAAAGGAAAAATATTCCCAGTGGTGAAAAGCATTTATGACTGGTATGGAAGAGAAATAACATTTTGCTACAGTGTCAATGCCAGGAATATCATAGATTTTATTTGAAATTTATATGTGCCCAATGTTCATCTTTGTGTAGATATTTAAAACTCATATATACTGATTCATTATTTCCATTTTCATGGTTTCCCATTGTTGTCAAAAAAATTTAAGTACTTATCTTTCTCTCCTAGTAAAGTTAGTCAGCTTAGTGTTATTGTTATAGAGCAGAATGATATTCCTGGTTTTAGAAATGATTTTCTTTGCTTCAGCTGAAACACAATATATGCAAAAACTTCTCTTGTCCGCCAAATTTCTTCCAATTTAACATTATTTAATATTTTTTAAAATGGCAAATTTCACATTCTATTACTTTTATTTTGTGGTAATATACATGTAACAGGTTTTTAAAAATCAGAATGTATTTCCAGATTCTTTCATTTTACTGAGTCTAAAGTATTAGAATTACTTTCTTTGTTTTTAAATTTTTTTTACATTTATTTATTTTTGAGAGACTGAGAGAGACAGAGCACAAGTGGGGGAGGGGCAGAGAGAGAAGGAGACACAGAATCCGAAGCAGGCTCCAGGCTCTGAGCTGTCAGCACAGAGCCCAATGCAGGGCTCGAACTCACAAACTGTGAGATCATGACCTGAGCTGAAGTCAGATGCTTAACTGATTGAGCCACCCAGGCACCCCTAGAATTACACATTCGTACTGTGTAATTGCAATACTGAAGGGGAATTGAGAGAGAAGCATCATTAAAAGTATGTATTAACCATCAACCTGTAGAAGGATTGGCACCACACTGACTACAGAACAAAGCACAAATGTTAATAGTCTTCTGGTAATTTACAATCTAGTTCATAAATCACTCTAAATCCCTCCTCATTTTATACATCTGTGAATTTAAAAACTCTCATTTCATTGTTTATACGAATTTTATAACATTACAGTTCTAATGGTCTGTCAACATATGAGGTTAAGTGACATGTATCTTATTGTTAGATTTGTCCCCCCAGATTTCAGCTCTTGTATTTTATAAAATTAGGTTTATTGAGATATAATTTACATACCATAAAGTTCAACCATTTAAAATGTATAGTTCAGTAGTGTTCAGTATATTGGCCACTATCTAATTTTAGAACATTTTATCACCCCCTAGAATTCTGGAGCAATGATTACTCATTCCTCCTCTATCTGAGTCTTTAGGAATCACTGCCTATTTGTTCTGTACATTTTACATACATAGAATCATACAGTGCATGGCCTTTTTCACCTAGTTTCATTAACTTACAATGATATCTTCAAGAATCGTCCATATTGTGGCGTGTATCTGTACTTTCCTCATTTTATAAACAAATAAGGACTGTGTGGATATACCATGTTTGTTTATCCATTCATCAGTTGACTGATAATGTTGACCATTTCCACAGTCTGGCTACTATAAATAATGCTGCCATAAACTTTCAAATACAAGTTTTTGTGTGGATATGTTTCCAATTGTCCTGGGTACACACCTGAATTGCTCTGTCATAGAGCAACACATGCCCGTGTAAATAAGGTCCATTCTTCTTTAACAAAATAACACATACACAGATTAAAAATCTTATGAATGTCTTTGTCACACCAACCTGGATTGGTATAGAAGTTATCATTCATTATTATTTCTGACTATTGACAATTCAGCATCATTCCTGAATCATTTTATTCTCTGTCTAGGCCAACAGGATTGTGGCTTAGAATTACCAACAAAAAGCCCTCCAGTGAGAAATAAAAGCCATTGGCTGCTCTTGGATCAATGGAGAGATACATGTGAGATTCAGCAGATTTGAAGTTTTGCCATAGCCTCTGAGAATTCTCCCATAAATTTCTGCTTTGAGACTATAGATGGTTATAAACATTCATAGTGAATCTTCACATTTCCTGAAGTCACTTAGGTCTCAGAACATTAGCAGTGAACCTGAGACTTATAGAGGCTTTTGTTGACCTTTCCTCTTCCAACATACCTAATGGTTTTCCAAGTTTATAATACCTTGTATTAAATCTCTTCCTTCTTGGATTACTTAGAGTAATTTTTGTTTTTTTCTTATTGAAACCTGATATATTTATGTTGGAGGCTTTACCACACACACGTAAGAGGTTTTATTTTAAACATTAGCTATTGTAAGAAACTTTCTCATGCTTCCATCTCCTTTGCCTTGGTATTGCTGTAGTTTCATCCAGACCATCTACAAGAAGAGGGAACATTTTCTACTGGTGCTTTATGCTGAGGTCACCATCTTCGTTCTTGTGGCATAATGGGCTCCACTGCCTAGCTCTTGAAATATCACAGCCCACAGAATTTCCTTCTTGCTTCCATCAGATGTCTCAGCATGGACAACGTGTGGGGATCTTCTCTGACTTCTTATGGGAGGCTCTGATTACTTATGAGACTTTATGGGAATGCACAAAGAGATAGTATTCATTTTCATTTTTCACCTTTTCTAATCTAATTTTTAATGTATATTTATTTTTGAGAGAGAGAGAGAGTGAGTGAGCAGGGTAAGAGCAGAGAGTGAAGGAGGCATACAATTGGAAGCAGACTCCAGGCTCTGAGCTGTCAGCACAGAGTCCGGCGTGGGGCTAGAACTCATGAACCACGAGAACCTGAGCCAAAGTTAGACACTTGCCCGACTGAGCCACCCAGGTGCCCCTCACCTTTTGCCTTTGAAAAAAGAGTTCGTAGAGTGTTATTTTCTGCTCATTCTGTTTTCAATCAGTTGTCCAATTTTCTTCTTTTATAATACATTCTGGCACTACAACCGAGGCATGTAGATAAATACACTGATAGAGATGTTGATATCTATAAATACACGTGTAAAGATTGCCATTTTATGAGAACTGACTATGTGCCAGATACTGTATGATGCATTTTACATAATAATGAGATAGTACTTTTTAGTGCATACTATGTTCAAGGTGCCATACCAAGGGTTTTATAAGCATTATCTTATCAAATCATTAAACAGTTTGACAAAGTACTATTATCATTTACATTTTATTGATGAAAAAACAGAATCAAAGAGTGGTTAGGGTAAGTGGCTCAGATGGTTAAGTGTCCACTCTTGGTTTCAGCTCAGGTCATGATCTCACGGTTTGCATGTTGGGCCCTGACAGCACAGAGACTGCTTGGGATTCTCTCTTTCCCGCTCTCTCTGCCCCTTTTCCCTGCACGCACTCTCTCTTCCTCTCTCAACATAAACAAACATTAAAATAAGGTTAAATAATATTTCCATCGTCAAAAAGTTATGAGGTAATGGAGCTAGGTATCAAACTCAGGTTTCTGTCTCCTTGAAGCCCATATTGGTTATACCAGCAGATTCTCTGACATAACTATGCAATAATAAAGAAGTCTACAGTCTTCATCTGTATTATTCCAACCCATCTTCCATTACCACAGGGTGTTTGTTTTCTTTCTTTTTTCCACAAACAAGTAATATAGTCATTTCTTGCTCATAATTCTCTAATGGTTCCCTATCACCAACACTGTGAAATCTATACTTTTTAGGATGGCTCAAAAGGCACTTTGTGCTTTCACTCCTCGAACCTTAGTCCCTCCCACTTCCTCCAATCTACATCTTTTCCTGACATCAGGTTTTGACATCTGTCTGGAATGCTTATATGACTAGCAAACCCCTAAACATTCTTCAGGTCTTCTATGAATGTTCAGTGAAGATTCTGTTGATCTGATTTCTTCAGGAAAACTTGGATAGAATCTCACCCTTCCTGACATTGCTTCTTGGCACATTTGAGTTAGTAAAGTATGGCTCTGTCATAGGTGTGTTGTAAAGATTCAGTAAGATTGTCCTTTGAAAAGACTCAACAGAATGCTTTGACTGCTAAGCATTCCCCAAATCTATAAAATTAGTACATTGTAATTTTATTTGTTTTAATAGCTTTCCATTTTTGATTATTCTCCTTTTAATATTATAAATTCTTTTACACAGCATTTATGCTTATGACTGGAAAAAATCCTGAGAATGTTCTAGGCATGGCTTATTGGCTAATATTTGCCTGCTGCCGAGACTCTCTAGTCAGTTACCAAACCAAATTTGAAAAGTTTCTAGGTCTGGAGCTGAAAATAATGTGTGATGATGCTGTACATGTTGGTTTGTACTTAAATAGTGTTATTAGCTGAGAAGAACTGAAGGGAGCAGTGAGCATCTCTGGTGATGACAGAGAGCTATCACAGTTTCCGTTGCTCTGCTACTTAAAAAGTGGTGGTGCTAAGCCTCCTTTTGGGGATAGCTTGATGGAGCCACATACACTCTTTGCCTGCTCTCTTGGCTGCAGGAGCATGCTGATAAAGGTACCATGTCTTCTCTAGCAAGAAGATGATAATACATGACTCACAGTTTGTTAAAATACACAATAATTCCACTTCCTTTTGGTAGCAAAGTTCACGAAGTGTGGCCACAGTGAAAGCTAACAATAAAGTGGCCTTTTCAGTTCTTAAACTGAAAGTGAGTATACGTGAATGTCATGTCATTGTCATCCTCAAACATAAAAGAACCCAAGATCTGTGATCTGAGTAACATTCTCATCCACTGCTAATGCCCTGTCTTTTTATTTCATAACCACAAATTCTTAGCAATATTCTTGTGCTATAAGAGATATTGGGGGAAAGCTAAAAGAAAAGAAAAAGAAAGAGGGACACACACACACACACACACACACACACACACACACACATTGAAGAACAGGTGGGAAGGAAGAAAGTCCGACAACAATCATTACCTTCCTGAAAAGGAAACCCTTTTTTTTAAATGTTTATTTTTGAGAAAGAGAGAGCGAGAGAATGAGCATGTATCCATGCTTGCATAAGGGAGGGGCAGAAAGAGTAGGAGGCAGAGGATCCAAAACAGGCTCTGTGATAGTGCAGAGCTCAACATGGGGTCCAAACTAATGAACAGAAGTCATGACCTGAACCCAAGTGGGACACTTGGGTTAACTAACTGAGCCACCCAGTTGTGCCTCTCCTCCCCCTCCTTCCCCAGGGAGGAAACTTAAAAACCTTAGCATTCTTCATTTATTTATTTATTGAACAATATTTACTTTATATCAATCAGACAGTTTACTGTGTGCTGGGGGCCCTGCCCTCATAGGGACACCAGATAATAAACAGAAAAAGAGATGAATAAGAAAACATTAGGGAGTGATAATTGCTATGTATAAAATTAAATGGGGTATGGGCTAGCAGTGCAAGGGAATGGGTCACTTTCGATCGGGTGGTCAGGGGAGACTCCTTACCTTATTAGCGTGACTTCACACCTATCCGTGTGCTTTTCTGGGTGAGCTCACAGTGCACCAGGTGCTGTGCAAAACAAAAAGAAAATTAGCCCCAAACAATTGCCCTCAAAGATATTAGCGAGTTTGGGAAGATCTATGACCAAATTGGCCCCAGAGAACCTGATTAGCTTCCTCTGTTTTGCTGCTGACACCAGTCGCCCTTCCAATATTGAGGCCTGGTCCAAATCCAATCAAAACAGTTTCCGTCACAACAAGATTGGTTTATGAATGTGGTGATTCACACTGCCATCTGACTCTCTGCATTTGGCTCTGAGCAATGCTCCAAGCATGGAGACATGTGAAGCCAATGCAATTCAGATTTAAAAATACCATCAGGATTATATCCACTAAACACTCACATTTTTATCACAGTGTTTTTATTGACAGATATGAAAAAGAGGATTATTCTTTTCACAACTGCATTTTACAAAGAGTCAATGAGAAGAAGTTCAAGTGCCGGTAGTACCAAGGATATTTTGTTCTGTGTTGACAGCAAATGAAATAGTCCTTTAGAAACACTAACAGCATGTGGATTAAGTGGTCAACGAAACTGCTGTACCCAGTGAATCTGAGTCATTGACATCCAGGGCATTTATTGAACCTCAATGTAGAGAAAGCCAAAAATTCTCCCTCTGAGTTTTTCACACATGCTAATGCCGAAGATGACATTCCATAAACGGGACAATGGTTGAGCTGACACCCACAATCTGAAGGAAGGAAGAAAGAGGCAATTGAGATTTAGAATGTGCGTGATACTGTGCACGTATTTTCTCACGCCAGGTGCCCTTCCATGTTCAGTTGAAATACTTCACCAGGGTCTCCACTTCTGCCTTTAACAAACACTCCGGTTATGCCCAAGTCTTCTGCAGCTTTTATTGGGATATAAACACGCAGGCTCCATGACGGTAGTTAGTGTTTATCGGTACAGAAGAGCAGTGTGCATATTCCCACAAAAGAAGTAAATGCAAGCTCATAGGTGCTAAGGCTGCATATTTATAAAATCCCCTCCTAGAAAGTATATTTAGGAGATGGATGATCCTATAGTGCAACCATATTCAAAATATACATACATAATCTCTCTCATTAAACAAATAGAAAAGAAAGAACAAAGAAAGTAAACAAAGGGTTTTGTCATCTGCCTCTGACTTATTTTTAAGCTTTTTATATGGTACGATCAGGAAAGAAAAGATAACGTCAATACTGAGAAGGGATGAAGGGAAGAGCCAAATACTGGAACACAGGTTGAGGGCCTTTGTGGAACACCCCCTTAGGCTAGGACATAAATTAAACCATTCCCCAAGGGTTGCCTCACGAGAGCAGACTGTCTATTAAGGCAAGGTTTAGAGATCATTTTATTTATTGTCCGGGTTTTTGTTGTTGTTGTTTTTTTTGTAACTAAAGCGTATTGGACTTTTTCTGCTGGTATTTTCATTTGAACCAAGGTTATAAAAGTGATCTGAATTATATATGAGCCGTTTACATCCTCATGAAATCTCTCAACATGACAAATTTGAAAGTGAATGATTATGTGAGGTATGTTTAGAATAGTAATGCCGTAATGGGAAATGTGAATTGCATTTTTGACATTTATCCATTAGTTAATTACTCAAGTATTTATGCCTAAGTGGAAATTGTTGAATTTTCTTCAAATGTTAGTTATTGACCAAAATCTTATTAATAATAGTTAGAAACACATCATTCAGGCATTTTCTTATGTAGAGTATACCTCCAGAAATAAAATATGAGCCTCTAGGGTAATTGAAAAACTGCTACATTCTACAATTATCAGATAAAGTCTAAGGCGATAAATATTGTCTTTAAAACACCCGGGAAACCATTATTTCTGAAAATAAATTGTAAACTAAGCATGATTTTATTCTGCAGGTCTTTGAAGCTATAAATCAATTTATGCTTGCCTCCACTCATTTCACCTATTGTTCCCTCACTTCCTTATTTCCAAGGAGGTGATGATAATAACCCCCTTGTATCTCATAGGGGCTATTATGAAGATAAATGGCATAATATATGCGAACATGTTTTGGGTGACTTGAAGGAGTCATTTAGAAAAACAGCCTGTAGATTAAGAGGTCAACCAGACTATATTATTAATTGTTATTGAGAAGCTATAGAATGGACATTTAGTAATATTTTTATACTTTGATGTAAATAAAATTACATAGATATATTCAATATATTTTTTAAAAACAGAGATTTACCACATTCTCTGATTCAGATGATTCAGAATAAATGCTATTGATTTTTTCTTCTTGAGTTCATTATTTTTGATCACTCTAGTAAGTCCGCATGATCCAGCATTCTCAGCATTTCTTTCTGGGCCATTGAGCTTAAACCCAGAATCATACCCAGACCTTTTTATCCTGTGTTACAACTATAAACAGTTAAGTCAATGGCTGTAGAGAGTTAACAAATTATATTCTTCACATTAATTCATAAAAGCCACTGTGTTGTTATCTTTAATCTTAGTTGTGCTAGTTTCAATCCACAATTTTACCCATAAATAGAGATGAGCAATGATGCAAGTTATCAGAAACAACAGATAATCCATTGATTCCCTCTGGCAGAATAAGCAGTTGTGTGCAATGGGGACAGTTATGGGGACTGAAAAAATGTGACTGTAACTGGGTTGGATTTATTTATTTATTTTTTGGCTTCAATATATTATTGGAGAGGAGTCTCAGCTGGGGTCTCTGATCCCTCAGGTGAATTGTGGTTATTCATGGGTTCAAGGCCATTAACAATCATAAAATGAATGCAGATTAATATGGGAAATTGAATTTAATTCTCATTACTCTGGAGAAATAACACTGGGAATGGATGCTATTCCTGCTTGTCTAATAGATCCCTTCTGTGTTCCCAAGGCACCTTGCCTACAGAGATATTTTCACTTGGATAAATAAATAAGCCAGGCAATGGCATGTATCTTTTACATGACCGAAAGCATCGATTGTGCATTTTTGTTCCCAGCAACTAGAATAGTGGTTGGAATGAAATAGACGCAGTATAAAATATGCTTGTGTGAATGAATGAATGTCTTGAAAAAGCAGTCATTAACCATTTTAGGTCTCAATTTGGAAAAACACTATTCTTGTATTTTGAGGTCAGACAAAATTAGAAAAAGAGACCTGGAAAGAAACTTAGAAGAAAATGGTGAAAATTCAAATAGTTCTGTAAAGTACAGATGCTTTGTTGGGGAAGGGAGATACTTTATTAGGCTATTCAGTTACACATAAACAAAGCAAGTTCTCTGCCTCCTCTTTGTTCTTAAAGGAAACTGGGGCAATTAATCAGAGCTCTATTTATTTGGGGAAGTTACTCATAAAATAAAAAGAGAGGAGTCTCAGTCACTTAAGGTAAGGAGTATCTGATATTTAGCCAAGAATTAAATAATGTGCCCAGCACTTTACAGGGATCCATGTATCACAAACACTGGTCAGGAAAGGCTCCTCATCTCTTGCCCAGCGTTTTTGTGTCTTCAAAACAAAGGCACCTGCTGTTAGGTGTGGAGGTTTGTGTATCGTGCTGTGCTGAAGTTTGAGACAGACCTTAGTACTTCCAAAGATAGGGATTATTTACATGGTGAACAATGGTGAAAGGTAAGAGAAGAGACAAGTAACTTCTCAAATTCCTTCTCTTAGGTATGCAGCAAAGTCTCGCCTAACAAAATCTCATTTCCCATTTGTACTGAGTGTCCATTTTCTTACTTCCTGATCCAATTCATAGTTTCAGAGGCAGTTAGTTTCAAATTGTACAATATTTGTTCCAGTCACTAATGGATGCTGAAAGACATTTTATAATATAAAACAATCCATATTTCTCTCAAATGTGAGTGTAGGTTGTTATTTGCTACAATTGATAGTGTAAAAATGGTTAGTAAGACCTAACTGAAATTTCAAAAAGTGGTTAAATGCTCTATCTTATGTTACTTAAAAAGGTTAGAAGACTAATAAAATAAAATAGATGAGAAAGTTAATAACGTTAAGGGCAAGCTCATATTTCATGATTACTATTTCAGTAATAAATTCAAGAATTATGAACAAACACCGAGACTCACTTTTTGTGCTATGTATGAGCTTACATTAAACTACTGCAAAAGAAGGGACTTCAACTAGGCCAATAGTGGAAATATTCTTTGAAATACTTGGTGAAATAAATATTAAATCCCACCCAATAACCACTCTCAGACTCACTATGAAAATGTCTAGTACATGGTTTTAAAACAAGACACACTAGAGAAGCTAAGGGAAGAAACAAGGTTCTCAAATTAACAGTGATTGATAAAACCAGACCCCAAATTCAAGGAGTGCTAAGAAAAAGATGCTTGAAGGTCTTGCTCCATTTGGGGAAAGGTTTATAAAATTTTTGTAATTTGTATATTATTCAAACATTGTAACAAAATCTTACACTTATTATTTTGTTAAATGAAGTTAATTAGTTCATTCGTTGTTCCCAGAAAAGCCAAATTGTTAAGAATTTGTCTTTTTTTAAAATTTTTTAATTTTTTTTTATTTTGTAATTTTTTTTTTTTTTTATTTCTAGGGAGAGAGAGAGAGAGAGACAGCGTGAGCAGGGAAGGTCAGAGAGAGAGGGAGTCACAGACTGAAACAGGCTCCAGGCTCTGAGCTGGCAGTCAGCACAGAACCCGATGCGGGGCTCGAACCCACAAACCGCGAGATCATGACCTAAGTGAAAGTCGGACGCTTAATCGCTAAGCCACCCAGGCGCCCCAAGAATTTGTCTTAAGCAAAGAACTCTTGTATCTTCTTTGACCAACTTCACAATAGATCTGAGAATCTCATGAGATGTGTATAAATGTGGAATTGTATCTTTGAAATAGTGTCAGATCCTTATATTGTGATGGGAACTTGAAATGTCAACATTTATCAATATTTTTGGGGTCTGTCCATAATTTTATACTGGTGATGTTAAAAAATGTTGTATATGTGCTGCACAAAATTAACTACAAATAATGTTCATCATATATTAAAAATTTCCACTGGGAGGGACGCCTGGGTGGCTCAGTCGGTTGAGCCTCCCACTTTGGCTCAGGTCATGACCTCATGGTTCAAGCGTTTGAGTCCCACATTGGGCTCTGTGCTGACAGCTAGCTCGGAGCCTGGAGCCTGCTTCAGATTCTGTGACTCCCTTTCTCTCTTTGACCATTCCCTGCTCATGCTGTGTCTCCTCTCTTAGAAATAAATAAAACATTTAAAAAATTAAAAAAAAAAATTTCCACCGAGATTAATGTAAATGATTGGATAAGGTTTTAAAATAGTAAAACAATCTTTCAAATACCATCAATAATAAAAGTGAATTAAGGTCTTCGGCAGAAAAGGAAAACGGCTTTAATTTTGTGCTGTCTACAATTGTTTGGCAGGAAATATTGCTTGACATTGATAATGTTATAAAACACTTAAAAGGCAAGCAATTCTAATGTCTAACACCTCAAGTTTAGACAGCTTAAAACACACTATTTCAAAATCTAGAGAAAATGATTTTTAAGTGAAAAAACTGCATAGAAGATATGCAACAAAATTGAATTTCCAATAAAATGTGAAGAAATTAAGGAAATTAAAATTTTGCATAACTATAGAGAAGAAGATTCACATCAAATAATACTGAAACTATCTAAAGATACTATTTTCTAGTTCTTACAGATTCAAAGCATAAAACAGTATAAATTCAAAAATAAAATATTCAAAGTATAAAAAGTCTAAATTCAAAGTATAAAGCATACAAACAAGCATATATTATGACTCAATTTTTTAAATAATATCTTATTGAAAGAAGTCCAAGAAACACATATACTTCAAGATGTTGTGTTATGAAATGCAAAAATTTGATATATGTAATACAAAATTATATAATTAAATATATTTGTAATAGTTTTTGCAAAGTGTTAATTTTTCATATATTCCTCCCAGTAACGTGTTTGAACATGGAATCATTCCTACTATTGTACTATAAATTGTAAACAATTCCAGACAAATTTTTCCAAACTGAAGTTACTAAAGCAAATAAACCCTATTTAAGCATTGTGATGTTTTGACAAAGATCTAATTTGGCATTGCTGTCAATATAATAAACATTATTTGAAAACCTTGATGATAACAATATAATAAGTATTTCTGTTGACACGACAGCTAGAAAATTAAGTTATATGAAATAAATATATAATAATTTATTATTTGTTTTTTTATTTGCTTTATTATTCATCCAAATACTTTCTTCCTTTCAATAGAATAGCCAAGCATGTGTCATGTTTAAATCTGTTCATTTTTGATGTATTGCTGACCTTCAGTAATATAAATTATCAAAGCTTAGTGCACATCTTTCGATGTATTCATTATGAAGGGACGTTTCTCAAAATAAAAAGACTGTATTTCATGTAATAGCCTGTAACTCTAGTTTATAACTTTTAAATACTTAATCTTATATAGACCCACATTTATAATATTTTCCAGGTCTCACAAAGTCAGGTGTAAATCTGATGGTGAGTCTTGCTCTGAAGGAAGTAGACATTTCTATTTTTACTAATCCTGTGAAGAAGCCAGAGTATCAAAGTATAATTTCCACCAGTTAAAAATACAACTCATAAAAACATAAAGTAAGCTCATGTCAAAAACATTCATAAGGGACTAAGCTAAGGGTTAAACGAGTTCAGTGAGGTATAAGAAAGACCAAAGTGTGCATAGTCACAGAAGGAAAAAGATGCTGAAATGGCATTCCTAAATTAAATACAAAACTATTTAATATCCCCCAGGTCCATAAAACATAACCTTTGGGGTTATCTTTTCTATCAGACAGAACTCATTTGTATCTTAACTGAACAAAAATCATTTGTAATTTAACAGTCTTCTAAAGGTTACATCTAACTGCCCAGAGTCTGGAACCTTATCAATAGTAAAGAGTAAATCAAACAAAACTGAATCTTCTTAGAGAATCAGATAAACTTTGATTAGAGCTGTTAGTGTTCTAGTTAGTATTTCATGGTCAGGATGTGCAGTCATCCTCTGTATCCCCAAGTTTTGGATACTTTTTCTTAGTAAGGGAAAGGAAATAAAATCGGAGGAATTCAGTCTTATATTGGGGTGAGAGAGGAACTTCTTTAACTGGAGCTTAGGCAGTGGAGCCAGGACTCTGATGAATTTAAGTAGACTCAAAAACATGCCATATAGTAAGAGTAACTTGGCTTTGCCCAAGTAGAGGCAAGTCAGAAATAAGGCCAGGAGTTACTCTGTAATTGGGATTCTTCAAGGATGAGCCTGGAGGGGTGCACTCCAAAAGTAGCCTTATTTTATTATAATTATGTTTATCCTGTGTTTTGATAGCTTTTCTGTACCTCTGCCTTTGGTAAAACCCAGCCAACTGATAGTCTCATTTTTAGCTGTACTGTGGGAACTTAAATAGAGGGTCTTCCATGACTGGGTGAGGTATTCACGTTAAACATGGAGAAAAAAGGACAGGCAGTCGTTTTCCAAATGCTGAGGCCAGTATAGTTAGCAGCAGCTGTTCAATGAAAGGTGACCAAGCAAGAGAACCTATATGAAATTACATATTGTTAAAATCGGTTATACAAAGAGGAGGAGCTATATGGATTGAACTTGGCCAGTATCAGTGGTGAGCAAAGACCTGGTCATATGAAATACCTATGCTGGTGTGTATCAGAATGCTTGATACATTCAAGGGGGTCCTAGAAAAAACTAGCTTTTACTTTTAGACAAATGAATGAGGGTGCTGGGCACTGGTGGATGAATTGTGGTACAATTGCAGGTATGAACTCGAAAATCATATTGTCTGGGTCAAATCTTAATTCCACCTCTTGATAGCTATATTAATTTGATATGATCTAGCTTTGTTATGTCTCTAATTCCTCGTGGCTTCCTGGAGAAATACATAGAAAGCATACTTACCACACAGGGTTGTCATAGGAATTAAGTGTATACCATCTGGGGCACCTGGGTGGCTCAGTCAGTTGCGCATCTGACTTTGGTCACGTCATGATCTCATGGTTTCTGAGTTTGAGTCCCAAATCAGGCTCTGTGCTGACAGCTCAGAGCCTGGAGCCTGCTTCAGATTCTGTGTCTCTGGCTCTCTCTGCCCCTTCCCCACTAGTTTTCTGTCTTTCTAAAAAATAAATAAACATTAAAAAATTTTTAAATATATATATCCATCTGTCTATTATCTATCTATCCATCATCTTAAAAGATGTAAAATGGTGCCTATCACATTGTATATCTTTTGGTAATTTTCTCTTGCATAACTCTATTCTTGCCTTTCAACACTCCCTTGTGAATTATAGGAGCCACAGCCTGAAAATTGTATTTCCCTTGTTAGCTGGGGTCAGATTCTTAGAAAGCAAAAGGAAGAGAAATGCCATTTTCCTTGCTTTTGGAGATGCCTTCAGCCGGAGCAGGAACAGCAGTGTCCACAGGCTCTTCAGTGGGACGGTCGCTCTCAGGTTTTCAGTCAGCTGCAAACACATGACAGATGGAGCCTTCATGAGAGCAGTGGCTCGGCAGAGCTTCAGCCTAAGAACGTTACCAGCTCAAGATCAATAAAGAGACCACTGTACCCTTTGGTTCACCCAGCTCTGCCAGTAACTAAGACTGTGCGTTAAACCCCTTTACACTTGCAATATCCAATGGTTTCTGTTTTTCTGACTGATAGACACAGTTCTGATAACTTTATTATATTATTAATATATAATCATATGTGATCATATATAATCATATAATATGTATCATTAATATCAGTTATAGTATTAATATTACTATTAATATCCTCTGAAACATTATCCAGGGACCACAATATCTAACACTATAACATCCCTACCCAATGTTTTCAATTCACTACCCCTTTTTTTTTCCCCCCGCAAACTTCGTCCTTGATCCAGAAGCATATATAATGAATGATCAATAGTTGTATGAACTGCTGTCTCATTTGAGTACACCACTTTGTGTTTATATCTATCATTGATCAATGGCCTAATGGGTGGACAGATTTATTTAATTTCAACCAGTCTAAGAAAGATCATTGGTGTTTTGGAGAACAGATTTTGAACAATTAGAAAAATGTGTAATCAATAATAGGAGAGTTCTTATGTCCTACATAAAACAAATGTGCCACGAAATATTGTGTGATTTACCTTTAATACATTATCTGTCTCTAACTTTCTATTGATTACCCATGACTTGTAACAGTTGAAGGAGAAAATATATACCACACAGGTAACCTTGTTTCCCTGCTGAAACAAATGTAGTTTATTTCCAGTATCTGGTCTGCCTTGGTAAAAGGAGCTTTGGTCAATGGATTTAACATGCAGGATTACAAACTCATAGAAAACTTTGTAAATAGGAGGGCTTAAAACTAGGGAATAATTTTTAAAAATGTCTGGAAAAGATAAAACTGATGCGGAGGAAACATATCTGGCTCAGCAATGCACTTAAAATGTTCTAAGAGATCAGTCTGGCTCATGTTAGGGTCTATTTTTCTTTGGTTCTCATTCTTCTCTTTCTTCAAGGACTTAATTTTATCTTAACACAGTCATATCTGCCTCTCCTCATTGTCTCCCTCTGTTGGTGTCTGAAAAAAAAAAACTGTCATTCAGTTTGTCACTTCTAGATGCTTATTTTTGCTGGCAACCAAGAGGCTCTTTATTACACATTAATTGTGTTAGCTGAAAAAATGTCTGTACTTTCCGACGGCATATTTCAGTGAAGAGTTTTGTTGGTTAGGTTGATGTCTTTATTAATAATGAGGCGTTGATAACCATGCAGCATGTGACTACCTATAAATCAGATCGATATCCAGGCATCACATGAGACCCAGCATTGTTGTTACAGTTATACCACTTGTGACATCTGATAATTCTATACATGAAACAGTTTACTGCTTTCTGAAAGCTGAGAAAAGAAAATCCGAAGAACTGCTGGAATGTCATTTGAAAAGTTGTTTACTAGGAGACGTTATGGTGAGATAAAAGTAACAGCGACTTTATAAGGAGAACATTTGAACTCAATCCCTGACTCTTTTTTTCTTAATTTCTTAAAAATGTTTATTCATTTTTGAGAGTGAGGGAGACGGGGGGGAGGGGTAAAGAGAGAGAGGGAGACACAAAAATCATGGCAGCCCAGAGCCCGACAAGGGGCTCAAACTCACCAATCGCAAGTTCATGACCTGAGCCAAAGTCAGAGCTTAACCGATTGAGCCACCCAGGAGCCCCTGACTCTTTCATTCTAACTATTAGTTCATTTAATTCATCTCTCTCTTTCTGTCCATCTGCCTGTCTCTCTCTCACACACATATGCACACACATGCCACACATTTGGCTTATATCAAGAGTCAGCCAACTATGACTTGCAGTCTAAATTCAGCCTGTCACTTATTTTTGTAAATAAAGTTTTATTGGAAAATAGCCATATCCTTTTGTTTACATTCTCTCTATGGCTGCTTTTTCACATCAAAAGCAATTTAGTTGTTGTGCCAGAGACCATATGGTTGCAAAATCTAAAATATTTACTATCTTGTTCTTTACAGAAAACATTTGCTGATCTCTGGCTTAGATTATACCAAGAAATATTAGTCTTGTCCCTTTTACCTTGAAAAAACATGACATGGGGCACCTGGGTGGTTCAGTTGGTTAAGCATCTGACTTCGGCTCAGGTCGTGATCTCACTGTTCCTGAGTTGGAGCCAGATGTGAGGCTTTGTGCTGACAATTCAGAGCCTGGAGCCTGTTTCAGATTCTGTGTCTCCCTCTCTCTCTGCCCCTCCCCCACTCATGCTCTGTCTCTCTCTGTCTCAAAAACAAATAAACTATTAAACAAAATTAAAAAAAGAAAAAAGAAAAAAGCATGACAGAACACTTAGTGCCTCCATCTTGTTTTTTTCTAAACTATTCTCCAGGAAAAAGAACCAGGGCTTCCTGGAGAAATGGTTGATTCTAGGGCTGGAGCAGGAAATACACCAGATGAGCCTGGAGCACCCTACGGTGGCAAAAAATAAAGAAGTGATTAAAATAAGCAAAATAAATAATAATAGGGGCATGTCAATGCGACACAAGAGACAAATGAAAGTGCTCCTGATGGCAAAAGCTGAAACATTTGAGTAAATAAATAGACAAATAAAAAATGGTATTGGATTGTACCTCAAGGTCTAAAATAATCTCCATTGAGTCCATACTCATATAGATACCTGACTGAATAAATAACTAATAGGAGAAAATGGAAAAATCTCCAGTACAAAGAATTTTAAATAATTTGTGTGATACTCTGCCTTCAGGGAGGTGTAACATAACTGTCCATTTCTTAAGTGTGGCTGTACTAGTCACTTCCTTTGAAGAGCACAGTACAAAAAAAAGGGAAAAGAGTAACTTTGTAGTGGAGAAACCTGACAAACACTACTACAGCCAGGTGATCAAGATCAACAGTAACAACAATAAGTCAGCTTGATAGCATGTACCCTTGATATGATGCGATGAGAATGGTACTTTGCCTACATGGTCTTCCTCTACAAAATGTATCACCCAGGCCTAATCATAGGAAAAACACCAGAAGAATCCCAATTGAGGGTTATTCCAAAAGTATCTGACCAGTAGTCCTTTAAACCAATAAGGTCATCGAAAACAAGGGAAAATGTAAAAAATTGTCACAGTCGAGAGGAAGCTGTGAAGACATAACTACTGAATGTATGTTCCTTCCTGGATGGAATTCTGGAACAAAAACGGGGCGTAGGTAAAAACTAAGAAAATCTGAATAGCTATGGAATTTAGTTAATGATACTGCATTAATATTCCTGCCTCGTTAGTTTTAACAATGTATCACACTAATATAAGATGCCAATAATAGAAGAGATAGTTTGGGGTAAACAGAAGTTCTACTTTTATATTTTTTTGTAAATCTAAAACTATTCTAAAAGAAACAGTTTATTTAAAGATTTGGGAGAAAACCCTTGAAAAGCTAGTGTATTTGAATGGCCATCTCTACACATTTAAATATAGAAATTATTTCACCATATGGCTCTAACAAAGCAGAACAAAATGAACAAAAAAGCTCCAAATATTTTTATGCTCTTATAGTAATCTACTGTACTAAAATGTTTGCTTGAAAATTTTTGCAGCTTTTGCACTTGTAACTCATGGTCTCTGATCCTAAAAATACTATAGAAATAAGAAACTCTATTTCAAGTAGAAAAGACAAAAATAGCAGGAAATAACAGCCGTGCTCTGAAATATAATAAAGTCATTCAGAGGTTCTATGTACACTGCAGTACAAAAAAATGAGACAGGGATACAGTTAAAGGGTAAAATCTGCTGGGGACATGTTTAATTCAAGCATTGTATTTTGGAAACTACCCAAAAGCAGTAAGAGACTTAGCACAGTGTCTGGGAAATTAGAGAGAGCAGTACAATAGAATGTCAGTTCATTTGTACATTAGAGGAAAAACATGAGTATAATAAGAAAAAAAACACCTTTTCCTACATTTAAAAGAAAAAATACTCTAAGCCATAAGCATATTTCCCAAAGAAATCACCTGTCTTCAGGTAAAAAGAAAACGTGCAGCTTATTATGTGCAGCTTATAAAGGCAAGGGCAGTTTCTGGCCAAGATTAAATCTTAAATTGACACACAGTTCATTCTAGAGATTGCTAAAGTTTGAATGCTTTAAAAGTTAAGCAAAAAAGAAAAAAAATCCAAAGCTGTCATCTGAAACATTTTAAATCCATGAAAATGTGCATAGTTTTAAAGTGATGACTCTAAGTCAAATTAAGTCATACTAGCAACGTTTCTGAAAGAACAACTGTATATTTCACAAGGGCTGTTCAGGTCATGTGGGAATAAGATATCATTGATATCCTGGGTCTCTATGCTAGAAGGAAAGGAATTCAATCCTCAGGAAATATCTTTTACAATCTATTCAAATACAAGGGAGTAATGCAACCTTTTAGAAGACTATGTTACTCTCTTCAGAAGACACGCTACTGTAAATACAGTTAACCCAAATCATCGCTTTCAGTGGTTTTCCCCCATAGAATAGAAACACTCAGAATTATCCCATCTTTGCTCAGAAAAGAATTTTTTAAAACAGATAGTCCTCAAACAACTCAAGGTAATAAAGCAATATAACTTACCAGTTCCATGATATTAGATGGGATAATATCTGTTAAATTGAATGTATTTATTGGTTATTGATATTCTATATTTGTACTTAAATATAAACAAATCTGACAACGTGCTCTTAGGGACTTACTTGTCAAAATAATTGTCAAAATTTGATTATACTGATTAACTGAATATTGAGCATTATAGGGGCACCTGGCTGGCACAGTCAGTTAAGCACTGGACTTTGGCCCAGGTCATGATCTCATGGTCTGTGAGTTTGAGCCCCGCATCAAGCTCTGTGCTGACAGCTCAGAGCCTGGATCCTGCTTCAGATTCTGTGTCTCCCTCTCTCTGCACATCCCCCACTTGTACTCTGTCTCTCTCTAAAATAAACATTAAAAAATTTTCAATAAAAAAATTGAGCATTATAAATTCTACATATGTTTGCTTTAGCCTGATGTCCATAGTGGGGTTTTTCTAAATGCAACTGATATTTCATTGACGAGTACAACAGTAAAGGTGAAACAGCCAGACTGATCCTTTGGACTGAGTGATAGTTAATGTTTAAGTTCTTGGCTCAAGGGTAGGAATTAATTTTGCTTATTCCAGTATAGCCTTAGATTGGATTAACCAAGTTTCATTTATTTAACAAATGTTTACTGATCACAAAATTTGCATCAGATATTATGCTAAAACTCTAAGTATACAATTGTAAGCAAAATTAAAAACGGGGGTCTGTCTTTGTGGAGCCTATAAGACAATAGAAGAGACAGATATTAATTAAATAATCACATAAACAAATGTTAAACTGCTCATATATTAATTTTTAGGAAGGACAAGTACATAGTGCTATGTTGTATAGTCAGAGAATTGGAAAGTCTCTGACAATCACACTTGAGATCAGACCTAAAGAGTAAGTAAAAGTTCACTAGAATAAGAGAAGAGGGAAAGCTTCCCAGGTAGAAGGGAAAATGTATGCTACTACATTCTGTGAAAGTTAGTGTGGACCATGAGGAGCTTTGGAGATCACAGTAAGAATATCTGACTTTATCTTAAAAGAGTCAGAAAGCATAACATTTTAACCAAGTGGTATAACTATTTTCGCATTTTAAAAATGCCATGCAGTCTAATATGTGGATAGATGATGAGACAGGGTTGATCCGGATTCAGATACACTAGTTAGAGGGATATTACAGTATCGGGGAGTTCGTTTCTGAGAATCTGAGTCATGCTGTTTTCTCTGGAGATTCTAAGAAAGTGGATAGATTTGAGTGCCATTTAGGAAAGAATATGCACTGGGTCTGGTGATGGGTGGAGCCTGGGCTGGGAGATAAAAGAGAGAAACAGGTGTAAAAACTAGCCTTTAGATTTCTGGCTAGTGTAGTTTGATGGGTATTAGAGCTTCATTGGGACAGACTACAAAAGAAGATTATTAAAGAAAGAAGATGGGGTGTCTGGGTGGCTCAGTTGGTTGGCTGTCCAATTTCCTCTCAGGTCATGATCTCATGGTTTGTGAGTTCAAGCCCCGTGTTGGACTCTGTGCTGACAGAGCCTGGAGAGCCTGGAGTCTGCCTCGGATTCTGTTTCTCCTTTTCTCTCCCTGCACCCCCCACCCCGGACTCACGTTCTGTCTCTCTCTCTCTCTCAAGAATAAACACTGGAAAATTTAAAAAAAAAAAAAAGAAAGAAAGAAGATGATGTTGAACACAATGAGTTCATTTTGGGATGTTGACACTAAGATGCCAGTGGGACCTGGAAGAAGGAATGGCCACAGTGGCATTTCCTGAATGGCAAAATAATGATTTCTGAAAATTTGACCGCCATAAAAACAATGAGAACACTGGCAATAATTGTCAAAATCAACTTCTTTAGAACTCTGGAAATCAATCAAAGGCTTACTATGCTTACAGAAGTTTTTATGCAAGAAAGATGGCTAAATCACAAGAAGAGTGAGCTCTGTGGCATTTTTATTCGCCCTATTCCCATCCCTGTTACCAGCTACATAGTAGCGCTGAAAACCCACAAGCTGACAATCAGTCAGGACCTTTCTGAAGCCCTATCCCCAGAGAAATGTTGCTATTTGGCCTTTCTAGCAGCAAAAAAGGCATAGCTCCCTTCTTAGGGCTTGCGTTTAATTGACCTGACTCAGAACTCCTTCTCAGTTTGTCTTATACCCATTGCATTCATGGTAAATGGTTACTGGTAATCAATTAACATTACAGTTGCCTGAGGCAGTAATACCAGTTGTAGGGGGGCCTGGGTGGCTCAGTCAGTTAAGCGTCCGACTTCAGCTTGGATCATGATCTCATGGTTTGTGGGTTCAAGCCCTGCATCAGGCTCTGTGCTGACAGGTAGCTCAGAGCCTGGAGCCTGTTTCGGATTCTGTATCTCCCTCTCTCTCTGACCCTACCCTGCTCACACACACACTCTCTCTCAGAAATAAATAAAAACATTAAAAAAAAAAAGTAATACCAGTTGTAGCTAAGAAGAACAAATCAAAATCTTAACAAGGGAAATGGAGGAATGAAGTGTCCACTGGGGGATATGAAGGAGCCCAATATATTCCCAGAAATCCAGAAAGACCTGTTCACATGCGAGGCTGTACCTATGCCCCGGAATGACTTGAGGCGGCTCTAGTCTCTCACCTTTGGCTGTAACTGATGCTCTACCCAAGAAGGCGGCTTTTAACTGTGTAATGGGGCTTTGAAGGCATAGCCTAGCATATTGGGCCCATCAGTAAAGACTGAATGACTGGATGACTGGTTCAAGGCCTTTACAGAAATATCTGTCTAATTGCTAGCTGATCACCAAGTTAATTGAGAAAAGTCTTCATTGGCCGCACATAACAGAGAACACAGGCTGAATTTTCTCAGATAAGTCACTAAGCAAACAACTTTGTGAAGTTGTAAAGTGGTGCAGCTGTTTCGGAAAACAGGTTGGCAGTTTCTAAAATCCTTAGACATAAAGTTACATTAAGATCCAGCAATTTTATTCCTAGGTATATGTCCAAGAGAAATTGAAAATCTATGTTTATAAAAAACTCATACATTAATGTTCATAGCAACATTATTTATAATAGCAAAAAAATTGGAAACAACAAAAATATTCATCAACTGAAGAATGGACTAAAAATATAGTGTATCTATATAAGGGAATGTTGTTTGTCCATAAAAGGAGTGAAGTATTGATATTGATGCTAGAACATGGATCATCCGGAAACATCATGGTAAGTGTACAAAACTGGACACCAAATGATTCCATTTGTATTAAATTTTCAGAATAGGTAAATCTACAGAGAGAAAAGATTGGTGGTTGTTAGAGAAAGGGGGAAAGTGGGAATAAGGAGTGAAGGCTTCTGGATATGGTATTTTCTTTTGTGGTGATGACAATGGTCTAAAATTATATAGAGGTGATGAATGTACAACTATGTGAAAATATTTAATTGTACACTTTAAATGGATGAATTTTATGGCATGTGCATTATAACTCAATAAAGTGAAACGCCCAGAGATCGGAAGACCCCCAAAATCAGACCACCAGAGACCAGAGTCAAAGCCAAGCGGCAAGGGTTGTTTATTCGCAGGTTCGAACCCGGTCCTCCGCGCACTCGTTGCCGGTGACGCTAAGAGGCCCTGAACAAAGCCTTTGCAGCCTTTTTATAGACAAAAGTAAACAAGTCATGGGGAGGGACAGGAGATTTCCATGGTTACAAGTTTGCCATTGGTTAACATTTAAATGTGAACATATATCGTATCTGATTGGTTCCCGCCATCAGGTTTTTGGCGGGATCTAATTACAACATTTGGGATACCTTTGAATTCAGCCTATCAGAGAGCGAGTCTAAAGTCTTGTTTGGCGACTAACAGGTTAACATCTCTCTCTCCAGGCCCTTCCCTCAGCAAGGTGGGGGGTGGCTGCTGGCCTTTCCTGATTGGGTGTTGCCAGGGTAGTGTGGTGGAGTGACAGAGGGAACATGAGGCTAGTCGCTTGGGCAATCCGGTGGCGGGAAAGCAAGCCTTAAGCATTGTTACAGAAGCGGAAAGAGCTGGTTAGGTAATGGCTTCCCGTAGCACAGGCATTTGCCCAGAAGCGGAAAAGCTGGTTAAGTTTTAGGTTTAGTTTATCTAGGACTGGGGCTACGTGCAGCCTGAGGTTTCTCTTAATGGAGGACTTAATTTTTGGCTCTACAAAAGTTGTTACAAAAAATAAAAAAAGATGGAATGATATCTTTCAATGTTTGGTGTTTATAGGAAAGATAATAACTTTCGATGCAAGGGTATAAAGCTTTTTTTTTAACTTTAATATGTTGATAAGTGGAAAATTTCATAATTGTCTTAGTTCATTTAGGTTGTTATAACAGAAACACCACAGACAAAATAGATTTCCCACTGTTCTGGAATCTGGGAAGTCCGAGATCAAGACACTGGCAGACTATACAAAATCCCACTTCCTGGTTCTTCCGACCGTGTTCTCATAAGGTAGAAAGGGGCAAAGGAGGTCTCTGGGGTCTCCTTTATAAGGGCACTTATCTCAGTTGTGGGAGCTGCACCCTCATGACCTAATCAGCCCCCAAAGTTTGCACATCCAAAGACCATCACCTTGGGGATTAGGATTTAAACGTGTCAATTCTGGGGAGGCACATTCAGTCCATAGAGATAATGAAGTTACAGAGTACAGTTTTTAAAAATAATATAAAAAATAAAGTAGGGGAGATAAGGGCCCCAGGGACTCAACAAAAAAGTGGTTGCAGAAAACATCTCAGACACATTACATGTATGTCCCTGGTTTACATTGCCTTAAAACTATCATGTGAGAGAGCGTAAATATGTCAAAAGTTACTCTGAAACTGGGCAAGAAATATTGTTAAGATAAAAGGAGCTCACTAAGGAGATTAAAACATATGGTCCTTTGCTGTTTCTTAAACTTCCAAACTTTTCAAAAGCATTTGGATGGTAGAACAAAGCATAAAAACAGAGCAAAAACTAAAAGGAGCCATTCACAGGAATTAGAATAGCCAAATGTAAAATGCAAATTGTCTTTAAGGCATTGGTTCTGTGCTTTGAGAATGCTCGAAGGTTTTTTAAGAGAAGCTGGAGATGGGCACGATTTATATGGATAAACAAGAGTTTTAAATGAAAAAGAAACAACATTCCTTTCCTTCTGTGGTACCTTCAAACCACTACAGTTCTGAGGGCCAATTATATACACACAAAAGAAAAGCTAAAGGAAACAGTTGAGTGTGGTGTGTTCTTTTGCAAGAAAGACATTGTAACTACAAATCAATCTCTGCATTGATCCTCATTGTCTTATATAATTACAGTATTTCTAACTCTTTTGTCCACATTACAGTCTTATTCAAAATAGTGTTTATATCAATACAATTCCTCTTGGCGAGCTAACCTGCTGGCATTTAAACAATTGCCATCCTTGAATATTAATCTCGGAATTATCAACAAGGAAGTCAGGGGAGGTGATAGATGAATTCAATTATGAACAGCGGATGAAAAGCTGATGTGGTCCAGGGTAGGTCTTTAAAAGTAGCTTTTTGGCTAGGATGTGGAGAAACAGGCACCCTCCTACACTGTTGGTGGGAAAGTAAACTGGTGCAGCCCCTCTGGAAAACAGTGTGGAGGTTCCTCAGGAAACTAACAATAGAACTCCCCTATGACCCAGCAATAGCACTGCTAGGAATTTACCCAAGGGGTACAGAAATGCTGATGTATAGGGACACATGTACCCCAATGTTCACAGCAGCACTCTCCACAATAGCCAAAACATGGAAAGGGCCTATGTCCATCAACGAAGAATGACTGCGAAGATGTGGTTTATTTATATGAATACTACACGGCAAATGAGAAACAATGAAACGGCCATGTGTAGCAACATGGATGGACCTTGAGGGTGTTATGTTGAGGCTAAATGTCAGGCAGAGAAGGACAAATATCATATGCTTGCACGTATAGGAGGATTAGGAGGAACTTGACAGAGGACCATGGGGGAGAAGAAAGGGAAAAATAGTTGAGGAGAGGGAGGAGGCAAACCATGAGAGACTCTTGAATGCTGACAAAAACTGAGGACTGATGGGATGTGAGGAAGGTGGCATGGAGGTGAGGCACTTGTGGGGATGTGCACTGGGTGTTATGGGGGAAACTAATCTTCCATTAACAAACCATTTGTAAAAAAAAAAAAAAAAAAAAAGAGTGATTAAAAGTAGCTTTTTGAGAGGTGGAGATAGTGCCGAAGGACAGAAGGTGGGGAGGTGCTTTAAAATCAAAATGATGAGAGGAAGTGGTAATATTCCTTAGCCTGTGTATTGATTCTCTGTTCTTAAATAGAAGGTAATATCTTCTTCATAGATATAGAGAAAGATTAAGTAAAATGATGTTAATAATATTTTATGTGTACCTGGAACAAAATAGGCTCTCAATCACTGTAGCTACCATTAATCAGTTATTATTGAATCTTATTTTCCATTATAAACAATGAGAAGCATCAGGAAAATGTGACATTGTGACATTATAAAATGTCCACATATTAAAAGTAATAAGTTATGGTCAACTTAGTTCCATACCTTAAGAAGTTGGTTCATGTTCAATTGAGAAAAGGTGATGAAGGCACAATAATTTTTTACTGAAAGATGGCACAAAGGTGCAGTGTTTCCTGCATTTTGTAATGAAAAAAAAAAAAAGACAAAATTTACCTCCAATGAAATCATAGAATTGGTAGAATGAGAAAGATGAATAAGAAATGTCAAACTCACATAGACCAATGGAACAGAATTGAGAACTCAGAAGTGGACCCAAAAGTATACAGCCAACTAATCTTTGACAAAGCAGGAAAGAATATCCAATGGAAAAA